>JAOWCC010001751.1:25210004-25923037 GCA_030867875.1 Actinernus sp. WN-2022 | reverse complement strand
CATCTACTCAGTTATTTTAAGACCCTGAGTGTTGGTCCGGCCGGGGTTTGAACCCGCGACCTCCCGCTCAACAGACCGGAGCTTAACCACTGAGCTAACCGGGAGGCTATTGTTTTATGCCGTCGTCCTAGACGTTGCCGTCGTTGTTGTTGACTATCGTTGCAGAGAACTTAAGCAACTGTTAGTTCCGATTTGAATTGTATTTTTTCGTAAAATGAGAGTTTATACACTGTATATTTGCCTTATTTTTGTGTTACTTTCCTTTCAGGAAGGATTATCAGGAAACACATAGGAATCACCTGGACAGTTTTCCATGAAATAAGCTAGGTAATCACTTTTTATGTCAGTACTTTTGCAAGACTGTAAAGTGTAATAATTATATACCACTTTTTTATGATAAGTGTATGCTAATAATACATGTTTAGTTTGTTAACACTGATCAGTTATTCACAAAGGCATTTTATACAATGTACGGTATATAATAAAAGAATGTTCCTTGGTTTCTGTTATCTGTGGATAGCACTTACTATACAATGTAGATCAATATAATATTGGAAAAAAATAAGTCTGGATTTGACAGTTCAACTGTAGAATACAATGTAACTTGCATGGTCATTAATAATTCATTTTCTCACATTTTCATACAATTAACCTTCTAAAAACCTAACCCCTAAATAAAAAAACCTAACCATTTTAAACCTCAAATCATTCATAGAACATTAGTCAAAATACACCTGAACTATAATGGCGAATTTAGCAAAGCTTCCAAGTGATCTTTTTTAAGTAGCACTGCAGTGGCATTGTATGCTGCAGTTTAGCAAACAGTTATATTAGCTGCTTCAGAATAATTATTGTATACATGCAGAAGATTTTGAGCTTAGCTGTACATACTAATTCTGGCCAGGCCGGAGTTACCCTGGTCTGACAAGCATGGTCAGGGATGTTATCCTTATAACTCTGGCCAGGCCGGGATTACCCTGGCCAGGCTGCGGTTAGCCTGGCTGGCCGGGGTTACCCTGGTCTGGCCTGGCCAGGGTTACCCCGGTCTGGCCAGGATTACCCCGGTCTGGCCGGGGTTACTCCGGACTGGCCGGGATTACCCCGGTCTGGCCAGCGTGGCCAGGCTAGCCAGGAAAACCCTGGTTTCCCCGGATATTTATCGTCTGGCTACCCCGGCCACTGGGCCAGGCTGACCCCGGCTTTGAGGCCAGACTTTGACCGGGGATTTCCTCGGTCAGGCCAGGCTCTTGAGCACGATTTCGACCTGCAAATTTTAGATCGAGCACGATTTCGACCTACAAAAGGTATACGGTGGGTAGTTGTTTTGTGATGTTTTGCGCTGTTTATAAGTGTTCAAATCTGCCAGACAGAGGGAAAAACTGAAGTTTTTATATAGAATATCAGCAAATTATTAGTCACTGCGTCCAGCAAACGAAAGATTTAAGCAAAGGCCGCCGTTTAAAGTGGAAAGCTCAGTTTGTAAATAAAGTCAGTACCTCACCTTCTACGACTCGTTTAAAGGAAGTTTGGCTCTGACTAAAAAGTCTTCAAGCGATTTATTCTTCTTGTCAGACGCAATCACGTGGTTATACTGGGTGGCCAAAAAAAAATCTTAATTCATATATTTAAAGGCACTTGTACGAGATCGGTAGTGTTATGTAAAGGTTATATACCGCTACTGAGGTCTGTACGAGATTTATCAACCCGAGGCGATCGCGCGGAAGCCGAGGAGGTGAAGTTTCCTAAAAAAATGAATCTCCAGGTTGACAAGTAGGTTATCAACCTCATGAATTTATTAATTTATTAATGAGGTTGATAACCTACTTATCAACCTGGAGATTCAATTTTTGGGTTGATAATTAACTTAGATAAAGACCGTGAGAGAACAAAGGAAACTGAGCCAACGAGTGTTTCCACACAAAGCTTACCCACACCGCGGCAAAACGTTACGCGTATGCGTATTTGCTATTTCTTGTCGGCGCGCGGCCGCCCCCAGTTTCCCGCGAAAACCGAAATGAAACAACAGGCACATACGCGTAATTTTAAAATTTCTGCTTAAAAGTATCTATATGTGAACTGTTTTGTCAAAAAGTAATAAAACTTCTTAAAAGCTAAGCCTAAGACTTTAACAGGTTGAAGTTTTCTTAATTTGTAATTCACTGTGAGTTTACTAAGTTATAAAATTATTTACTAAAAAAGTTGAAACCCTCGGTAATTTGTATTTGATAGCAGCGCCTTCGTTCTTTTGGCCAGCGGAGCATACCGTTTTGCCGCGGTGTGAAGCTTACCCAACCATTTCAACAAACCCTAACCACACATTCCTGAAGTGGCAGGGTATTCTGCAGATAAGCCGATCGTGCTATTTGAGTGTTGAACTGAAGCATAAAAGAGTTGAAAGCGAGTTATCTATCACTAACACCTTAGATTAAACTCTAATCCCTCCGACACAAAGAAGTAAGAAGCGCGAAGCCAACAAGCGCAGGAAAAACTCTTCCAATCACAAGCGATTTTGGTAATATCAGGAATCAATTATTCAGAAATCTATAGATGTCCCTTAATAGCATTCTGTGCAATGCACCGACAATATGAATCAAGAAACGCTTATTTATAACTGTGATCGTCGAACGGCTAACTAAAAATCACACACGGCTAAACTATGAACCGACGAACGGTTAACTATAGACCACAATGCTTACTATGGGTAGTTCCGCGCTATAGGCAAAATCCAATTTGGCGTGGGGAAAATCAGTCGACTAGCCAAAAAATTGTTTGTCTTTCACCATCCGCACTAACCTACTCAGGTTTCAACTTCAATGATATTTTCCCCGCTAAAATCACGCCAAAATCCAAGGTCGTGTACACATGCTGCCGAACCGCATCTCTGCGCAACCTCGTTCCCAAGATCGTTTTCCACCTGCCGCGAGAAATAAACCTGGTTCGGGCTGGTCACGTGGCACGCGAAATCTGCATGTGTTTCCGCGACAAAAAACTATGGGAGGATACTTAACTAAGCTTTGTTACGTATACGACGCCATGTATTTCAACTGTTTGCATCATGCAATTACAAATAGTATCTATTCTAGCATAAACCTTAAACCCAAGCAGTTGAAGTGGAGGACTGAAGGCAAGTTCGCGACAACTTTTGCTGCCCACTGACCTTCCGTTGAACTTAGTATGAGACTCTTCAGTGTTAGAGGAGCAGATGGTGAAACCTCCACTCCTTTTCACTCTCTCGTAGGAGGTTTGGCTTGCACAAATTTTCGCCTTCAAAGCTTTCAAGTTTTTTATATCCTTTGACATGGCTCACGTACACTAGGTGTGCAAAACCTTCGTGCCGTGGAAGAGAGCTTGAATCCACACAACTCCTCGGCCGCGGAAAGAAGCGAACGATTTTTTTTTCCGTAAAGATGTAATATTTATCGCCTGTGGACTTGATGCGGATGAACTATTATAAACCTTTTTCGGGGTTTGTGTAAGAACTATGTGCTACATAATTTGTATATGTTTTGATGACAAAAGGTCCGTTCCATCCTGGACTTAGTAAGGAGAGTGTTTGACTTTCCCGCCCCTCCCTCATGTTCAAAATTTGTTAACAACCAGGGTCTTTTCCCCACGAGAGGAGGAAAAGATACTGGGCCGGGAACGAGGTTGATCTCTGCGTTGTTTTCCTCTTTCAAATGATCTGTATGCAATTTAATTTGAATAATCATTTTGCTATATGTTGTTTAATGAATCTCCTTGTCAAAATTGTTCATCGCTTGTTGTCAAAAACACAAAATAAAGTAAACACGGACAAAATTTTGGCAAGCCAATATTATGCTTCCGCACTTGGCTGAGTTTGCGTTTGGCAATTTTTTTCTAATTAACGAACCGGCTAACTATGAACCGACGAATGGTTAACTATAGACCACACTATGAACCGACAAACGGTTAACTATAGACCACAAATGCTAAGCTATGAACCGACGAACGGTTATTAATTCCAAACCACGCAAGAGACGTTTAGCCCACGAACCGACGAACGGTTCATTCTAAACCGAGAGATATGCTAAATTACGTACCGACGGATGGATATATACAAACGTTAAACTAAACCGGATTAGTATAAACCGCCGAGCAGACTCAGGGAGGCGTGTGAGGCGTGAAGATTGAAGTCTTGAAATGAATAAAATGATAACTAACAGATATATAAACTGAGCAAAACTCACATCAAGCTCTGATGGTTCTTCTACTGCTGGTTCTTCTACTGGAGCTGCATGGAGAGACAGGACCAATTGCCTCCAAAGCCTGTGGCGCAATATCTGAAGAAACTTCGGCCATGCTCAGCGACGGCGCAAGTGATAACAAACTTCAAAGAATCCGATCACTTTCTAACAGCAATACGCGCTAGTCAGTGCAAAGGCTAGGAGAGGTAGTAGACTGGGACTAGCTCGTTTTATAATCGGGTCTAAGAGTATGATCTTGACAGGCAAGTACGAGACCTCACATTTTCATATATTTTTCTTGTTATGACATAGAGTACAGGTCTAAAATTCCCCGGGGATATAGCACTTTTTCCTCGTATTAGTATAAGGACCCAAAAGAAAATCAAACAACAAAGACCGGGATTTGGACTTCCAAATGTCCTTGATTGAAATAGACTTGATGAAAATTCAAAATAATTGCACGCCGACTATAGTTTCCAACCGTGGCGAATAATTCAGTAAGGCTATACACCCCATTCCAATATGGCGGATACACGGCCGGAGCGTTGGGGCGAGACACGAAAACGAGGGTAGTTAGGCGGAAGTCGATGTCAAGAAGGTCATGAGGCGGTAATTTCGCACAAGTTTTGAAGTGAGTTTGTTTTTTCCGAGAGGGTTGGAATAAGTAGATTTTATCCCCAGAAAGTTAGAAAATATGGCGGAATTCAGGCTATCGTTTTCACTGAAGAATATATCCCTCAGTGAAAACGATAGCCTGAATATCCGCCATATTTTCTAACTCTCTGGGGATAAAATCTACTTATTCCAACCCTCTCGGAAAAACAAACTCACTTCAAAACTTGCGCGAAATTACCGCCTCATGACCTTCTTGACATCGACTTCCGCCTAACTACCCTCGTTTTCGTGTCCCGCCCCAACGCTCCGGCCGTGTATCCGCCATATTGGAATGGGGTGTATAGCGATACTTTGTGTTGATAAACATTACAATTGTTATGCTAATGTCCAACCATGATTTCAAAAGGCCGCTTTGTGTCGATCTCTCGTTGGCACATTAATGACAATGGATGACGTGCAGTAAGTATCGCTATGGCCTTTCTGAATTTATTATTCACCACGGTTGGAAACTCAACCATTACAATTTGAGAGGGTCTATCACGAAAAATTGTTTTCCCGAACCAATAAACTGAACTTTTGAAAAAGAGCTTGTCCTATAATGGAGCAAAACTTTGGAATGAGCTTCCAATCAAGCTGCGCGATACGAAGTCTTGAGTTTCCGTTTGGAAGCAAATCGCAGCTACCTCTCTCCTAAGTCATTGATTCTTAAATACTTTTATCTTACGCTCATCCTCGATTGATTGTTACAATCGTTTGTAAGTCATTTTTATCATAGTTTTATAATTTATTTAGTATATATTATCTTTGTTGTATTTATAAAAGCTTAGTATTTATTATATCATTTATATAATCATTTAGCACTTTTTATATTAATATTGTAATTACCAGGAGCATTACCATTGGTAATGGTCCTGTAATTACTAATTAGCTTAGGGCACGGCTTCTATGAAAATCAACGTAACTGGTACTGTTAGAATTCCGTGGGTAATTATCTAAACAATAAAGATTGATTGACTCTATTCCAGACTGAACATGCGAAATTTATTACCCGGCTATTTCAGACTAAACAGCTCGAAAACCATACACTTTGGGGTGGCACATACCGTACAGCCTTCGTATGGGAGTAACCCCCCCCCCCCCCCCCTATAGGGGGCTATAGACAGACAGACTTTATTCATTAGCTCTTTGCACTACCACTAAGTGGATATTGAAACCTCCTTCAAAAAGTCATGAATAATTAATGAGCATTTTGTCCAATGAGATGAAGCAAATCAGTCACGTGCATGCTCCTTTATACCTGATAAAATCTCATCATTCTAAAAGGCCCGCGGAGAGATTTGAATTCTGTCTCAGAGGGAAACGGGGTTAATGATTGAGACAATGGAATTTCTATTGATGTTTCAGCTTTCTCATTGAATTGCTAATTAGGATGAAGGTTTTATATAAAGAATACTAATGAACATGAAATTCTATATAAAGTTTCATCCTAATTAAGAATTCACTGATAAAGACCCAAAGATAGCAAAAAGTACACGGAACATAAGGTACCTAGATAATAAATTTTGCACTAAATTTACTAATATCAGCAGACTACCGAGATACACAGATAATATTTTTAAAATGAAGTTATCCAACTACCATTGCTTGTTTACCGAGCCACTGTTTAGTTCCAATTATTAAAACAAACTCAAAGCCGTAAAATAATAAAAACGTGCATTAAACTTACATATTTTGTGCCGGAATCAAATATATAGAGTCTGCCGTCATGTCAGTCACATCGCTTTCCAAGTCTTGAACTTTATCGAGGTAAACCACGACACCAAATCCTTCAAATGCGGGTTCTTCTTGCATTGCGAAACGTCGCTTCAAACAACATAGTATGGTAATTTCTTCATGTCATTCCCTTGAGATGTTCGTAATTGCAGGCGGTGATTACTCGAATATTTTGCATGGCGTTGTGAATACAAAGGTTCAATAGTTAATTAAGTAACCATTCCCTTGAGATGCATCGCCAGAAAAACGCGACACGGCCGATTGTGCAATATCAATTTCGGCTCAGAGGTCAGCAAGCACAGTTCGTATAAAATTACAAGCAAACTATGGGGGGAAAACGCTTAATCTCGATTTCTCACTTTCCTGAGTACGATTTAAAAAATGTCTAACCAGGATCTCAATCTACAATATGAATTAAATAGTTCTACCTACATTTCTATAATCAGCTCGTGAATTTTAGGTGTCGTTTTTTTTCAAACATAAACGAGTGTTTTGACTCAAATTATTACAGAGCTAGAGTGAGAATTGGCGAGAAAAGAGCTTACTTACTGTTTATAACTTGGATTCTGAGGTGGAATATACTGTATTTTGCAAAATGTCTATAGCAGGCCTTCTGAACGAAGGGTTCATCGTCGTCACTAAATGCCATTAGAGTAGCTGTGGATTCCTTTGCGGTTTCGTTTTTGCAGTTGAATATTTCGATCTTGGATAAACCGGCAGAATCCGCCATCTTTGTACGCTAAATCCTGTAAATTTGGCTGTCTTGAGACCATCATATCTCTGGCCACGAGCGTCTAAAACACCACAAACACATACCAATGGACAACTTGTTCTCTCCTTATGAAACTGCAGTGTATTTGTAACTGACCAGCAGTTATTCAAATGAATTGTCCCTTTTTAAAAATAGGCCCTAGCCGGACCTATAGAGAAGAGTCTGCGATACTAATTGTGGTCAGCGATATCTCCCATTCGTGCCCGTTTTGAGGCTTGAGAGACATTTTCGTATGGAAGGCGGCTCTAATAACTTAAAAATAGAGGAACAGCTTAAATAAAACTGAGAAAAGAGAAAAAGAAGTTAAAAAAAATAATTTGTGTCCCGCGTAGGAGTCGAACTCCGGTCGCGGGATTTTAAGGCCGACGCTCTAACCACTCGACTATAGAGCCGACCTACTTGTAACGCCGCTGACAATTGCTAAATGTCGCTTATTTCTGGCGATCGGTGCGTCTTTCTTTCATTGCATTCTTAAAGCGTTTTTAAAACACTCACAGCACGTGTTTTATCAAGTCTAAAAATTCTCGGGCTTCGCCCTCGAATTTTTAAACTTGAACACTGCTGCTCGTGTTTTAAACAGTACTTAACTCAGCGGCACAGCATTCAAAGCAAAATATATTTACCATTCTACTATTCACTTGATTTAGAATTGATATCTAAAATAAAAATGTATTGTTCATAGGCACTTTAAATGCACATACTCTGGCTCACTCTTGTGAAACGTGGGTAAATAAATTACTATACTACTACCACTATACATACATACATACAAACTTTTATGTTGATACGCTAGCCACTGACAACTTACAACACGCTGATTTTCACGTGTGGCGTATAAAAATATTGCTCAGGGGCGGCGGTTAAGGCATGGGTCTCGAATATGGCCGCCGCAAATCAAGAGGGGGTGGTCTATCTCTTTGTGCCTGTGAAATATAATCTTAACACTTTGACAGATTTGATAAAGTCACAACCTTAACACATAATTTCGGCTTTTAGAAGGCCTAAAAATCTTAAAGAGTTACTCGCGCCTTCTAAGTTTAAAGTGCCACTAACCCCTTTTGCAATTTTTATACATATAAATCTTTTAAAGGTTTTGAGTACTTCTGCAAAAAAATGTTTGGCTTACAGAGAATACTCTATGTTCTATGCGTGTTTGAAATGGTGAAAATTTGACCTTTCCTGACCCATGACCGCGTAAGAAAAAGACTGGGTCGATTCTTGATCTTACGTCACCTCATAATGCATTATTCTCCATGGCGCCTTTCTATCACAACAACATCGATATATAGAGAATATACACAGTATGTGAGTTGTTAGTAAAGAAAACAGGTATTTTAGACAAAATGCTAAATATTTATTCAAATTATTGCAAAGCCAAAAGACTTGGATGACGTAAGATCAAGAATCGACCCAGTCTTTTTCTTACGTGGTCATGGGTCAGGAAAGGTCAAATTTTCACCATTTCAAACATGCATAGAACATAGAGTATTCCCTGTAAGCCAAAAATTTCTTCGCAGAAGTACTCAAAACGTTTCAAAGTTTTATATGTATAAAAGTGCAAAAGGGGTTAGTTGCACTTTAAGGCTGATCGGTCAGCGCCTCTAGATCTAATCAACAACCAAGAGGGGTCATCTAACGGCTGCTTTAAGTGTAACAAGCGGTGTGATCTTTGCCATAATTACTTTGTAGAATCAGACCATTTCACTAGTTTCGCTTCTGGTAAGCAGTACCGCATCAAACAACACCTTTCTTGCGCTTCGAAGAATGTTGTGTATCAGTAGCCTCTTGTAACAAGTGTAAGCTACAGTATGTAGGCTCTTCTTTTAATGAGTTCAAGGTTAGATTTCGCAACCACAAATCGTCTATGAAGACCAATAAGAAGACGTGTGAAGTGGCCACTCATTACAATAAGGCGCCACACTCGCTTAATGATTTTTCCTTTATTTGTATAGAGGCACTAGTTTGCATAGACCGTAGCAAGACCAATGATATTTTGATCAATAGGGAGGCATACTGGATTGCACAGCTATTTACATATCAGCCCCATGGTCTTAACAAAAGGCAGGAGTTTAAATCTAAAAACCGCATCCAGTATAATAGCTAAATTTAGCAGACCGTTAGTATACCGCACCCCAGTTCGTGAGTTTTCCGGTTTACAATTCATTTACCTTGTAATTATAATATAGGCATTGTCCTTATAATTAGTGCCACTGAGTCACCTTTCTTGTAAAACTATTTTAATTTGTTATTTTTAAAGCCTTTGGTATTCACACTTAGCTCTAGTATATAAGAGTACCTTGTAACTTGGCAGGTATTTTTAACCTTTTTAACTGATGAAGGCCGAAGGCCGAAACGTTTTAGTATTTTTTTAATAACAGTCCTGAGTTGCTCTTGTTCACATTTTTCTATTCAATTTTATAACAATTACTGTGGACAAGAACTTGGAATCAATTTGATTGATCCTCTTGGCTGGACTACATGTAGCTGTTGGCCTGAAGACATTTGGACATTATATATATATTATACAGTCAATGCAAAAAAGGTTGTCCTTGATAAACATACTAATATAAGTATATACTGTAAGTACCTTTTCATGGAATAATGCTAATATTAATACTTACAATTATGGGATGTTGTCCAAAATATATTTTCTGATTGGCCTGACCGTCAGATATCTGAAAAATATGTTTTGACCGCAATGATATGATACGATATATATCTGAAGTATATATTCATATAAGTAAGAAGTATAAGATTTTAAGATGGTAATGAAGAAATGTATATTGGAAATATATTTCCTGATATGCCATTCCGGTCAAAACATATTTTTCAGATGTCTTGGGGGTCAGGCCAATCAGAAAATATATTTTGGACAACATCCCATAATTGTAAGTATTGATATTAGCATTATTCCATGAAAAGGTACTTACAGTATACTTATATTAGTATGTTTGTCAAGGACAACCTTTTTGGCATTGACTGTATGTATATTTAGTATATAACACACCAGTGAATATCACTTTTCGCGCGCTCTGATTGGCTACTCAAACAGTGAATATGATTTCATATTCACCTCCGAGCGAAGCAACGATCAACTAGCGCGAGTTGTTGTCCATTTGACAGAAAATAAAATAGCTATTTGGTGCTGGCTATTCACCTGCAGTGTGGTATATATTCACCTCAGTGTCGGTGAATAGTGGTGGATATTTACCTCGCCGAAGCGGCTCGGAAAATAACCACCACTATTCACCTCCACCTGAATAATTGGTATATATATCTAAGCGAACATGTTTTTCACTCCCGCCATGTCGAAAAGAGCTTCGATACTGTATACAAAGCCATGGAAACTAACCATTTCAAAATCTTGGCACGGGTAGTCGCCTATAGGCGCTTGAAGAGACTGCGAGATCTGCATGAAGCGGAGCGACTGTCGCATTGCCATAGTCAGAACATTTAGAAAAACAATCGAGAAGTAATTTAAAACAACAAATTAAGTCCTTCTCAATGATCCCTAAAGGAGGAAATAAATAAAAAAGAACATGCACAGAAGCTTGTGTACTTGTGCTCTCAGATCTCGCACCGGTACGGGCTTTCAGTGTTGTTCGACCTTTTCTAAGCCATATGTCATTTCAGGGAAGACCAAAGGAAGATTTCTATAAAAAGCTGTTTTTGAAGAGTATTTGATATTCTTCTTGTTCTCTGGTTACGATTTAAAGCAAATTCGACGAATTTTAACCCCGCTGCTAGGCAATTATTACAATTAAAGAAAGCCATTTTGAAAAATATCACGTTTGTCTTTGCGCTGGATAAATGAGGCTCGATTTCCAGCAAGTGACTTTGAAGTTTCCCAGGAAATTCCCTTTGGCCAAACGTGGACGAAACTGCCGCAAACTCGTGTCTTCAGCCTCATAAGCCTATATACGTTGTTCTAATAATTGCATGAGTCCGTATATAGGGCGAACGGAGCTCTTTGAAAAACACACACTAGTTTGAATTAATCCCAAATTGCACAACTCAACAAATTTACCTGAATCTTCGGGCGATCTTCGAAAATACCAGGAAAATCAAAGCACCATTTATATTAGTTATGCTACAGCACCTGAAATGTTAATGTTTAGTATTATAAAATAAATTTACAGGGTTAGAGATATTTTTGCCGTAACCACAGCGCAGTACAAACTATTTTAAGTATTCGGTAATTTCCGGTATTTCCACTACCAAAACTGACTGTGAACCAATATATCTACCTCGATTTCATTCTGAAGCCTTTGCCTTTGTTTAGAGATGTCATAATCCTAATTTTGAGTGCAATTACAACAAACAGTGCAATTAGAACACCGTGAATAATATTTCAAAATTTCAGGATCGATAATTTGTTTTGAGTAAATGATTTATTTCACAAGCCGTTTGTATGATTACCTCTGACTAATGAATTACTGTACAATGTAGTAATTTAAAAATCAGAATAAATCCGTGTGATAGCCCCTTAAATTATCTGCACGTTTGTTAGTAGTTATATAGAGTGTAATGTATCATATAATTTCTCTTTTTTATTGTTTATCATTACTGTCTACATGTACTTATCTATCTGTTGTTGATTCATACATTTGTTTTTTTCCTTTAGAGGAATTCGCATTTCTCGGCTATCCTAAACTGATTCCAAGTTAAATAAAGTCTACAACTTACTAATTTGATTTTATCACTTTTACACCTAGGTTCAGCATATTTATCGAAAACCCGCCGATTTTGTTTCTGCGTATAGCGCAGACATTTTCTCTAGTCCACTGAATCGGATTCGTCCGAATAGACCAGTTTACGGTTCACGCGCAGTTTTACAAATCCTTTTTTTATTTGGTGGGTACTGAGGCAGATGTTAGACAATGGTGGCCGCCAGTTGAAACAAAACCTGACAATTACTAGTCATACACTGTTCAGTATAACTACTATGACGCTTAATAAGCTATAGACATATGTACAAATTTATACAACAAACAGTGTGAGCGCGCGCTCTGATTGGTCGAAATCCGTGTGTTATTAGAGTACAGATGCACACATGACGTCGTGTTTTGTATGAAATCATTTCATATCCTCCATTTTTCGCTAATTATTGTATAAAACAAATATGTCATTCTGCCGTGCGTCTATCCCTTATCGATGCAGAGCTGACGTCACAACGTGAAGAGAACATCAGTTACTCGACTGCGTCTCGTGGCGCACTTCTTTGTTCTCGTCACGTAGTGACGTCATCTGTGCATCTATATGAGGACGTACAGCAAAATTACATCTATTTGTTAAATACGGATTTTTATTCTCTTGACTGAGTAAAGACCAGTCGCTTTTTCTTTACAATGCAAAATAGTAAGGTCGATTAAGTTTCTGAAACTGCCACTAACCCTATTTGTTTTATTTCTTCATATAAATTCTTATGATATTTAGAGTAATTCTGCGAAAAAGTTTTTTGTTTTCTTGAAACCTTGATTGTCTTCAACCTGTTGAAGTTTGCGAAAAGCGACCAGGCTCTTCTCACGACCGAGCCACAGTACACATTTAGAAGCATGGGCCTAGTACATCGTGCATTATGTGTGACGTAAGATCAGGAATCCATAACAATAGAACCAACAGCAAGTGCTGGTGAACAATGTTTTTTTCTTGATCTTACGTCACTCGACCCAGACCTCAAACTGCGCGGTCGTGAAACATAATGTGCAGGACTTTAATCACGATTTAAAAATCGGGGTTGCACCAATTAAATTTCTTTCTTTTTTAATCGTCCTCAATTTTCATATAGCCTTAAAATAAATATAACTAAAGGGGGGTTACGGGCACTTTAAGGATCGTCTCAAGTACGACACAAAACCATTTTCAATAGGCTTGGCACTACAAGGCAAGGTCGACCGATCTTGCAAACACTTCCAAGCTATTTTAGGTTACTCCTCAATGATAACCGTCACGAAATAGATCATCAAGTTCCCATATAAATTAACCAACAAAACACTTCTATCAAGCTATGTTGAAAAAATCCCGCATACAAATAGTAACAGCGAAACCCATATCAGCCACACAGAAAGTGTAATGTAGGGTAGCAGCCATGTAGCAGAAGCGTAGCAGTGTAGTACGTGTAGCAAATGTAGCAAGCGTAGCAGTGTAGCAAATGTAGCAAGCGTAGCAAGCGTAGCAAGCGTAGCAAGCGTAGCAGTGTAGCAAGCGTAGCAGTGTAGCAGTGTAGCAGGTGTAGCAGTGTAGTAATCGTACCAGTGTAGCAAGCGTAGCAAGCGTAGCAAGCGTAGCAAGCGTAGCAAGTGTAGGAAGCATAGCAGTGTAGCAAGCGTAGCAGTGTAGCAAGCCGGTGTAGCAAGCATAGCAGTGTAGTAATCGTACCAGTGTAGCAAGCGTAGCAAGTGTAGCAGTCTAGCAAGCGTACCAGTGTAGCAAATGTAGCAAGCGTAGCAGTGTAGCAGTGTAGCAAGTGTAGCAGTGTAGTAATCGTAGCAGTGTAGCAAGTGTAGCAAGTGTAGCAAGTGTAGCAGTGAAGCAGTGTAGCAAGTGTAGCAAGCATAGCAGTGTAGCAAGTGTAGCAGTGTAGCAGTGTAGCAAATGTAGCAAGCGTAGCAGTGTAGCAAGTGTAGTAATCGTAGCAGTGTAGCAAGCATAGCAGCTAGTGTAGCAAGCATAGCAGTGTAGCAGTGTAGCAAATGTAGCAAGTGTAGTAAGCGTAGCAAGAGTAGCAGTGTAGCAGTGTAGCAAGTGTAGCAGTGTAGCAAGTGTAGTAATCGTAGCAGTGTAGCAGTGAAGCAGTGTAGCAGTGTAGCAATCGTAGCAGTGTAGCAAGCGTAGGAAGCATAGCAGTGTAGCAAGCATAGCAGTGTAGCAAGCGTAGCAAGAGTAGCAGTGTAGCAAGCGTAGCAGTGTAGCAAATGTAGTAGTGTAGCAAGTGGAGTAATCGTAGCAGTGTAGCAAGTATAGCAAGTGTAGCAGCATAGCAAGTGTAGCAAATGTAGCAAGCGTAGCAGTGTAGCAAGCGTAGTAAGCGTAGCAAGTGTAGCAGTGTAGCAAGCATAGCAGTGTAGCAAGCGTAGCAGTGTAGTAATCGTAGCAGTGTAGCAAGCGTAGCAAATGTAGCAAGCGTAGCCATCGCCAGAAATAAGCGACATTTAGCAATTGTCAGCGGCGTTACAAGTACGTCGGTTCTATAGTCAAGCGGTTAGAGCGTCGGCCATAAAATCCCGCGACCGGAGTTCGACTCCTACGCGGGACACGAAAATATTTTTTTTTTACTTCTTTTTTTTCTTTCTCAGTTTTATTTAAACTTTTCCTCTATTTTTAAGCTATTAGAGCCGCCTTCCATACTAAAATATTGTTGTTTACTGTCTCTCAAGCCTCAAAACGGGCACGAATGGGAGATATCGCTGACCACAATTAGTATCGCAGACTCTTCTCTATAGGTCCGACTAGGGCCTATTTTTAAAAAGGGACAATTCATTTGAATAACTGCTGGTCAGTTACAAATACACTGCAGTTTCATAAGGAGAGAACAAGTTGTCCATTGGTATGTGTTCGTGGTGTTTTAGACGCTCGTGGCCAGAGATATGATGGTCTCAAGACAGCCAAATTTACAGGATTTAGCGTACAAAGATGGCGGATTCTGCCGGTTTATCCAAGATCGAAATATTCAACTGCAAAAACGAAACCGCAAAGGAATCAACAGCTGCTCTAATGGCATTTAGTGACGACGATGAACCCTTCGTTCAGAAGGCCTGGTATAGACATTTTGCAAAATACAGTATATTCCACCTCAGAATCCAAGTTATAAACAGTAAGTAAGCTCTTTTCTCGCCAATTCTCACTCTAGCTCTGTAATAATTTGAGTCAAAACACTCGTGTATTTTTAAACAAAAACGACACCTAAAATTCACGAGCTGATTATAGAAATGTAGGTAGAACTATTTAATTCATATTGTAGATTGAGATCCTGGTTAGACATTTTTTAAATCGTACTCAGGAAAGTTAGAAATCGAGATTAAGCGTTTTCCCCCCATAGTTTGCTTGTAATTTTATATGAACTGTGCTTGCTGACCTCTGAGCCGAAATTGATATTGCGCAATCGGCCGTGTCGCGTTTTTCTGGCGATGAGTGTAGCAAGCGTAGCAAGTGTAGTAAGCGTAGCAGTGTAGCAAGTGTAGCAAGCATAGCAGTGTAGCAGTGTAGCAGTGTAGCAAATGTAGCAAGCGTAGCAGTGTAGCAAGTGTAGTAATCGTAGCAGTGTAGCAAGCGTAGCTACACTTGCTACACACTTGCTACACTGCTACATTGCTACGCTTGCTACACTGCTACACTGCTACACTTGCTACACTGCTATGCTTGCTACACTTGCTACACTGCTATGCTTGCTACACTGCTACACTTGCTACACTTGCTACGCTTGCTATACTGCTACACTTGCTACACTGCTATGCTTGCTACGCTTACTACACTGCTAGACTTCTACGCTTGCTACACATGCTACACTGCTATGCTTGCTACGCTTGCTACACTGCTACGCTTGCTACGCTTGCTACATTTGCTACGCTTGCTACATTTGCTACGCTTGCTACATTTGCTACACTGCTACGCTTGCTACACTGCTACGCTTGCTACACTGCTACGATGACTACACTGCTACGCTTGCTACACTGCTACACTGCTACACATGCTACACTGCTACATTGCTACGCTTGCTACACTGCTATTCTTGCTACACTGCTATGCTTGCTACACTGCTATGCTTGCTACATTTGCTACACTGCTACACTGCTACGATTGCTACACTTGCTACACTGCTATGCTTGCTACACTGCTACGCTTGCTACACTTACTACGCTTACTACACTGCTAGACTTCTACACTTGCTACACTGCTACGTTTACTACACTGCTACGCTTGCTACACTGCTACACTGCTATGCTTGCTACGCTTGCTACACTGCTACGCTTACTACACTACTACGTTTGCTACACTGCTACGCGAACCACACTGCTACGCTTGCTACACTGCTACGCTTGCTACACTGCTACTCTTGCTACGCTAACTACACTTGCTACATTTGCTACACTGGCTACACTTGCTATGCTTGCTACACTTGCTACACTGCTACGGTTTCTACACTGCGACACTTGCTATGCTTGTTACCCTTGCTACACTGCTACACTTGCTCTAGCACTACACTGGTACAAAACCCTCATATTTACTCCACAAGCATCTCTTTTGTCCTTTGCTATACAATTGTTTCATCGGATTTGATATAGGTTTTCTTCCAAAACATTATATAGGGTTTTTACCTTTCTTTTTTCTATTTCGTGACGGTTATCATCGAGCCTTTACCCTATTTTAACATCCAGCTCACATTAATGAGTAAAAGATCTTCACCTGAAATTCAAGATCTTCGACGTTGACTGGTTGGAAGCTACAAGCCATATCACCGTCGTGAGAATTTATCTAAAGATCGAAAGATAAACAAAATCACACTTGTCTTACATATTTGTCGTTTCGTTCTCGACAATATGCGGAATGTTCATATATCGACCCTTCAACTGAATCCCGTTACGATCGGAGATTTTCTTGCTGTCCAAGAATTTCTCGCATTCCTCAGTGTTTTTTGGCTTGATATCATCGTTCACATAATTGTATAATGGGATTTCCGGGCAGTCGTCTTCCGGATAACCATCCTCTTCCTCCTCAATCTTACTTGTGGTCATGGCTTCAGTCGGTTCAAGATAGCCGTCGACTTCTTTGCAGCTCGTCTCCTCGTTGGTTAAGTTGCCCAACTCCAGGTATGCTTCTCTTCCCTAAAACACATTATCAATTCAATCGTAAATCTAACGCGAATCAAAAGGGATTATAAACACAAGACAAAAACTGTGCCTGCTTCACACCAGCTGTAAGCACACGTACGCAGACGCAGTAATGCATTAATCATTAGCGGCGATTGTTATTTTCTCGCCTTTTGAACTACAAAGATGGCGACAGGTTTGCTTAAATGCGCAGCAAGAAAAAGCAAAATAAGATGTAAAAGCCTGTAAGGATTTTGTCGACTGCAATGAAAAGACAAAGGAACCCGACGAAATTCTCTCAGAAGAGCTTCGAATTCGAAAGATCGCGAGTGAAGAGATAAGAGATAAATCTTAGAGCAGTTTAATTGTCCATATAATAAAAATAAAATTATACGGTGGTATCAAAATATGATCCCCTCGAGTCCAAAACATTTCACTTGTTTGCTGTGCTCACTCGTTAATTTTATAACTAATAGTTTGACTCTCATGATCAAGGATAAACTTCATATCTTCGCACCACCGTGTAATATCCCGCTAGTATATACCACACCAGTGAATAATGCTTTTCGCGCGCGCTGATTGGTTACTCCGGAGGTGAATATCCTTTGCTATTCACCTCCGAGTGAAGCAGCGATCACCTCGCGCGAGTGTTTGTCCATTTGACAGAAAATAAAATAACTATTTGGTGCTGGATATTCACTTCTGTGGTATATACTAAAACAATTATTCACTTCAGTGCTGGTGAATAGTGGTGGATATTTACCGAGCCGCACTATTCACCACCACTTCGGTGAATAAATGTTCACTATATACGGCATTTGAATTCCTCTATTGCTCACTATATACGGCATTTGAATTCCTCTATTGTTCACTACATACGGCATTTGAATCCTCTATTGTTCACTATATACGGCATTTGAATTCCGCTATTGTTCACTATATACGGCATTTGAATTCCTCTATTGTTAACTATATACGGCATTTGACTTCCTCTGTTGTTTACTATATACGGCATTTGAATCCTATATTGTTCACTATATACGGCATTTGGATTCCGCTATTGTTCACTATATACGGCATTTGAATCTTCTTGTTCACTATATACGGCATTTGAATTCCTCTATTGTTCACTATATACGTCATTTGAATTCCTCTATTGTTCACTATATATATGTGCTTATCTCGTGAAAAACCAGGCTTTAGAAGCGACGGAATGGAAAACCAAATGGGCTAAACCACGCCCAGAGCCACACCCAGACAACCAATCAATATATTTGAGCGGCTAATTTATATACCGGGTTTTATTAGCTAAAATTGTTAAGCGTGTGATAGACGCTGTGGGAAGCCAGATGCAACTGATGTTTTGAGCGATAGCCCATCAGAACGAAAAAACTACAACATATATTTCAACACTGATCATAATAAGAGGAAATATTAGCCTAATTATTATTTGTGTTTTTATTTTTTGTCAGATATTCTGATCGATTTAAACGACATAAGCCGGCACCTTGGGAGCAGAGCCTTCTTCCCGCTAAAAGAGAAAAGACGGCTCTACCAAAATCCTGTCCAATTTATATTGAGTATGCTCGTGTGTTGCTTGGATACAATTTTGAACACAGGCTGAATCGAGTGGCCTCGACATCGTGATTTGATTTGTCTTCAAGACAGTGGGCTCAGACTTGATCATCGGTTTCTCAATAAAATCAATGCGTGCACTGTAAAAACTGGTTTGATGACGGTTAAACCGGACTGACTAGCCCAGTTTGGGCGGCGACTTGACAGGATTGCGGCAGTCTTCTTTTCTATTTTCGCTTTTAGCGGGAAGAAGGCTCTGCTCACATGGTGGATTAAACTTACCATAGCAGGCATATTTGATTCAATAAGTTTGTCAAGTCTTTCTACCAGCTCCTTGAACGTTGGTCTGCCATTAGGATCCTCCATCCAGCAGTCGTTCATCATATCATACCTACAACGAGGAAATAGTGCTAACAAACTTGCAGGCTTTCAATTATACTTTTTCCTTTGGTAACGTTAATGATGTTTTTGACTGTCTGTCTGTCTAATTAGCGACAGATAACCTAAGCTTTCATTACGGCTCAGTCTAAGAGTTTGTATTGTTTATTTTAACAATAAGAAAAGTCAACTGAATGAAAAAAAGTTTACTTGTCTCAATTTACTTTGTTGAGCCCTTGTCTAACCTTAGGTTTTTTGCCAGGGGTAGTTTTGAGCGGATTTAGAGGGTTTTATTAATTCCAATATCACTGATCCCCTGGATCTTATGACAACACAATCTTATGGAAGAAGGATATTCATTTTTTTGTTTGCAACAAATGTATGGGCTCCTGATATCGTACATTATAACACATCAAATATTTTCTCTCGCGCGTGATTGGTTGAATGCGTCATGTGACCCGATATTTTCTCCGCGAGCGGGAAATATCAGCGAATACACCCAATATTTGAAGGATCATAACAACAATAACCTACATTGTGGCATCGAAATATGCCCTGATATTTGTCCTTGGACATTATCAGGGCATATTTCAACACCACAATGTAGGTTATTGTATTTATACCATAAATATTTACACACATTTGGAATCAGTACAGTACAGTTTACATCCTTAAACAGTTTACATCCTCGAGTCTAGCCGCCTCGGCAGGCACCTCCTTTTATAATAGAAAAAATCGAGACCGGGCTTCCTGTGGTAAAACGAGATAAGGGAGGGGACTGATGACGGAATTTTTCGCCCCCAGTCCCTCCCACCCGATCACCACAGGAAGACCACCAAGAGAAAGACAGGAAGATAACAACTAGGAAACGCCTACGGAGGAGGCTACCTCGAGTCAGTGTTGTGCAGGAAGGGGTGTAGTAATGGGCAATTCCTAACAAGGAGACTGTTGAAATTTTGTTTCAATCGTGTTGATTTCTTTGCTTGTGTTGTAGAAATGCCACCCAATAGTCTGATTATTTTGAGCCAAGGATCCCGATAGTATTTTGCAGATGGAATGGGGAGAAACCTAAAGTGCCTGAACAAGTTTAAACTATTGTTAAAGCATTTTCGTAGTAGCTAATTATTTGGTAAATTTCAAATTTAAATAGCTTCATTGCGTTGCAATAGAATTTGAATAAAATCGTCCTACGTTACGGTCACCTAAAGAACTACACGCGCTACGAGAATGGGGGAGGGGCTTTTAATGTAACGTTTTATTGTAGTTATGTTATTTGTGCTTACATCTCCTGCGGACAGTCAATCGGCCGCTGCATTCTTTTGCCTTCCAAGAGAAACTCGTACACCTCGCTGGGATGGAGGTCGGGGTATGGGCTACCACCTAAAACAATCAATTCAGTTTTTACCAAATTGTAACTGAATTATAAGTGTGACTATTAGGTAAAATTGGAGACGGTATATTACTGCATAAAGTCGTAGTTTTGTGGGTCAACAATAACAGCCTGACCGGCTGGATCCTCGAGTATGCCGGTCAATCCTAGCCTCCTCCGCAGGCATCTCTATCAGATTTAAAAAATCGTGAATTGGGTTACCTGTGACTCCGGGAGAGTCACCTGCCACAGGAAGCCCATAATCTGATTTCCTCAAAAATTAGAGATGCCTGCGGAGGAGGCTAGGTCAACCCGGTTTCTGGGAAACCCCCACCCCTCCTCCACACTTCACCCAAACCTTTAACGATTAATCTATCATTAATAGAACGATGCATATCCAAGGGAGGGGTGGGTGGGTAGTGATTAAGCCAGCATGCCTGAGAACACGTCTGAGTTAAGTATTCTGTTATAAATCTTAATCTCGGTTATCGTAACATATTTGATTTTTTTAGCCAACGATGTAAAGATGTAATAGGCCTTGCAATTTGAAAACTTTTAAAACATTTCAAGTGACCAATATTTCCAGAATAGAACAAGCAAATTGATGTGATTATTTTTTCATAGTCTACAAAACAAAATATTAAACAAAACGAATTTGTAAACTGTGGACCAGATATTATGAATTACAGTCAGTCGTAAACATTGGTTTGTGTCTGAAACCATAGCAAAATTACCACAAACATATAAAGCTCGTGTTAAAAAGGGTCAACGTCCACCAACCAAACACTGACAATCTCACCCTTGTTTGTTCGTTTCCATGACAATTTCCACATTACACTCTATTTCCTGTTTTTGCACTCTATTACCTAAAAATGCACTCTCCGCCAATCATCTAGTTTTGTTGAGTACACTATAAGAATCATATCGTTTATCTGACTAGTTGCTATTTAGCAATATATTTCATTTCGCCTTGCGTCTGTCTCTTACAGATGCACAGATGACGTCACAACATGACGAGAACAAAGAAGTGCGCCACGAGCCGCAGTCGAATGTTGTAACTGATGTTCTCTATGTATCTATCAAAAATGAAATATATTTATTATATACAATAATTAACAAAGTAGAGACACGCTTCTGACGTCATCTGTGTATCTGTACTCTAATATATCATGGCTATCGACCAATCAGAGCGCGCATATCGCCCTGTTTATTGTATAATGTAATATTATACGATAAATATGTTCACTTTGAAACCTTTAATAAGCCTATAGGCGGAGCTCCAATTATTTCTGATCACAGTAGAGTACCTAATTTCTATGAATTGTGGTTTATTGACTAGCTGAGAGATATTTCGGACAGAAGGGTTGAAGTGAGTTTTTCGCTCGATCGCTTTGAAATTAAAGACTATGATTTTTTTACATATTATTATTAAAATGATAATTTGGTAAGTAAGAAAAATACCAGAACGAGGAAATTAAGAGAGCTAAAAATGTTGGCCAGTAACAAGAGAAAAGGAATCTCTCGAACCCCCGACATCATGAACGCTAAGCGCGCGCTCTGCCGTCTGAGCTATCAAGGCATAATCAACTGTGCGGATGGTGTGCGGCGCAGCGAGGCGAGCCGGGGATTCGGTCGGTCTGACGCGCGTGCAGCATTTTGTCCGGTCGCTCGCTGCGTGTATAGTACTCCGTTGTAATTTCCGCACGTATAGGGCCAAGATTTATTGAAGCCACTCTAATCGTGTTATTTATCTTATTGAAAGTTTCCTTTATCTTCGACTGTAATAAATATGTTTAAACCTTTAATAATTCAGAACATTCACTACTGCAACATAAATTTATCAAAGCATTTTAAACACCAGAAGTACTAAACGTCACGTAATAATAGTATCGTATAGGATATACTCTCAGCAGACTCACCCAAGGTGAAAAACTCCCACAAGAGCACTGCAAAGGACCATCTGATGGTGATAGGTGCATCATATGGAAAGAAAATCAGCATAAAAATGAAATGTTCGGGGCAGGCGGCCTCATACGTTTAATAGAATTTCAAAAGTTGCCAGTTTGAACAGGCGGCGACTTGATTAGTGAACATTTGTCTAGGGTTTGATGTGCGAATAGCTATGTCAGTTTGTATTTTAGTGGTAGTTATGCGGTGAACTACCCACCTGAGCTGTTGCGATGTTCGCCTGTCAAGACGATTCTCATGTCCGCGCGGTAAGAAGTCTGGTAACAATGGTATCAGAGCGAGGCCAGTTGTCCCAAATATGGCAAAATTCGAGCCTGTCAGAAATATCTTAGTTTCTGTCGTACCGCAATGTCCTGTTCTTTCGTATTATATTCCGCCATGCATGCATATGGAGTGTAGATTTTTTTTCTCTTCCTGTAACAAGCTACAACTGGCCTCGATTTAATGCCTTTATGAAAAAGGTCAACGGTCCGCTTCTTGTTATCGTTTTACAACAATGAAGAGGACAATGGCCTTTAGCAGGAATGCAATCACGTGGTTGTACTGGACAGCAAAAAATGACTTCATTTATGTAAAGGCACTTGTACGAGATCGGTAGCGTTATTAGCAAAACCTGTTTGTAAATTCTATTTTCCACCTCCAATCGATTGTCGATCTTTCTAAAACAGCGTTTTTAAGATAGCTTGCCGTCCAGCAGCCATGGCAACGCCTTTCCCATGGGAGCTCGTTTCATTCGTAAACGAAGTATTATGTCAGCACGTGACTGTTTCCTGCAAAAGGCCTATTGCATGAGTAGTGAATATTGCTTCAAGGCACAACACGGGTTATAGCAATATGAGGTGTTACGTGTTTGTCCCTAAAATGCCACGTACATGCGTGGTTTATTTTACGTCGAAGATACAGGGAGCCGTTACCGGGTCTCCCAAGCCAAATGCTTATGATTAAGTATTCCGACGAACTCCAGGGTCGAATTGGAATTGAGGTTGTTAATAATATACATGCAGCGAGTTCTCGAATTTGATTGGCTGAGAGCAGCTGTATTTATGCTAAACACCAGTGCCAAATCGTGTAATACGTCAGATGTGAACTATATCCAACCAGAACTCATGAATTGGATTGACTGCATGAGAGCAGCTGTTTTTATGCTAAACACCAGTGCCAAATCGTGTAATACGTCAGATGTGAACTATATCCAACCAGAACTCATGAATTGGATTGACTGCACGAGAGCAGCTGTATTTATGCTAAACACCAGTGCCAAATCGTGTAATACGTCAGATGTGAACTATATCCAACCAGAACTCATGAATTGGATTGACTGCATGAGAGCAGCTGTTTTTATGCTAAACACTAGTGCCAAATCGTGTAATACCAGTGCCGAATCATGTAATACCTGAGTGCCAAATCATGTCATACCTTAGATATGAACAAACTATATCCAACCAGAACTCATGAATTGGATTGACTGCACGAGAGCAGCTGTTTTTATGCTAAACACCAGTGCCAAATCGTGTAATACCAGTGCGAAATCATGTAATACCTGAGTGCCAAACATGTCATACCTTAGATATGAACAAACTATATCCAACCAGAACTCATGAATTGGATTGACTGCATGAGAGCAGCTGTTTTTATGCTAAACACCAGTGCCAAATCGTGTAATACCAGTACCGAATCATGTAATACCTGAGTGCCAAATCATGTAATACCTGAGTGCCAAACATGTCATACCTTAGATATGAACAAACTATATTCAACCAGAACTCATGAATTGGATTGACTGTATGAGAGCAGCTGTATTTATGCTAAACACCAGTGCCAAATCGTGTAATACCAGTGCCGAAACATGTAATACCTGGGTGCCAAATCATGTAATACCTTAGATATGAACAAACTATATCCAACCAGAACTCATGAATTGGATTGACTGTATGAGAGCAGCTGTTTTTATGCTAAACACCAGTGTCAAATCGTGTAATACCAGTGCCGAATCATGTAATACCTGAGTGCCAAATCATGTAATCACCTCAGATGTGAACAAACTATATCCCACCAGAACTCATGAATTGGATTGACTTAAGAGGCGCGGCGGTGTTTCTAAACTTTTGTAACAATGTAGAACAATAACAAAGAGAGATTTCCACATTTATAGACGGGAAGGGTTGAAAAACTGATGCAAAATCCCGGAGGGGGTACTCCTGTTTGTGACGTATTATGTATGTGCCGCCCAGGTGGGTCAGGGTTTTGAGCTCAGTTTGGGCAGGTAGGGTCAGGGTTTTGACCTGATTTGGGCAGATCAGGGTAAGGATTTGAGTATAATTTGGGTGCAGTCAGGGTCGGGGTTCAGTATTTTTTAGGCAGTTCATTTTGTTTAGCTACTATGTCAAAAAAAGACATTCTGTTGCCGCATTTTGATCGCCTGCCCACATGCAAGCACTGAGGTTCCCATACATCGTGACGCCGCTAATTCGTACTTCAGTACAAGTTTATCTATGTACTTCATCTGCTGATTTGTTTACCCAATGCCATGTCCCGACTTGAAATGTTCCGTATTTTGCATGAAATCCCGGTACGCGGTATACCGGCCAGGATATATATCCGACCGTGTTTTGAAAACAATTTAAAGAAGGGGCAATCAGGTTTTTTTTTCCCCAAAAGGGGGCAATCAGGGTTTTGGAGCTCGGATTGGGTCAAACAGGGTCAGGGTTTGAGCCTCTTGGCCTCACATACATACCCATTTTTCATGTAAGTACCCCCCCCCCCCCCCCCCCGGGTGCAAAATCCTTTGAATAACATCACGATAAAAAGCACAAATATGCGGATGAATATTATTAACAAGTAATCATATGAGATTTTTCAAAGAGCTCAAATACGGGCTCATGCAATTTTGATACTCTTTGAAATTCTCACTCGTTCAAATTAATCCCAAGCCGAAACGAATCATATACTCAACAAAATTAATTGATTCTGATTGACTGAGAGCAGTGCCAAAGTAATCTCGATTTGCACTGTTTGGTTGTAATTGCACTCAAAACAGGAATTTAACTATATCTAAATCGCAAACAAAAGCTTCAAAGTAAAATCGAAGTAAAGTTGTTCACAGTCATGTTTTGGTAGAGGGTTTTTTTTCGGAACAATTTCCGCAAAATTCCGAAGTCTTTCCGGAAATTTCCGAATGCTTAAAACAGATTTTGGTGCGCTGTGGTTACCGCAAAAAAAAGTTTGTAACTTCATTTTATAGTACTAAACATTAACATTTCAGATGCTGCAGTATCACTTATACAAACGGTACTTTGATTTTTCCGACATTTCCGAAGATTGTCCGAAGATTCAAGTAAATTTGTTGAGCATAGGATTAACAAGTAATAATACGATTTCGAGTGCAATTTTGGATTAATTCAAACTCGTGTGTTTTTCAAAAAGCTGAAGCCGTGTTCGCCCTACAGCTCACGCAATTATAATACTCTTTGAAAAAAATACTCGTTCGAATTAATCCCAAATTGCACTCGAAACAGTATGATTACCTTATACTTATTGAGGAGGGAGACAATCCGGAGAAAAACCCTCGAAGCAAGGGTGAGATTCCAACAAACTCAACTCACATATGACGCCGGGTTCGGGGATCGAACCTCGGGAAACAGAGGTGAGCTCTCACACCACACGGCTACCCTTGCTTCTCTCTATCAGATTTACATAACAAAATAGCGCCAGGTATTGTAACATTAGCTGTACTCACACGTCGCTCTTTTGGGAGTAGACTTTGTCCGTGAGAGATTCGAGTGCAATCCATTTAATAGGTACCAAGCCCTATAAGATCAAACGAATTTTTATCCCATGTCAAAAATAAATACGTAAATTTTACATCCGTGAACAAGTTTATATTAATAGGGGAGGTACGTTAACGTCATACGCTTTGAAGGAGTTTGCCTCATCCATCATTTTCACTCTTTAAGCCTGGTTCACATGCACTAGCGGCATAAGCAGTGTCGGCATAAGCGGCATAATCGGCATAAGCGGCATAAGCAGTGTCGTAATCAGAGAATAAGAACAAGTACCGCTAATGATCATATCTTTTGACTATGTAATGATCAATGCAGTACTGCGTATGCGCATGCTACTTGTGCTTATGCTTGTGTCTCTAGTGTGAACCATGCATGCTTTGAAAGTAAACACTTGTAGACATATTTTGAAGTATAGATTGGTTGCAGTCAATCCCCAGAGATTCAAAGGGCATGGCGGCCATGTTGGTGTACCTACCAAAAGAAGCTAACGAAGAATCTATTGTTAAAGGTACACCAACATGGCCGCCGTGACGTCATGTGCAACCCATCTATACTGATAGTTGCGTTCGTCTGAAGATGAGTACAGGACTACAAACTTCCCAACCATGAGCTCCAAGTTTTCGCTTGTAAATCTAGTCAATTTTAATTTCAATACTGACACTTTGCATTACTGCTTTTTTTACTACTCTGGACTCTCATCACAACATGTTACATATAAACTTGAGGTAGTGCATGGTGGCAAGCTATTAAACTTACTGGCGTATGCTTCACATACTCCTCATTCTTGTACACATTTCTGGCCAAACCAAAGTCTGCCACTTTTAACACATAGTTATCAGCTACAAGAATATTCCTGGCAGCCAAGTCACGGTGGATACACTGGAGAGAAGAAATGCAAAACGTTTCAATCGGCTGCATCAATCGTGCACTGATCAGCAAGAAAACCGACTTATTTATAAATCCTCACGATCTACAACTCGCTCTCTCCCTCACCTCTCCTCCGTCCTCAGTATGTCGTGCTAACCTCAATTTTTTTAATATAATAATCAGTCCGAAACGCACGCTCTGATTGGTCAAGAGCCGTGTGTTATTAGAGGACACACATGCATGACGTCATGAGCGCGCGCAACCAACTTCTCAACTCGTTTTGATTGGATATTTTCATAGTTTTTAGTCTTCGATTATTATATAAAACAATTAGATTCCATTGTGCCGTGGGTCTGTTCTCTTCGTGTTGTGACGTCATCTGTGCATCAGACGCACGGCACAATGGAATCTATTTGTTAAATAACATGTTACTCCAAACAATGTTGTTATAATTCACACCAATTAACGAAAACGTTCAAAAGAAGCTATTAAGGAGCAACTGCATGAACTAGTATGCCTACAGACTACTTGTTGACTCAGAGTCTTACCCTTCTTGATGACAAGAAATCCATTCCCCTTGCCACTTGGAATGTTCCGCTAACGAGTTCTGTCAGCGTGAACTGAGCCTCAGCGTTTTCGGATGGTGGGTCCCATACTGGTTCGTATATACTGCGCCTATTCTTCAGGTAGCTCAGTAAGTCTCCGTGAGGACAATATTCCATGATAATCCACATATCACGCTGGCGACCTATTGGTGAGAAATGGCGAGAAGTCAAGTAATGGTATATGTACCCACACACAGACTGGTTTTGTTCTACACAACTTCGCCGTTTGAATTACCAGTTTATGGATTTACATCTGGGTAAACTAACCTTTTGTGCACGCTCCGAGAAGATTGACGATGTTCTTGTGGGATCCAACGTGAATGAGAATCTTCAGTTCCGACAGGAAATCTTTCTGGTCTCCCTGAGTTGCTCCCTCTGAAACCATTTAGGAGTCATTTGATTGGGTAGGTACACAAAGGGGATCAGTCTTCATCAATAACTGAAGGAAGTTCATAACCTGGAACAAACCTTTGAGTGATTTGACTGCAATCTTAAGATTCCCCTTCATCGACACAGCAGATCCACGTCGGTAGTCTCTTCTCTTGGCTAACCTGTGGCGGGTACTGACAGACGACGAACTGTCCATCACTACCCCTCCCTCAGTCTCGCCTAGATATACCTGACCAAATGCGCCGGAACCAAGAAGGTGTCCTAGAAGTCATGAAAGAGAGGCTTGTTGTTGATTCGTGGTTTAACATCACAAATGGAATTTAAAAAACATATATATTTCCTCGACACGTTGCTATGATTGCTCACTAAAAGAAAAGTATAGCGTGATTGAAGCTGTCCTTCTCCTTCAGTAGTGTCCATGAACTAAGCTTATCACTTCAGGTTTTATTACAAGCTTTCATTTACAGTTGGAGTTTTGACTACAACCAATCACACGTGCCTTTGTGCTCTACTTCCATTCTCATTGGACAAACTGCGAGATGAGACAATTTGTAAATTTCGTCAGTATTGGAATGGTTTAGTTGCAAAGGCTGCCAACTGGAATCATGCAGGGTTGAGTTATTGGGGGGAGGGGGTAGTCTGTGAACAGTCACTCTTTTTTTCTTACGTTGATCGTATACGGGCGGAGCGAGCGAATAGTAGTCCCATTCTCCCAGTACACTCCGCTCAAACGCGTCCAAAAGTCCCCGTACACTATCGAACGAAGGGAAAAGGAGCGACTTCTCGCAGTCTAGGGGGAGGGGGAGGGGCACTTGTATGATAAATGATGACGTATGTGCGGCCATGGGGACGGTCCAGAGCCGGTCCCGGTTTCCAGAGACAAAAATAGCTTGGATTTCCAAGTTACTGTGAAAACGAACCCGAATTGTCTCCCTGTTTGATTATTCTGAATCGTCTGTAACCCGGAATTCGACATATTTTTTATGAAAAACCCTGACCCGCAAATCGAAATTAGAAACAAACCCGAACCCGGTACTGCCGCATATATATAATACGTTATAAACAATAGTTCCTCCCAGGATAAAACACATCGTGAGTATAGCGTAAATATAACAAGAGCTGTAATCAGAGAGTTCTACAGTTTTTCTACATGCTACCCTATGGGTACATTCTGGATGGAAGCGTTCTTAGACATAAGATTGTGGAAGCAACGAGAAAAGAAGGTTGTGATCGATTTATCTGTACTCACGAATATGAATATTTTCCCGTGGGTACTCCCACTTGGGATCGTATGGTAGCTTGTGTACTTGCTCTATGAGCGAAAATCTGGGGTCGAGGCTCTTGATAAGGTCAGGTAGAGGTGGAGTGGTACACAAGTAGAATCCCCCATACATCCGCTTGCGCCGACACAGTATGAGAGCAAACACGACAAGAAACAATAGTAACATGCTGCTGACTATCACCACGGCGATGAGGTGGCTCCTGGCCTGAGTCCTCTTGCTTTCCATGACGGAAGGATTTACTGCATACAATACAAAGAGTATAACATGCTGGTTTTTGACTGTTTATAAATTACTTCTAATGAGTGGCAAGGAATGGTAAGACAAGCTATGCTCCTATTGCAATGCTCGTAAACTATATTTCATTATATTTCTTTCTACTTTTCACCTCTCCGAAATAAAATTGAAGTTCAAGATTCAGCGTAAATGCATGGATATTGATTATAATCGTGTACGTTCTCTGATTGGCAAATGGTAATCCGAAATTGGCTGAAGCTGATTTTTTAAATAGGATTAAAGCGGAACATACAAGTAGATCTAGAGCACCTCCTCATCTTCATCGCACCATCACAGCCGTTAATCGTAAAGACTATTTACAGATAACCAACGAACATAAGAAATCTTAAGATGAAAAGTGTCCTCAAACTTACCCACTGACAAACTCATGGTTGTTTTTCCATAAACATTACTAGCTTGACAGGTGTACTTGCCGTAATGCTCGTCTTCGACGTCCCTTATCACAAGTACCTTACTTTCTTTGACGGAATGGACGTACATCTGGTCCACTGGTACACGTTTACCCTCGTCTGTGTCTTTTAACCACTGAATGGACGGTTGCGGGTTACCTGTGGCGGAGCATTCGACCTCCAGGCTCTCCCCAGGCTCTCTTGTTATCATGTTATTGTTCTCGACATCATGTATGGATTGCTGAACCATTGTAATTGTTGGTGATTCTGTCATGTTAATAATAATAATATCGTTATAAAATATATGTAATAAGAAACAATAATTTTAGTTTCTAATTGGGGGTACCAAAATGATAGGGATGCTCGGCGGTCATTTTGAATATGACCCCTAAAAAGGTACGCGTAAATTAAAGGAGGTTTAAAATCCATAATGAGTTTGACCCTTAAAAGGTTCGCATAAATAAAAATGTATAAAGTGATTCCTTACGTGAACCTTAAAATTTTAATTCTGAACCTCTATAAGGTACGACTCGGGTTATATAACTAACTCGTGCGAAAGGTACGACTCGTGTTGCGTGACTAACTCGTGCGAACACGACTCCCTAAAAGGTACGACTCGTGTTGCGTGACTAACTCGTGCGAACACGACTCCCTAAAAGGTACGACTCGTGTTGCGTGACTAACTCGTGCGAACACGACTCCCTAAAAGGTACGACTCGTGTTGCGTGACTAACTCGTGCGAACACGACTCCCTAAAAGGGACGACTCGTGTTGCGTGACTAACTCGTGCGAACACGACTCCCTAAAAGGTACGACTCGTGTTGCGTGACTAACTCGTGCGAACACGACTCCCTAAAAGGTACGACTCGTGTTGCGTGACTAACTCGTGCGAACACGACTCCCTAAAAGGTACGTTACGAGAATTGTGACCCCTAAAAGGAGCGCCGAGCACCCCCGTCAGCTCAATATAGGGAGTGCTACCCCACCCTGCCCTCCTCCCCCCGGGATTTTCATTCAAGTAACACAACAAGCGGTGGTGATGCAGGCCATGCGGGCTTTATATCCATTGACGGATCGACCACATAGTGATCGACAGTTTAAAAGCAAAAATGTTGTCGGATTCGACTTGATGTTTCACCAGCTACACTGCCTTGGACTGTTTGTGTCTCTGTACTAATACAACAGAAAGATAAGACACCAACAAGCAAACACACAAAGTAACAATCAAACTTCTTGTCCTGGTAATTCTCATTTTTTTCTACATCTTGAAAATCACAAGATCTACTCACCATAAACATTCAAATATTTCATATCAGAATGCACATCCTTTCGGTTTTTAGCCTCGCACGTATACCATCCCGTATTCTTTAGATGCCGTGGCTTGCACACCACAATTGTTTGGGCATATGGAGGTTTGTACTGATCCAAGTAATAGAAACCATTCGAGAACGATGAACAATTCCCGTCGGGACCCAAGGGCTTTAATGACAAACGGACCCCATTTCTTTGCCACTGGATTTCTGGTCTTGGATAGCCAACGGATACTTTACAGTTAAGTTCAACTTGGTCCTTCGTACTGACTACAGACAAGTTGGTTAGGGAGACTCTAGGCGATACAAAACCTGTAAGAGATACACAGATGTTCGCATAAATTGCTGCGGGGATAATACGATGTATTATAATTAAATAGTACTGAACATATTAGTTATCATTTTACGGCAAGTTACTCTCGAGGTCAAATGGAGTGTTCTGATTGGCTGTTACTCGATCAGAATTTTACAGTACCGAACTATTACCGCCTCACTGGTTAGCTCAGTTGGTAGAGCACGGGATAGAGTGCGGGAGGTCGGGGTGCCACGTCCTTGGCAGGGACTTATAAACCGTTGGCCTTGTCTACTTCCTCTTCTAATATATACGAGGGGGACGTGAAAGAACCTGTTGTGTTATTTCGAGAAAGAGTAGGGGATTGTCTCCCGACACAACAGCCTGGTATTCTGAGGTACTAACAATCACTCATGATTGTAAATTGAACGGCAGCACATTGCGCCACAATAGCAGTCTGTTCACAAAAAAAACACCTCGTAAAGCGCATTTGAATATATTCATATAGAATTTGCGCTATATAAATGAATAACTTTACCTTTATTACCATGAGAAGTTATTACAACTTACATTTTTATAGAGGCTGTGTTATGGTGAGAGCCTTTATATTCCCAGTCCGGGCCGGACACAGTTATTTTTAGCAGTTTTCATATGAACTGTGACGAACCTCGCGCACATGTGGGATACCGTAAAATTCCGAAAATAAGCCCCGGGGCTTATATTTTTCAACGCACCTTTTTGAGGGGCTTATATTCGGCAGGGGCTTATATACGGAGGGGCTTACTATAGGAGTGAATTTTGCTTAGAAATCAGCTGGGCTTATAATTGGAGGGAAATTTGTGTCTGCAATTTTTCAATGTGCAAAATGATAATATTGGGGCGTTAACTAGAAATTCGTGACAACTTACGGTATGGTAATCCCTCTGAACATGCCAACTTGTAACACAACAACAATAAACTTTATTGAAAATGAAATATAATAGTAACTCAAAGTTAACAGAAAATAAATAAGCAAATGGAAATCTAACAGGTGAAGTCTGTGCTTCAGTCTCGTACATATAGCGTACGGTATTTGGGGGCAATTCCCGATTATAAGCCCCCGGGGGTTTATATACGGAGGGGCTTAATATAGGCGGCTTTTTTGCGTTAAGAATCTGAGGGGCTTATATTCGGTAGGGGCTTATACAGGGAGGGGCTTATTTTCGGAATTTTACGGTAGTTGAAGTCAAATCAAATATGCAATAATGACTAACAAACTGTATCTTCGAGGAACATATTGCGTATCAGTTCAATCAATATAGACGGAGGAGACTTTAACTGTCTGTAGCCAATTAACAGCCACCAGTAGAACATTGCCTCCTGGCATGCGCAGCACCGTGACACTACCCGTTTGAAGTACAAGTACAAAACTACAAGTGTACCGTGCAGAATTGAATGTAGCCAGGTTCTCGTTGTTATGATATTCGAGCATGAAGTGTTTCTACCAACTTCGTAGTATCTAAATCTACTACAATCCAAAATATATTTGTACCCGTTCCTTACCTTTCACAGATATATTGACGTAAGTACCCGTTCCTTAACCTTTCACAGAGATATTGACGTAAGTACCCGTTCCTTACCTTTCACAGAGATATTGACGTAAGCAGGACTTGAGCTCTCCGAGTTCCACCCTCGACATACGTACACACCCGCGTCATCTGGCGTCACGTGATCGATAAAAAGAGTCTTAATAATGTTGTCATCTTTCTCTTTTACATCCACTGTTGTTCTGTTCTTGGGTAGAGGTTGGTTGTCCTTTCGTTCCCATTCCACCCAATCAAAGTCGTAGTAATCAACCTTGCAGACAAGCTTTAGAAGATCACCTTCGTCAAATACTCCGATCTTCCTTGGTGTAGTTTCTATAATTTTGTCGTCTGAAAGTTAAAAGGTTCAATTGGTTTCAAGGTCCGTTTGTTAAGTTACGCAACTTACGTTACATGAGAGTGGCTGAGAAATGGCTTGTAAACGATAGTCACTATTCCTATTAGTACTATTATTAACTGATCAAACATTTTATGTTTTTTTTCCAAGAGCTGAAACTAGTCTGGGGTATTATACGTCGTACTTATATGGTTTACAAGTTTAGATTGGAGACGAGAACAATACAATGAAACAGGAAGGCAACTAACCAATCACAATTCATAAAGCATGATAATAATCAATCATTGGATAGGGCTGAGCAAAAAATAATGATTTGCAAATAATTGATAGAGAGACACGGACGGGTCAATATATTTTGCGATAGTCGAGTTCAATAATTGTTTTATCATTCGACAAAATATAATTTACCTAGAATTTCGAAACTGGAACTTTAATTTTTACAAAACGGATTGGTCAGTAGTGCGTATGCTCAGAACATTATTCACAGTCGTCAGTTATTTGCAGGTGAATCAACCAATCAGATTTCGGGATTGACATGAATCGGATGATAATGTTATTTATCATTCGAATTATTTTTTCCGTCGTTTTGATTGGCCGAGAGAACTGCAAATAACTGCCTACAAATAATGGTCTGCTCATGCGCATTACAGTGCAAAGCCGTTTTGCTGCAAATAATGGTCTGCTCATGCGCAGTAACATTGCATTTGTCAACATGGCTCGCTTTTAATCTATTCATTCGCATTTTGAGCTCTGAAATGTAAATAAAACAGTGAATTGGCTTCTTTGTTATTGTCATGCACCATCAAAGATTGCAAAAAATAATCCCAATGGTAGCCTCGGTTATCGCAAAATATCGTGATTTGTTAGTGTCTCGCAATCAATTATTTGCCGATGCCGAATTGCTCGCCAATAACGAATCACGATATTTTGCTCAACCTCGTCCAATAATTGCTTAGTATAAGTCAGGGGCGTAGGGAGGTCCTGGGCAAAATTGTGAATTCTGGGACATTTTCATTGATAACTTCTGTCAATCTCTCTTCTGGGACTGGGCTGAGTATAAGTCACTTATTCTTGACAAGTACACTATTCGCTCGGTTTTCTTTTGTTTCTTTTCTATTCGGCTCTCTTTCACGGATCAAGATTGTTTTCTCTAATCGAGAGACCGTAAGGCAAAATAAATCCTTGCTACTCTTGCGATAAAACGCAGAATGCGGCAAAGATAGAATGTAGGGCAATATCCTTCGCGCTTTCGGAAAAAATCAGAACAATAAAATCTTACGTATCCTTACACGACTCAAGTGCGTCTTTATAATAAGCGATCATAAGATTCTTCCTACTCACGTGTCCAGACTACAGAGAAGACCTGCTTATCAGAACCAAGTATATTCAGCGCCACTACTTTGTAGAAATAGCTGTTCCCGTTAGGAACAAGAGAGATGCTGCTGACTTCTGAAGGTTTCCCTGGTGGTGGCGACATTCCAGTGGTAGAACGTCTCCACCTCTTTTCCATAGGCTTACAGCTGTTACCAGGTTGTCTTAGGCAGTGTCTGGTTGACTGCAAATACCATATGTAGCGAGGAGGAGGGTTCCCGCTTAGGGCACGAGTCGTGAGGGTTCCTTGTCCCTCGTACGATACGTGGTACGTGGCTATTTCTCCTTGGTTGACAAGCTTGGGCATCTCTATAGTTATATGATTACAAGAAGAAATGACTTTATGACTGAGGACTCAAGTGCTTCTCGATCTCTACAAATACTGAGCAAACAGAGCAAACTAACTAGATATTTAAGTTCCTTTATTTTTGAAAGAAATATAAGAGAATTAAAAATGTCGAGAGAATGAGACCTTCCCTAGTAGCTCTAGGAGCCCACTGACCACTTTTCACTGTTCACTATTCTTCTCATCTTACACCCACTTCAAACTAACCCAAAATTAACACCTTCATATACACCGTCTTTCCTTCTTTACCTTGTGCAGAAATGACATATGGTATACCTCGTCTTAATGTGTATAAGTTAATTACTGGCTCAGAGGTCTGTATAGAGAGGTCTGTATAGAGTGTGCCCGAGATCTTGACATGTACTGACCGATTCTACTGGCTAAGCCGGTACATGACGTGTACATGCAGGTTGGCGCAGTGGGAAAATACTCGCCTCTCACCACTGCGGTCCCGGGTTCGATTCCCGGCTCAGGCACCGTATGTGAGTTAGGTTTGTTGTTGATTCCTTATCTGCATTCGAGGGTTTTTCTCCGGGTTCTCCGGTTTACCTCCCTCCGTAAAAATCAACCGTGAGTCGAGTGTAGTGTGTCCAAAACAGTTAAAGTGCCTATAACCCTTTTGCAATTTTTATTGTTTACGAACCTCCGAAGAGTTTTGAGTACTTCTGTGAAGAAAGTTTTGGTTTTGAGTGAATACTTTATGTTGTACGCTTGTTTGAAATCGTGTAAATGTGACCTTTCCTGATCCATGACCGCGTAAGCAAAAGCCTGGGTCGATACCTGTATTTACGTCATATTGACGTCATATAATTGATTCGGCTTTGCAATCATTTGAAGAAATACTTAACATGTTGACTAAAATGACTTTTTTCTTTACTAACAACTCACAAACTGTGTATATTTTCTATGCATCGATGTTGTTGTGATAGAAAGGCGCCATGGAGAATAATGCATTAATGAGGTGACGAACATACAGGTTTCGACCCAGGCTTTTACTTACGCGGTCATGGGTCAGGAAAGGTCACAAAAGGTCACATTTACACGATTTCAAACAAGCGTAGAACATAAAGTATTCACTGTAAACCAAAACTTTCTTCACAGAAGTACTCAAACCTTTTCGTAGGTTCATAAGCTCTCAAAATTGCAAAAGGGTTATAGGCACTTTAATGTAGTGGGGAGTGTGTGTGGAGTAAATTCAGGCCCCCACCAGCTTTAAGCTGTAATACTCAGCCTGCTATAACAAATACAATATTTATTTATTTTATTCTTTATTTTTCTCTTTCGACTTGAGAGTGAGATTAGCGTAACCGTGGTCAGTTATAGGAAAAAGCCGCCCGCTCCAGGAAGCAATCAGATCGCATGAAATCTTAGGTTACCGCCCGCCCGCGCGTGAAAAAGAAGAATTACAGAATATTGGAAAGCTTAACCTTTAAATGGCTTCCCTAATGTTTTCGTCGTTTAGTCAGTTAATTATGACAAAGCTAAAATCGGTTAGCTCATGCAGCGATAAAGTACCGGTCTTGTGAGGCTGCGATTATGCATCTCGGCCGCGTCCTTGGCCCGGAGAGAGAGAGAGAAAGAGAGAGAGGGAGGGAGAGAGAGAGAGAGAGGGGGGGGGGGGGATTACTCCCATATAAAAGCTATATGGCTATGTGCCGATGCATGGGTGCGGTCGAGATTTTAATCTCCTAGGCCTGAGATGGGGTCCTAGTTTCGCCCTCCTTCCCCTTCTTGGTTGTTAATCTATATGAGGGGACGTAACATAATCTGTTCCGTTATTTCGAAAAAGAAGAGGAGATTGACTCCCGCAAACAGATTGTATACTGCATACTACCAACCCCTCATGATTATTAGCTGCATGGCAGCACATTGCGCCATAATAGCAGGCCGATTCTCAAAACCCTTTAAAATGTGAAAATCCTTTGACTGAATACCACCCTCGGTATAGCATCTGTGCTCTGCGCTATATAAACGACAACATTTACCTTTTTACAGCCTGCCGTATTTAATTAAGTACTCTATTTGTAATATGAAATCGGTTCTGTTACCTTGTACGATAACATTGACAGTAGCAGCGTCCTTTCCTACTTGGCTGCTAGCTTCACACGTCAGGTAACCGCCATCGTGAATATGAGAGGTACTCTTGATAACCAGCTTGGCCTTTTGTCCCTCCCACTCCATGCTGAACCGAGCTGCACCATGTCGCATCGTACTGTAGCACCTCTTATTTATTCCCAGTGCATCTCCAGTGCATTTAGCGATCTCTTGGTTTTTTTTAGTCCACAAGACATCGGGAGTTGGTACTCCATCTACATGGCATTGAATCTCCAAACGGTTAGAACCATTTACTATTAACTTGTTCGCAAAGTTTCTTATCTTGGGTGGCTTTGTTTCTGTTCAAAATTAAAAGGGAATTAAAACTCATTATCAGTTATACGCTGAGAATCATACGGTACCATTTACAGATACTCTGAATAACTGAGTTTAATTTCGAAAGCAAGCGATAAAAGTATTTTTAACACGTAAAGAGCTTTAATTATCAACAACAACAACAACAACAACAACTTTATTTACACCTGGAGATTACAAGTTAGCTAAATTCGTTCGTTATTAAATAGGTTAGGCATTGGTTACCTAGAGTAACTAAAAAGCTAATCTAGCTAGGTAACGCAAGTATTAGACAATTTGTATAAATATATGCAGTCGGAAAGAGGACAATTAAACATAGATAACGATGAGTACAAGTACAGACATCTAGAATAGACTAATGGATAATGAAAAGAGGTAAACGTGATATATGCAAGCATTGTATACATAGAAGAATATATGAAAGGATTTACAGTCAAATTATCAAATTATCATCATTGAAATATATAAATTATACATCAGTAATCATTGTAATTAATATTATTATTATTTAAGGTAGGAGTCAATAAAGTCTGCTTTTAGTTTTTTTTTAAAGCTTTTTTTGTTAAGGGCTTTGTTTTGTTCATTTATGGAATTCCAAATAACAGCACCTTGAAACCTTAAGTTAAATTTGCCGTAATTAGTTCGAATTTTAGGAAGACAGTAAGAGGATCTGGAAGCTAGTCTAGTGTTATATGAATGTCTAGTTCTTACTAGTATAAAAACATTATCAAAGGCGATAGGAAGTAATCCTGCATGGAACCGATAAAGAAATTGGGCATTATAGAAAAAAATCAGATCATTAAATTTTAGAATTTTAAGCCTGTGAAATAAAGGACCTGTATGTTCATCAAATTTGGAATAGGTGATTAAGCGAATTGCCTTCTTTTGTAGAACAAAGAGAGGATGAATAGTAGATTCATAAGTATTTCCCCAAATAATAAGACCGTAAGTAAAATAGGGATAGATCATTGAGTAATATAGCTGGATTAGAATATTAATATCTACAAAATGTCTTATACGAGATAAGATACCTATACCTCTGACTATCTTTTTAGAAATTTCATATATATGGCTTTTCCAATTTAAATGTTGATCTAACATAATACCAAGATATTTGGTCTCATTCTTTTGTTCTAATGGCTTATTTTGAATGGCAATTTTTAAGTTATAATTTACCTTTTTCTGATGGGAAGAGAAGAGAACATAATTTGATTTATCAATATTCAAAGTCAACTTGTTTGCACAGAGCCAATCATTGACCTTAAGTAATTCTTGATTAATTACCTGTTCTAGATTGGCAAGATTCTTGTCAGCATAGAACAAGTTCGAATCATCAGCAAAGAGATGAATGTTTAGAATTTTAGTACAATTGGAGAAGTCATTGATATATAACAGAAACAGTAAAGGTCCGAGAACGGATCCTTGAGGTACACCACAAGAGATTGAATGATGATCAGATGTTGAATTTCCAATAGAAACATATTGACTTCTGTTAGACAAGTAGGAGATAAACCAATCAAGAGGAGTTCCTCTAATTCCGTAATTCATTAATTTGCTAATTAGTATTTTATGATTGACCGTGTCAAAGGCCTTACTTAAGTCTAAAAATATTCCACAACAATATGATCCTGTATCTATAGCTCTTTGAATTTTATCTGTAATCAAAAGTATAGCTTGCGTTGTGTTATGATTAGAGCGAAAGCCAAATTGTCTATCGTAGAGACAACAAGTCTTTGTGAGGAATGACATAAGTCTTGAATTCATTAATTTCTCAAGAATTTTGCTAAATACAGAGAGAAGTGGCCATGTTGCATCCCAGAAGAATTAAAAACCTTTGTTCTTGCACTTCTAAACTCGAGGTAGAGACGAGGCTGGAAGTTCAAAAGCTATTGTTTGTAGCCAAAATGGCCACTGCTGCCAGGCTTTCTTCGAAGTCACAGTATTGCTCCTATTGGCCATGACTGAAATGAGGAAAGGACTGGGTGCTAATGATATGTACAGTGCATCATGGGTAGTTTTGTGGGAAGGAGCGACTCTGTTTTGGTTTTTCTCTCAAGAAAACTACTAGCCAACAGTTAATTATTGAATATTATTAAAACGTTCATAGATATCTAGACATGCGAATTGGAAACATTCGTAAGCTTCGTGAAGCTTTTTCAACCCTGAACCTATGATAACGGAACTAGTTCGTTGTTCGAGGATGTCGTTAAAGATTATCATGGCATCGTGCGCTTCACCACTTGGAAATCCTGTTGATAACGATCGCCTAGTATATCTCATGCCAAGGAGAAAACCAAGGAATTGTTTTTGACCTTTTTTGGAGAAAAAAACTGCATCATTCCGTCACTCCTTTCCTCGTGACGCCATGTTGTTTACGAACGTGTCAACCCAAACCGATACCCATGGTGCAATGCGCATACCACTGGAACCCAGTCCTATCCTCCTTTCGATCATGGTCAATAGCCCACTGATATATGCTTCACTTCTCAGTGAATTTACCCCGGAGCCTCATACTGAAACCTTTGTGCGTGACAAGTGAAGCATATATCGATCGAAAGTGGGCTATGGGCTTTCATCGCACGGCGGCCATGTTGAGTCCCAGGAGAATAAAAACCTTTGTTTTCGTCCGGTAAACTCGTTCTGAAACCAACAAGTGTGAGGCTACCGGGGCCAAAACTATTGTTTTATCCAAGATGGCCGAACTGCGATAACAGCCCATTGTTACACAACTAAAGAACTATTGCTTTCTGACAATTGGGACAACATCTGACGTAATAATAAGATCCAAGATGGCGACACGCGGGAAATTCAAATTAGTTTGATGGGTAAGAAAATCGGTCCATAAAATGAACTCCGTAAAATTACTCTTTCAACGTGGTGGCATTATCGGCAAAGCGGTATATTGGACGAAGTCATAGAGTGAAGTAATAAAATTCTGATCATTCGCGTCTACATAGAAAAAAGTAACGATAAACACGAGAATAAGAGAGATTTATATATAAATGGCTTTTAAGGTACAGATAGCACAAGCTACTTACCCATCCTAACAACAAAGAACACGAGAGAATCGTTCCCCACGATGTTCGCCGCAATACATTTGTAAAAGGCAGTATCATTGGTTGGTGGAGATACCACGTTACCATCGCTTGCCACAGGAAGCCCAACTTGAATCCAGTGGTGAGCATCTGGTTTACAGCTAAGGTCACGTGGTGGACACGTGACAGACGGTGCGTGCCACCACGTTATCGTGGGAGACGGGTTACCACTTTCAACAGGACAAGACAGGCGCACGACATCCATTGGTTTGGCCACCTCAGTTATCTCATCCGCCTTTTTCCTTAGTTTTGGCTTAGCTACAGTTCAGTTTTTAAGAAAAAAAGAATTTCGACAAATTAAAAATGATTGATTAATTTACGTTAATTAGAATTTGTTTAATACACGAGCGGTTATCGATTTTAATATCGCTGTTTTTATTTTTATTTCTGGAATTGAAAAAAGAAATTAAACGTTTCACAAAGGTTGAGGGTACCCTGCTCCCTCTTGCGCTCATTTCTCGCCCCAATCCTCTTTCCTAGTGACGCCTGGTGGAAAACGTCTTCTTTGCCAACGCCCACCAAAACATATTAGTTTCAATAGGGGACCTGTCTCCAGCCTAATAAACTCTGTTAAATTCAAACTTGTGTCTTCAGTTTTAAAGATATGAACCTAAAAGCCTTGGTTACTAATTTTCGCTCGCTATTTCCATTTATGGCATCCATATTGTATTAGCACCATTTGTTGATTGACAAAGTCACGTGACCGCTTAGTGCCCTATTTCAGGCTAAAGTTAAATAAGCTGGAAAACGTACCATGAACAGCAACAGGTATAGAAGCGCTCGTCTGGCCAGCGATGTTGTCGGCGATGCATCGATATTCTCCTTCATCTTTCGGATAACCAGCACTCTTTATCGTAAGTACGTGAGTATCGTTGATGTTAGCGATGCTGTAATTAGATGACATACTTATGCACTGCACAGAACCCCAGAAAGGCTTGCAGCTGCCCAGAGATACAGAATTCTTGGTCCACCTCACGCCTGGTTTTGGCGATCCATCGATATTGCAATGTAATTTGACAACATCGTTTTCATTGACTGTAAGCCTTGGAGATTGTTTGGTAATAGTTGGCTTCGTAAGTCCTGTTGAAAATATTTTAGTGAATTGAAAACGAGTAAGAAATCATACAATGTTTTGCTTTATGAAATTAAATTAGATTTCTGTCAATCAGCTACGGTTTATGTAAAGGCTATTCGAAACCGAATAAAGTTCACTTTTATAGTAAAAATATATTACCGGCGCAAATCATATTATTTAAGAAAAGTTACATTCTTGAAGCCACTTTTATTTCAACAAAAGTTTTAATAGCATATTACTACATATATATCCCCGCACTTACGCAGCCAATTTCAGCTAAAAATGACCAATAACTGTTCCGAAAGATGCTTGCCTTCAAGATTTCTTACTTGCTTTCTTCGCTAGCTTTGGTTATGATCAAATGTTGGCATTGTAAGTAACTATACTCCATCTTTAAATCGCCCTTTTTACTGTACGCCCAGGGACGTAAAAGAACCCGACTGATGACGCAAATAAATATCTGGAGTGTCAGCAAATGAGGTCGACTTGGCGTAGTATTTTAGGACTGACTAGCGAATGAGTCTGCCTAACTGTAACATGCTATCAACCACAGCTAGTTAATTGATAGAATGTGATCAGGTGCCGAAAAACCGCAAGAACCGGACTACTGTATAACCGAGGACACTTAGACATCAAGAACCGATCACATTGCAGAACGAAAACAAAGCATTCCAACTTACAAACCCTAGTATATCCATAGGATTTTCTTCATTGAAAGATTCCAACTTCAGATCTCGTGCACCACATTTGCCTTTTACCGCATCGAAGCTCGAGCAAGTTGAAATGCTATTGTCTTGTACTCGACACCGATTGGCCCAAGTAACCATAAGTTGAAATGCTATTGTCTTGTACTCGACACCGATTGGCTCAAGTAACCGTAAGTTGAAATGCTATTGTCTTGTACTCGACACCGATTGGCTCAAGTAACCGTAAGTTGAAATGCTATTGTCTTGTACTCGACACTGATTGGCTCAAAGAACCGTAAGTTGGAATGCTTTGTTTTCGTTCTGCTAAAGTAAAAACCGATTTTCTAATCCTAAGAGTTTTCGGCTTACCTTTAACCATGATCTCTGCAGATGCACTATAATCTGCTCCGTTCACATTTTTCAGTTCACAGGTGTAAGTTCCTATAGCGGTTTTTGAAGCATTCCTGATTTCTAAAACCGTCTGTATATATAGACCACCTAGCGCATGATAAGTTGTCCCGTCGGATCTCTTGATACCAGTTATTTTACCAGTGGAGTCTTTCTTTTTCCAAGTGAATACCAACTTCGTCCAATTGCTCACAGCGCCATAACAACAGATAATGTTGACTCCACCATTATACTCAAGGTTCGCATATGTTTGAGATATTTGGATAGTATTTCGTCTGAGTGGCGGTCCAATTCCTAGAAAATGTAATGAACATTTGTATAACCTTTAACAGCACTAAGTCATTGCAACAAGCATTGTGTTGCTACCACTGGATTATTCCACCACTGTTAAATCATCTAACAAGGTAGCTACAGTAACTACTAAAAGTGGTTTTACAGAAATTAAGGGTGGATTTGATTGACCTATTCCGGAATAAGGATCTGACCCAGAATGATCACTACAAATCGTTTATATCGGGACGTTTTAACCACTGGAATACTAAATGTATCCTGAACATCATATTTGTAGCATAAAGTACAAAATGTGCCTGATTTCCACGACTATTCAGTGTATTCTTGTTCTGGAATATGGTCAATCGAAGAGAAAGGGGGAGGTTTGAAGCTCCAAAAATGGAGGGTCATAAGAACATAGGGCCTTTCCCCTATAATCCCCCTTTCTCGATGAGCAAAGGAGGGAGAGGGGCATAATATTTCATACTTATTGTCGGGGGAGGGTTATATATATTTAGACTTTTTAATTTCCTTCTTCACCCCCCTCCCCTGCTAATTTATGACCAGTTCCTAACATGATGTAAAATGATACACTCGTTAAAGATTATAGTGATTAGCCTTTAGCTTTTTCCGAAACTTAACTAAACGGAAAGAGCGCAATTTTCCGCCAATGTTAGTACCATGAGGGTCAGACTGCCCACGTGAAACATTACTTTTCCAAGAAATTTAAAATAAATCCCACAACTTCGATTTTATGTGTTTCGCAAAATTATCTATTTGTTTTAATTGATGTTCAAAAACTCATGAATAATTAATGAGCATTTTGTCCAATCAGATGAAGCAAATCAGTCACGTGCATGCTCCTTTATGCCTGATAAAATCTCATCATTCTAAAAGGCCCGCGGAGGGATTTGAATTCTGTCCCAGAGGGAACGGGGTTAATGATTGAGACAATGGCATTTCTATTGATGTTGCAGCTTTCTCATTGAATTGCTAATTAGGATGAACGTTTTATATAAAGAATACTAATGAACATGAAATGTTATATAAAGTTTCATCCTAATTAAGAATTCACTGATAAAGACCCAAAGAAAGCAAAAAGTACACGGAACATAAGGTACCTAGATAATAAATTTTGCACTAAATTTACTAATATCAGCAGACTACCGAGATACACAGATAATATTTTTTAAATGAAGTTATCCAACTACCATTACTTGTTTACCGAGCCACTGTTTAGTTCCAATTATTAAACCAAACTCAAAGCCGCCAAATAATAAAAACGTGCATTAAACTTACATATTTTGTGCCGAAGTCAACAAATTTAGAGTCTGCCGTCATATCAGTCACATCGCCTTCCAAGTCTTGAACTTTATCGAGGTAAACCACGACACCAAATCCTTCAAGTGCAGGTTCAGTTCTTGCATTGCGAAACGCCGCTTCAAACAACATAGTATGGTAATTTCTTCATGTCATTCCCTTGAGATGTTCGTAATTGCAGGCGGTGATTACCTCGAATATTTTGCATGGCGTTGTGAATACAAAGGTTCAATGGTTCATTAAGTGAACCATTCCCTTGAGATGTGCGTCTTTCTTTCATTGCATTCTTAAAGCGTTTTTGAAGCCGTTTAAAACACTCACAGCACGTGTTTTATCAAGTCTAAATATTCTCGGGCTTCGCCCTCGAATTTTTAAACTCGATAAAACACTGCTGTTCGTGTTTTAAACAGTACTTAAGATGTGACACTTTATCAATTCCGCATATAATTGCAAAAGATAATTAGTAAAAACCACACTTTGAGAATTTAGCTTAATACAAAATCGGGATGCTTTGCCAGCCAAAGTATCACTGTAACAAGGATCATTTAGACATAACCAGAACTTCATAACTAAAACTCTGCGTATACTGCCAGATTCATTGTTTTGGCATGAACTCCTAAAACACGCTTGCAGAGTTTCAAATGGAGCTTCGCAATATCATTAACAACATTTTTTTTTAAATTCTTAAAACTATGGAAACTAGAAATCTTTCCCCATAGGTACACGCCCCAAATTTCACAACCGTACAACAAGACTGGGGCTACAAGCGAAGAAAAGAGTTTCAGCAAAACTCTAACCGGAACATTCTCAAGATTACTAAAAAATAGTTATCATTTTCTAAATGCCAAAAGTAGAGGTAAATAACTGACGACGAGACACGGACAGATCATGATATTTGGCGACAGCCGAGTTCAATAATATTATTGTTTTATCGTTCGATAAAATATAACTTTTTATTATCGCTCGTTCGCGATATGATACGAAAACCTCGTGAATAAAAACGATATCAAGCTCTTAACATGTAATAATCTCTATATCTCCACAGTTTCGAAACTGGAAATTTGATGTTTGCAAAACGATCCCTCAATAGTGCGCATGCTCAGAATTGTTTTCGCAGCAAACTATCATTTGCAGGTGAATTAACCAATCAGAATTTGGGATGGGAATGAGACGAATGATCATAGGGTTTCGTTAGTCATATATGATTTCTACTTAAGTATAAGAAATGGTCAGTATATATATCTGACCAAGAGAGGGTATGTTATGCCTAAACGACTAGCGTTGGTCTTGCGTTTCGTTTGGCCACCCACTTGCATGGAATTGCTATGCTCAAATTCGAGCGCAAGTCGACGCAGGTTTTTCACGGTTTGGCCACCCACCGCATGCAAGTTGACTGAAAGTCGAAAGTGGTAAAGAAACGAATTTATCAATGAAATTTGTGAAATCTTTGGAGGTTTTAACTAAAGTGTCGTATGAAAATGGCTTTTTACGGCTAAACTTTCGATAACTTGCAAATCTGTTTGGCCACCTGTCCGCAAGTCTGAACACAAGTTTTAATTTCGAAACTTGCGTGGACTTGTGTCGACTTGCGAGTCCATTTGCCAACGCTTAAATGTAAGGGTACAAACTTCACTGCTCACTTCTTATCTGCCAGCCTCATCATGAGTGTACCTACCAAGTATGAATGCACTATATTCTTTATCCGAATTGCTTGCGTCCTCTTCGTTGCAGAAATACTTCCCCCCATCGCTTTGGACAAAATGACGGATTTCATACGCTTCTCCATTCCAAATAATCTTAACTCCATCGGGTCGACGTCGAGTGACATTCGGTCCCTCAACTTGATAAAACGTAGCCGTTTCACGTGGACACTTGAGTTGTGCGGCTCCATTCCAGGGAATGTGTTGTACATGTCGCGGAACTGCGGTGTGTTCCTGTGAATCTTTTTTTTCAGATACAATCGCTATTAAAATGAAACATATGTTTTGATGTAAACTTATAGAAATCAGAATTAACACATCCACGATAAACGAACTCCGACTTTCTTACAGCCATGCAGTCACCATTTTCACATGGATTAGAGTTTGTTCGCACTTGTGCCTAATGTTATAAAAGAAATGGTAAACGCGACACTGCTGTACGTCCATCGAGTTATGAACACACTCGGCTTCGTCTCGAGTGACTCGCGTGAGTCCATCACTCAGTAGGAGCACAATGTGTTTCATTTCTTTAATCGACGCGCTCATAATGACAGGAATTGCTCAATCGACTTCACACCCCATCTCTAACACAAACCCTATATATCCCGAACCATAAAACTTACCCTAACCACTTCGAAAACATGTTCCCAGGTAAACGACGAGGTTTTATAGGGACAGGGTTACAGGTTTCACAGGTAGACAGATGAGGAAAAAGTAGAAAGAGAAAAAATGCGACGCTTTTATGGATTCAGAACCCATAACATTTCTGTTATCAACGCCAACGTGATAACCACTATACTAAGGGAACATCCACCCTAACCCTAACCCATAACCTTGTGTCATCAAAGCAACGTGATAACCACTATACTAAGGGAACATCCACCCTAACCCTAACCCTAACCCATAACCTTGTGTCATCAAAGCAACGTGATAACCACTATACTAAGGGAACATCCACCCTAACCCTAACCCATAACCTTGTGTCATCAAAGCAACGTGATAACCACTATACTAAGGGAACATCCACCCTAACCCTAACCCATAACCTTGTGTCATCAAAGCAACGTGATAACCACTATACTAAGTGAACATCCATCCTAGCCTGGGAAACCAGCCGACTCTTATTGCACTCGCGAAAGAGACGTCTGGGCAGCGAGGCAGAAAATTCCATACTGATGACGTAGCAGATAGCCATTTCACGATGCATAAATTAGTTGCAATTCTCAGAAGCCGAATGTGAACAACAGAGTTCTTTTCAAGGAATATAACTACCGAGGCTGCTCGTTTGCTTGGCAGTGCATCACCGTCATTAACAACCATGAAATTCAAGCCTATTTAGCGTGTGTTGGTAGCTCGTTTGCTTCGTTCTTTCAGAGGCTCGACCCGGTCAAGAGAATGTTGTCCTACGACTGTCAAAACATAATAGTTGTTTATAATTTCAAAACCTACACACAGCACAGCAGGCCACTTTTCAAGCCAGCTCTTTTGCCAGGTCAGTAGCCGAAGAGTTTAGCTACAGAATGCAGCGGTTATTTTCAAGGTACACTACCGAGGCTGCCCGTTTGCTTGGGTGAACGGCCATCACGTTCGTGATTCATAACGCATGTAATTCATAACGCATGTAATTCACTGTCTGAACGATTTATCCGGCAACAACTCATCCAGTGTTCTGTGATAGCTCAGTGTGTGTAGGTTTACTGATATGAAATTATAAACAACTATGACAGTAAATGTAAATGTTTTGACAGTACGACATTTCGCTTTACTAGCCGCTGAAAGAACTATGCAAAGGAGCCAACAACAGCACCGACACACGCTAATTAAATAGGCTTGAATTTCATAGTTGTTCATGACGGTGATCCACTGCCAAGAAAACGAGCAGCCTCGGTAGTTATATTGCTTGAAAAGAACTCTGTTGTTCGCATTCGGCTTCTGAGAATTGCAACTAATTTATGCATCGTCTACGTCATCAGTATGGAATGTTCTGCCTCGCTGCCCAGACGTCTCTTTCGCGAGTGGGGAGCGATAAGAGTCGGCTGGTTTCCCAGGCTACATCCATCCTAACCCTAACCCATAACCTTGTGTCATCAAAGCAACGTGATAACCACTATGCTAAGTGAACATCCACCCTAACCCTAACCCATAACCTTGTGTCATCAAAGCAACGTGATAACCACTATACTAAGCCAACGTGATAACCACTATACTAAGTCAACGCGATAACCACTATACTAAGCCAACGCGATAACCACTATACTAAGCCAACGTGATAACCACTATACTAAGCCAACGTGATAACCACTATACTAAGCCAACGTGATAACCACTAACTAAGCCAACGTGATAACCACTATACTAAGTCAACGTGATAACCACTATTCTATGTGAACATCAACCATCGAAGTGTGACATATTCTTAACTAGCTAGCTCAATGCTTGCTTAGTGCCAGTTCTTTAGCGGCCAAGAGCAGCTTTGGTATCTGTTGAGCAATACCTGTCCTAAGGAACTCCATAATATAATGCACGCCTCTCATCCCTTATTTATAGCATATATACTTACCTACATATATATCAACAGTAAGCACAGCCCTTGCAAACCAGTACCCGGAACCAATGCTCGTTACCCGGCATTCAATGCTGTATATACCCTCACGGAATACTCTCCCCGTTAGATGTAAAACGCTGTACATTTGTGTGCTCGATGTTGAGTTGAAACTCTCCGCCATTCGTCGGCTGTTCACGTACCAAGAGAGGGATTTAACTCTATTAGCTTTTACGGAACAGTTGAATGTCGCTGTTGAAGTCCGTTCTATTGACTGCTTAGCAGGGGTAACCTTTGGCTTCAGAGTAGCGCCTTGAAATAAATAAAAGGCATATCAATTTTCTGATGACGAAACGCAATCGTAGACATTTTATGCTGGTCTCATCCACAGGCGTCTCTAGCTCCGTTTTAAACCTTCTCCGTTTCGAAATCAGGCTTTGTGCAGGAAGAAGAGAGATAATTGGGACGGCTCTAGTGTCCACCGCGGGACGACCAATCTCGTTCCCAGAGCCCACGCGTTTTTCGGCCAGCGGTGACCAAACGCCCATATCTTGACGATGGCCAAAAGATCGCGGGCTCTAGTAACGAGATTGCGGGACGACAGGTCTGCAAAATGCTTGCGCATGCGTGAATTGCACCCGGGAAATCACGCTCGCGCGCGTCACTTTTGGTTGAATTTTCACTCGAAATTTGGACTTCCAAGCATTGTTACAGAAAAGTACGAGCTTCGATGTTTAAGTGCTTATCATCAACCAGTCCCACATTTAATTAGCAAGATGACTAAACTAATAAAACTCTTAACTCTTGCGATTTTCACCTTAACTCCCGTTCTTTTTTGCAATGTGTCGATTTGTTTTAAGCAAAAACCATTTAGGAGCATTTAAAGCTGCTTCCGCGATATCACCGCTGACTGGCCAGCGGGACGATTCGTTCTTCTTACCAATCCCCCCTCTTCTTAGGAAGCCCGAGGTCGAAGAGAGTTCGAAACGAAGACTGAGGGATACCTACGGAGGAGACGCGTTTAACGCTATCTATGTCATCTCAATGGACGGGATAAGACATCCCCAAAACAGTTACAATTTGTACGATTCTAGGAGTAAAATCGACTGGTTTTCTCGTATTGTACGAGTAGAATCAAGCTTGAATGCATGATTTACAACAGCACAAAATGAACAATTAAATATTTCAGACTTCCCACTACGATCCATCATGGTCCAGGAAATCATAACTTATAAACAAATTTGGATTCCCTTAAATGTAACTATCGGAAAACGTAAAAAGGAACATCATAGAGGAATAGAACAATTAGACTCACATACAGGTTCATTCCATGCTGACTCTTGTGTATGCCGTAGCACATATGTGCGGCTGTACTAGATCCGGTTTTGAATCTAATTTCTATTTTCGGGTCCGGATTTTTCCGGCAGAAAAATATGTCCGGGTTACAGAGACGATTTAGAGTAATCAAACAGGGAATCAAATCCGGATTCGTTTCACAATATCTCTGGTTTTGGAGCTCTTTTTTCTCGTAAAACGTGCGTGTCCAGTTCTGAACCCCATGGCCTCATATACGTACTCATTTATCATACAAGTGTCCCCAGGAACAGAACCTTACTTCCCCTCCCATCCACGTATAATATAGCATCGTTATATCCTTACTAGGGGGACTGTAGACTGGGATAAGTCTTCCAATATTATACCCAGTTGCCTGTCCCCCGCAGCTCGAGATTGTCTTGCACAGAACGTGTCCTGTCTGGTCCGGGTTGATGTCATGCAGTGTAAAGGTAGAGCCTCTCTTGACTATCTTCTTGCCGTCTGGGATCATCTGGGTTATTCTGAAGGCCGAGCTGATCTCTAATACAGTCGTAGCTTCAGGTACATTTGCCGCCTTGCAGTCAAGGTCTATGGAGCTACTGAGTGGTACGATCATGTTGTTGCCTCCTCTGCCATACGTTACCGGGGACTCTAGGAAATGATAAAAAAGAAAATTGACTGTTAGCTTGTTATATACCGATATTTTTTCTATGTCATTGCATGCTTGTAGACGTGTTTATTTAGTCCTGTAATCGTATGCCCAATCGACCAATCATATTTTAAAGTACTTACATAGAGCGGTTTTTGGATTGAGTGTCAAAAGTAATAAGTGATTGCTTTGGTTTTGCGTTCAGTTAGCTTTTCTATTGGCTGTGAAAAAAAATGTTTCGTAATTATCAGCCAATCAAGTGCTAAACTAAAAGATGCAAATATTAATTTGGTCTGTCGTGCAATCAGATGTCATTTTAGCGAAGATTGCAACCAATCAGTTCGTAATAGTCCAGATTCGTATTCGAAAATTACGAAAAGGAAGGTGGGCTATCGAAAAAGAAGGTGGGCTATTGACCTTTCCCACGCGGCGGCCATCTTGGAAAAAAAACTATTGTTAATGCTTACCCAGCCTCGGTTAAACATGTTTGAGACCGAGGCTGGGTAAGCATTAACAATAGGTTTATTCCAAGATGGCCGCCGCGTGGGAAATGTCTATTCACAACTCTGTGTATTGTTGCAGTTTCGCGTTTTGCACCTTCTCGCTGGTATTTATGAATGCTTAACTAAAGAGCGAGGCTAACCCTGTATAAATACGTCTGTAGTCATCGCATTCAGCGGAAATTTCTGAATACGAACCTGGACTATTGGCTCATTGTATTTTTACTTGCTCGTGATTGGCTCATTGTATTTTTACTTGCTCGTGATTGGCTCATTGTATTTTTACTTGCTCCCGTGATTGGCTCTGTGATTACTTAGGTTTTGGTTTTGGTTTTACGACACTTAAAATCCGCTCTATTGTACTGACTCGATTAACGTAAATTTCATTCACTCAGACAGCCAGCGTCCTTAATTTAATGTTAGGCCAAGCAGTTGCATTTACTTTAGTATGTACTTTTTCAGTTTACTATATTCACCTTTATGGAGCAGTAGTCTTGATTTAAGGAAGAGTGAGAACTATTGTTTTGTCTCCAAAGTTTCCCTGTAAACTCTTTTAAAACGAAGCTAATTGTGGTAAAAAATATTTATCTGTTCAAGATGGCGCTCCTTGATGGAATGCAATTTTGTGCGCAATCAGCGAAAGGGATTGGAAACGCTCACCAAAGGGAACCCAAAATAAACTTGACCGAAATACACGCCCGCAAAAGCCGCTAGCCGCGGCCAACACGGCAAAACGTTTTGCTCCGCTGGCCGAAAGAACGAAGGCTCTGGAGTTCAAATACAAGTTTTCGAGGTCTTAGAAGTTTTTAATAAATAATTTTATAACTTAGCACATGGATGAGCGTGACGTGTTGCCGCGGCTGTGCCGGCGTCATGCGCATGCGCTTTTAATCAACAAGCGCGTCTCCTCAGTTTCTCGCGGCGAAACTAAAAGAAAACAGAGGCCTGTTTCTAATTTTAAGTACGTACGCATATATACGTGAAATGTTTCGCGAAAAACAAGAAAACTACATAAAAGCTAAGCCTAAGACTTTCCGCACATGTTGAAGTTTTCTTAATTAAGTTATGGAATTATTGTGGAGCGCACGCAACCTAATAATGTCGGTTAAGCATACACATGACGACCACATCATTTCCTTGGCGAGAGAAATCGAGATCTCGTCATGCACTATTAACCGCTGACACAAGACATCGCGGCTGCATTTCGCGAGTGCAAGTTCAGTCGAAGATGCTATGCAGTCAAAAATGGATAATAATTTGCTGGATTTATCCACTTAAAGCTGACGGGTTTTGCATGAACAACAGTTGTCCAGGTTACACACTGTCAGGTACAGTCCGAACAGTAAATCTGGCGAATTGACCTTTGACACTGCTTTCTTTGGATTTTGTTTTCAGCATTAAATTACATTACTAAGATTACTGCAGTCACACAGCAAAAATGTAACATCATCTACATGTATGAATGGGCAAACAACAAACATGTTTTGACATTGCTAAAAACCACAACACACCACACTGAAATCGGTCCAAAAGCAATGCTTTATTACTCGCACGCACTTCCTGACGATGCGTTATTTCTAGTTTACTAAAATTAAGACTTCGGAAACTTGTATTGAATTCCAAAGCCTTCGTTATTTAGGTCAGTGGAGCACAACGTTTTGCCATGCGGTGTGGCCGCTAACAAATTATGTTCATATCAGTTAGGATCAGATGATGTAATCCCTAACCAAGAATCTAAAACTAAAATCCATTAATTTACAAACCATGTCCCTCTTATTATGCTTGCCTCGCCAACAGGTCCATATCAAAGCAGCACGCACGGCGCCCCAGAAACTGAGCTGGCTTTAAGGCCAAGTAAAAAAAACATGTTTATCGTCCGGATTTCCACAAAAACGGAGATACATTCATTACACAACGGGTAAATTTCCATAAAGTCAAATTGCATTTGTTACCACAATACAAGCACCGCATGGAGCATGAAACACAACAAAATTTCTCGAGGGAGATTCTAATAGAGGATACGATAGATTATAAAAAATAATAAAAAAGGAGGCTGCCTCAAAAAAGGAAGCGCGCGGGAATGATAAACATGTTTTTGTTTTACTTGGCCTTACAAACACGTTAACTAGAATGCGTTAACAAACGCCCAACTTACCAAAGCCTATGTCTAACACCAGCTCTTCTTTAGCCTTGATTCCACGTGCTACACAAAAATACTTTCCCACATCGAGAATCACCAAGGCGTGAATAGTAAATATCTGTCCCGACTGAGTCACCTTGCAGCCATCAACATATCGTCGTTTGGTAACTTTATCCCTCTGAAATAAACCGACCTCCTGCTTAGGTTTGGACAGCCTGCAGTCCACTCGTATTGCCTCGCCAGCCCTCCTTCGCCAGCTGGGTACTACCAGGGAGTGTGTTATCCAATGTAGTTTTACGACTGAAATAAGACAAGGATTTACTGCATCAGCAAAGCTCACGTCTTTTTTTTTATGTATTGTATGTATTTATATATTTATATATGATAATTCGCAAAGTATGCCATCAACTACGAATAAGAATGAAAATAAATAATAAATTGAGCAGTCATTGGTCATGGCCGAGATGTTGAACAAGTGTGGACTTGAGTTCATTAACTGTGGGCTTTTCTATAAGATAATTAGGCAACATGTTCCACTCCTTAATAGTTCTTGTAAAGAAACTAAATTTATAAGTATTACTCGAACTACCTAAGTTTACAACGCGTTTTAGGTGAGAGGATCGAGTAGCACGACTAGGCTTCTGGATATATGAAGGAATTGCAATATCTATTAGCTATAATCTTGTTCAGTATCTGTCGAAAGATGTAAATTATGGTTATGATGCGTCAGCGCTCAAGTTCGTATTCTCTTGGCAAACGGTATAGGCGTTGTCAATATACGACGATATAGTAACCCTTACATGGTTGGAGATTTTTTTTTAACAGACGTAATTGCTTTATTTAAAAACAATTAATCAGTGTTTCATCAGATGGAAGGCCTACTGCGATCCAGTGGAAATTATTGCCTCGGGGAAAAAGTATTTTTCTGTGAGTATAAAAAGAACCGACAATCCACCGTACAGGAAAAGAAGATGGCGACTTGTACTATTACCCATAATCCTTTGCACGCTTGTACTTTTACCTATAATCCTTTGCGCGCTTGTACTTTTACCCATAATCCTTTGCCCGCGAAAACCTTTAAATCCTTCTTCAAAAACTCATGAATAATTAATGAGCATTTTGTCCAATCAGATGAAGCCAATCAGTCACGTGCATGCTCCTTTATACCTGATAAAATCTCATCATTCTAAAAGGCCCGCGGAGGGATTTGAATTCTGTCCCAGAGGGAAACGGGGTTAATGATTGAGACAATGGAATTTCTATTGATGTTTCAGCGTTCTCATTGAATTGCTAATTAGGATGAACGTTTTATATAAAGAATACTAATGAACATGTAGTTTTATTTAAAGTTTCATCCTAATTAAGAATTCACTGTTTTTGAAGCCGTTTAAAACACTCACAGCACGTGTTTTATCAAGTCTAAAAATTATCGGACCTCGCCCTCGAATTTTTAAACTAGATAAAACACTGCTGTTCGTGTTTTAAACAGTACATAAAATCGCGGTGTAGAGGTTTTAAATCTTAAAAACAAGCCCGTATAAGTGTTCTTGCCAAACACTCTCGCCAAAGAGACTAGAGCATTTCTACGTGTAATTTTTACTGTTAGGTTCGCAAGGGATTCTGGTTAAATATATAGCCGCCATCTTTTCCCGAATGGCGGATGAAAGACGAGCGCATATAAGGAGACTGGGACCAAGCCGTTAGTGCTCCTTTAAAAACAAACAGAACTCCCACCTGGTTTCTGACAAGTTCTATTGTCGTTGTTCCATTCCAAGCCGTTGGTACAGTTCCTTCTTGTGCCCGCTCCCTTTGAACATTCAATATAACCCGCTTTGTTCTCGGGATCTGCAAATGTGCCATTAAGTGTCTTGCAAAAGGAATCTGTTCATTTTACGATAACAGAATAGTGTATTAGCAAATGCGAGTATGGAAAGAACAGTTACTTGAATATCATACAGAAAGCGTATGGAAGTTGCTACATATATATATATACACACCTCTTATTAATTAAACTCGCTTGTTCGGTCCGTACCGTGAGGTATGGACTGAGCTTTTCCCCTGCTTTATGGAGCAAGCGACTTTAATAAGGTGTTTATTATATGGCTCAAAACTATTCAATTTTGTGGTCCGTACGGGACGTTATGGAACGCAAACTGGCTCACGAAGTTAACTAGCCATATAATAAGTATAGTTATTAAACTCATTAATAATCCATGAAGAAAAACAAAGGACATCAATATGCGATAAGTGATCTGTAAATCTGATACAAATTTCGTCCTGATTTACATAAACTTTAAAAATAACTGTAAACATTACTCTATACATCTAGATATATGGGCCGGGTTGTTCGAAGCAAGGTTAACTTTAACCCTAGGTTAACGCTAAATCTGTAATTGTAATCTGTACAGTTTAACCCTGGGTTAGCGATTTAACCCTGGATTAGCGCTTAACCTTGTTTGGAACAACCGGGCCCAGATAGGTCAGATACAGAATTCGTGCACTGCCACTCATTCTGTATCTATTGCTTACTACTCTCTATTCTTGTACTGAACTGATCTCAGTTTGTTTATTTTCTACCGTTTCAGCAGCCAGCTTGAAAGCCCTATCAGTGCTACTTTAGCTTGTACGCACATAAAAATGAAATCATGTACTCTCTAGAGAACCGCACACATAGCTTCTAACTTGATAGCACTTCAGGAGTGAGATTGAGGGGCGGACCACGCAAGCGCTGTATGCGCGAGCTGCTAGGGGGCCGCATACTCCTCCAATTTTGAAAATCTAAGGTATCTGAAATGAGATTTTCTGCATTTTGAGACCGCTTTGGAGTAAAGTTAAAAGGTTTTAATAACAAACAAGGTTTAGGTGTGAGATTAACGATTTCCTGCGTGAATGCTTGAGAACAAACAGCGAGGTGTGGCACTCATGCACGCCGGAGGCGTGATATTTGGTAGGTAGGTAGTCAATGGTAGAACGGTGTTTTTGTAAGGACAAAAGCATTTCTTCTCGTTGCTGAAAATATTCGGTACAGCGAAGCCAGGAAAACGTACAGTACTAGCGTATTTCCATGATGTGGTTGATAAATAAATTCACCTACCTATAGAAATTAATTTCGTCGATGCAGACCAATACCCGGTGGAGTAAAACTTTCTCTTGGTTAGCACACGGCATTCGTACTTCCCATAGTGATCCTTGCTGATGTTTCTCAACATCAGCACGGTTGTCCAAGTGGTTGTGTTATCACTGTTTGCGTGTCCGGTGGAGGACTGGTTATTACCGCCAACAACAATTCCACCTATGATGTTAGTCAACCATGTAAAATCACATCAATTAAAGTAAACAAGTAAAGCTTTTCATTTCTATAGCGCAAATTCTATAGGTATATAATCAAATGCGCTTTACAAGGAGGCTCTTGAGATACGGTCTGCAGTTGTGGGGCAATGTGTTGCCATGCAGTTTACAATCACGAGTGTTTGTTAGTTCCTCCAGAATACCGGCAGGCTGTTGAACTAGGGGAGAATCCCCTGATCTTCAAGAAATAGCACAACAGGCTCTTCTACGACCTGCTCCTCATATAGATTACTAGGAAGAGGAAAGATACAAGGCCAGTGGCTTTACGTCCCTGCACCAGGCCCCGGCTCGAGCCAGATTCGAACCCGCGATCTCTGGCTCAAATGACCGTAGTTCTACCACTAAGCTAACCGGGATGCGGTCATGAACTTAAGTGGGGATAGACATTCTCATTAACGACCAGGAGCCAGTTGCATTAATGCTGCGCCTAACGCTAACCGCTTTATAGATACACCTGTTTCAAAAAAGGTTATCCCGGTCAAGCGACAAACGGCAAGCGACAAACGGCAAGCGACAAACGGCAAGCGACAAACGGCAAGCGACAAACGGCAAGCGACATTCCCAGACCGCAATGGATTGTGGTTGTAGCTGAAAATCTGGAGAATTCGTTTGTTTAAATTTTATGGTCTTCTGCGGGTCGGTTTTCGAATTACATCGTAGTTTACGGGAGAGCTGAAAACAATCCATATCGCCGTCTGATAATGTCACTTGTCGCTGGACCGGGACAACGTTTTCGAAATACGTATATATATATATATATATAAGTATGTATATAATGTCCAAATGTCTTCAGGCCAACAGCTAGTCCAGCCAAGAGGATCAATAAAATTGATTCCCAGTTCTTGTCCACAGTAATTGTTATAAAAATTGAATAGAAAAATGTGAACGAGAGCAACTCAGGACTGTTATTAAAAAATTACTAAAACGTTTCGGCCTTCGGCCTTCATCAGTTAAAAAGGTTAAAAATACCTGCCAAGTTACAAGGTACTCTTATATACTAGAGCTAAGTGTGAATACCAAAGGCTTTAAAAATAACAAAATAGTTTTACATGAAAGGTGACTTAGTGGTACTAATTATAAGGACAATGCCTGTATTATAATTACAAGATAATCGTAAACCGGAAAACGCACGAACTGGGATGCGGTTTACTGACGGTCTGCTAAATTTAGCTATTATACTGGATGCGGTTTTTAGATTTAAACTCCTGCCTTTTGTTAAGACCATGGGGCTGATATGTAAACAGTTGTGCAATCCAGTATGCCTCCCTATTGATCAAAATATCATTGGTCTTGCTACGGTCTGTGCAAACTAGTGCTTCTATACAAATAAAGGAAAAATCATTAAGCGAGTGTGGCGCCTTATTGTAATGAGTGGCCACTTCACACGTCTTCTTATTGGTCTTCATAGACGATTTGTGGTTGCGAAATCTAACCTTGAACTCATTAGAAGAAGAGCCTACATACTGTAGCTTACATTTGTTACAAGAGGCTAAATACACAACATTCTTCGAAGAGCAAGAAAGGTGTTGTTTGATGCGGTACTGCTTACCAGTAGCGAAACTAGTGAAATGGTCTGACTCTACAAAGTAATTATAGCAAAGATCACACCGCTTGTTACACTTAAAGCAACCGTTAGATGACCCCTCTTGGTTGTTGATTAGATCTAGAGGCGCTGACCGATCAGCCTTAAACTTAGAAGGCGCGAGTAACTCTTTAAGATTTTTAGGCCTTCTAAAAGCCGAAATTATGTTTTTGTCCGGGAAAATTTCCCTCAAGATAAGTGAGGAATGAAGCACATGTAAATTATCCCGGACAATTTTCCCAATTTCAGGTAAATTGGGGTTGAAATCAACAACCAGGGGGGTCACCTTACGCTTTTCCTGTCTGGACGTTGTCGTAAGCAGCGTATTCCTATCTTTTAGACCAACCGCATTAAACTTCTCCGAAACTACTTGGTTGTCATACCCTTGCTCTACTAGATACTGTTTATATTCCGCGTTTCTTGTTTCTAAAGATTCATTCGTTGAACAATTGCGCTTAAGCCTAAGAGCAACGCTGTGTGGGATAGCACGCTTACAATGCTCCGGGTGAGCACTCGTGGGTGGTAGATACAGGTGACTGTCTGTAGGTTTGGAATAGACATCAGTCTGAATGAACCCATCTACTAGGTGCAAAGTCCAGACAACGTCCAGACAGGAAAAGCGTAAGGTGACCCCCCTGGTTGTTGATTTCAACCCCAATTTACCTGAAATTGGGAAAATTGTCCGGGATAATTTACATGTGCTTCATTCCTCACTTATCTTGAGGGAAATTTTCCCGGACAAAAACATAATTTCGGCTTTTAGAAGGCCTAAAAATCTTAAAGAGTTACTCGCGCCTTCTAAGTTTAAGGCTGATCGGTCAGCGCCTCTAGATCTAATCAACAACCAAGAGGGGTCATCTAACGGTTGCTTTAAGTGTAACAAGCGGTGTGATCTTTGCTATAATTACTTTGTAGAGTCAGACCATTTCACTAGTTTCGCTACTGGTAAGCAGTACCGCATCAAACAACACCTTTCTTGCTCTTCGAAGAATGTTGTGTATTTAGCCTCTTGTAACAAATGTAAGCTACAGTATGTAGGCTCTTCTTCTAATGAGTTCAAGGTTAGATTTCGCAACCACAAATCGTCTATGAAGACCAATAAGAAGACGTGTGAAGTGGCCACTCATTACAATAAGGCGCCACACTCGCTTAATGATTTTTCCTTTATTTGTATAGAAGCACTAGTTTGCACAGACCGTAGCAAGACCAATGATATTTTGATCAATAGGGAGGCATACTGGATTGCACAACTGTTTACATATCAGCCCCATGGTCTTAACAAAAGGCAGGAGTTTAAATCTAAAAACCGCATCCAGTATAATAGCTAAATTTAGCAGACCGTCAGTAAACCGCATCCCAGTTCGTGCGTTTTCCGGTTTACGATTATCTTGTAATTATAATACAGGCATTGTCCTTATAATTAGTACCACTAAGTCACCTTTCATGTAAAACTATTTTGTTATTTTTAAAGCCTTTGGTATTCACACTTAGCTCTAGTATATAAGAGTACCTTGTAACTTGGCAGGTATTTTTAACCTTTTTAACTGATGAAGGCCGAAGGCCGAAACGTTTTAGTAAATTTTTAATAACAGTCCTGAGTTGCTCTCGTTCACATTTTTCTATTCAATTTTTATATATATATATATATATATACACTGAAACAAAAAAACTCTGCAAAAGACTTACATATATCATATATATATATCCTTTATATTTCCATCAAACTTTCTTGACAGTTGTTGCTTTGATAGACACAAAGAAACATCATAGGCTTTGTTTTCCTTTGTGTTTGACGGCAACGAAGGAGCAAGTTCAACCATGAAACGCCATTTTGGCATGTAATGTTTTGATCACACATTTTCAATATCAAAAGCGGTTTACATGACGCGTTTACTGATCCCGGGGCAAGATGTGTCACGAGTTGAAAGTGAGTTATATTGTGTATGACTTTATCGCTCATAACATTACATTTTTTACAGGGTATGATCATAATCCAACTATAAAGAAATTTCATAAGAAATATCGCCGCGGGATTAAACGTGTCATGTAAACAGGCCCTAAGATGAGTACTGCTGACTAGCATTTCTGCGAGTTTAGGACAACTCATTTGCATAACGCCCTTAAATGATGTCATTTCAAGGATTTATAATGCTTTTTATAGCAATACTACGACCATAAATCTAACTAACCCTAACCCATCGCCCAAAAATGGTTGAACAAGATTTAAGACACTTTACTGCGCCCAAATAAATGATTTCTAGCTACGGCTTATAGGAACTTTACACGAGCTCCGAAGCCACTTCGTGAATTTAAACAAAATGTCATCATAACTTTTAAGATTTTTGCCAAATTCTGCTCAAATATTCACAAACAGTACACAATTTATAGATACAACTGATAATGTCAAAATTTGACCCGATCAACATACTAATGACGTATTGTGACGTAAGTCAATCCCACTTTTTGACATTTTGAGCCGGCATTACTCGAGTTCTAGTCGAATGATTTTTTTTCAAACAACTGGAAACTGTTCAAACTTTTAACACACATACACAGTGCAAATTTTATCGAAATCCCTTGCGCGGAATTGGCCAAAATTTGGGCTCTGAATTTCTCACGTTACTAACGATGTCAAAATTGAAAGGACCGTAGCTTTCTGTCAACGGAAGTGATTAGAATCCAAGCTGGTTAAAAGTATTTCCCAAAGCTTAGTAAATCTTGATAGCAAACAAAGTTGTGCTACCAAAAACAAAACAAAAGTTGTGAATATTTCTTTCGATAGAGTAGAAAAGTGGAAAAATTGCAAAAACTCAAAATCTACAAATTTCAGGTTTTCAAAAAAGCCGCTCAAGAGAATTTTTTTAACGTTTCTGAGCTATAAATTCAATCTTTCATAAGAGTAATACACCAAATCCTATCGCTGAGAAATATTTTTTCAAAGAGGAGCACATCAGAGCCGAGGTTTTACATGATGCTTTGTTTACATCTAGAGCGGCCACGGCTGACTAATAGGCACGTTTACGTGCATTCAAAAGTCGAGAAATTATCATGTTTGTAAACTTTTGAATGCACGTGCATAATCCGTCAGTCAGCCGTGGCCGCTCTAGATGTAAACAAAAACACTCTCCAAAACCTTTGCTCTGATTTCTCCACTTTGAAAAATCATATATCCAATTGTAGTCATTTTCAGCGATAGGATTTTGTGTATTATTCTTATGGATGATTGAATTTAATGCTCACAACCTTTTAAACAATTTATTGAGTTTTTTTCCTTGAGTTTTTTTTTAGAAAACCTGAAATTTGTAGATTTCGAGGTTTTGCCATTTTTCGACTTTTTTACTCTCTCGAAACTAGAAATATTCACAACCTTTTTTCTGTTTTCGCTAGTACAATTTTATTTGGCATCAAGATTTTGTAAGCTTTGGATTCTAATCACTTCTATTGACAGAAAGCTACGGTCATTTCAACTTTGATAACGTTAGTAAGGTGAGAAATTCAGAGACCAATTTTGTGTTGTTTTCAAGAAAGAAATCATTCGACTAGATTTCGAGTAATGGCTGAAAATGTCAAAAAGTGGGGTTAACTGATTGTATGTGTGATCCAGGTCAAGATTTTGACATTATCAGTTGTATCAATAAATTGTGTACTATTTGTGAACATTCGAGCAGAATCAGGCAAAAATCGTAAAATGTATGACATTTTGTTTAAATTCGCAAAGTGGCTTCGGGGTTTCAATCGAGACGCCTTAATTATAAACGCTGCACCGTTTTTTAACGAAATAAAAACTAAAATACTCTCAAAATATCCTTCGTTCATTTCTATATTATGGGTAGATGGGTGCAAAAATTAGTGTGGTCGTACTAATAAAAAAAATTAAAAAAAATTATTTAGATTCAACACGGGTATTTTGGATCAGTTCAAAAGCCGCAATTTTCTTGCAATAACGATTCGGATATAATTTAACGTCATTTCCGTATAAAAAGATATACAAAATAACTCATTTTCAACTCGTGACACATCTTGCCCCGGGATCAGTTAAACGCGTCATGTAAACCGGCCTTTAGATTATTGAGCAACTAAAGAAAGGCGACTGACCGGCTACCGCTTTTGCTATTGAAAATGTGTGATCAAAACATTGCAGGCCAAAATGGCAGATTTTCACGGTTGAACTTGCTCCTTCGTTACCGTCAAACACAAAGGAAAACAAAGCCTATTATGTTTCCTTGTGTCTACCAAAGCAACAACTGTCAAGAAAGTTTGATGGAAATATAAAGGATATATATACTGATTATATATGTAAGCCTTTTGCAGAGTTTTTTTGTTTCAGTGTATATATATAGCTCCTGACGAAAGCGCTGAATTTCGCTTCAAACTACGACAACATAACAGAAGACGAAAGAAACATCATTATACAAGCGAAGAACTCACTCCTCATAAACAAACAACAAGAATGGCAAAAGAAGAGCACTAGCCCTTTTGACGTAACAATGGGGAGCTTCGACGGAGCGGAAACATGCGAACTAGTGGGTTGTTTTATACTATCACAGCTCCATTTAAAGCATGGGAACAAAATAGGACTATACCGAGACGATGGTTTGGCTGTTACAGACGCCACGCCAAAAGAAACAGAGAGAACAAAGAAAGAGATCAGCTCCATATTCAAAGAACACGGACTACGGATCACCATAGAAGTAAACAAAAAAGTTGTAAACTTCCTGGATGTTACCTTTAATCTCACCGAGAACACATACAGCCCATATGCAAAACCCAACAGCACCCCGCTTTATGTACACCGGCAGAGCAACCACCCGCCTTCTATCATCAAAAATATACCTGCAGGCATCAACAGACGTCTCTCGTCCATATCATCGGACAAGAAGTCATTCGATCTTGCCGCACCACTCTATCAGAAGGCACTGAATGAGAGCGGATACAACCACAGACTTGAGTTTGAACCGAAAACTACGAACAAACGAAGAAACAGACCAAGAAATAACATCCTGTGGTATAATCCCCCGTTCAGCAAGAATGTCTACACTAATGTAGGTAAGAAATTCATTAGCCTTGTTGATAAATGTTTCCCAATAGGCAATAACCTCAGGAAAATCTTCAACAGAAATACCATTAAAATTAGTTACAGCTGCATGAGCAACATTAAACAAATTATCGACGCCCACAATAAGAGACAACTAAAGGACTTTAACAACGATAGCAAACCTGAGGATGAAGAAAGTAAGAAGACCTGTAACTGCCGTAACAAGAACGAATGCCCCCTTAGCGGAAACTGCCTGCAGTCTGCTGTAGTGTACCAAGCGTGTGTAAAACGTAAAGATAACAACACATGTGAATCATACGTGGGCCTCACTGACAACGAGTTCAAGACTAGATACAGAAACCATACTGCATCATTCCGGCACTCATCCAAGAGAAACTCAACAGAACTTAGCAAACATATTTGGACTCTTAAGGACATTAATGTAGATTACGAAATTTCATGGCTAATTATTTCGCAAGCAAAACCTTACAGTAGTGCAAGCAAACGATGTAATTTATGCCTTAGGGAGAAGTATGTTATTATTTGTCAACCATTCCGATGCACGCTTAACAAGAGGAACGAACTTATATCATCATGTAGGCATAGGAACAAATCATTGTTACGATACAATTAGTCCCAGTTGAGCGCGCACATGAGATGCACGTCAGCGGAATGCCATTTGAACCTACACCCGCTTGCGTGGAAAGCTCAGTGCACGCTCAACTGTAAAAACATATTCATTCACGAAGTAACTCCTGACGAGTGAGGACTTTGGTCCCCACGAAACAGTATTGTAGAGCGAAATATGAATCAACCAAAAATTTAAATACTCCGAATCCTTAGTATATATATATATATATATACAGCAATTTTCATAAATTCTGACCCCCTTACCATATATAAATATATATCAAACATATATCTAACATTATGGGATGTCATTGCTGATATTTTTTTCAAGTTGCCTATCATCAAGGCCTTCTGAAAAAAATATAGGTAGAGGTATCCCATAATGTTTGATATATTTTTGATATATATTTATATATGGTGAGGGGGGTCAGAATTTATGAAAATTGCTGTATATATATATATATATATATATATATATATATAGCCTCTTACCTTTAAACCAAATCACGCTGCTAATGTCCTTTCCCGTCGCACTGCACTGTAACACCTTGTCTTTCCCTTGTGGTACAAAAATGATTTTTGAAACTCGTGGAATGGGAGGATCTGAAATTGAAAGATCACGAAGAAAGCTCAGTATTTAGAATTGTGCATTAACTGGCAATGAGTCAAAAGACAATATCTAGGCTGTGGCAAATGAGCATTTCTGCACCTACGATTTTGCTTGAATGTGCCTGAAGTGCATGCTGTCTAAGATGTCCATAGTCAAAGTTACAAGTGAAAATTATAGGAAACTGTATGCTGTTGACCATTTTTACTGTGAAAACGAGAAGAAAATACCATCTCGCCACTGGAAAAGGGAGAAAACAAAATATATTTGAATCACAAATTTGATAACATTCCCCACATACGAATTTCTCCAAAATCAAACCATAGTTTGATCAAATATAAATTTAAACTTCAAAAATCATCCAATGAAAGTGCATTACTTCTATGGTCTTCTAGTGAATGAAGTTACGAGAAAGAAGAATAGAACATTAACACCATTTTACAATCTTTTCCAGTTCAGCCCTTTCCTTCTTATCCGAAGCATTACTTAAAACACCAGTCTCTAACTTTTCTAGCATGTCGGGTTGACCAGTGCCGTATTCAGTGCGTATAACCACACAACTGAATAGCTCAGAGTGTGGCACCGGTCATGAATGCGAGAGGTCGTGGGTTTGAATCCCGATTGCGTCCTTGGGTAACACTTTATCGTCATTGACTTGGGGACATCTGGTGTGCTGTTCGTAAAGAGAAGGGGATTGTTATCCCGCGGCAAAACGTCACGCGCATGCGCTTTTGATGAGCCCAGCGCGCGCGGCCTGCCAGTTTCCCGCCAAAACTGTTTCTAATATTCGGTACATATGTGAACTCCCCCTTTAGCACTTCCCGTGATACTTTGCGCGAAACCGGCCGTGTTTTTGTTTTCTTTCGTGTTCGCTGCATGACTGTGACGAGACTGACTCAACAACCGTCAAAACTGAAAAGAAACAGTGCCTGGTTGAAGAAGGCTCTAAAATCGATTCAGTGTTCAAAGCTTAGACTTATTCATTAATAAAACATCCATAACTTGCAAGAGAACTTTATGCAGGACGTTATTATTAAGCGCGTTCCAGGATTTTAACACTGAACGAGCACTGACTTGCATTTTTATTCATGAGCTCAGAACACACACAGTTCGATTTATGATCAAATACATAGATGAGGAACAAGTAAACAAATAATCATACTAATAAGTCAAGCACCACCATACAGCAATAGAAAAACAGTTGCATCAATAACTTTATTTGCTCGCTGAGGAGAATATTATATTATATTACAGTGTGTACTGATCGATCGCTGCAACTGTAGTTTTGCATGGACTTCGGTTTGAACACTTAAAGTGCCTAAAACCCTTTTACAATTTTTAAAGCTTTGAACCTCCGAAAAGTTTTGAATACTTCTGTGAAGAAAGTTTTGGTTTACAGTGAATACTTTGTTCTACGCTTGTTTGAAGTCGTGTAAATTTTACCTTCCTGACCCATGACCGCGTAAGTAAAAGCCTGGGTCGATTCCTGAAAATACGTAATTATATAAGCAATCGTTTGAAGAAATACTTAACATGTTGACTAAAATGACCTTTTTCTTTACTAACTGTGAATATTTTCTATGCATCGATGTTGTTGTGATAGAAAGGCGCCATAGAGAATAATGCATTAATGAGGTGACGCCGTCTACCTAGGTATCGACCCAGGCTTTTACTTACGCTGTCATGACTCAGGAAAGGTCAAATTTACACGATTTCAAACAAGCGTAGAACATTGAGTATTCTCTGTAAACCAAAACATTTTTTCACAGAAGTATTCAAAACATTTCGAAGGTTCATAGCTATAACAATTGCAAGAAGGGTTATAGGCACTTTATTTAACGAGCTACTAAATATTGGAATTAAATGCACGAATACAACAGAGAGTTTATCGACTGATATATACGCAACTAGAAAGCCGCGAACCGCGAAGCGGATCATACCGTTTCAGAATCGACTCTCTCCTTTGAACAGCGGGCAAACATCCTCTAAGCCGACGGCTAAATGATCGCGAAGCAAGCACTCCAGTCCGAACTCACCGCAGTTGCGTGTGCTTCCCTGCTAGAAGAACTATCTTGATTCTTTCCTTCGCTTTAGGAAGGAAGCGAACTACCTGTGCCTTTTTACGTAGTTTGCACTCCCAGTAAACTGATTCCTTCGGCCCGACCGTGACAATATTCTCAGTTGTTCTTCGCGGGCGCCATCTCGGCTTTGCTAGTCCGTTGGATATCACACAAAAAGTGTCAGCAAATTTCGATTCAAAATTAAAATGAATGCCCGAAAAAAGTTCTTGAGAAGAGTATTCATCGTTTGTGCGTATATAAGAGTAATTATCAGGAGAAACTACAACGATGCAAGCAGATTCTTGGCCATCCCTTCATGTAGGACGACACGAATTGCTACCAAATTGTATTCTATTGTATTGTGTTGCGTTCTATTGTTGTATTGAATTGTATTGTGTTGTATTGTGTTGTATTGAATTGTATTGTGTTGTATTCTATTGTATTTTTGGTAAAAATTCGTGTCGTCCTACATAAAGGTTGCCAGATTCTTTACATGTATACTTCGCTGCTCCCAGAACTAAAATTCGTGGTCCACAAAATATTTGTTTCACGCAAAGCATCAGGGTAAGTGCTAAAGGGTCTTTAAAGCTAAACCTAAGACTTTAACAGGTTTAAGTTTTCTTAATTTGTAATTCACTGTGAGTTTACTAAGTTAGAAAATTATTTACTTAAAAAGCTCAAGCCCTAGGAAACACCAGAGCCTTCATTCTTTCGGCCAGCGGAGCATAATGTTTTGCCGCGGCGTAGTTCTCGTGTAGCGTCAAGTAAATCTAAATCAACTTACCCTTCGGAGCATTCACTACTCTCACTCGAGCTATAAAACGCGACCTTCTCCCGTACCGACACATGTAACTCCCTCTTGTATTACTGGTTACGTTCCGTAGCGTGAATTTCGCTCCGTTCTGTTCCACTGTAATCCCATTAGGCCACAGGCGTCTCATGTAATATCCAGACATCATCTTCCACAGGGTGACCGCGACCTTGCTATTCTGTAATGGACATGTGATATCGAAAGAGCTTCCAAGAGGAACATATAACATCTGGAACTGTCTTCTGTAGCGACCCGTGCCTTCGCCTGGCAAAATAAATGAATAATATAATACTATATATATTTAGGCAAGCCTAACAGCGAAGCTCCCAATTATCTAAACTGAGGTAACGACCCGAAAAAAATGATAAATTATATAAAGAAAACAAAGATAAAAACACGAAATAGCTGGTAGAATCAAAGGAAATCAGTGCAAAAGGTTTAGAAGAAGAAGAAAAGGCAAATGAAGAAAAATCATCACTAGCTACTGGCCAAGTAGGCTCGGTTTCAGCCGTTGGGGTGTCGTTTCTCCAAAGCCTCCCCCCACTAACGGCTGGGCGCGTGGTCAACACACCGTGTCCGTGACGTCATCTGATTAACTTCAATATTATTTATTTATTTGCGTGTAGCGCAGGTTCGATTCCGCGTAAACTTTCAAAACACATTGGAATTCTTTAAACTAAAACTCCAAGTGTGAAATTAATTCGACGTAGGTAAAGGTTTTATTTAATACCTGTTATTATTAGCTCTCATGTTCACAGTCCAAGTTTTCAAGGAAAGCCCGGCTGTTGAGACACTCGCTGAGAGAAATTAAAAGCCGAAATTTATACGGGGATAAAAATTAAGTTCAGATGTTATCTCGGAACTCTGAGCTAGAGTCGAGTATTCCCGCTTAGTACTTGTGTAGAGTATGTCTTGGAGACATAAATTGTACAAACTTAGTACATAGGACTTGAAGAATTGTAAAACTCATTTGATGCAGCGATTTTCAAGTGAATCGGTGATTGCAGAGTTAAACGCGTAAACTCTATAAACTCTTTTAATATGGAGTCATCAGTCTTTTCTTCGCCGATAAAGGCAGCACTAATTTTCTTTGAAGTAAGAATTGGTCTTGCATCGGTAAAGTTAAATGAGAAATGACTCAACATTACGAGCTGCGACCTTTGAGCTGACGGTTACCCAAGTGACTTCCAGAGCCAGTGCGTTTACTGACAAAGTGTCTTCACTCAAAAACTCTCTTACTGCTTCTTTGTGTGAATCCTTGAATTCTTCGAAACCAAACTTTTCCAGAGCAAATTTAAACGCATTTTGGAACAGCAATCGAAAGTCTTTGGTCCGGCTTTCAAAAGTTTACAATGTAAATTATGCAAATCAATTCAGCGACAGGATTTGAGTGGCAAGTTTGTGATTGGCTAAAACCCGACAATGTCTCAGCTCGCGCGCCCAGCCGTGAGTGGGGAGAGGATCGCGGGCTCACCGAAACCCCCACGGCTGGAAACCGAGCCTACTGGCCAAGGCCTGGCGCCTGGTTTCAACAGTGCGCGCGCAGGTGCTGCATTTTTTCAGACACGTCGGGGTTTGGGCACGAGGGAAACCGGAAGTCAGCCAATTTGTTCTCTCATCCTATATCTATGGTGCTCATGCGCGGGCCGAAGCGGAAGCTGCGCTAATAGTAATAAGTACTAGTTACAATACGAGCGACCGAATTGTGTCGGATATATAGAGTGGCGAGCCGTTAGCCGAGATATTGTATATCCGATACAATGATTCGGACGTAAATATTGTAATGTACTTATGATATGAACTATGTAAAATTGTGAACGAATCTGAAATTTTGATGAAACTGAAGCGTAAAAAATATTTGTTCGGCGCTATAGTTTGCGTTACGGACATGCGCATCGTGGACAAAAACACGTCCCACATTGGAGAGACGGTCTGTATGCATCAAGAGAGGAGTTCTACCTTCTCATCCCGGCCGGCCAGGATTCTCCGTTTGCACGTGACGTCATCAAAAACCTAAATTCTTAACTAGACATCCTTTAAATCTGTTTCTTTAAAATTTTGTAGATGTCCCTGATTTAGATTCTTAGACGAAATTTCAGGTCAATACGATGTGTTGATAAAGAATACTGTCTAACAGAGTTAACTACAATTTTGTATCAGGTTACATGGTATCCACGTGACTCGAATGCTGCGATTAGATTGGTTGGTCGCCTTAGGAATATTTATGAAATATTTAAGCCGTTTTCTATACCAGCATCATAATCTATAAAATACGTGCTTCAAAACTTTGAAACTTAACTTAAAGGGGCTTTGACATGAACAGGAGCCCATTATTAATGGGCTCCTGACATGAAGAAGGGTCAAATATAAATTTGAGTAAATATCCTGACATTGGTTAGCGCTTTTGCCACTTGAAATCATGAGTAAAATCGAGAATTTTGCACAGTAGACAATGGGTTTTCAAGTGATCTTTTGAAGTGGAAAAGTATTCTGCGTGTAGTAAAGGCACCCCGGGGTACTCCCGGAAATTTAGGATAGGGGTGTGCCGCGAGATATCGAAACCCTGACCCTATTTAAGGGTGAAATGGGAGAATTGGTACCCTTTCCAAGGCCTGAAACTGAAATGTGAGACCCTATTTAAGGGACAAGTGAATACTCAGAATTTAAATATTTTCGTGGTCGTAATGATTAAATTATTACTATGCAATGATTTACTTTTATTAAAGATTGTTACGTTTAGCAGGCGTTGAGCAAATGCACAATATATCAAGAGTTAGGGGAAAGAAAAAAAACGTACCCTATTTAAGGATCGGATATTTTATTAGGGATGATAATACGAAAAATAAGACGGCCCTAATTAAAGGTCCGGCACCTCGAACACCATACCGTCCCTATCCCGCGGCACATACCTATATGGTTTATATATGCCGGGTTAAAGTTAAACGTTCTTGTCAAAGATAAGACCTTCTGTTTCATGTGTCATTTCTGATTTTACAAACGTTAGCCTTCGATTATCAATGACGTCGTCATTTTCATTTAATTTTAAAGAGAATCGGAAGTGTTCAGGTCAAATCTGTTTTGAAAGATGACCTCCTACGCCTCGTTACTTGTGGCTAATTGTGAATTGCATGGTGTAAGGGTGGTGTTATGATATCTTAGGCGTGTTCTATTACGTAGAGCAAGACTTGAATTGATGTCATAACTTGTACTTCATTTACAATTTGGACATGAAGATAAGCTCTTACATTCAATGTCAAGGTTCGAAAACTTGTCTCATATCATTGAAGTTTACTTTTATATTGTATATTTTATAGTAGCATGTATATTGTGAACATATTAATGAAAGGTGTTATATAATATTTTATTTAAGCAATAGACCACACATTTCTATGTCTTTACTGGCGAAATAAAGCACGCGGGATGTTGGGAGAACACAAGAAATGCTTGAAAATCACAAGCCAAAGGCACGTGATTTTCAAGTATTTCAGTGTTCTCCCACCAAGTCAACTTCCTGTGCATTATTATACCAGGCACCAGCTCATCTCTGAAACAGCTAGAGGTCGCGGTTTCAGATACTTAGAGATGTCTGCGGACGAGGCTACGCACAGAGGTTTCAATACGAGGCTCCGTGCTAAATTAAATTTATTCTTTTCGCAGAGAAAAGAATAAATTTAATTTAGCACGGAGCGTCGTATTGAAACCTTTGTGCGTGACAAGCAAAGCATATCGCGGAAGTGGGCTATTCTTATCCCTAAATCTATTGGATAACCGCCAAGAGATGCTTTGGTTTAGCCCAACTCGGGAGTCAAAACGGCCGCCATTTTGAATCCGATCCGTTGCGATTGCATGATGGGGGCCGGGACGACTGAGTAGAAGACTGGGCACGAGGCTAGGATTGGCATGGTTAAACAACGCATTCTCCCCGTTGAATTAACAAATATCGTTAACTAGTATAAGCCAACTAGTGGCATTCTGATTGGCTACCCTATTATTTGTGATAGCCCATGGTAGAGAAGAACCGCATGCATTTTCAAGAAGTAATAAAAAAATTCAACTTAAATTTGTTTGTTTCTATTATTTTCTACACTCCGACTAGTTAGTTTACACTAAAACAATTAGATCTCTCGCCGTCATGGGCTACGAGTTAAATAACCCATTCGGCTGCACCTCATGGGCTATTGAACGGGTCTAATTGTTAAATAGAAAACACGCTTGAAATAATGATAATGGTTCATCGGACGCGAGTTCACGGGTAAACGACGAGTTCTCACAGACTTCCCCAGCTCTTTGTTGTTGCATGATGATTCGGACGTTCCGACAAGCCAAAAACCGCTCTGGGGCCGTGTTTTGAATCTTATGTAAAAATCGCCAAATTAAAAAAGCGCTGGAACTTTTTGATATGATTTCCTAAAACAGTTCACCTAAGGGTATGTTCTGGCAAAATATGAAGGATTCCGAAATTTCACCGTTGGCCCGCGATTCTCGACATTTACAGGCAGTCGCTCTTAAGGCTGAGCTTTCGAACAGCTTTTCTGCTGGTTTTTTTAGCGCTAGAGATGTTTAATCGAGAACTGAAATACTTCGTCAACACCAGGGCCCGGTTGTTCGAAGCAAGGGTAAGCCCTACCCCGGAGTTAAATCGCTAACCCGAGGGTAAACGGTACAGATTACAATGACAGGTTTAACGCTATCCTGTGGATAAAGTTACCCTCATGATCAGTTACCCTGGCTTCGAACAACCAGGCCCAGAAGTCCATTATGTTAAGACCCAGTTCCGTATTAGTGCCTAGCCAAGTTGGAGAGAAAAGGTGAGTTTTTGACATTTTATATCGGGTTTTGAAGGACGCTTTCTAAAAACTGCCGAGATTGAGAGATACTCGGATCGAAATTGACCGAGATCTGATTGGCAGACTTGGTATAATTACTCGACCAATCAGATCGCTGACACTTGACCAATCAGATCGCGCGCACAAACAAACATAGATTTGAGATACGTACGGACTTCAATTGTGGCGCATTGTGCTGCTAGCAGAGATCTCTTGCTACCCACGGCGAGAGAAACGGGAAGAGATCTCTGCCGGTGTACGACGCTTTCTCTGTCGCGCATGCGTTGGATTACCTAGCAAGCCTTGTCATAATCCCCAACGTGACTTTGATGTGGGCTGAAGAAGTATAAGCGACGTTTGACCATGCGCACCACACTTTTCCGGTAAAAACCGGTTCCAAAACTTGTTTGGTTCGTCCACGGCGGTATATCAAAGAAAGCGTCGTACTCCGGCAGAGGTTCTCTTTCCGTTTCTCTCTCTCACCATGGGAAGGAAGAGATATCTGCTATCAGGGAATGTGCAGTTTACAATCATGAGTGTTTTAGTACCTCAGGATACAGGTTGCTGTATCTATATCTACAGATAATGCACGTCTCGGCTGTTTTAATAAGTTTGTATGGTAAAGGTAAAGCCGGCAATCTTATTTAACGATGGTACAGTCTGATAAGACCGATAAACTTGAAGCCAACGAAACGTCCCTATTTTTCACTTGTCTCGCTTTTCTTTGTTTCGGGGAATATATCGGGGCAGACTTCACCGTTTGCAACCTGGAATGTTATTGGATACCCAAACAATAGCCTACCCCTAAAACAATACAAACCCTAACCCTAAAACAATGGGATTCTTTATCAGTGAAGTCCAATAGGATACGACCTACAAAACAGTGAAGTCTAACCGAATATATCTCATATTTTCACATCACATCTCAGTTTCTTTGTTCTTAGCGGGGGAATATATTTTCCCTTGCATTGATATATATATTTATTCCCCTCGACTTATTCCCTCATACTTTACCTAGTACTTAGAACTACTTACTATTTACGTGCAGAGAAGTAAAGGAGAAGATAAAACATACGAAATTCCTCGGTGAATAAAACCCATCCCCCCCTCGCTCCGGCCCTTACTTAGCCGAGAAGGCGTGAAGGTCTAACCATTTACAGCTTGAGAGCGAGAATTGTTCCCAAAGGCAGTACCTTCTACTCAGTTATTTTACTGAATGTTGGTCCAGCCGGGCCGGGTTTGGAACTGCAGACGTCCAACCGGAAGGCGCCTTTAAAATGTTTCGGTGTTTCAACTGAAAGTCGAAATATCCTTTCCAAGCGCTAATTGTGAAATTGCTGTAACGATAATTACACGGTGAAAAGGACCTCGTTGCCAAATATATCTGAACAAAGATTCATAACTTTTAAAATGTACAAATGCAATTAACTACGGAAAGGAAACGAGAAAAACGGGAAAATCGATGTTAGGAAAGTTCCGTTTTTGCGCAATGAAAAGCAAGTATTTCTTAATTAATCACTTGGATCAATCACAACTGTCAGCCAGCCAGTTAAGAATAATTCAGTCAATAGGATATAGGGGAAAGGGACTCATGGACCTAGAGCTATATAGAAAGCATTTGGTGTGAGTATGCCATGTGTGGTTGGTTTTGGTGTGACTTTAGGTATTTGGTTATGGAGTGTATATTTTGCTGTGCGAAGTAAACATGGTGCGGTACAGGCAGTTATAATGTCGCACGCTGTTGCCGGTGTTGTACATGTGTACCGCAATATTAATGTTGTCGGCTTACCGCATTCCTATCACAGGGCCCGCCGTATACACCAGAAATACGTCACACCTCACCGCGATTAAACCGCACCAAACAATGAAGCCACATACGTGGTGTCATTCACTGCTGAGGGAGCGTGAAGAATCATTACTTCGCTCGAGACAGGAATTAACGAGAGCGTCACTGAGTCTAGAAACAGCTAGTTAGACCATATTAACTAGGTCACTCTACTGATAGATTTAAAGTAGAATCGCATAGCCAAAGCTGAATCGCACGGTACATTCAGAGTGGAATCACCACTGTAGACTACGCGCGCTATTTATAACTTAGTAAAATATCAACAAAAGTACTAAATCTTCAAGTAATTAATCGGACTATGCGATTCAAGGAAAATCACATGCCTGACTCGGTAATTCCACGTTAAATTGCACGAGAATAACGATATCGGTTTTCTCGTGCAATTTAACCTGGAATTACCGAGTCAGGCATGTGATTTTCCTATAATATGAGGATTTGTAGCTCTTGCAGTGGTCATACATAATTTCCATGGCTTGCCGACTAAAGGGAATGCGAGAATCTGAACTAAAGCAAACAAAGTAAATGATATCAGTGCTAGGGATGACAAAACATGCAAACTACATGTGTAGTGAATTCCAAGGAAAAGGGGTTGCAAGGCCAGACCATGGCTGGCTGGAAACACGGAAAACCCCGACACATTATACCACAACGAGCACATTGATCAGGTTCTGTCATACTCTTAGTAAAACAAATATTGCTTAATTACAAAATAAGTTATATAATGGCTAAAAAGAATATTCGAGTGTGGCTTGATAGCTTCACAGACTTCACGTAATCATACTACTCCCTATGGCCAAACTGACCAAACAATGTCAAACTACAATAGTCGATACAAAAACATTTGATAAAATATCAATTAAACAAGGCTAAATCTATCAAATAGTGGTTTGTGGGAAGCACATAGACTGAAGCAGACACGAAACTGCAAATAGAGCCAACGAGTCTTCTAGGTGAAGATCTGAACTGAAGAGATCATGCGAAAGATATAGATAATTGCATGAAACCTTACAATATGTTTCACCGTATAATTACATCATTGCGTATGAAATCAAACAGGAATACTAGAAAAAAAGCTATAATTTCCTGAAACTTTCTGAAGCCTTTTCCAGTTTTTTTATGCTGACATTTCATGCGGATTTAAAATGATTCCTATTTTGCACCTTATAGAACATGCTATATTTTCTTATTCACCGTACCTTAGATAGATAGATAGATAGATAGAGATAGATAGATGCATGGATATATGTTTATTGGCACCATATACAAACTTGTACATAGGTATCAGACCTGCTGAGAAAGCTAACAAACGTAAAGTACAGGTATAGAAGTATCTGAGTGTGTTCACTGAACTTGTTTTAGCTATTATTTTTGCGTTTTTTGAAGCAGTCATGTATATATTCACAAACTTCTTTTTATAAATTTAAAGGCGGATCTATTAAAAACTACCTTTTCATCTTGATATTTTGGTTTCTGTAAATTTAGTTTTCTATTCATAACATTGATTATGCTTTCCCTTACTAAGTCATTGTAAAGGTGGTATCTCATCTTGTTTGTCACATTTTGGGCAAATTCGTTCTTCTGGCTTAGCTCAAGGGAATAGTTAATTTTAAAAGTACGATACGTACGAAGTTTATTGCGTTGTTCTTCTTTTCTATCATCGTCGTTTATTTGGCTTAGCCAGCATTGATATTTGATATCTTCTAATCTTTGTTTGAATAAATGTTCATAAGGCTTTTGAATTACTGGGTTGACCGGAGGATCATTCCAGATGTCTCCAAGACCAAATGTACCCTAAGTTATGGACCGAGATTCCCCCCCCCCCCTCCCCCCAACCAACCCGCATGAAAATCACAATCTGGGATTCATGTCATCTATCAAAACGTTTTTATTTTAACTCATCTGTAACTGCTGGGATCTGATAATTTCATCATTAATCATTTTGAAAAACCTTGCGGTTTTTTTACCTTGCACTTTTGCCTGAGCTGACCGTTTTACTGATTTTCAGTTTTCCCGAAGATCTAAATGTCTGACAACTCCATAAAAGAGCTTGAGTCAAACCTCAGCCACGCAATAAGGACAGTACGTGTTCTTCTACGATGTGTCATATATACGTGATAAATACCCCCTGAACTTCTCGAAACGAGCGATAGTATATTGGCCTACCCAACACTAATAGAAAACACCCTAACCTTTAGAAAGTGCAGTACAAAAATAATAGAAGTATAGTATTATGGGTGGGTGCAATCAAAATACAGGTCTCGAGAGGTTCATTGACGAAGTTCTCGCTCTTTCGAGAGAGCAGGGGGAACAAGCCGGGTGGAACAGAGTGATAAACGTTTCGCTTCTTACCTCTGTCGCGCAGGTTCGATTACCGATCGCGGCGCCATGTGTGAGTTGAGTTTGTTGGTATCTCGCCCTTGCTCTGAGGGATTTTACGGCTGGATTCTCCGGTTTTCCTCCCTCCACGAAAACCAATCTAAATTACAATTCGACCCGGAATTAGTCGAATAGTGAGCCCATTACTTTGTTTTCGAAAAATGCATTCAAGCAGTTAAAGTCTCGGTAAAATTCACTTTTCATTTCATTTTACCCCTTAGAAAAAAATATAATGGTTCGGATTTTAAAAAACGTACTCGAAAAAAAGAAGTGTTAAGTTGATCGTTGTGTTTTCGGCAGTGCTAACATCTTATAATTCTTGCGGGCTATATTCTGTTTGGAAACACCAATCCTCGAACGCAACGAGCAAGACTTGCGTTATCCTCCATACTTTGCTTTTAAAAATCTTTCATTGTGCTTTTGCTTTCCTCGATTCACAGAAAATAGAGCTTTTTTTTTTTTTTTTTTTTTTGGTCTTTTTTTTTGTACGAAAGAAACATGAATGCATTATAATTATAGTTTAACGGTGTAACTAAAGGACTTCGCCAAATCATTTTCTAAAATCATTTGATAACGAAACGTTTACTTTTGTCGTTTCCCAAAAAGACTCGGAAAGCAGCATAAAAGAAGAGCTAAATAAGGTATCAGTTTAGATCGTTTGTAGTGTCTCGTCAAAGTAACAATGTTCAAGTTACCAGATGTGAGAACATGTCGATTTAACATAATAAGGAATATCTGGAGGTCACGACATGATTTGCTCTGCCCATTTCCCCCCCAGAGCCTTCGTATGACTAAGTTTGTACTACAAAGAAATGCGCTGAACTCTGAACCTGAAGGATAGGCCATGCCGTAGACAAAATACGCATTAGGATCAAAGAAAACACGAGAAAATATCCAATCTCATGATACGACCACCGCGAGAGCTGAAGAGATCACAAAAACGAAAGGAGTGGATGTGTGGCTTTTGTTCCTATTATACTGGTACTAGACGTCTATCTTAGACATTTTCCATCAGAAATATTTAGCAAATGTTAATAAATGATGTTGCACTATCACGAAGAGTCCCCACGAGCGCGAGTAAAGTTTTAATGAGGTCAAGATTTGGCGAGTTAAAACATATTTTTTACTTAGTGATTGTGAACCATCGCCTATAGCTTCACAGAAACCAAAATCTGCCCATTTTTGTCATAACGATGCTGCTGCTCTAGTTAGTAAAACCAATATATCAAACAACTATGTCGCTTCTCTTTCAGTACCTTTCAAAGAACAACAAATGTATCGCTCATTCGGAAACCACATTTCTTTATTTGATTGGAATATTACGCCGCAAAACGCAAGCCAGAGGCATAATTAAGTTATTGTTTGGATTGCAGTGTCAACTAGATTGTGAAAATCTACGATTTATTTTCTTTCCATTTCACCGGTAAGATGTACAGTAACTCCTGTGATAATGTTGTAAAGGTTTCAAATGCCAAGGGTGCTACGATGACAACTCACTGCGTGGTGCGGTCCCTCACTGCTAACTCTTAGATCACAGCGAATCTTTGAAAAAAATATTAAGACTACCCAGCTGAGGCCTACCACGGATTCGCGCGAGCTAAAACAACTGACTATACATTTTAGACGTTTCATTGGCCATCAAACTTAACTATATACACAATCTCTGAAGTGTGTAAATTCACACAATAACGTACATTCAAAGTTTCTTCATTCGTGACCGACCATTTGCCACTAGTTTCGTGATTTCTAGCTTCTTATCTTAATTAAATAAAATAACATGTTAATAGCTAATGAATACATTGAAATATTTCATTGGTACGAATGTCGCGAAGACGATTCGTCGGGATTCAAGACAACGAAGAAATAAGGGCAACCTACCTTCGCCTGGTGTGCTATCGAGTTTTGCCAGCCAAACAAACAACAAAAGACGAAATCCCCAAGATGTGAAAGCCATGATTTTCGGCGCGTTAATTCGAGCTACAGCTACAAAAATTAGTAACTCCTTTAAACTATTAGCCTATAGGGCCTTCCGTTGAAGAATCCAGCAAGAAGAACCGATAATTCCAGTCTTCACAAATTTGACTTCAGAATCGCTGTAATCTGATCGTTCATTGAGCAACTCAGTTCAATTTTTGTCCCAAAGGTCAGTAGGAAGCTCGGGTATTATGCTGACGCGATGTCTCAGTCAAACACATACAGTAGCCTGTTCGGTGCTAAATGCTCTCTGAGTTCAACTCCACTAAATGCCTAAAGCACAGATGGTGCATTAACCCCCTGAGTAGAACTCGAGGCGTTGGGTTTTAGCTAGGTCTACAGAATATTTGAAATTGTGACAAGACGGTACCCAAGTACGTCACAATTGAAACAGCGTGAGTCGTGGCAGGCCACACCCTTCGCATCAAAATATGAAGTGTTGATAAACTGAGTAATGCGGTTCATTGGTACGTAATTGTAATTCATGATCATACACCAATGAATTTAAAAAAACATGATTACGAGTAAACAACTAATGTCAGAAGAGTCCACACCTGTATTTACAGTACTCGGTACCCATTTCTACTCAATAAATAGAGTAGACGCACACTAAAATTTATGAAAAATAGTACTGTTATGCCGGCATACTTCCTGATTCCCAAACCATATATAGTATTGTGCGCGAACTTAGCTAAACGTATTCATGATCAACCTTACGGCGTTACTCACGGATCCGAGCAGTCTGTCAACCGTCAATTGCAAATAATAAACGTTCTCATGATAGAAAACAAAAATAACTTCAGATTAGAGTATGCTTTCCAGGTATACTGGAGAAAATTGGGACAATTTTGATGAAGGTGGCAAAGATTCGAGTGGAAGAAAAATGCTGCTTTTAAGAGAAATTTAGTACAACTTGAAATTAGTTCACTGGCAAACCAAGAATAAGTTTTGTAATCCACTTTAATCTTTTCCATCCTCTATCGAAAAAGTTTAAAAAGTATACCAGGACATTCACCTTGTATTTTTCTTCTATCTTAGTGTATTTAATTTTTTTATTTTAAAGAAACTTGGAGGCTTAAACAATTCACTGGACCCTAGAGAGTGTTGAAATCGTAGGACAAGTGCACAACAGTTAACCTAAAATAGAAAAACTTGTTCTATTAGCACAGTTTATTTTCTGAAATAAAGGTATAGAAAGTTTATTTAAATATCAGTTATTAAACCATTATAATAATATAGATATGTCAGCAACCATACTCCTGATAGGTGTATTAAATCGTCGACAAATCAGACACAATACTTGAATGCTTTTATTTATTCCCTCCTTTACCCATTATATAGCTACTCCAAGTGCTGATTTGCCTGCGCTCGGTTTACTGGACAATGGACATGTATTACACCATTGTTGGACTAATATGAATTAATCTGGATTAATCTGATAGATATCAGATTTCACTTAAGAATTATTGATTACATAATGTGGCCCAGTAAAGGTGAGGGCACTGAAAACGCCAAGAACATAATACAAGAAATATATGAGTGTGGATAGGACATGGGGAGGAGGAGGGAATATCAAAAACACGTCTTGAGTCGAAGAGTGGCAAGCGTGTGACTCAGTTGATCACGTGACAACCGAATGTGATAAGAGGGGGGTAAGCAATTCGAATGATCTTATCCCCAGATCCCATTCCCCCTCATAATTTTTTTTATAAAAATACTGAGCGGAGGAAACATAAAAATTATATTCGCAAGCAAATATTTTATTTCTTTTTCAAGTATAAAAATTCATGCTATGTGAACATCGCTCCATTTGTTTAGATTCTACCCTGGCTAGTACGTGACCTGGCTTTGATTTCAAGCTGTGTTCAACAAAACCGCGACATTGTTATCGCAGTGTGGTTTTTCGTAATTAATCGTTTACTTAATGTAGAGCAAGTAATTGTCTGTTTGGTTTAGCCTAGCCTCGCTAACGACATAAAGCACAAGCAGCATACGCAGACGCAGTATTCATATCTGCGGTGAAAAGAACAAGTACGGCTATTAAATGATCAAAGCATTACTGCGTCTGCGTATGTTCCTCGTGCTTTCGCGAAAGATTGGGAAAGTAGTCAGTGCAAAGGTTCTAACACACGTACAAGGTAATTGAAGCTGGGCAGTTTATTTTTACTCGGTTGAGCTCATATTTTCAGCTTTAGTAGGTTTCGTGTTTTGAGTTGTTTTATGATCAGTGATTAAGCTATTCTTCTCAGACCATATCGGCCGACTAAATAAAAATGCTATTTGAAATGTGGTAGTTCTATATATCACATTTTTAATGGTTTTATGAACAATGTTTTTGGTGTATATTGAGCTAATGTTCTCAGAAGAAGTACATGTTGAATTAATTAATACTAATAGATAAAAAACAAAAGCACAAGATAAGTGAGAGATAAATGAATAAATCTAAAGGGTGGGAAGAATAATAGGTCATAAAGAATAATAGTGGAAAGTATTTTATTAGTCTCAACAGCTATTGTGTACATTTGCTAACAAGCAAAAATATAGATATACAGAACTCAAAGCAATATTCGAAGCTTTTAACTCCCCACGCAACGAACGCAACATAGGTTGAAATGGCAGCTTTCGATAAGGCGGAAAAAGGCAAACGAAACTTCTTTCTAAACCGTATAACATAAACTTCTACTCGTCAGAACGTTGCAATGTAGGTTTTTCTTGTTCGGTTTGGCGACATAACATTTTCTACCAGGCGGAGTATTAGGTATAATGGGGGGTAACGGTAATAAGATAATAAAAGATTCAGTTTCGGCCTCAGCTTCAGCGAGAGACACAGTGATAGCAAGTTTTGAAAAATCGCCGCTTTCTCTTTTTCTGATCAGTACGACCAATCTGTCAAGTGGGGCTGACTTTGTTTTAGTCAGAAAGCTTCTTTCGCTTGATCTGCTGCCAACTTAAAAATGGGCAAGTTATAAGTCATTAGACGGTAACTTATCGTGCTTGAGTCGCACTGGCTTGACGCCAACCTTGGTTCCGTAGCCGACTTTGAAAAATGTCAATTACAATGTACCGCCAATTTGGAAATCGGGAAGCTCTCTTTAAAAACCACGATATAGCCCACACGCACAAAACAACGAATATATTTTTCTTCTCATTCTGAAATCTAAGATCAAAAACAAATAAACTGCTGACCTGAAAGGTGTTAAGTTCCCTGTTTCAAGATAAGGCATCGAACCACTTGAGCCATTCTCATAACATTTATAAATTTGACTATAGCAATCTCGCCTTCCCAAGTTTTCTATTGCAAAGACAGAGCAAGAGAAACTAGCAAGAGAAAATATTCTCTCTCGTCAACGCCAGAGGGTAGTAATTTTGGATAACAGAGGGGCACAATACATGGCGGCCGCGGCGGCGTTATCGAGCCCACTGGATATAACTTCCGGTTTTACTTGGTCTGGAAGTCACTCGATCGAGGAAATGAGAAAAGATTAATTGAAAGAGTGTTAGGATATGATAAATACCCTTGGGAGCTTTCATCGACCTTTTTAAAGGAAGCTCTCAGTTCAAAACGCAGATTAAACGCCTTGCACTTTTCTCTTTTCTATACTCGTTCAGTAATCGCTTTTAGTTGGTTCTCCATACTGAATAGAAGAGATCTGTCGAAAAATGAAGCAACACATTTGTCTTATGTTCCCACATCTCTGATTCGTTCGATTTTAATTTATGTGAATTAGCTAGGAACATGTACTCTCTAGTTTCAACATGATTTTGATGTGTGATTAAACTCTTTTTTATATATGAAAGAGAACCTCTTAAATAGCATTTTCCGGTCTGTGATTATGTACAGTATCCCTGTGAAGAACAAAGTACTTTTCTATTAATAAAGACAGAAAAGGAAACTTGGTGTTCAGATAACCTTGCTTGACTCGGCTCAGACGTTGAAATCATACCGTGATAGTGCCGTGAAATCAAAATGTTGCTGTCGTTTTTCTTTGTTACGTTAAATTAATGCTACAAGAAGAAAAACGTATTTTATAGCAGGCACTCAGAAAGGAAGAAAACACATTACTTCTAATAATATAAATCAGAAAGAGTACCACTATATAATATCAAACATGAGCAGTACAGTTAAACGATCAAATGCATGGATTAATATTTTAGCTAAATGTAACCAAGACTATGTGTACTAAGATTGAGTGCAACTTGACTCAATTCTGACCTTCGAAGGCAGGTAGAATTTCACCTCGGGAAACTACACGAACAATGCTTGTCAGGCAATTGCAAATATTGCATGTTTTTAATCACCATCTGCAGTTCTATGGGGATATAAATAAGTCTGATTTATGGTCACACTTTCTCGTTATTTGCTTTTAACGGTAAGTAATTTTCAACACGTTTCCGACAAATCATCAAAACTTGTATACCAGGATGCAGACAGTTTGCCACATCATGCGAAATCTAATTTTAGACACGACTATGAATAAGATATGTTGCTCTTCGATCGTACGTGACAATGTATATATTTGTCCTCTATAATAGCTCTTTCTACTGCTATAGCCGGATTGTCTACCAATAGTGAATACAGGGGTAGACAGGGGGAGTCCCTCAGATAAGCACCGTACCCCCCTCCCCCTCATCCCTTTCATAATTTTCAGAATACGAAATGAAAATTCGATCAACATGGTTAACTGAAAACAAACACGAAACTCAAGAATTCTCTGTTTGTTATGGCTCTGAAAAGAGCAGTTGTTGTTAAAGTGAAGTAATTACTGTTTTTGAGACAATATTGATCAGCGACAGTTGGTCCTCTCCAGAATGTCCAAACGATCAAACACGGGGATGAAGTTTGTTCTATATAGCGGCGGTACGGGAATCCACTGATAATATATAGGCGACATGTCTTGGAGGTACGTCAGTATATTTATCAGCAAACTAGCTAGGACACGCCCCAGTCGCCCCTGGAATAGAGTTAGATTTGCTTATACGTACCTGTCCAGTGAGGCGGTTCAACTAGTACATTTATAAGGGCCATTTATACGAGACAAATAAGACGCGGCTTACGTAATACGCAAACTTATCCCATTTATACGAGCTATAGGCTTGCATAAGACGCGAAGTTCTCATATAAATGGTTCGCGCCTTGGTTCGTGCCGCCCAGCGAGGTTTGTGCCTCGTTTTCGGGAATGGTTGTCATGATTATATGTCGTGTCGACATGTGTATCAAAATGTATCAAAATGGCGCGGGCTGTTAAAGAAAAACGACGTGCATGCATATCAGTGTCTGTTCAGTTTTAAATTATCTTTTCCGTTAAGGATGAGTTTGATTAAAAGGATTGTTGAATTATCAAAGTGTTTTGAGAGCTATATATGAAAGAAGCCAACATCTTCGGGTATAGAAGACTGGGCAACAACAATAAAACGTACACATGCCCAGTAACTGTTCCTGTCTTCAACAAGACGCGAACAACTGTTCACCCCGTTTATACGTGAGTTTTCGCGTCTTATCTTAGACGCGGCCTACCTAAGAACAGCTCAAAACCCTAGTCTATAGAATGAGCAGCGTCCTATGTTAGATGTGGCTTGTGTTAGTCGCAAACAGAGGTTTTGTACCTTTTATACGAGCAGTTTGCGTCTTACTACTACTACTACTACTACCACCACCACCACCACGACGACCACCACGTCTAGTGTAAACACAGTTTGTTAGTCATTTTTGTATATTTACTTTTGTTTTCACCATCCCACATGTGCGCGAAGTTCGTCAGTTCATATGAGAGTCGCTGATAATAACTGTGTACGGCCCGGCTGTGAGTGCGAACTGGTATCTCACCGTGACACAGCCCTTTACTGCTAAACTATATGAAATCTATGTAAAGCATATGCCAAAAAATATTATCTTCCAATTAACAGCACAGTCAGTAACGATAACAATCGGCTAACCGTGAGATACAAATATCTGAAGGGAAGAAACGAAAAACAAGGCGGAGTATTCACAAGCATGTTTCTCTCTCTCTCTCTTTCTCCTCCCTATCTGATGGATTACTAAACGTACCGAAGGTCACTGTCCATTAAAAACGTTTTGATAACATAAAATTAAAAGCCAGTTGGCTGACAAGATAGAACTGATGACACCTGCGATAGCCAGTCAACTTCTAAATTCAGTAGGAACGAGCCAAAACGTTGTGGATAGTTTTTCAGCAGTGTCCATGGCCAAAGAATAATATATTTACATTTTACCCGAGCATTGCAAGTAGAGCTATGATAACTGAAAATATATTAAACTGAATAATCATGCAATCAAGTGTTTCACATGCATGGCTTCGCGTTAATGGCAATTTAATTTTGTATATTCATTGAATGGCAGCTCTGTAAGTTTTACAGTACTTACCCTCTACGCTCAAGAAGCTGAGTAAAATACTGAGAGAAACGGTGTTCAGCCACGCAGCGCGTCTCATCTGCAAATGGAAAAATATGTCATGTTAAGTATCCCTTATTTAGGAATTCCTCGATCGCCGAGTAACAAAATAAAATAAAATTCAACTTGCTTTGTCTCGAGCTTTCCCGACGCAAGAGCAGTCTTGCTTTCTTCGGCTTGGTTCAGTTGTTTATTAAGAAAATTAAACCTCACGCTTAGCTCGATTTTAATAGTTGATGCGGTTTTGCAAACTTAATCTGCTCAATATCAGCATCACATTAGGGCTACTTATCCGTTTTTTTCCTATCAGTTCGCCCACGGAGGCGATATCTGATCAGCAACCCCTTGAAAACTGCCGACGCAATTATTATTCCTGCTTGTTAAATACTCCTCTATTTGATAAGTAGGCGAGATAACAACTCAGTAGAGCTCTCGCTTCTCGATCTCTCTCTCTCGTATCAATTTCGAGAGCCATTTAAATTAATATCAAAGCAGCGGCATGAAGTGATGTTTCTCAGTTTAGTCCTGTTATATCTTCGTTTTTAGTTCTAACAAACTTTAGAAACGGCAATTTATAAATAGATCATAGGCTCCAGGCAAAGTGTGAATGTAAAATTAGCAGCATATGCGAATATAAGTAAATAACACTTAAATAAATTCTCCTAATATTCGGCCTCGTATTTGTATCTATATAAAAACCGCTGAGTGCTTTTAGCGAGACACCATTGGATATCTTACATTATTTTTCCAGAGGATAATTTCGTGCTCCTATTAAGAAGATCAAAAAATTATATCAGATTCGAGGGCTAATATATATACAGTCTCATAACAAAATTTAATAAATACAAGGAGAAACATCATAAAATCTTGGTCACGAACTTACAAGCACTCCATTGTGTTTGGTGTCCAGCACTGGAATTTTCGAGAAATTATTCACAGAATTTTATATACTTTTATTTAAAAATCCGCCCTAAGAGATTTCCTCGTAAGAGATTGCTACGTAAAAACCGCGGTTAAATTTTGTTGATTGAATAAATTGTGTACACTAACAGCATAATAATAATAATAATAATCTTTCAGGAGGAAACCTCACTCATCACTGAGGATGATTTGGGTCAATCCCGGTTTCTGCGACACTACCCACCCACCCCTCCCTTGGATATGCATCGTTCTATTAATGATTAACCATTAAATGTTAGGGTGAAGTGTGGGGGAGGGGTGGGGGTTTCCCATTAATGGTCTTCAGTCAAGCAAAAGAGCAAACATATGCATATCACTTGTATTTCTACTTAAAAGTGTGACATAAGAACAATGCCGCTAATGATCAATGCCATACTGTGTCAGTCTTCGAATGCTGGATGTTTTAGGATTAAAAACTTTGTAAAAACATGATATTTTCTAAGTACTATTTACAGAATGAGTGGCATTGTTGAATCAGTAAATACAGTTAGTAGATCAAATACAACACGGTCGCGAATTCTGCAAATTATTTCTAAACCGTCACTTCTTAAACTACCGTAATGATTCGGCGATGTAGCGCCCGGGACGCTTATTTAATTTTGTAGCTGAAGTGAAAATATATTCGAAAAAATATCTTGGAAAAATATACCAGTGGACATTTCAGTTACAGCCTCAAATAGAAGACCAGTGTTTCTGTCAGGAGCCCATTACCAGGAGCGTGCATCTTCCCCACTGTGTCTGTACCCCAGCACAGAGGTAGATGAGGCTATTTTTAGCATTGCGTTTCGCGCGAAAAAGAACAAAGGTAGGCTATTCTTAGCCAATCAGATAGCTAACGTCACTTCTCATTATTATTCATTATCATTCTTCTCACTTTCAACGCGGGAATTCGAATTGCTGGTATTCACTCAATCCCCAGAGATTCAAATGTTGATGCCCCAACAAAAGAAGCTAACGAGGAATCTATTGTTTAAGGGCACCAACATGGCGGCAACCTCTTTTCGCGGGAATTTCGAATCTAAAAATAGCCTCATCTACTCCTGTGCTGGGGACCCAACCCATAACAGAGGAACGCTCCTGGTAATGGGCTCCTGGTTTCTGTAGAATGGCAGACAAATTAAAACAAGATAAACCATATTAGACCTCCATCTCTGATATAAGGGCGCTTATTGGAATGGGGCGCTTATTAACAAAAACACATTCAAAGGGGGGCGCTTATTAAAGAGGGGGCGTTTATTGGAAGGAGGGCGCTAAATTGAATCATTACGGTATATAAAAGTTAACTATATCTTTGAAATGTTGATGAAAAGCGTAAAAAATTAGTTCAGCAGTAAAGTTTGTCACAGACATGCGCAGTGTAGAAAAAGATCCCATAATGGTGAGATGATCTCTATGCATTGTTATCAAACTCATGAATAATTCATGAAGTAAAAACAAAGGAAATGAATGTGTAATGTGATCTGTAAACCTGATACAGATTATTTGACGTCCTGATTTACAGAAATTAATCACTGTTGTATCAGATTTATAGACACTGTTTTATTAATCAGTTCTGTATCCAACAAGAACTAGTGTCTGCCTAAGTACGATCCAATCAGTTCTGTTATGGAGTATACAGAGGTCATCACGTGGTGTCAGCGCACAGGATTAGCTTCCGGGGGGCCCTCCCTATAACGAGCTGACGGGGGTGCTTGGCGCTCCTTTTAGGGGTCACAATTCTCGTAACGTGACTTTTAGGGAGTCGTGTTCGCACGAGTTAGTCACGCAACACGAGTCGTACCTTTTAGGGGTTCACGTAAGTAAGGAATTATTTTATCAATTTCCATATATGCGTACCTTGTAGGGGTCAAACTTATTATGGGCTTTAAACCTCCTTTAATTGATGCGTACCTTTTAGGAGTCATATTCAAAATGATCGCCGAGCATCGCCGTCAATTTGATACTGGAGTCCCCCCCCCCCCCCCCCCGGCCTGTTTAGCTGCCTACCAAATATGCACGAGGTTAAAATAGCCTTATTGTACGCTGTTCTCGTCGCAATGGCGTTTTGTTGCAGGCAGTTTCGGTTCTATAGCCACTGTGAGAGAAATGGCGACTGCAAATCATCGGCACGCAACTTGTTTTTTGCACACTACTTTATTGTATCAATTCATATTCTTGTGCTATTCCCCTTCAACCTGTACATTACTTCATTATACGACATGAAAATATTCATTATTTAGATAATATATCTTGTTCAATTTTAGTAATCATTTCAAATACTATTGACAACTAGAACAAGTCCTTTTTCCACGCCCTTATACCAAGATTTGTACCTGCGAGCAGAGCCTTCTTCAATTCTGAAGGTTCTGCAGCATTCGTGTTTTTCTCGGCCAAGATTATGGGCTTGACAATCCTGTTAAAACGGTTTATCAGCGCGCGTTTTTTTTTTAAGCTGATGACCAAACCTGAGCCCACAGTAACAATGGCGGACTGATATGTTCAATGCTAGTTTGCTGCGAGTTGTGCATAGAGCGTACAAATATCGAGGCATTCATGTTTGGAAATAACACGTTTGTTTTCCTCCCTTCTGGTTACGGTAGCCTCCGATGCAGACATATTGTGTAGTTCCGTTCCTTCCCTCCCGATCCCACACCGAGTGAGTCTGTACACGAGAAAACAAACGGTGGCGCATGCTCAATACGAAAACAACACGAAAGCTGCAGATCCTTCTTTTCTTCTCGCTTTTGATTGAGTTGAATAAGGCTCTGCTCACAGGGTACAATATTTTGTGACGTTTCAATATTAAATTCCTCAAAGCAACTCGAGCAGGAAGGAAAGAGGAGAGGGACTGAGGAAAGAAGGGGTGGCCTCACGTCGTTCAAGTCTCTCTCCTATATAATGACACAGGGATACCGAGGGAAACCTTTCTACTCGAGTCCAGGAGGCTGAAACTTCGTAATAATTATTTAATACTCTTTATAAATCCATTTTAAGGTTTCTGTAAACACTTGTCCCATGTTTATCCGTTTCATTTTAACACTGCATGCAGATATACTTTCTTCATTCGTGAAGTTTTCACCTCTTCTCTTGGTGATCTTTATTGGGCTTTTCACGTTATACCCGCTACCTGCTTCTGACTTTGTCCATTCCCCTGAATTTTCCATCTTACCCAGATCGCCTTTATATACATTTTTCGACGATTCTCAAAGTTAAAGACTTTGTAGATACGATAAAGGTCATTTTCTCTGTTCTTCGGTATTCCACGTCTTCTTGTAGAACGACTGGAGCAAGCTCTTATTCTAATTCAGTCCTCATCCCTTTCTACGCATCAATATAGCGAGCAGATTGTTCCCTTGGTCGGAACGCCCTCTGTCTTTTAAGAGCCACATCGTTCGCATAGTTATGTATGTCGTCGATATTATTGTACGGCCTCGTGTTGATGTAAGGTGGAGGTGAGTCAAACACAGCAGAATTCCTCTCACAAACATCCTTTTCTTCGTCATCATCGCGCTGCTCTTTCTCACTAATAAACTCCCCATCCACTGACGCGCCACTATTGCTGGACTCGCTCTTCTTGGCGCCTTCTCTCTCTCGCGTGTCTTTACGGACTTTTTCAATCTCACTGTCTATCCTCTGTGGCTTCATCTTTCCCTTTCGGGGTTCCCCAAGTACAAACGCCTTCTTATTATCGCTGTCGCTGAGATGCGCGACTTTATTAGGTATTTCTTTCAACTCGATTTCTTCGTAGGGGATGGGAGGGAGGGGGCAGTTTTTATCCTCGAGGGGCGTCTCTGGGGATAGAGGGGAGTTTATCTCGCATGGTTCAAGGTATTCAGGATGATTCTCATTAACATCGCCGTCATTCTCCAGGTCCAGGTAACCTTCGCCAGTCTAAACGATAAACATATGGAGATTAGAATCTGAGGTAGTCCTCGGGCTAGATTTCAAAGTTGGCTTAAAAACGAGTTTGCGCTTCATTGAAATATATAACATATTAAACGAGGACCCGCACTATACGAGGATTGCTCCTCCCCTTTGTCTTTGGGATTCTAAATTTGAAATTAAAATTTAGAATAGTAAAGCAATTAAGCATCACATGTTGCAGAGCTTTGAACAGAGATGTTTACTTCACAAAGGCTGATGGACAACTGAAGGTGTCTTCTTTCATAGCGCGGGTTCTTGTTTAAGAGAGGATTTCTAGTTTAAAAAATGCATGTGCGGCAATCGAACCGTTATGTTACCGACAGAGTCTTTGCAATCAAAAGAAAAGGCAAAAACAATAAGCCATTTCAATGTTAGTTACCCGCATTCGTTCACGTTCATAGGATAGCATTACACTCTCTACATCCATTCGTTAAACCCATTCCAGTTAGTTCTGGTTTTTATTTCGAATGCTAAAACGCTTAGTTGTTGGATACACTATGGCTTAAAGTCTATACTGTACCTCGGTGGTCGTCTCTTCTAGGATTTTGCCGATAGTTTCCAAAAGGTCGGTGAATGATGGACGCTGATTGGGATCGTGTTCCCAGCAGCTCAACATCAGCCGGTATCTAGACGTTGAAAACAATAGCAATGGAAGAGTTGGAAGTTAGTTGGAGCGGCATCTTAGAACAGGAAATATATCGCCGACGTAAACGTCTATTTTCTCTCATGCTCGTTTGACCTAGCCTGATTTTTCAGACGGTCAGCGGTCTTCCGCTAAAAATCAGGCTACGTTTGACCGGGCTGTATGATAGTCGATGAGAGTTGAAGAAAACTCTCATTCGACTCTCATGCTCATTTAACCGAGGCTTTCTATAGCGATTCTATAGCGATTTTATAACGGATTGGTCCAGAGACTGAGGTCGAGTTTATTGTAAAATTCCATCTAGTGACGTCACGTTGGTTGCAAAGGTTTGGTTAGGCTGATTTCTACTCCAGGCGATTTTGCAAAGGAGATAATATATCAAGCGATTAGAGCGATTCAGAAATGAATCTTCGCACCGAGTTCATTCTTTCCGCCATCTAGTTTTGGTTGAGATGCAACCAAATGTGACGTCTTTTGGGGCAAAGCAGGGTGAATTTCACGACTTGTAAAATCATCACTTTTTTTCTTCCGACTTTTCAAACTTTGGAAACTTTAAATTACTAAATATTACTGAGAAGTATCCAAAAACATATTTCGCTTCAAATGTACTTTAAGAGTAGCCAGGTGGTAAATAGATGGCATACATTTCATCGGCGCAGTCGTGGGGTTGGTCCATACGTCGTCCTTCCATCAAGTACTGATAGACCTCATTGGCTGGTAAGCCTGGGTAAGGACTGCCTCCTAGGGTGAAGATCTCCCATAGTAACACTCCAAATGACCAGCTAGGGACGGGGGGAAAGCATTAGTTCACTCGATAAACCATGCCATGTAGTACTTTTTAATAACAGAAGTCCACTAACCAGAAGTATCGATAAGCAATGGAACGCGGCCTGGTATAATCTATTTTCAGAACGGCGCTCAGACCACTTTCGTGGAGGAAAACCAATAGCAACCATGTTTCTTTTATAAACACATAATTAGTTCTCTCATTAAAACACAGGCTGTCATGTTTTGGTGCAATTAGAGTTGCTGGTGCAATTAGGTGCAATACGTTTAGCTGTCGATTTAGCGACGATCGTTTTCTAAAAATAGATTATACCGTAAACTGATGGGGCCAACATCCAACTTCAACGCGACTTCCAACTTTGTTCAATAATATCAAGTTTACATATTATTACTCAACCCGCATTTAGCAAAGGCTGTAAGAAAATCAATTAATTAAGTAATAACGGGAAAACAGTTTTCATATAGGACTGTCTATAAGTAAATAGAAGAAAGAGTGGGACTGATAATTATTTAGACGAGATCATGCTAGTCTAGTGACTTAATCTAGTTAATTAAGTTAATTTCTGATAATAATATACTCAAACCAGGGCGAGTAGATTTTTATAAACGCGGGTAAAATCTCATGAGAACTTGCAACTGTTGCTAGTAGAATCTTGCTGAATTATTCGTGGTTTTATGGCTGTTGCTGGTGGATCTATCTAGCAACAGTTGCTAGTAGCATTTTCCTCTAATTTCAAACCCTGTGAACTAAACTAAAGTAACTTTATTTTAAGAGGGTAACACGTTTACCAATAACTTGAAGCTCAGTATTCTTCCATATAGGGCCGTAAATGGGTAAGACGGGAGCTACTAAAAACCTTGCATTTTATTGGACCCCTTTAGGCCGCACTATAAAGAAATCTATAGTGTTTGTATCGTTGTATTGTTGTTTTGTTGGGGTAGCGAAACAATAACATGGCAGATTCTTAGTCACTGCGGCCCGTCCCCGTAAATCCTTGTCCGAGATGAGGTAAAGGTCTGATCATTTACTATTCTAGAATATAAAGGCAGTACACCCAGAGTGATGTTCCCACCAATGTTTGAGCCCTCGACCTCCCGCACTTAACTACTGAGCTAACAAGCCAAGAAAACTCAAAAGGTAACTCAACAAGACTACTTACACATCACTCTTATGGGTGTAGACTTGATCCACTAGAGCTTCGATGGCCATCCACTTCACTGGCAACAGACCCTGTTAAAACAAAAAATATCAAAGAGATGAAATCTACCGAAAGAACAACGTGACTTTAATGTTAATTACAACGACACCCAGTACAAGATGGAGTGAGCGGCTTCTCGGAGAAACTAGCATAGTTTGTTGCTCTCGAATAGTTATGATGATGATAAGGATAATGATGATGAGATACTTACAGCAGTGGTTTTTACGTAGTGTTCATCCTTGTAAATATCCCTGGCCAGTCCAAAGTCAGCGACCTTCATGATGTAATTCTCTCCTACTAACACATTCCTGGCGGCCAGATCACGATGAACGCACTAGAGGTTGGAGAATGATATTAGTAAGTATTTTAGTATGGCTTTTTAACAAGGAACTGGAAAACACAGCGCAACACAACCTCTTTGAGCGATCAACTTTCTCGGCTTTAAAACAATGTTTGCCCTCAAATGTTCCTTATGGATGCCTAAATACAATGCTGTGTTTGTCTCCTGTAAATCGTACACTAGATATCAATTATGAACCGATTTTCCTATTAACAAAACTCATTTGACTTTCCAGCGCGCCGCCATCTCGGATCTTGCGACGTTACAGTATTGCCCGTTATCAGAAAACAACAGCTTTTTTTGTTTTATAACAATAGACCACTCTACGATGCACGCTGGATAATCAGAACAAACATGGCGGGAAATACAGTGTTCGTATGAGAATCCGATGTAAAAAAAATGTTCCTACAATTGCAAAGAAACCGCGTACAAAAATGTTGAACCGGATTTCGGGGCTCACAGGATGTCTAATGCCCTCAACTTTAATCAGCAAAATCCTTTACCGAACATCTTTAGTTTGGGGATGCTAAATATTTCAGAAACAGAATTTTGGGCAAAATATTTGACATCAGATTCTCACTCTCGCCATGTTTGGCCTGATTACATCTTGGGAACGAGGTTGAGTAATCTCACTGCTACTTACTCGTCGAGAGGCCAGGAACTGCATTGCTTTTACAACCTGGAATGACGTAATAAGCAGGTCGGTCATGGTGAACACCTCATCTGGTTTCTCCGTAGCTGGTGCCCACTTAGCTTCGTAGATCTCACGGCGCTTGCGCAGAAAATCTAACAAGTTCCCGTATGGACAATACTCGATGATGACCCAGATGTCACCCTCGCGACCTTGAAATAGCGAATGAGAAGGAAAGTTGAAATATATTAAAGTCTATTTTCCTTATGCGCAACTATATGTTTATTTAACGTGGAAGTAAGTCCAAGTGGTATTCCATTGCTTGTGTCCTTCTCATCCAAAAGACATGCACTTTACCCACAATCCTTTGCGCGTGAAAAATCTTTAAATCCGTTATAAAATCGCGATAGAGTCTTTAAATCTTAAAAAAAAGCCAATACAAGAACTGTTGCCAATACAATGTCATCGAGGAGACTAGATGCGTTATTTTACTGTGTTAGGTTCGCAAGGGATTGTGGTCAAATGTAAAGCCGCCATCTTGTTCGGTACAGCGGATTCAATGATGTACACGGTTACGTTACGGCAACGCAACGTACAGCAAATTTAACGCATGCGTGGAAAAGAAATACGGCACGGTTACTCTACGGCACGCCGTGACAGTGAAATGGTTACCTAAAGTGTTTCTCCTGCTAATCCATTCAAATTACGCTACAGTATACGTAAGTTACAGTACGGTTACAGTACGGTTACGGTAAGGCTACGGACATGCCGTAGTTTGTCCCACTCATACGAAATTCACACAAGCTATCGATGCAAAAACTAAAATATCTGATGGAAGCTGGTTGATCTACTACAATGACAACTGTTATACAAAGCTCATAATTACCTTTAGTGCACGCTCCAAGTAGGTTCACGATATTCTTGTGCTCACCAATGTGCATCAAGATCTTTAACTCCGACAATAAGTCCCGGTACTCGATATCGGTGGCATTTTCTATAACAAACACATTGCATTGTTCTCAAAAATACGCATTGTTTAGAATAAGCTCAATAACACGACGAACTGATGATCCCTGAAAATAGACCTTTTGCAGAAATGCAATCACGTGGTTGTACTGGACGGCAAAAAAACGTTAATTCGTATACTTAAAGTCACTTGTACGAGATCGGTAGTGTTTTTAGCAAAACCTGTTTGTAAATGCTATTTTTCACCTCCAATCGATTGTCGATCTTTAATTTCTAAACCAGCATTTTTTGAAAATTGTTTGCTCTCCAGAAATTGAAAGCCTTTCCCATAGGAACACGAGCGCAATTCATTCGTTATTGAAGTGATATATCAGCACGTGACTGTTTCCTGCAAAAGGCCTATTACACCTCGGGTTTAAAATAAAGGAAAAGTTCATTTTTGTGTGTGCCCATATTCTAAAGATACCTGTGTCAGTTTTGGAATGCTCAATTTTGATATTTCCGTTGATATCTATTATTTCGATCCTCCTCCCAAATCCCATAATTTCTTGTCCAAAACAGTAGGCCTCTTTCGTGTGGTATTTTTATTTTTTATGGTGTCATTATAGAAAGAGTCAATAAAGAAAATTTATGTTATTTCTGCCTCGATAGACCTTTCCCACACGGCGGCCATCTTGGAATAAACCTATTGTTAATGCTTACCCAACCTCGATTAAACACGTTTGAGACCGAGGCTGGGTAAGCATTAACAATAGGTTTATTCCAAGATGGCGCGTGGGAAAGGTCGATAAGTACTTTCTCCTATATGAATTAATGTTTTAAGTTCAGTTCAATTTTAAGTTGGCTTAAGCCCCCTAGATCAGCTTACATGCTCTTGGGACAATCGCTAAGAAACGTTCATGTCAATGGTAAGAGATATTTTTCACAAGTAGTCGTTGTGTAGTTGAGGTAGTCACAGTTGTTGCTGTTTTTTGGTATTAAAAAAATACAAATAACTTTCTGATTACAAGACAATAATTTCAACAACTTCCTTACATTAGAACAAAACCAAGACTGAAATAGGGTGTTACCTTTTAGTGTTTTACAAGCCACCACAGTGAGTTTTTTGTTACTCTGGTATTGACTTCTGGTGGAGCCAAACCTTGACCTTCGTCGACCTTTTCCCTTCATACTCCCCCTGGGGTCGAATGCTACGATACCGAGAGCATCTGCGAGGTATACCTGGCCAAAAGCACCACATCCAATTACCTTGCCTTAGAAATGAAACAAAGATAAAATTAATGTGAGATAGGTATCAATCAAACCTAGGTCCCTCACCTGACCCAAAAAAAAACATAACAAACACCAACGCATCCACGGTGTTCCTCTACCCCTTTCTTCCCCTCCAAGACAAAGCTGAATATCTAGGGCGCATGCGCGAACTGACGCGTACATAAAATCGGCGGGAATGTTGCCGTCAACACTATCTTGCGGTAGCAGTCAATGCCTCGTGGTTGTAGTAAAGTTCATTCCAGTGTTCAAAACCTAATCTATCCTGTTCAAAATATGTTGTTTCTTTGTTTCTGAAGGAAATGGTGTTAGTATTTGAAGCTTATTCTAGCCGTAAAACTCTTATTCTTCGTAGAAAACATGCTCGCAATACTTTACAATATCCGCCATTTTCACATATGCTGCTGTCGTCTCTAGTCCCCACGCGTCACGTTAGTCAGTTACATGCAAATCCCATTGCAGGGTCCTGGGTCGAATCATGAAAGCGAGGTCGGTCGGATCAGGATAGAAACTTTACCTGTTTTCGTGCTATAATTTTCCCGCCATTTTAAACTTTAGAAATTTCTTAAAACAAATGGTAAAGGAAAACCTGAGTCAAAAACTCGACCGACCGACCTCTTTTTCATGATTCGACCCCAGGACCCCGCAATGGGTTTTGTATGTGGTCTATCCTTACCCCTAGCTAACTGTCAGAAATGTTCTGGTAAACTAACCCCTTGCCCCTCCCCTGTGGAGCTCCCTACAGACTTACCAAGATTAACCCTGTCCCTCGGAAACTCCCACTCAGCATTCCATGGCAGCTTGTGTGTCTGCTCCAGCAGCGGCTTGCCTGGGTCGAGCTTCTTGATGTAATCTTCCAAGGGTGGCAGAGTAAAGATGTAGAATCCTCCATACATCTTCTTCCTTCTGTACAGCACCACGATAATCACGAGAAGAAGGAAGATTACAAATCCGGCAGAGACTGCAATGGCGATAAGAGCTGGCTGGCTGATTATCCCGCTGTCCTCGTTAACGTAGATCTTGCCGGAAATAGGCGGAGACGCTAGAATAGAAACAGCGCGCAAACGCGTCAGCAAAGCTTAAAGGGGGTTTCTTTAGAACAAAACTACAAAACAATAACACCCTGAGATAGAAAAGAAATACCATGTGAATGTCCTGATATTCTTGTCAAATGTTTCCGATAGATTAAAGATTAAAGAGGCTACAGTGAACCAATTTCAAGTTGCTCTAAATTTCTCTTAAAAGCAGTATTTTTCATCCACTCGAATCTTTTCTATCCTTCATCATAATTGTCTCATATTTTCTCCAGTATACTGTTGAACCTCGTTAATACGGACACCGAAGGTACGGAGCCAAGTGTCCGTATTATGTTTTATGTATGTGGATTATAAATCTTAGTGCAGTTGAACCTTGTTAATACGGACACCGAAGGGATGGAGCCAAGTGTCCGTATTATAGAGGTGTCTGTATTATGTATGAGATTTTGCTGGGACCGAGATAACTGTTCGTAATAAGGAGGAGTCCTTATTATAGAGGTGTCCGTAAGGGGAGATTTTACCTGGAAAGCATATTCTGCTAATTTGAGTAGGTTTTTTTGTCTTTCGTCATGAGAAAGTTTATAATTTGGCGGATGACAATGACCCTTTATCACACATTACATTTCCATATCGAGAAGCCAGAACAGACTAAAAAGACGTGACTCAGAATGACTCGCGAATAAGCAAAGACAGATTCAACGAACATAGACGATCAGTTGACAAACCTAACATTAAGTCTAAACCCTCCACTGTTGCAGAACATTTTCTTTCTAACCCTAACCATTCTAAAACTAACATGCAACTCATTCCCTTAGAACTCATGCATTCCTCACGAGACTCGATTCGTAAAGCCAGAGAATCCTACCTTATAGACAAGGCCGAAACACTTGAACCTCATGGCATCAATAGACGTGATGAAACCTAGCTCACTTTCACCTTATTTCCTACACATCTATTCACATACCGGTATGTTTTATTATCATCATTATTTTTATATAATTTTGTATTAGTTTTTTGCATCATTAGTTTATCGTAATTTGTTACCTTCCTTTATTTACCTTATCTACATCACTTTATTATTTCATAATTTTTTACCAGTATCATTCCATTGCGTCACTTCCTATTCACATATCGTGAAATCTTATATATTGTGAAATCCTATTTATTGTAACCCCCCATTTTAAAACTCTCTACTTACAACATCTAGTACCTGAAGAAGGCTAGTTTGGCTAGCCGAAATATAGTACGTTTAAAACTATACACGTTGTTTCAGCTTTGCTATAGTCCTTGGACTTCTCGCTTCTGTGACTCAGAATGATTAATTGGCCATGACCGAAACCAGGAAAGGACTGGGTTTCAGTGATTTGCGCAGTGCACCTTGGGTACCGGTTTGGGTAGACACGTTCGTAAACAACATGGCGTTGTGAGAATCTTGTGTTGTTTTCGAGCCTGTCTACCCAAACTACTACCCATGATGCATTGCACATATCATTAGAACCCAAACTGGTAATGGGGCTCCTGAATCCAAATCTTTCCTCAGTTCGGTCATCGCCAATTCGGTTCCATATTTGAGTTATTGGAAAATCAGGACCAAATATACTACTTTCGTATTACACTACAACAGTTTCATATCGAGGCTCAAGGGAATGACGTTATACAGTTGTATTTCATTCGACATCGAAATTCCACCTTAAGCAGTTGAGTGTAATTCGAAAGTAGGTTATTATGCTTACCAAGAACATAATTCTTCGTTTCTTCTCCAAGAAAGTTCCTAGCGAGGCATAGGTATTTCCCAAAATCCTCCTGGCTAAGGGATTCTATGTAGAGCGTCTTTCGACCTTTGGACCAGACCGAGTTTTCCCCAACAGACACTTGCTTCTCATCTATCTTGTTAATTTTCATCCAGCGAACGTTTGGTTTTGGGTTACCTGTGGCCCGACACTCGACCATAAGCTTGTCTCCAATCTGTCTTTGTCCTTGATCGACGATCGAGATAGTTGGTCGTGCTGAAAGAGGTAAACGAAATAACCAATCAGATAATTACTGTTAAACGTGCTCAAGCGCTGTTTTCTCCATCCAACGAGCTGCACCGGCAAATCATAGTTCCATACTGCTCCTCCCCTCTTAGATACTTTTGCTATGTCCTCCCTCTTAGTTACTGTTGCTATGTCCTCCCTCTCAGTTACTGTTGCTATGTCCTCCCTCTTAGTTACTGTTGCTATGTCCTCCCTCTTAGTTACTGTTGCTATGTCCTCCCCTCTTAGTTACTGTTGCTATGTCCTCCCTCTCAGTTACTGTTGCTATGTCCTCCCTCTTAGTTACTGTTGCTATGTCCTCCCTCTTAGTTACTGTTGCTATGTCCTCCCTCTCAGATACTGTTGTAATTTTTTTTCACATATTATATTTTATATTTGAACAAATAAATTACACGAATATTTCTTTTTTAACATTACAATATATATATTAAAAGAAATAAAAAAAAATACATTCAACACATGTTGGAAAGAAAAACAAAAAGGTCTACAGAGCAAGACACTTACTACTAATATAACAGCAAATTAATTATTCAAACTGGTTACGGTGTCATTACTACGTTTAGTAAACAAGAAAGGAAGAAGTTTATTCCATTTATCGAAATGGAAGGTTAATCTATCATTCTCCCTGGCGATAAATAATTCTATGTCATACACAAATTTAATTTTATTACTAAAGGCCGAGAATGTTGGAGGCACTCCCTTGAATTTACATTTATAAACAAATCTCTTTGCCAACAAGATAACGTGGTTTACCAAGTGATAATTGTCAGATAAGTTTGTAACTCCTAATATAACCACTTGTTCAGAAAAAGGATTCAAAACAAGATTGTGCTTCCGTAAAAAATGAAATACTGATTGCCAAAGACGCTCAACAAATATACAGTGAAAGAATAGGTGTTCAACCGTTTCCTCTTCCGAATGACAAAAAGAACAGAGAGGAGACTCTATTTTCCCAAACTTATAAAGAGATGAGTTTGTGTACAAAATACGGTTTAGGAGCTTAAATTGAAATTCCCTTGTTTTAGTATCTAAAACACACTTAAAAGGAATTAAATATGTATTTTTCCAGTCGAGCGGCATATTTGCGTGAGCATAACGAGAATCGAAATAGAGTTTAGCAGTGGGGAGAGTAGACTTACAATTTACAAAACATTTGTAAATTATTTTTGAAGATGCTTTACTTATCAGAAATGTTTCGTTATTGTTTGTTAGATAAAAATCTAAAGGCTGCAGAGGTTCTGTAAACAAGTAAATTTGACGAGGATTTGATTTTAACTCTTTTTTTTCCATTTAGTTGGAAGAGCATCATAAACAGCTCTCAAATAAAATAATTCATTAGCACTAAGATTTGCCAAATTAAATCTTAATTTCAATCCATCCTCCAGAAACCCGGTTCATCTTCTAAAAACCTTTTAACGCATATAATTCTTTGCGTTTCTATAAACGATTCAATATTAGGCATCGCTAAACCTCCATTTTCAATGGTGTTTATTAGTGCAAGTCTCTTTACCTTATCTTTACCTTTCCAAACAAACTCATATAAAATTTGATTTATTTCCTTAATAAAGCTCTTATCACATGATATATGAGCTAAAGGATAGAATATTTTTGGAATGGCAAATGTTTTGATTATTTGTATTTTCCCTATTAGAGTAAGACCTCTCCATTTCCATCCTCTTAAAATGCTTTTTAACGAATTAATTATATAATCAAAATTAAGTTTGTTTGAGAGAGCTTGATCGTAAGTAAAATAAATCCCAAGTATTTTCACCGCTGATTTGATTTCTTTAACTCCCAATTCTTCTGGCAAGATTTGCATCGAACCAAGGCAAGAAATCTCCGTTTTATCTTCATTTAATTTCAAACCAGAATACAGGCCGAATTCTCGAATGATAGTCATCAAAGATGAATAAGATTCCTTATCTCTAAGAAATGCAGTCAGGTCATCTCAGATACTGTTGCTATGTCCTCCCTCTCAGTTACTGTTGCTATGTCCTCCCCTCTCAGTTACTTTTGCTATGTCCTCCCTCTTAGTTACTGTTGCTATGTCCTCCCCTCTCAGTTACTGTTGCTATGTCCTCCCTCTTAGTTACTGTTGCTATGTCCTCCCTCTCATTTACTGTTGCTATGTCCTCCCTCTTAGTTACTGTTGCTATGTCCTCCCTATCAGTTACTGTTGCTATGTCCTCCCTCTTAGTTACTGTTGCTATGTCTTCCCTCTTAGTTACTGTTGCTATGTCCTCCCTCTTAGTTACTGTTGCTATGTCCTCCCTATCAGTTACTGTTGCTATGTCCTCCCTCTTAGTTACTGTTGCTATGTCCTCCCTCTCAGTTACTGTTGCTATGTCCTCCCCTCTTAGTTACTGTTGCTATGTCCCACAAGCCGTAAACAAATACAGCGAGAAACGCTGAGTTCGGCGATAGTCTTCGTAACATTCTGAATGATTCATCGATTTCCTGTCTTTCGCTGAATTTCATAAATCTTTGCGAAGATCTCAAGTGTTTGGTCGGTATTTACCCGGGGGGACATTGCTGCATTCTGATTGGCCTAAAGTGTTTTTAATTGACAGGTGTGGAACTATGTGGAATTGTGCTAACCTTAATTACCAATGGTCTAACCGTGAAGATGTGATGTTATTACATGACATAACGACCTAATTAATAAACGACCAAAAAGCAATCCCATGCAAAGTGGAACTAAGTTACCTACTGAAAAACACCTAACTAATAAAAACAACATCTACAAGCAACAGAGCGGATTTTGTACAAGTGGGAGAAATATACGGCATGTCCGTAGCCTAACCGTACCGTAACTTACTGTACCGTAACTCTGTAATATGATTGGATCAGAAAGACAAAACCAATGAGAAACCATTTTAATATCACGGCTTGCCGTACAGTAATGGTGCTGTAAGTCCTTGCCGTAACTTGCCCACTCATACGAAATCCACTATACATGTACGCACATATAGATGTGTTTGTCGCATGACTTGGTTCGCAAAAACTCCCCAAGACTATGATAGCATTAGAGGGAGGCTGAATCTCCGGGGAGAAAATGCCATTCTTGAGGCCAAGATACTAGCTGGAGAACCAGCCGATGATCGAACGTATAACGCCTCCCGTACCCGACAGGTGATTCTCAAATTGAGCCGACATGAGTTTTGGTTTGTCTATAGCCCGGTGTACACGACAAACATTTTGGACACGGCACTCCTAAAGGTACGCCTGTCATAAGGTTTTCATCACGGAACCCCTTATTTTCGTCGTGTAAATGGGAACAAGCAACGTGTGCCCGAAAATCTAGGAGTGCTGAGCCTGTGAAAAGGTAGTCTCGGCCCGCCTGTTTGGGGTACCGTGCCCAGGTTAGGAGTACCATGCCCAAGTTAGGAGTGTCGTGCCCAGGTTAGGAGTACCGTGCCCAAGTTAGGAGTGTCGTGCCGAGGTTAGGAGTGCCGTGCCCAAGTTAGGAGTGCGTGCCCAGGTTAGAAGTACCGTGCCCAAGTTAGGAGTGTTGTGCCCAGGTTAGGAGTACCGTGCCCAAGTTAGGAGTGCGTGCCCAGGTTAGAAGTACCGTGCCCAAGTTAGGAGTGCCGTGCCCAGGTTAGGAGTACCGTGCCCAAGTTAGGAGTGTCGTGCCCAGGTTAGGAGTGCCGTGCCCAGGTTAGGAGTACCATGCCCAAGTTAGGAGTACCGTGCCCAGGTTAAGAGTACCGTGCCCAGGTTAAGAGTACCGTGCCCAAGTTAGGAGTGTCGTGCCCAGGTTAGGAGTGCCGTGCCCAAGTTAGGAGTGTCGTGCCCAGGTTAGGAGTGCCGTGCCCAAGTTAGGAGTGTGGTGCCCAGGTTAGAAGTACCGTGCCCAAGTTAGGAGTGTGGTGCCCAGGTTAGGAGTGCCGTGCCCAAGTTAGGAGTGCCGTGCCCAGGTTAGGAGTACCGTGCCCAAGTTAGGAGTGTCATGCCCAGGTTAGGAGTACCGTGCCCAAGTTAGGAGTGAAGTGCCCAGGTTAGGAGTGCCGTGCCCAAGTTAGGAGTACCGTGCCCAGGTTAAGAGTACCGTGCCCAGGTTAGGGGTGCCGTGCCCAAGTTAGGAGTACCGTGCCCAGGTTAGGAGTGCCGTGCTCAAATACTATTCGTGTACACCGGGCTTATATCGCGCGGTCAAAAGAACCCACTTCTCTTATTAGAGATATACATAGAATGGATTTCGAGACGATTGGAGGAAAGACTTGCGGTATGGCATGGGTACAGTACGGCTTGCCGTAACATTGAAATGGCTTTCCTGGGCCACATAGACACCGAGAACTAAACACATTGCAAAACGAAAATAAAGCCTTTCAGGCTTCATTCAAAATTCAAATTTGCCTTTTACAGGGCCGAAGCTTCAGCAAGTTCAAATAATACTGTCTTGTACTCGACACTGATTGCATCAAATTACCGCAAGTTTTGTTTTCATTTTGCAATGTGATTGGTTCTCGTTGTCTAAGTGGCCACGGTTACGGTACGGTAGTCGCATAGTAAACGTCAGAACACACCGCGGCAAAACGTCACGCGCATGCGTTTTGACTAGCCCAGCGCTCGTCCGCCCCAGTTTCCCGCCGAAACTAAACGAAAACAGAGGCCATCACCCGTGTTTTGAGTTTTACGTACGTACGCGTATTTATATGAAATGTTTCGTGAAAAACACGAAAACTACTTAAAAGCTAAGACTAAGACTTCAACAGGTTTAAGTTTTCCTAATTTGTAATTCACTGTGAGTTTACTAAGTTATTTACTAAAAACGTTTAAGACCTCGGAAACTTGTATTTGAAACCAAAGCCTTCATTTTTTCGGCCAGCGCAGCATAACGTTTTGCCGCGGTGTGACGTCAGAACCAATTACAACGCGTGGTTACGGACGGCAAAGTCACAGTACGCCTACGTTACAGCTACGAAGCCTGACCACTCTGTCACTTACCAAATATATTCAAGTTTCCCTGTGCCGTGGCACTTCCAAGCTTGTTCCTGGCGTGACACTTGTACGTCCCGCCATCATTATACTTAGCGTGACAAACAACCAATGTGTGCTGATGACTAGTCTGCCGCCCTTGTTTTTTCCTTTCTAAGTCATAGAGCCCATTCTGCCTTAAGGAACAATCGTCTGTTGAAGGCAGCGACACGAGGACGTCCAATAGGCGGCCGTTTTTGAACCACCTGACCGTTGGCATGGGATGGCCCGTAACATTACATTGTAGCGTGACTGTGTTACTTTCATTTCCTGATTGGTTGTCAAGTTCGGCTCTTGGAGAACTGACAGCTGTAGATTGGGATCAGATCAGTTATTATATAGAGCTGACGGCTGTAGATCAGATCAGTTATTATATAGAGCTGACGGCTGTAGCTTGGGATCAGATCAGTTATTGTGTGCAAGCAAGAGAGCATAAGTAAGAAAGGGAATCTCCAATTGTGCGATGATAATGTCGAATAAAATATATTTTTAGTAACCGGAAGCAGCCGAGAAGTGCGCGATCGCGCAATAATCTCATGGCGGCAAAAACAATTTCGCGCCACGAGATTGTTGTCGCGCGCTCGCACGCTTTGCTTCAGCTGCTTCCGGTTACTAAAATATATTTTATTCGACATTATCATCGTACACCGCGGGCTACAAAAATTCCCTCTCTTATTTATGCTCTCCTGGTGCAAGCAATATTTTTGTTTTATCTTTCGATACCTCGAAAAGGTCGAAAACAGTATGTCTCTAAGTGAGTACGTACTATTGTCATTAAATGGCACTGAATTACATCATATTTATTCACCCTCGTATCTGGGGCCCTCTAAGTTGCTCATGCAAAATGGCAGCATAAGACTGATTTGGCCACATCACCAAAAGATAGACCAACTATTTTGAGGTAATCAGAGGATTACCCACCACTTTTACTCAACACACCACGTTTACTCAAATAACCCATCTGTAAGCTGCCATAATAAACATCCTACTATAACAAATAAAATATTATTGTATATATATAGGTCACTATTGAAAAAGCAAAAATGCCCAGCACTTACAGTCGTTTAAAAAAAATTCAATACGCTTTAAGCGCAAGACGAAATCAACACGAAAGGCCATCACATTTATAACTCACCAATCAGCGCACGCTAGATTTTAACAAATCAGCAGCGATATCTCACGCCTTGCTACTTTCCTCCCCCTCCTTGTATGAACTGGATTCCAGAGGCTCAAAGTAATAAAAGCGAAGAAGCGAGAGAGAGGAGAGAGAAGAAAAAGAAGTGCCTCTGGTATTATCTGTTGAGAATCTCATTTCCATGCGCTGAGTACGTTTCAAATCAAGAAACCACGTCAAACCGGTTTTGCTGGGTCATTGGTAAGCCAATGAAAATTACGTTACATCCAGTTCTCACGGTTGTACCTGGTAATGAGTAGATTATCCAGTCAGGGACGAGTTAAAATTCTGAACCTGATGTTCGCATGGAAGCCCGATTAGCGCTAATCGAGAGTTAATTACCATGACAACTAATATGTTTTGTTGAGAGTTAATCCAGGATTAGCGCTAATCGGGCTTTCAGGAACCGGGCCCTGATGTTCGCATGGAAGTGCGATTCTCAACGGATAACACCAGAGATTCTTCTTTTCCTTCTCTCTCGCCTCTTCGCCTTTTTCCTCTTCGACCCTCTGGACCCCATGCAAGGTACTCCTTGTAAGGTCTTAATATAATGGCATCATGGCCATCTCTGTTAAACGCTATAGCGCGGATACTTACGCAATATCTGTAGACTAACACGGGTATTGATAACCTCAATAATCTTCGTGTCCTTCTTTCTTGCTTTGCACTCGTAAATGCCACTGTCATTTAGTATCGCATTCACAATATGTAGATGTGTGGTGTGCTGTAGTGGTCTGGATTGCACAGTAATATACACACGCGAGGTGTTAATGATACGTCTGCCGTTGTTGTCTAACCAGTACGGCGGTGAGTCGAACACGTCGCGACCCGTGCACGATAGATTCACGTCCTGGTGTTCGTCGTATTCCTTGAAAGCCCCACCTTTAATTTCGAGTAACTTTGAATCTATCACTACAAAAATGAAAAAAAAGATCACTGAGTGGGAAGAATTTAGATATCTGGTAATCATTGACCCATCCTACTCCCCCATCGTCCTTTTTCATCGTCGCCCGCTGCTCCCCACCCCACCCAGGGTATCCGAAAATGATCATTGACGTGAAGTCTTCTCGACAAGAGTCAAAGTGCACTACGATCAATATTTTTGCGTATTTGTAAAGTATAAAGTTGCTATATTTTTTCCTATCCACACCGTTTTTTTATATGACGACGGGAAGTCTTATGTTTGGGGGTCCGAACTTGAGATTTTATGTCCGCCATTACACGAACCCGTTCCTGTAACAGAGCTATGACAGATCTAATTTCCAGCGTACGTGGCGTCATCTTCTCAACACAACAACAACATGCGTTGCTACGTTTCACACAAATTTGTGCACGAACTTATAAGTAAAGTACATGCTTATACGATTTCTTCCAAACAGGAAAGGAAAAAAAACGAAGTTTTGAATGGAAATATGCATTTACAAGAGCGACGTGTTGAGAAAGTGATGTCACGACAGCAAACCGCTGGTCGAAAATCGCGAAGTATTTGGAATACACTTCAGTAATGGCGGACGTGATTTCGACGGTAAACTCTCTGCAAAATTCATAGTTTAATTTGGTCCTTTGGTAATATGTTTAACTGATTTGGATATTTTCGATACTGTGTGTCGATTTGGAAGACAAAAAAGTAGAAAAGTAAATGGTCGAATTTCGTCGTAGCTAGTGGCACTTTAAGAAAATAGATCTCACAAACTAAATTTCGTATATGCTTTGTCAGTCAGGAATGGCTCTAGGTCCTCCACAATTCTACCATCCCTTCACCTTCTCGTCCACTCGCCCTCCCCTTTCCCTTACTTTGCAATAACTTACCCGTCCTATGTACTTCATATACAAGCGAATCATTTCCTTCTTGGTTCTTTACCGTGCACATGTAGAACGCAGTGTTGTCACTCTCCCGCGGGATAACCAGCGAGCCGTTCATCACTTTACCATAGGCACTGATCACTGACCGCCAGTTATCCCGGTACGGCGCACACTTGCGATCTGTGTTGGAGCACGGCCACCGCTGGTATTTCCAGATGACTTTTGGAGCAGGGTTACCACGCCTTATCTTACATTCCAGGGAATAAGACTCGCTAATCCCGATAGTAACGAGCACTTCACTCAATCCATTCATCTTCTCGATCTCAGGAGTAACTGCATTAAAATCAACATTCAACATACTTTTTAGACCAATAAAAAAATTCCTCTCCTTGGATAGGTGAGTAAACGCAGCGCTAGTAAGACTGAAAAATGCAGAATTATCAGTAGTTAGAGCGGTTTTCGATTGAGCGTCGAAAGCAATTCGATGATTGCTTTGATTTTGCGTTTGCTTAGCTTTTTAATGGGTGTGAACTAAAACCAAACATTGCCTTGGTCTGTCACGCAATCAATTTTCGTTTTAGCGAGAGTTATTCACGATTTACCTTTCCTCGCAAGTGAAAACCAATTGCGGATTACTTCAGTTCGTGATTGGCTCATTGCGTTTTTACTTGCTCGTGATTGGCTCATTGGGTTTTTACTTGCTCCCGTGATTGGCTCTGTGATTACTTTGGTTTGGTTTTAAGACACTGATTCGCAAACTGCTCTAAGTACCAATTAAACCTACAGCTGTAATTAACTAATTATATATAATTTCTCTTACTCTAACATTCTAGTTCCCCTGAAAAGAATGGTCTTACAATGTTTCCAATGCATCTGGTGAGATACTCTGCTTTACATGTATATCTGAGTAGTTATTTGTATCTTGTGGCATGAAAAACGGTTCTCCTTTGGGCTTAAATTCCCCTAATTTGTTATTGCTTTTGACGATCTTTTAATAGTCTTTTTAGAAATTGGTGAACTAAACCGAGCTGTTTAAACACCACACTACCGTCTCCATACAAACAACCCCGAAGAAAATATATATATACCCACTGCCGCTTGTTTCGTACAGGATTCAACGAGATTAAAGTTCAGTCTTGGAAAGCAAGAAATGTAAAAAGTCCCTGATCAATAGTACTTACCGAAAACACTAACCATAGTGCTAGCCTCATCCTTGCCAGCTAAATTCTTAACTTTGCATTTGAAGACATTATTGTCAGCCGGGTAGACGGGTTTGTAGATCGTAAGTTCGCTATCCCGTGATCTCCAGGATCCTTCGTACTTTCTAGGTGTTTTAGAAGTGCAGTGGGGTACCTGACCACCGCGACAAACAGCCACTAGTGTACCGCCTCTGTACCACGTCACGTCAGGCTTAGGAGAGCCGCTGACCCTGCATGTGATCGTCAGTAGACTCTTCTCTGAGGTACTTAGGTTTGGTTTGTGGTCTCGAATTGAGGGTCGTATGGGATCTGTATAGGGAAGATCGTTTTAGAACCGTAATTAAAGAAGATAATCTAAAGTGGACTTTCCAACCCCAATTTAGTTAGGTTTTATTTAGTGTAATGAAGGTTAGAAAGTGGACGGAGACACGCGGGATTTTTAACGGAGCCTGAAGAATCCACTGAGAAAACTGGCCGTCTTCCATGGATAAGACTTTCTTGGAAATTGGAGTTTCCAACAAAATTTTCAAAGTATTTCCAACATATTTCCATCCGTTGTATGTGTGCAAAACCATGGAAATTCTAACTTCCAACCATTTTCCAACGAACTTCCATACCATGGAAGAGGCCCAGTTTTTCCAGGGAACCATACGGGCTGATCAAAGTCAGAACCCAGCTAAACTACAGATTGAATTGGAATTTAGCAGGGAACCTCACTGACAAGTCTACTACTATTTAGCTTCTCATCCAAGAAGACACGAGACATGAGACGTGATCATGACTGTTTTCTATTCCTTAAATCAGTTTCATGTCCACAACCAGGGTAACCAGGCATAATCAACGTTGCTACCCATAACTAACACAGCTTTCCTCTTGACAAATAGGCATCATTTTGCTGGGCATCTGTGCACAGATGGCAACAGAACTAAAACACGACACGCAATCGAGTAGCGTGCAGTGTGACTGTTGTTCTCATCAACTTTTGACGTCATCTGATGTGCATCTGTAAATGGACAGATCCACGCCAAAATGGCATCTATTTGTTTCTTCAAGAGAGGATGAGGTATACAACAATTCGCGAGAGAAGGAGGGTGCAATACGTGACGTCGCTTTGCGCATCTGCTACGATGACATTAGTGCTCGAACTGATGACATCACAAAATATTATCATTATTTTCTGATTTCTATATCTGTACACTACAAGGTATTGTTTAATGAAATCAATGTAATATGATGAAAACGGTCGCGATCTCGTATTACTAGACACTATCAACTTACCTCTGACAGAAACCAAAATGGTTTTGTTGGCCATTGCACCGACAGAATTATTTTTGCGGCACATGTAAAGCCCAGCATCATCCTTGGTGACCCAATGGAGTGTCAAGGCATTATCTTTTAGTATGTAGCCGTTTCTTTGGGAATCAGTTAATCTTGTACCGCGTGTGATTTTGATGAGGACATTATTCGTGGTGTTGGCTTTGTACCAAGTCACATCTCCCCGGTTTTCAGACTTGCATACAATGGTGACGTTATCCGTGTATTCAAGAGGTCTTTTTAACTGTCTTGGGTAAATCCTCACGCTAACGGTAGTAGTAAGATCTTCAGATTAAAAAGATTTCGACAGTCAGAATTACATTTTAAAAATGTGTTTCAAATAAACCTCGTCATAATAAAGACCACATCGTAATCAGCATTATTTGGCAAATAGAAACTGAATAGCAAGCTTCCAAAAATCGCAAAAATAAGAGAAATGTGTATGGATTTGAGAGACAAGCATCCTTCCAACCATGCATAAAACATCTCTATTTCTGCGACTTTTGAAAGCTCACCACATGCTAAATATCCAAGAAACGCCCCCAAACTTACTAATTTCGATGTGCTCTTTCTTAATTAGATTAACTCTATAAACTCTACCCCAGCCCTGTTTAACTAGTGGATGCGCTCAAGCACATAAACGAGTTATGGGGGTTAGGAGAAATTGTGTCACTCACTCACTCACTATGGTGTGAGCACGCCAAAGAGCATGGAAAGAGAGTGCTGACAGTTAACGATTATTCACCGAAGTGAAGGTGAATAGTCAACACTTGATGATTGGCCCCGAGGGAAACAGTGAGTTTTGTTTCCCTGAGATCCTCGATGTTCCCCGAGACCTAGTCGAGGGAAACATCGAGGAGAAACAAAACTCACTGTTTCCCGAAGGGACAGCCATTAAGTGATTTGTTATATAAACGGCATAGGTTTTACTACCTGATCCGAGCGAGGTTTTTCGTCTTCTCTTCGGGAAGCTGCTTTTCAACACAAAACGACGCTACCAGTGTCGGGACGGCATTTTTAGTATCGTTTTTTCTTTCTTGCACCTTTTTAAGTTACCAATTTCTCTCTCTCGCGCTTGATAAAGATGTAAATTGTTTCTTTGGAACTGTTTCCATTTTGAATGCTTTCTTTCGGCAAAAAATGGTCAGCTTTTGATGAAGATCTAGCCGTTTTGTTCCCGCCTTTAGCTAGCCAGTGGCGCGCGCGACACATCACACCATTTTCTGTCACGATGTGATCACGTGGCGGATGAATTGTTGCCCGCGCGGGAAACATTGGATTTTGACGACTGCCACGTGATCCTGAATCAGCCAATGAGAGCGTGCGTTGTATCTGGAAAACCTATGGCAATGTAACAAGAAATCATATTCACTGTTTGAGTATCCAATCAGAGCGCGCGAAAAGTGATATTCACTGGTGTGGTATATACTAATAAGCGACATTCGATTTATTCAATATTTGCATATCGATATTAAAGTTTCAACAGTCGATGTTTCGATTCAAGTTTAATCAGTCGATGTTTCAATTTATGTGCCCATTTTATTTTCAGTCTGTTAGTGGCCAATTTGTGATAAATTGTAAATTTGTGTCTCCTTCTGCTTCTAATCCGTATATGAAGGGGACGTGAAAGACTGAACCTTCTGTGCTACTCGAAAAAAAGCAGGGGATTGTCACCCGGTACAGCAGTCTAGCCATTGTACTAACCGCACACTGAAAAAAATGTAAACTGCATGGAAAATATCAGCGCCGTATAAGCAGTCTGTAATTTCACTGACAGGATGTAAGTAATTTGTAAAGTTCCATGAGACTGTGGTGATATGGCGCTATATAAATATGGCCATTATTATATACATTCAGCGCATTACCCTTTTTTCCCCGGCGAATTTTGATTTCGTGGTACCTGCGATGGGCGGTTATCAACCCCTGTCAACTTGACTTCGCACCACACCGAGGTAACCCATAATTAAACTTGTCCGAAAAAATCCCAAAGAGCCAAATGAGTATCATTATACATTATGTACTTACGTATATCAACATGTAGCTCCGTGAGGACTCGATCAGCAATGCCAACGGCACGACAGTAGTACTTTCCGTCATCACTCTTCTCCAGGTTATACATCGTAAATACTTGTTCCCTTGGGGTAACCATTTTACCATTAACCTTAACCGGCAAGATTGTACTCTTCCTACGGGACGACTTCATCAACTGCACTGCTAAAGTTGAGTCACTGAGACTGCAATTAAAGCTGAACGGTCCTTTGTAAGGTGCCGGTTCATAGCGCTCGTAATTTTGTCCAGTCCAACGGAGGAATGGCGTTGTTGGTGCCGTTGTAGAAGCTGGAAGTGGAATGACATCAGGAAATATAACATGTCAGTGGATTCATTGCTTTTGCAGGACGGCAAGGTAAAAATGACAACTTCCCTGACCGAGAACACGTGAAGGTTTTATCCGATTTCCGGTACGGTAGCTCACACTGCCCTGAGTTCAAAAGGCTCGAAGTGTCGAGAGAGCGAGAGGAGAGAGAATTAGAAAAAGAACAGCCTCTGGTGTTACCCGTTGAGAATGTCACTTCCATGCGAGCATTAGGTTCAGAAGTTGAACCTCGTCCGTGATTGGATACTCTACCAGGTGTAACCGTGATTGTTAGATGTAATGGTAATTTCATTGGCTTACCAATGGCCCAGCAAAACCGGTTTGACGTGGTTTCTTGATTTGAAACTCAGCGCATGGAAGTGAGATTCTCAACGGATAACACCAGATGCTTTTCTTTTTCTTTTCTCTCCTCTTCTCTCTCTCACCCTGGATAAGTTTATGATTTATGTTTTTTTTTATAATTTATTCTGCTTTTACCACGCCAAGGTGGACGGAGAACCTCAACAAAGACTCCAAGGGCCAACGATTTATCATCCTTATCCGAGAAGTTTACACTAGCGCTCTCAATGTTTGTACCCTTAGTTTCATTATAGGTTTTGTTCTTGACTCTTAATTTCCAAGAGTCTGGGTGAGCTCGTATTGGGTTGGATAACATGTTTTCAGGCTTTTCCTTAACAAAGAGTTTTTTTCCCTGGTTTCTCGTGTCCGGCAATTCACCACAGAATTATTATGGTGTTACTTATCATATATGTACACTTCAGTAACAACTTCAAGTTTTAAACGATTGCTGGGCGGTTGCCACCCACACTCCTGTGTTACTGAGTAGAATTCGAAATGTTTTCTATTTGGCATTGAGATAACCTTTCTCTTGAATATTTACTAGTACCAAGCACTGTGTTTGCGAGCTAAAAGCTGATGGGCTTTCCCTTACACAGCTCCATTATAATTGGCTCCCACGCTTACAAACCAATCAGTGTTAATCAAGTGAAAAGCGTGTAATACGCTCTCATATTTGCACAAGTAGGTTTGGCCCGTATCTTCACTTGAAAATGCCAAGTCGTATAATAAAACTCCCTATATATTTTACCTGGGAATTCACAGAGTTTGCGTGTGTCATTCCAGTGTTGGCCTTGAGGAAGGCAAACCTTTCTCTCAGCATTCCCGTTCTTGCATTGAATAAACCCTTGTTTGTTGGTAGGGTCAGCAAATCTGCCATTTGGCTTACGGCATTCTGCAAGCAGATACATCGATAAAGCTTTACCCAATTTAAGGCGAGCGATTGTGATAGCGGCAGCTATAGCGTTATAGTGCAACGGGCAGCCATGCAGTTATAAGTTCACCCACTTAAGAAGGGCAGCGAATTTCCTCAATGGCGACCAGGGAAACAAAAGATATATACAATTTGCGCATGTCATGTTCGGCCAAATGTTTAGTTTACTCTTTTAATTTAGAATAATACAGAAGTTAGAAAAAATAAAAACTTATACGAAGTATGGTTTTAAATAGCCTCCTAAAGCAGACCCCGGTGGGCGACTTCCGTTTCACTCCGCCGCCCCAAGGGTCTGCTCAGTAGAGAGACCAATTTCTTTCTATTGTATTGAATAACCCATCAGAATCGCCATACTATGAACACACGACGTGACACGAATTTGATACCCTCGGTTTTCCTGCTGTGACTACACACGCTCTATAATTTGCCGTTTTTATACTACAGACCTCTAAGACGTCTAGACGCATTAAACGTCTGACCGTTAAGTATGAGGGGCCAAACAAGTCAAAAGTCTTGCCGGTTGAATTTATTTATATGATGTTTGAATTTATTTATATGACGTTTGAATTTATTTATAAGGTCTTTGAATTTAATTATATGACATTTGAATTTATTTATATGACGTTTGAATTAATTTTTATGGTCTTTGAATTTATTTATATGACGTTTGAATTTATTTATATGGTCTTTGAATTTATTTATATGATGTTTGAATTTATTTTTCGGTGTTACCTTGATTAATTTTTATGGTCTTTGAATTTATTTATATGACGTTTGAATTTATTTATATGACGTTTGAATTAGTTTTTATGGTTCATCTGATTCATCACGTGTCATCTAACCATCTTGATGAATGGCTTCAGTCTGCATACAAGCTCTACCACTCAACTGAGACTGCCTTAGTTAGGGTCCAGAACGATATAATGTTAGCCATTGACAACAAGAAATCTGTCCTCCTGCTGTTGTTGGACCTCTCAGCGGCTTTTGATACGGTGGACCATTCAATTCTCATATCAAGGCTGTCGAGTCGATTTGGCATTACGGGTTGTGCGCTTGCCTGGTTTGAATCATACCTTAGTTCCCGTTCATTCTATGTAAATGTTGATGGAAGTAAGTCAAGTGAACGTAGTTTGTCTTGTGGTGTGCCCCAGAGGTCGGTATTGGGCCCACTGCTCTATTTACTCTATACTGCGCCTGTGGGGGATATCTTGAGGTCTCACAATCTACTCTACCATCTCTATGCAGACGACACTCAATTGTACATTACATTTGATGCAGATTCAGAAATAGATGCATGCGCGGCAAGGTTAAAGGTGGAAAGATGTGTAAGGGACATTGATGACTGGATGGTTAACAACCGGCTACGATTGAATGATGACAAGACTGAGCTTATTGTTTTGAGCTCCCGGTTTAAACCACGACCAAGTATTACATCTGTTGAAGTGGGTGATGATACGATCAGACACCGGTCTACTGTTCGTAACCTGGGCGTTATACTTGATGAGTCCATGTCCCACGGAGATCATGTCAGTAGCATATGTAAATCTGGACACTATCACCTTAGGAATATAGGGAAAATTAGGAAATACCTTGATGAAAAATCAACTGAAACTCTTATACATGCGTTCGTTACTGCAAAACTAGATTATTGTAATTCACTTCTTCATGGACTCACTAAGCATCAATTAGATAGAATGCAGTCAGTATTAAATACAGCTGCTCGCATCGTTACACTTACACGTAAATATGATCACATAACCCCAGTTCTAATTAGATTGCACTGGCTGCCAGTCTCACAGCGCATAATTTTTAAGGTTTTACTATTAGTTTATAAGGCCCTTAATGGCCTATCGCCACAATATATTACAGAACTACTCAAATATCGCCCTAATGTTCGCACGCTGCGCTCTACTGAACAGAAATTATTAGTCATTCCTAAGTCACGCACAGTCTCATATGGTGACAGAGCTTTTTCTGTAGTGGGTCCAAAAGTCTGGAATACATTACCGTTATCAATCCGCCTCTCACCAAATGTAGATATTTTTAAAAAGTCACTAAAGACACATCTTTTTAAACTAGCCTATAATTGATGTACAATATTTTAATTTGATTTGATTTTAATTTCTTACGTCATTGTCCATAGGGAAAATTTTTAGGTTGATTATTTTTAAAAATATTGTAAATAGGTTATTTCATTTTAGTTTTAATTATTCAATTCTTTATATAATATTCAATGTAAAGCGCCATGAAAAATTAGTTGATATGGCGCTATATAAATAAACTTATTATTATTATTATTATGGTCTTTGAATTTTCATTACATGATGCCTTGCGCGCCCAACAGGCTTCAGATACAGCTGTCTTAGCGTAGGAGCATGCGTTACAATGGGTGATGTAATGGTGGACGAAGCACGAGGAAATCTTTCTCGTTTAACAAAAGCGTGCAATGAGGCATTAGATGCCATTCTTCAGAAGAATTCTTCAGAATTCTTCAGAAGTGAGAAGCATCGAGTTGGATTTGGTTCAAGTTCACTGAATACAAGTGTGTCCAGTGTGGGAAATGAAATTGCCAGATGTTTTCCATCGCAGCGCCTAGGGCTAGACCTCAATTTTTATCTGAACTATAGCTTCGCGATCTGGACCTAACCCTTCAAAATGTGGCAGACCATCTACATTTATTACTGGACAACGCTTACGCATCGAGTCCAGGAGCACGGTAGCACTGACGATAGCACGATAGTGCACATCGAGCACGATAGTGCACAAAGATCTAGTAATAATACCTGACCCTGAAACAATTGTTGTTCCAACGCATTCCAGTCGTATAAAACTTGAAAAAAGAGGTTTAGTGGTTCACGAGTTCCCGTTTAATTGGGCTTGGAGTTCAGTGGAATTGCCGCGATTAGCAATCCGAAAGCAGCTACCAAAACAAGGTATGCTTTTCGAATTTGCAAAGGTAAGGATGATGGATCCTGAACTGATCTACTTGGGTACTATATCTTGCAATCGTTTATAATATATACGAATATAAAAATATCAGTATAACCCATAGAAAGTGTGCTGTGATTGGTTGAAGGTTTGTATGGAAAAATGACATGAATTGTTATTATTAATGCCATTGATTCGTTATAATTCATTTTCTTCATACAAACCTAAAAGTGTAACCCAAACATATCCATTTTCGAGACCAAATCATTCATAGAACGACTAACTACACCTGTACTACTTAGAGTTTAATTTTTGATCCAAATTCACAATTGGATTAACAAAATTCATTCTGACAGATCCATGAGCATGTGATGAGTTAATGACATTGTGACTGTGTCAGTTAGGAGAATTTTATGGGTTATAATATTGTTATATTCGTATTATAAACGATTACAAGATATAGTACCCAAGTAGATACAGGATCCATCATCCTTACCTTTGCAAATTCGAAAAGCATATCTTGTTTTGGTAGCTGCTTTCGGATTGCTAATCGCGGCAATAGTCCACTTCCACGATATACTTCACTTGTCACGCACAAAGGATTCGATACGAGGCTCCGTGCTAAATTAAATTTATTCTTTTCTCTGTGAAAAGAATAAATTTAATTTAGCACGGGGCCTCGTATTGAAACCTTTGTGCGTGACAAGTAAAGCATATCGCGGAAGTGGGCTATTCCACTGGACTCCAGTGGATTAAACGGGAACTCGTGAACCACTAAACCTCTTTTTTCAAGTCTTATACGACTGGAATGGGTTGGAACAACACTTGTTTCAGGGTCAGGTATTATTACTAGATCTTTATCGTGCTATCGTGCTCCTGGACTCGATGCGTAAGCGTTGTCCAGTAATAAATGTAGATGTAGATGGTCTGCCACATGTTGAAGGGTTAGGTCCCGATCGCGAAGCTAGCAATTTCATTTCCCACACTGGACACACTTGCATTCAGTGAACTTGAACCAAATCCAACTCAATGCTTCTCACTTCTGAAGAATTAATCGAGCTTATGGCATCTATTAACGCCTCATTGCACGCTCTTGTTAAACGAGAAAGATTTTCTCGTGCTCCTTCGTCCGCTATTACATCACCCATTGTAACGCATGCTCCTACGCTAAGACAGCTGTATCTGAAGCCTGTTGGGCGCGCAAGGCATCATGTAATGAAAATTCAAAGACAATAAAAACTAATTCAAACGTCATATAAATAAATTCAAAGACCATAAAAATTAATCAAGGTATCACCGAAAAATTAATTCTAACGTCATATAAATAAATTCAAAGACCATATAAGTAAATTCAAACGTCATATAAATAAATTCAAAGACCATAAAAAATAATTCAAACGTCATATAAATAAATTCGAACGTCATATAAATAAATTAAATGACCATATAAATAAATTCAAACATCATATAAATAAATTAAAACGTCATATAAATAAATTAAAAGACCATATAAATAAATTCAAACGTCATATAAATAAATTCAAACGTCATATAAATAAATTCAACCGGCAAGACTTTTGAATTGTTTGGCCCCTCATATTTAAGTGCGACTGAAATAAAAACGGGACACATACGTTTGGACAGCGACACATAAAATACCACGATTTTCTTAAAAAGAAACTGGGTACTATTCTCGGAAGAGACTGGATACTACCGGACGACTGCCGCGAAAAAATAATGAATGATCGTGAATGTCGCTGATAATGGCGGAGCCATCGCTGCAATTTTGGAAGTATTTTTACAGAGTCGATCGACGACAACTGAGAGATAAAAAACGAATGAGGTTACGAATGTTCATTTGGAATAAGAGCGTCTTCTAGAGAATATGGACGAGGATATGGAACTGGCGAAAACTCTTTTGTCTTGTGTGATGTGCCCGGAAGCCAAAGCGCATGGCAAGAAGGAAACCCAGATGAACAATTGATGGTGGAGAAATGGTTACCGCTTTCATAAATCGTTTTCCAATAAGCCCTGACTGGCTAAGTGAGTCCAAGTTTAGTGCGTCTCGTTTTTATACTACACGTCTAAGACGACTTAGACGTCTGCTACAGTAAGTGCGTCGTTCGGTCGCACTTAGCAGACGAAGATAAATTTAACTCCGTGTGTCTTATTTCCAGTTTTCACACTAGACATCTTAGACGTCTGAGACGTCTATGCGGGCTCCAGACGACTTAGACGTCGCTAGTATGAAAACGGCCAATGTTAGCAGATTTTCTTAATATCCCCCAAAAGGTCAACAACGAATAGTGTTTTGTGTGTTCCAAGAGTGAGGTGAAAGACAGGAGCTAGGACTCGGATATTTGGGAGAATGAAATTGAACATCCCAGAACAGTGCCGTACAGTCGGTGTAAACACGCAAGAATATCTCGCGTATGGCGGTGGTTTGTTTATCTGTAGACCCTGTTTTTAATTACCAAGTTAAATAGTTTCTCCGAAGCCTAGGAGACTACAGCCTTGATGGCAACAGAGTTGAAGGAGACATTTTCAAAGTCAAATTAAACAAGGCTAAACGTGCTCGGAAGCCCGAGAACTTTAATTGTAAACAACGAGAAGCCAAAGGTTCGTAAAACGAAAATCCTCCTCCCTTTTGCCAAGTATGCCTCTTGCATTGTATTGTATAGATCGCTGAGCTGTTGAAGTGGAACTCGATCTCGCTTCCAGCTTACGGGTGAGTTACGCCGTTTTGTAATATGCTCACAAAAATATCCTTGTCATTGCAAGCAATCGCCTCTATGGATACCTTTTGATGCTCATTCAATTCTTGAATGTGAAATAGATTGCAAACTTCCTTGAAGGGAACACTCATCCAACTCCATCGAAATTTGTAAACAACGCTTCGAGTTCAATAGAAAGAAGTGCAAGACACCACTCGTAAGAAGGTTCAAAGGTCGCACCTCCGTGAAAATAAGAGATTTACTCTGATTGGCTATTCGGTTGGCCTTCTCTACTGAGCAGACGGGGCGGCGGAGTGAAACGGAAGTCGCCCGCGGGGGTCTGCTTTAGGAGTGATCCGTGAATCAAACATGTTTAGGGAAACCAGGTAAATTACCCATTTAGCTCTTTATTAATTTCAGACTCTTTTCTGGTTGAACTGAAAATCAATAGCCGAATTGCTAACTCACCTTGAACAGTAAGACTAACGGATGAACCATGGCTATACCCAGGCTGAAGACCGCTGGCCAGTCGACAGGTGTACATCGCCTCGTCTGATTTCCTCGCTCCCTTGATCATCAGGTATGCCTCGTGTAATTTAAACCCCTGGTAGTCCCGTGCAGGAACCACCGAGACATGACTTCTGGGGACCGCAGTTCCATTCTTAAGCCACGTGAATGAGATCACGTCACCGAGTGCTTTGCAGGTGAAGTTGAAATTCTCACCAAGATACAGAGTCTTAGCATAGGGGAACACGTGCGCTCTGGGGTTTTTGTATCCACCTGTGTTAATAATAATATCCACATTGTCATCGAAACAGTACCCAGTACATAGTCAATAAACCCATCACATAAATGGCGTCCAATTTGAATAGCCATTGTTTAAGGAATCTTTAGCCTCGCATTCATGTGAAAACGCTTTTGTGTGGCAACGTGAACGCGAGGCTAACGTCTCCAAGACAATACCTATTTAAATTGTACGCCCTGATTTATGCAAAGGGCTATAGGACATGGGACACGGGTGTAGCATCACACTTAATCTTGACTACTACATGTATATTACACTTTGCTCCCAGACCACTCCCGCAGCCTGCTTGGTCTCTACAGGTCTGTCCTCTGTGCGTGCACCTCCTTAAAGTTTAGCTACGCCTCTGGGCCATTGACCCCCAGACCGAAATGGATTGTGATTATAATTGTGCAGCTTTGGAACGGATAAATGATGTGCTTCGAAAATGGATTCGATGGAAGCCATTCATATTCGTGGTACAGCTTTTGATACCAAAAACAAACACATCATCATGCTCGCCTGGCGGTTTTCGTGTAATAAAAAGTAAATTACATGGCTGCTTGGAGATACTGAATTTATCTTCTTATCAATCTATCAATTCCGTAACTCCGCGCGCCCGTGCATGCATGGCCTCTATATCTAAAGCATAAAAATAAGAAATAGCAAATGAAGAGGAATTGATGAAAAGTGTCTTAGCTTACGCTGAAGATATCACGGAAGTAGATTTTGATAATACCGAAAACCTTGAAGTCGGGCCAAACTTAGGTTTTGTTTTCATATTTAATAATCTACTTCTAATCTGGTCTCCTGTTAGCTTTGTGTATCTTTGTATTCAGGAAGCACGGCTCTACTTATGAAGAGGGAAGACTAAATTTGATACGTCACAGATCTGACAAAATGACATTGAAGCATCTTGGAAACAGAGTGAGTTTCTTGGATATACAACAAGAAGCCAAGAAGTTTGGCTGGGCAATCAAGCCATTTTAATGCCGTGCCATAATGGGCGAAATATCCTCTACCCCTCGCTTTGAAAAAATATCATTATAGATGGCAGGAGTAGAGGTCAAAGGTTTTAAGAAATACGAAAACTCTCTCACGCGAGGGGTCAGAGAATAATAGTTCACATAAGAAAGAATATCAAAAGTAATTCTTTCAATCACATACTTTAGGGTGCGTTCGATTGACCATATTCCTGAATAAGAATACACAACATGATCACTACAAATCGCTTATATCGCGATTTTTTTACCACTGGAATACCAAAGGTATCCTCGCGCAGAATGTGCCTGAACCAGTAATTTCCAGAGACTATTCCATCTATTCTTATTCTGGAATACGGTCAATCGAACGCACCCTGACATTCCTCTACCTGTCTTAGAAATTTCGCCTCACCCTGAAATGCAATGAAGTGCCCCATGTCCATTTCTATGGTCCTTCCCTGCCCATTTCTTGCCTTGCACTTGTAAATGCCATTATCAACTATGGTTGTCTTGTGAACAGTAAACCTGGGTCCTTTCTGTACAATCCTCACACCATCAGGCACTACGGGTGTTGGAGACCTACCGCGTTTCTGTACCCAAAGAGAAACACTGGCGTTTCGGTCCGATGTCCGACAGTTTATCTTAAGACGGGAACCGACAACGGCAAATATATAATCCCGGCTGGCCCCAAGAAACTTAAAATCTGAAATTGATATTTGTTGAAGATGAGGATAAGAATAGTAAAGATAACAATGACAAAGATGGTGATGATGGTGCTGATGGTGATGATAACGATGGTAGTAATGGTTGACATTTAATTCAGTGGTTATAACTAAAAGGTTACACTTCGCATGCGCACGAATCGCTTAAAAATTATCAGTTGCAACGATGCTCTGGGTACGAGAGTGTAACGATAGCCAAGAAACTAAAAACACTCATTCTTACCTCTGACTTTAAGTTCGACTCTTTCTGGCCAATAACTAACATAAAAATCCTCTATCGTTTTAACACGACATTCGTATTTCCCTCTACGGCCAGTTCCAACATTCGTCAGTTTCAAGATGTTCTTGTGTAGATTTCCATTGACTGACTTGGTCTGCAAACTCTGCGACACCTCTTTGGTATCTTTGTACCATCTGACGCTCAGTATCTTACTTCCCACTGCTTCACATTTGAAGGTCACACTTTGTCCAACGACTACGGTTTCTTTTAAGGGTAGTACCACTATGGTTGGGTTGCTGTCTTTTGTATAAAGATGAAAATTGAATGTTACAGTATCACAGACAACAGGCGAATCCTTGCTGACATCATTGTTTACATTGTTGCCTCATTAGCATAAATTAAACTTCAAGCTACAACCAAACAGACTACATCAGTTGAAAGAAACATTTTAACTTAGTAATCACCGAAAATGTGATATTGATATGTTAAATATTTACGGAGAAATTGACTTTTCAAAACTGTAAAATGGGCTGGTGGCAAGAGTTGCTGATAGCCATACATTCTTTGTAAATTCTGAGATTTTTAAACGCTCATTCCTTAAAATATACTTATCATATCACTCTCAAATTTTCGGTGATTATCAAGTGTGACAATCTCTTTCGATTTATGGACTCTGTTTGTTAGTATGTACGTCGCTAGGAGTGAGCTAATGAGGAAAAAACGTAAACAAAGATTCGCCTATAGTGTCATGTCGCTGGTCACACTCAAGAATATTAGGGGCGCGATAGCACGTTTTGGAACCTGGAAAATTATATTGGTTACCTCAACAATACCTATTGCCAAAACAATAGCAACACATTTAATAACAAAAAAGTGTTTTGTCTTAACAGTAGTTTCAGTGTTTTCAGTGGATTCGGCACTTGCTCACATTCTATCAACTATTTTAAAAACTAGCTGTGGTTGGTATTGCGGTTAGAGTACTAGTTAGGGAGTACAGTAATGGCACAATTCAATCAGAGCAACCTTTCGTTGCTTAACAGGGGGCGCTTTGTTTGTAAATATTATCATTGTTATTCAACTTAATATGCGATTTTCATATGAACTGACGAACCTCGTGCACATGTGCTGCATGGGCGGATCCAGAGAGCCTGAGGGGTTCGGGGAGTTCGATGGAAACCCCCCCTTCTCTCGCTCGCGTACAACAAAGAAATTGCCAAATGACTTTGCCGCTCACGTATATCGCGATGTTGGATGGTTAAAATCAAAGCAAATATGGAAAACTACTAAACACTGTGTATATATAGATGTAGTCTTCGAGGGATATTTTGCATTTCATCGAATCGAGCACTGAGCGAGAGGAGGCGGGACTTTAACCGTCTTCATTGCCTGCACATACCATGACATAGCCCCATGACATAGTGCCTTGCTTCTTTTGCAAATATCAACTTTAAAAAAGGTGAATGCGGTCTTTAATATGTTATTTCTCCCTCTCTTTATCGCCCAGCATCACAAAGTGTGATAAACAATGGGTCAAAAATAATACTCACTCTGCGCCTGAGCAGGATAAACGGTGCCAAAGAGCACAAGTTCCGTCGGTCTACCGGGAAGTGAAGCCTGGCACTGAAGATCTCCCGTGTCATTCTCGTTTACTTTATGTATAGTGAACGTCTGACCATGTTGCTCAATTTTAACTCCATCTACCGGCAGAACTTTAATGCCTCTTCTTAAGCTGACGGCCGCTGTATTGTCCGACTGCTGACAATTCACGTCGAAGGAACTACCAATGAGGACAAATTTATATGATGATGCACCTGCAAAACGTTTTCGCAAATGTTTAGTCCAAACAGTTTGACTCCCCTGCCCCCTCCCCTCTTCAGTCTCCTCTACCCCTCCCCTCTACTTTTCCGCCGACAAACCAGACAAACGCGTCTAAAAACGCAATATTCTAACAACTAAGAAAATTCCATGACCATGTAAACTATGATCTTAATGACCAATAGACCCTTCCACGGTTTCTTTGATTTTTTTATATATACGTATAACAGCAAAACCGTCGATACTGCCGGCTGAAGAGATCACCTCGAAGTTAGCCAAAATCCCAAATTTGAGAGCAATATCTTGAATAAGAGCAAAGTTATAGGCCCAAAAACTCGGACAATATATAACTCTCAAATGTGGGATTTTGACTAACTTCGAGGTGCTCTTTTCAGCAGTATCGACGGTTTTGCTGTTATACGCGGTATATATCAAAAGTTCAAAGAAACCGTGGAAGGTCTATTGGAGTAATTGGATTTGGAAACTCCAAAGAAAACTAAAACCGGCTATTATAAATATCTTGGCTTGAGACTCAGTATTAAAGTCGTAGCATTCTGTGTGCCCGTAACATTGTCGGTACAATTTTGCTAACTTTTTTTCAGCCATGATTATATTGGTTTATTTTGTCTCAATTGAGGTTTTAAATACCCTTTTAAGTCATTTACTCAGCAGGAAATTAAACTAGTAATTAAATGTGACTGACAATATATTTGCCAACCTAATAGAATATCTATAATACTTTTAAGCACTAAAATGTGAAATGTGCAGAGCTCTGAGCTTTAACACCCACTCAATGTAGGCAGCACAGTAGAAATTTATGATATTCCCCGACTTAGCTTAAGTTATCATGTTCCACTCAAAAGCTCTACTTTCAAAGCTATCACAGTATAACATAATATTGTCATCACATTGATCAAAACTATAACTTTATATTACTTCATTCAAGTAGTTCAAATCGTTCTTGTTATTTAATGCCGTTTGTTCCTTATTATTAGTATATATAAAGGAAATGTTATATATATATTTTTTCCTTCGTTATATTATTATCATTATTATATGTATTCAAATTTATTGGATGTATACTGATGTACACAGTGTTGTTCCAAGGTACCAATAAATAAACATTGTATTGTACTAATAGGAAAGCAGTTTCCCATTAAAAAGCTCCAACACATTTAATCAGATGCTGGTATGGTGTGTGTGGAGGGGGTTCTTTTCAAAGGTTTTCTTGTCAAGGTTTTCTTTTGTGGCCTTCTAAAATTAAAGAAATAGGATTTAAGGTAAGTTTTGTACATATATGAATCCAACAATCTACTCTTAGTAAAGAGCACATCGAAATGTTCTCGAACAGAGAGCAACCGATATAGAGACTTACGAATAGCTTGCAGCTATGAACGACGATCACAGATCGAATCCAAATTCATACACCCTTATACACAACCAAATTTTAAAATTGAATTATAATTTTACATAATCAAAACATCTCTTAGAATTAAAAAAACGTCAATTACATATTCTATATAGAACAATATTTCATTCTCTGAGCCTAAATAAACATAATGTTTACAAAAGAAAATCATTAAATATCACATGAATTCACCTTAATGAAGTTGCTGTCTTTTATGATATCAACGAGCAGCAGTTCATAATAAATTAAAGTCACTTTTATGTTGAAGGAACTGTTGTATTGCAAAACAAACATTAATTTGACATCATGAAATATTAGGAATTGATTATTACAAAATGTGTATTATACTCTTGTACAGGCTATTATTAACATAAATATAATTATTATACCAGAAAGAAAAAAAGGAAAACAATTATTTCAAACTTATTTTTATTTCTCCTAAATCTTCATGACTGCTCATTTCCTCCCAAGAAAGTTAATTCATATTAATGAATTAAAATTCCTTTTTGATTTTCAAAAAATATTAGACCTGAACTGGAAAATGTCTAACTTTATAAAAACATATGACTTAGGAATCATCTAAACTATAAAGTAGGTACATAGGGAGCAGCCGTTATATTATGTGTTATCAAATCCCATCAACTTTAATTTTGATCACTTGGAAAAATTGAGCTTCCGTGGGAAACTATAGTCTGGTCCACTTAGCGAGTCAAAATTAACGATCGTCCAAGGTTACTAAGATCGAGTATGATCAGATTATCTGATCTGATCTCATAAATTACTTAATTTGAAACGATTATTCTGAGGCCACCTCCGATTCTTAGAGGAAGCACACAAAAAAGTTTTCAAGACAGTCCGAGACTGTTCACTTTATATAGATACTAACCCTATCATCTTGTTTCTTGATTCTCAAAATTCAGTGAAATAAAAGGCTTTCTGTTTACCTGTTGCAGAAATGGCGCCCCTTACTCGTACCGTGACTTCGTTGCAGCGACCACGCGATTCCCAAAAACTTGAATAAAATAAAACCCGAAAGTAGCACAACTCCACCAGAACACTTTATCGGTCATCCTTTATCTCGTGAATAACTGGCGAGACAGTAAATTCTCACGAAACGAGCCACACACCTACTATCGGTCACCCTGTAGATGAAACATGACGAACTGACGCGAGCGAGCGGTATCGGCGGGAATTATTTTTTTGACCAGTGTAAGCGATCACATTTACAGTGAAAAAAGCAAAGGAAAGGTAAGTTATCGCAAAGAAACAGTTACTATAAGAATGTGACAACTCGTAGCACAATTTATAGCACAGTGTAGAAACTATAAAACAACTCCATGCAACGAGGCAGCAACAACGCTTATTCCCGCCACGCTGGCCCGGAATGAAGTACGTTTTACAGGCCTAAATAGTCACTGAATAACTCTAACTTCGATCCAATGTCTAAGGGTTTTCCCATGATTACAAAGAGCACAAATATCGAGTGGCCGATAGTAGGTATATATGGCTTGGCCGATAGTAGGTATATATGGCTTGGCCGATAGTAGGGTTGTCAACAACGGCGTCTTCAGTCGATTTTCAGGGAGAAGTGAAATTCGAAAGGAATCAGGTTATGCAAACTTAGTCACAAGCTCCTGGTCACAACTATTAAAGATCACGAAGGAAGAAAAACATTAGCAATCGCCATCTTCGTTATAATTTATGACTGGAAGCGATCAAAGTAAACTGGCCGATAATAGGTTGTGTTACCTTATTAATTTGTAGGCACGATTTGAAAATAACATTTTATCATATTTTTTGACTGAATGAATGAAAAAAAGTGAATTAGAAATATGAAAAAAAAGTTTGATTGGGCAATATTCTCAGCGTTGAAATATACTATTCCATAGAAGACAAAACGCTTTGCTGCGCGAAGTTGACTCACTGAAACGTGAAGAAAACCGCGTGCATTTCATGACGTATTTCTTCCGTTATTATGCAGCGAGAAAGCCTAACTAGATGCTAGAATAGTCGTGTCGGTACTTCTCCGAAACTACTTAACAGTTTTGGGCAAACACATACTTCATACACAAAAGCATAACTATTTTAACAAAACAAAACCTAAGTTATATTCACTCTACATGTATACTTACGCATTGAATGAATGACTGGTGAGTTTGTTATTTAAAGATTTCTTACAGTAAAGATAATTTAAATTAACGCGTTGTTTTTACCATCTTTTGTAACTTGTATGAGCTTTAATTGAACAAAGGTACTAGGAAGTAGAACTGGTTTTGTTCTCTGTGGTTGTAAATTTGAGGGAAGCATTTTTGGCAGATCGACCAACGTGTTCGGGCCTGAGGCTGTTAATAGCAACGTGAGATCTTACCTTTATAGCTGCACGAATTCGATTCATCCTTATAATAAATACACACAACACAGCAATTAGCAGAGACCCAAAACGCAATTGCTGCCAAATATTGATATTCATAACTTGAACCCGAGCTGCTAGACGTCGGAACAGTTTGACTCTATTAAAACCCGAGATTAAAACAAAATTGGAAGTTTGACAACATTTTCGGATATATATTCATGCCGTTTTGCCGGGTTTCACAGAGAACACCTATTACTTAGAGGCATTAAGATGAAATTAGGTTCGCCACAAAGTTTACAATTAATGTTTCTTCTTTGGTGAAGCGAAAACCCCAGAGGGAAAAGAACAATCACCGAGTTCAATTAATGCACGCGGGACCATAAACACGCGCACTGCGAGTTAGGGAACAAATTATAATCTAACTCATACCGTTCCATTAAGTAAGGGATCTGTCGTCCAAAAACAGATGCACTTAAATACCTTCATTCCTTCTTGGGACGCTCAGCAAAGTCGCAAATAGAAGGATGAGTGTCGAAAGCTTGCGTATATTGCGATACATTATTAGCCAAGTCGGTTCGTTCCAGTTCTTGAACTTCCAATCTCCAAGCCAACTTCAAGTTTTTGACAAATCACACTCAAGTTTCAGGCCTTTGAAATTCTTTTTGCGTTGCTTCTTCACAGTGCATTAATTTTGTAGTTTCGTTGTTACTAAATTCTAATCAAGAGGTTTAGTGGCAAAGGAAATGGATGGTTGATAGTCAATTCTTCATGTTTGGACAATGAATGCGAACTTGATATGAACCCGGAGGTCATTGGGTATTTGGGTGCGGAACGGAAGTACACGCAAGTCTACGTAATTCACGAGTGAGGCGTCCTAATTCAACAGGGGAGAGGACAGTCAAAAGACCCACTCCTTAAAATAAATGTCAAAATCTTTATTAAAAAGTACAGTTCGTTATTGAAATATCACTTTACGATACCTTTAACGCGACTTTATAAAATTAAATTCGCAGTTTTGGCTGCCTTTAATGTTAAAGAATAATGCTTTCATTAACTTCCCCCACCCCTCTCTTCTAAGCCAATTTGAAGTACTTCGGCACAATAGACAATTTTGACGCTTTATTTGACATATATTTACAACGTGCTTTGCGAATAATGATTATTATCAATACGTCACTCTAATTTTATCACGAACTTTATCATTCAACTGATATATACATAGTAGATGATTCTCTCCCTGTTTTATTGAATTTCATTTATGTTTAAAATTTCTACTTGATGTTTTTCTCAAGTGAGGACAAAATGAAATTACTATTGCAATTACGAAACTGGTAAGTAATCACACCGGTTCGTGAAAGATCCACTAAATGTCTTTTTTAATGAAGAACTTCCAAAACAAAAGGTCCGGAGTATTTTTTAACCGTCCTCGCAAAAGTGATGCCTTGATCATAATAAACTCATCATCCTAACTTTAAACTTCAAGAACAGGAACGTGGCAACTGATTAACTATAACTATAAGGCCAATTGTGTTTAATTTCGAAACCGCAAGGCTGGATAAAAGAAGCCACCCGTTGTAATCCGGTATAGCAATCAAGGTTGCCATTTACGGAGTTCCGTCCTGTCACCGTGTGATTCTTTTAAAATTCAGTTTCGAATTCTATATTTTGAGTTGTGCTTGGAGCTATGGCCAATACAAAACAGAGTCCAACAGAGTGAAAGGATATAAAGGTAATTTCTGTTTTCATCTTATTGCCTTTCTCTGTTTTATCCTGTTCAGCATTTGCTCAGCTTTTCCTGTTTATCCTTCAGCACTTTGAGCTCCGCCTCAATAATTTCCGGTTCTTTCCCAATCTCCTTTAGTTCATGTTTTCTCCTCTCCTTCGTTTTACTTTCTTTGCCTAATCTGACGAAAAGATTCAAGCAATGTTGGCTATCCCATACTGTAAATTGATCAGTCCAGTCCTCGACCATTTGCTAACAAGGTTTCTCTTAGAACTTAGCTTACACCACTTGTAAATTTACTATTTCCGACAGGTCTCTTTGTTCCAAATTCCCGCAATACGTTTATTCATAAGACGCTAATCTCCTAAAATAACCGCAAACACAGAGTCCTCTTTATAAGCTTAGCACAGGAGCACTATCACATCAGCTTCAAAAGGATAAACTTTCTCAATCGACTAAAGACAACAGTAGCCTTTCAACTTGAGACAGTATGAAGCAACTGTGGATCAAAAGACTCGATTCCATCTTAGCCATTCTTTTTTCTCTTCAGAGATTATATTTCGTAGTTTTGTTTAGAGATTATTAACTTTCGGATCAGTTGACAGGACTTTATAATTACGGTGGCCCTGTACCCATTTGCAAACGGTTAACCTAACTTAACAACTGAATTAAGTTGGGCCTTCGTCAGAGCGAAATCAGGTTGACTTGTTCTCTTTTTTCGCTCTGACGAAACTTCAGCTGCTACTCGCTTTCACAGACCTACACTAGTTTTTATAGGAACGTAACTAGTGATCTATTCTAATTTACAAGAGACCTACGAGAGAGGTTACAACAAATTACCTTAATTAAAGTTCACACGCCTTTTATATTTAGCTCGTGATTTTCATGACGCGAAAAGACCACCTAACCCCACCCCACCCCATTATTATTTGTTCAGCTGATCGAAATTACTGAAATATCAAGTTTCTGAGAAAAGCAGGTCGTTGTTTATGGTCCACTGATTACTACCCATGATTGAACTACTGCACGACTAGTGTCGTGTCCCTCGCAGCCGTTTCCTTTGTCGTCACGCAACGCTCCCTCCCAAAAGAAGGAGGGAGGGAGCGTTGCGTGACGACAAAGGAGACGGCTGCGAGGGAGACTACTACACGACATCAACATTAACCAGAGTATCAGGCGCAGCGTTGCGTGATAGAGTATCAGGCCCAGCGTTGCGCAACAGAGTATCAGGCCCAGCGGGGGAGGAGCTAACACCACTGAGTGTCCGCTATACTGCGGTTGAAAACTTGGCAGCCGTATATGGAGTGCATAAGGCGATAAATTGTCTGGAATCCGTTTTACCCCGTGTTTTATATGTAATTTTTTAACCGTATTTTATTTAAGTAATATTTAAATACATTATATTGCTTAATCTTGGCCCAGACACCGCAAAGTGCTGGTCGACATAACTTAGCGATTGCAGACGATATTACCAGATTTTAAGTTTTAATTATTGCGGTAACTTCATGATCATGGTTTTCAGGCGGACATCGACATTCCGTGTGGAATCGACCGCATACGGAAAATTATCTGAGTTCGCCGCATGAGCAGGGACAACATGAAAAGTGTATGATTTCTATCTACGGTGAATGACGCAACACAAATATAATTTTATTTTAGTAAATTGACAAGGTGTGTTACATGACCGGATGGAAGCCTCAACTCTACTTATATTAAATACGTACTTGTTAACAATATTGGAGAGTACTTTCTAATTCGTACCAAATTTGGTGGTTGCCATGTAGCGAGGTAGCACGATATTTCGCTTGAAACCGCCTGAAACATGAGCCGGACTAATCGGCTCGCAAACGGCAGTTAATATAATTATGTTAGACAAAAAAAAGCTTTAGCTTCTAAGTAAATTAGAAATAAATAATCGATTTGATTCAACTTTTTGCAGTACAGTACACAAATTTTAAAATGGAATAAAGGTTATACCGTTTACTTGCTAAATCAGTGTGATGCGCCAAGCTATGTGTCTAATGTGACAAGTACTGGTAATAACATGCCACCCTTCAATAATAACAGTCTCTCCCGATTTTCCTTTTTTAGTACGAATGCTATGTGCCTGGCTTTGATAGAAGGTATACCAGATAAGATGTAAGCCATTAATGTTGTCCAGTGAAGTTCTGAGGCTCTTTCAATATATATTATAGATAAGGTGCTATCTCCATATCTCAATTTCAGCTTGTTTGCGTGAACCGCCTTGTCCACCTGGAATTTTATCTATAAAATAAAAACAGCAACAGAACAACTATTTTCGTTTCACTCTTTTGTTTTACAAAAAGTATGACACAAGTTATCCTTTTATAGATGTATTTTGGAATATATCGATAGCTTTTGCAGTTGTAGATTTGAAATGATGGTAGCTTTGTCAAAACTGGAGCATGGGGTCACACAGCTCAAAGAAAGGCTCAGCAATTTTAAATAAAAATGCGAATAATCTCATCTCCTTGACCTTATTTTCTTAACTTTGCGTTTATATTGATGTCGCATTTTACTCCTGGACTGATCGGCTACATCTTAAAATATTTGACCAATGACCACACCAAGGCGCCCATTACACCTTAAAAAATTAACCCTTCGATCAGTTCTGGTAATCAGGGCAGCGATCATCACGACATAGACATCAGGCGACATACCATCTTTCAAGACATACCTCCGTTTTGCCATTAATTTTCTATCTGTATATATATTATTAGACTCTTATTATTATTATATCTATTGCTCTTATTATTACTATGCTATCCGGTTATTTATATTAGTTATGTCAAGTCGAAAAGACTCTTAGATTAGCAAATATCATCTTTGACTTCAATGAATTTCTGTCATTTTTTGTTACAGGGGTGCATGAGATCCCTTTAACTCTTCAGGGTTGTTGACTCGTGCATCCCTACTTAACTTTCACATTATGTTGTTGGTATTATTATTTGTATGTGTGGAAAATAAAAACCTTTGAACCTTTGAACATGGCTTGTCATTTCACTCATAAATTCGAAAGTAGCCCCTCAGTTTGCTCACTGATATTCTCAGGTGAGCGAGCGCAACGTATATGATCTTACTCCGCTACTGCTCAGATCGGTCCCAAGCATACGGCTACTTTGTATCCTGCACACAAATGGAACTCACAAAGCCGCTTGCTCATTCGGTTTCACTTACAAAGCAATACTGCGGGTGTATATTTTTAGAAGAAAGGAAATTTATGCTCCCATGCCATACTGAAAAGCTATATGGGTATAGGTAATACTGGATGGAGTCGGGTTTTTGACGTTCTAGGTCTGAGATGGGTCCCAGTTTCAAACTCAACATCTGAGATGGGGTTTACGTTTTCTGTTCAATTTTCGAATGCAATGTTTTGACTTTTTTCTCTTTATTTTTGCCCACTAGTTTTTGGGAAAATTGGAGTTTCCGGTCTGAAATGGGGTACCTTTAGTCTGATATGGAGTAGGAAAATTTGAATATTTAGGTCTGAGAATTGAAGGGGTAGAGATTATTACTTCCAGCGGAGCACCAACTCCCCCACCCCTTCCATGATTGCGTGTTACTGATGCCGGCTCAGCTTGAAGTAAAGATAACACCCGTGAGAACACATCCACCTGTAAAATGCGTGAGGTCGGTTTGTTGTTACCTATGCGTGCTGAGCCCGGCGCCTGTAGTCCTATTACCTATCAGAAGTTCATACCCATCGATAATGTTCTTGGGAATATTTTTTGATTGAAATTTCCGATATATAAAGTGCTGTTCTCCACAGAGGGGTTATTTGCGCGTAATTTCTACTATTCTGGGTAAACAACTTCATAAATAATTTACTTTTATTCATTAATCTTTTTCTCATTGTTGTATCATGTCATGCTAACCAGTGACGCGCGCGACACATCACGCCTTATTCTGTCACGATGTTCTCTTGCTCTATCTAATAGGAGTGTTTTGGTTCCCTTAGAAAACATACTAAAAGCTGTCCTTACAATATTTCCGGTGGGAGATTATTAAACAATTGCGTAACCTTGACACGTACACACAGATAAAAGCGGAAATCATTTGTTTCCTCTTCTGAAACCACAGGTAGCCCAGGCTCTGTAAATGGCAATATTTAATTAGTAGCATTTGTATGGACTGACTGAGTATTTTAGTCTTCCATTTTCAACATAAATATTGAATAAAAATCGGCAAAACTTACCGGGTATCTTCTTGTGTTTCTTAGCTATGCCTGGGCCAGTTTTCGCTAAAAATTGGCTCAAGACTTAGCTAAGGAACACTGACAAAAGGAAGTCCTGTAAGTATTGTCAAGTTTTATTTAATATTTACGTTGAAAATGGAAGAATAAAAATTCCCATACAAGTGCTACTAAATTAAATATTGCCATTCACGTACAGAGCGTGTGTAACCTGTGGTAAAACGGTTTGCCGGACGTGACTGTTATCCTTCTTCAGCACAATACGTCCTCTGAGACTAAACATTATATCGACAATCATTCTTAGGGTAATTAATTGATTTTCTCGAAAGCCTAGAGGCATTCTCGTTTCCATTCTCGTTTTCATACTACCATAAATCGTTCCCAATTAAACGGACTCGCAAGTCAATGCAATTTTCGGCGACTTGCGTTTCGCTTGGCCATCCGCTTGACTTGTAACAACAATGACTTGCATGGACTTTGATCGAGCTCAAAGCCGCCGCACACAAGCCAACGCACGTTCAGTTGTTCACTGTTTGGCCACCCAAAGCAAGTTGACTGGAAGTCGAAAGCGGTAAGAAACGTATTTATCAACACATTTATGGGGATTTTAACTAAACAGTATGGAAATGGCTTTTTACAGCTAAACTTGCGAGTCCGTTTGGCCACCGCAAGTCCAAGCGCAACATGCGGTGACTTGTGTCGACTTGCGAGCACGTTTGGTGAAGCCGAAAAGCGCTGAGTTTTATGTTTCTAAGAGTCTTCTCATTTGTAAGCGGATATACCTGAAGAAGGCTGGTTTGGCCAGCCACAATATCGTAGGATCCTCAATATATACGTTGTTCGATCAGCTTTTCTGTAGTCCTTGGACTTGTTTACTTATTAGTATTTTTAGCTGATCAGATCTCTCCCGGCGCAAGAAAAAAAAGCAACTCTGAATTTCTTACGGGTGATCAAAGCCAGGACCTGGCTAAATCACAGATTGAATTGGAATTTAGCGTGTTGGTTTTTGTGGAGGGAGGAAAACCTGAGGACCCGGAGAAAAACCCTCGGAGCAAGGGCGAGATACCAACAAACTCAACTCACATATGGCGCCGCGTCCGGGGATTGAACCTGCGCCACAGAGGTGAGTGGCAAAGCGCTTAACCACTGCGCCACCCCGGCTCCCCGACAGATTTGTCGTATACGGTGTTTGCTACATTTTATTATTCAAAATAATAACATTCAAAACTACCCGGACGGCCGCCCTTAACCAGAATCACTCATTTATCAATTTGATACAAGGCGGGAGAGTCTCAACACCGAACTTGAAGATGACATTCAACACGATTTTGGATTATAGCAAACAAAGCGCATGACTGAAGCGTATGTACTAGAAAGGCAACATGGTGAAACATGTTGCAAAATATCGGAACGCATTCATTGACTGTCAGAAAAAACGTTCTGAACAAACAAAGCATTTTAAACTATTTCCTGTATCTTATTTTATATTGAACTACAACGGTTGCCAAAACGTTACAGCTCTGCACGTGCTCTGGCGTGGATGGCTGGCGCGAGCAGAATATTTAGCGAAATACTGATACCCAATAACTACATCCGCATCAAATATATGCCATGACTGACTATGCGGCTGGTCAGAGTATGGGCGGCTGTTATACCAAGTTCCCGTTTTAAAACTCACCCTTTGCCCACTTCCGTCCTGAATAGGACCTGTAGCTATAACTACGAATTTTAGTCATTTATTTATTGATTTTTGGTTTTCAGCGGCTATCCTAAAAAAAATACGCTACACTGGTCATTTTAGTACGCTCGGCCGAAAGGTGACCTAAATTAAGTAGCCGAGCACTGACGAGTAAACTTAGCCGAGCACTGACGAGTAAACTTAGCCGAGCTCTGACGAGTAAACTTAGCCGAGCACTGCATGACGAGTAAACGTAGCCGAGCACTGACGAGTAAACTTAGCCGAGCACTGACGAGTAAACGTAGCCGAGCACTGACGAGTAAACTTAGCCGAGCACTGACGAGTAAACGTAGCCGAGCACTGACGAGTAAACTTAGCCGAGCACTGACGAGTAAACTTAGCCGAGCACTGACGGGTAAACTAGCCAAGCACTGACGAGTAAACTTAGCTGAGCACTGACGAGTAAACTTAGCCGAGCACTGACGAGTAAACTTAGCCGAGCACTGACGAGTAAACGTATTAGGCAGCACTTTCATCCGAGCCGTGCCATATACCCAGAATAGTGTAACTGGGCCTTGAATTGTTAAAAAAAATTATTATATACAGTACTGAAATCTAAGTTTTTATGTTTAGATGTTACAAAATCTTCGTACCGTTTTGTTTTGCCATAGGTTTACTAACTTATAAATCGTGTCTTTTCGGCAATCATTAGAGGGAGCCACTAACATTTCATAATTGAAAATCCCATGTTTTCAAGACGATGTGAAGCTGGCTATTTCTGTTTCAGTGAAAATACTGTCAGAACGGACCTCGCCAGTTAAGACAATGCTACATTGTGTCCATGCATGTAGTCCAAACCAATAAAGCAAACGGTTTACTGTGTATGATTCATAGCTATATATGTGCTTGCGTTTCCGCAGACATATATAGTTTTTATTGACAAAATTAGAATGTCGGTTTGGCCGTTTAGGTCATGCTTCGTTTCCAATGTTTTTTTCAACCTGTCAGTTGACAGTTTCGAGCCGGACAGCAAGTGCTTGTTCTGCTTGTTTGCGTCGACGCCATTTCCTCAGTTATCCATAGATCTACATAGGCACGCGGCTGAGAAGTTACTTTGAGAGAGAGAAAAACTCTGAATTTCTAACGGTACATGAAACAACCATAGAGGCTGATCAAAGATCGAATTGGAATTTAGCGTGTTGGTTTTTGTGGAGGGAGGAAAACCGGAGAAGCAGGAGAAAAACCCTCGGACTAAGTGCGAGTGACCAACAAACACAACTCACATGCGGCGTCGCGAACAGAGAGGAATCGAACCTGGGTCACAGATTGAAATGAAAGGCGAAATGCTTAACTGACTGTGCCACCCCGGTTCCCCAAGCTTTGAGTTTTCGTGTGAGAATATAGCCTGAATTTCAGCCGTCTATAACGAACCGGAGGAGACGGCTGAAATTCAGGCTAGTGAGAATATAAACTCAAAGCATAGTCCGCTGTACATATGACATGCCGATACAATGAAATGGCCTCCCATGCGGTTAGTTCTACCTTTCTGATCCAATCAATTTAAGGGATAGAGACTGCCTGTATTTGTCAATAAAACATGCACGCCACGCGCTGACCGTGCGATTACGGCACAGCGTCAACGTATTTTTAATTGCGCTTATGCATACTTGTATCGCTAATGCATATGAACCAGGGAGTCAACAGGGAGCCAAAAAATGCCTGATATATACAACTTACTCAAAGCTATTAGGCCATCCTTACATTTTTCCGTTTCTCATCGGCGTCCGACCTAAAGTTTTAGCTTTTTGATAAAATGGAGAATCAGGGATAAAGTAAATCGAAAGAAAGCTACGAAAATCAGTTGAAAGAAAGATTGATCAGATGAAAGGTCAGTGCCGATACGGTAAGTCTCATAACGTTTCAGCTCCGGTTCTTAATTTCCTCTGATCAGTAATACTAATACAGTAGATTCAAATTCAGTAGTCTTCAAAAACTCATGAATAATTAATGAGCATTTTGTCCAATCAGATGAAGCAAATCAGTCACGTGCATGCTCCTTTATACCTGATAAAATATCATCATTCTAAAAGGCCCGCGGAGGGATTTCAATTCTGTCCCAGAGGGAAACGGGATTAATGATTGAGACAATGGAATTTCTATTGATGTTTCAGCTTTCTCACTGAATTGCTAATTAGGATGAACGTTTTATATAAAGAATATTAATAAACATGAAATTTTATATAAAGTTTCATCCTAATTAAGAATTCACTGATAAAGACCCAAATATAGCAAAAAGTACACGGAACATAAGGTACCTAGATAAAACATTTTGCACAAAATTTACTGATATCAGCAGACTACCGAGATACACAGATAATATTTTTAAAATGAAGTTATCCAACTTTCCATTACTTGTTTACCGAGCCACTGTTTAGTTCCAATTATTAAACCAAACTCAAAGCCGTAAAATTATAAAAACGTGCATTAAACTTACATATTTTGTGCCGGAGTCAAAAATTTAGAGTCTGCCGTCATGTCGGTCACATCGCTTTCCAAGTCTTGAACTTTATCGAGGTAAACCACGTCACCAAATCCTTCAAGTGCAGATTCTTCTTGCATTGCGAAACGCCGCTTCAAACAACATAGTATGGTAATTTCTTCATGTCATTCCCTTGAGATGTTCGTAATTGCAGGCGGTGATTACTCGAATATTTTGCATGGCGTTGTGAATACAAAGGTTCAATGGTTCATTAAGTAACCATTCCCTTGAGATGTGCGTCTTTCTTTCATTGCATTCTTAAAGCGTTTTTGAAGCCGTTTAAAACACTCACAGCACGTGTTTTATCAAGTCTAAAAATTCTCGGGCTTCCCCCTCGAATGTTTAAACTTGATAAAACACTGCTGTTCGTGTTTTAAACAGTACATAAAGGATATCGCCGCCGGCTAGCCAATTAACGGAATCGGGTCAGTTCGTATTAATCCGCGACAAGATTTTATCTCAGTCGGTTATGGCTAAAGGAACTGAGAAACATTTGACCAAATATAGACCAAACGGCATTTGAAACCAGTTGTCTTGCCTTGATCTCCGTCAACAGCTCTTTCATTCGGTTGCATCGTCACCATTTCCTCACTCACTGAGAAATTTTCGTATGAGTGTAAAAAATCTGCGTGCTGATTCAATCATTTGACGACAAACAAGCTCACCTCACAGCAATAACAGGCAAAAATGCAAAGCGCTTCCCACTTGGCGCCATCCCGGACCTCAGTTAGTTACGGCTACAGACCCATTTTATCAATAGACAAGATGCCAATAACGCCGCGTGCAATTGCAAGGACCAGCTACGAATTCAAAAAAATGGGCCTTGCGATAGCTTTCCTACAAGAAGAAATTGCGAACATTTCTAAAAGTAAAACCATGAAAATGCTAGACATGTCGACAGCCTTCTTTCAGTCGTGCAGATTGATACTTCCTTTCTGCCCTGACATATAAATTGTACATGTTTCCGATTACGAATGTGTTGTCTGTCCTCTCAGAGGTATTTAAAAGCTTCGTAGCATTGATCGATCAAGCCATTTCCTTCACTCTTTCAATTTGAGGATAACCTGAAAAAGAAATAACTGACGGCGAAGGAAAACGACTGGAAAAAAAGGACTCAGTAAAATAGGATCTTAGCCTCCTCCGCAGGCATATCTAATTTTCGAAGAAATCAGATTATGGGCTCCCTGCATGTGAGTCCTCCTATTCTCTCCTGGAGTCTCACGATTTTTCCGCGGTTTTTCCGATACTAAGAGATGGCTGCGGAGGAGGTTACGATATCGTTTATAGGACTGATTTACGCGATATGAAAGGGATTGTTTTACAGTCTGAGCTAATGTCACGACGGCCGGGCGTACCTAAAAACTAACGATTCAGAATGTGCTTCCTTTTCCGGTCTAAACGAGTATGTGGTTACTGTTAAAAGACACATTCAACAAACTTATAAACTTGAAACAGATTTGAGGCCACCAAAGTTTGGTCATTACCAAATTAAAATGATTACACCGATCAAAGAACGGAAACAGTATTGAGCAGAAATATATCGGAAGACGTACGTCTTCTACTTCCATAAACTTGTGACCTTTTGTGGTAGGCTGTCCTAGCCTACAATCAACTTGGAAATGACCGTGGGGAGGGCTATTGAATTAAGATGCGACGGCGTAAACTCCTACACCAGGTCTTGGCACCGAGTGCCTGGCTTAACGCTTGTATGGCCCGGGGGGGATTCTTCAAGGTAAAAAGGGTAGGGGTGACCGTCGGAAAATCTCGAAAAATACCCTAAAAATACCAAACCGTGAAAAATGTTCCACCCTAAAATGTACCACATGGTCTAAAAATCACCCTGAAAATGGATTTCGCTTGGACAACCCCTGAGAAATAATAAATAGCCGATTTCAAACCCTACCAGCCGAATATAGGAAGATCCCCCCCCCCCCCGGGTTGTACTGTCTTTTCGAGGAGATAACAACCGAATACCATCCAAGCCTCTTGTGCACTTGGCATTGATGGCACAAAAAGTATTGGAACAATATAACTAACAATCAAGAAAATGCAAATCTATGGGTTGCGTACCCTTCTCGTCGCTTCGCTTGTCGCTCAGCGGCGCTTTGGCTTAGAGAGGGCAGTAGGACCTCTGGCATCCAGGCTATGGGTTGCGTAGAAAGGATGCCAAAAGAAACGGGAATGTGTAGTAGCAGTGTGTAGCGGTGTAGTAGCTAGCTCCCCGGGGGAGGGGGGACTCCGATATAAAAGGGGTAGGGATGCTCGTCGGACATTTTCGATTTGACCCCTAAGAGGTACTAAAATGGGCGTGGCTGAAGCTTATTTTGAACCCTAAAAGATAATAAAAATGTAAATTGATAACAGCTTTTTTTGTTCAATTGACACCCGACCCCTAAAAGGTACCGCTTTACATAGAAATGTCTGTGTTTGATGGTGGATACCCTAAGTGGTACCAAACTCCTGATTTTGACCCCTAAAAGGTACGACGAGCATCCATGTACCCCTCACATAAGGGAGTCCCCCCCCCCCCCCCCCCCCCCGGGGCTAGCTCTTGCCTCAAATCGATTTTTAAGGCTGTTTTCCACAAACCACTCAGTAGCGCCCACGGCTATGGTAACCGGTGAAAGCCGTCTGATATCTGAGCCAACTTGAGATTTGTATGAGCAGTTGGCTTCCGACAATCATAAACTGGTTTTCCTATAAAGTGTTATTGAATGTAGAACTGCGTACGGCCTGAGTACCGGTCTAGTGCAAACCTTTTGGTGAGAAGTTTTTTTATATAAGTTGTCAAAAAAGAAAGCAGCAGTAATAGTAAATGTTTGCTCGAGTTATGGGAATTCAAACTTTAAAAAAATATATCGATGTTGCCTTCTCCGCAGGCAATAATCAGAAGGGAGTACTCGGGATTCCTTCGTTTTTCTTTCGTCCTCATCAGACCCTTAATCGTCCCTTCTCTGTGTACATCGAGGACTCTCCGTTGGCTGTCCGAATAGTCCGATTTTCCGAAGATATATTGACGGAGTTTTATGGTACGCGTCCAAATTTGGTCATGCTAGAGAAGATGTATTGACGGTGCCCTTCTATTAAATGCCAGCACGCGAAGACCTGGACAGACATGGTAGTGGGTCCCTATCAATCACTTAGTGGTGATGACGTAACGGTGACGTCATCGGTCACGTGATTTTAAGTACATGCCCATATCTCCCTCATTTATAATGCCAGCACGCTCAAACCTGGACAGACATGGTAGTGGGTCCCTAATCAATCACTTAGTGGTGTTGACGTAACGATGACGTCATCGGTCACGTGATTTTTAGTATATGCCAAAATAGCACACTGACCTTCCACGAGTTGCCCTTAGGGGCCCTATGTTCTTAGAAAGGAAGGTAGGTAGAGAGATTGGCAGTTTTTATTTGATCACATATTTCTTCACATATCACAGATCACAGATGACATAAGTTCGTCATTTACACTGATATGCATGATAATGTTCTCTCGAATGACTAACAAAGAACACCGAAAAAGACAAATTCACCATTACCGAAATCAGGGAAAACTACCGTTCTACACTAACCTGATCTAAATCTAGTCTACTACATACGCTTTGTATAGGAAATCATATGGTTTCGAGTGCAATTCGGGATCAAAATTTGAACGAGTTAGTTTTCAAAGAGTATCAAAATTGCACGAGCCCGCAGGGCGAGAATACCATATGAATACCATTTGATTTCATTTAATCATATACTCTACAAATTTACTTGAATCTTCGGACGATCTTCGGAAATATTGGAACAATTAAAGCACCGTTTATGAAGTAATGCTACAGCATCTGAAATGTTAATGTTTAGTACTGAGTGTCAAACGAACGTGTTTTTGCCGTAACCAGAGCGCAGCAGCCAGTTTTAAGAATTCGGAAACACTGATAATGGGAATTCACACAAATTTGGGATAAATTGCACTGCTCTCAGCCAATCAGAATCGAGACATTTTGTTGAGTATACGATGAACACTAAAATCAACATGTGAGTTGAGCGTTAAGTGCAGAGAATATACATGTATATATCAAAGTGTAAGGGATGAACCATTATATTTTTGAGGGGGGAGGGGGTTGGACAAATATTGCACAGGCCCGTGAAAGAGAAAACAAAATTCATGCACAACAAACCGAAGAAAAAACATATTTTGCAAACTCCATTATTATTGGAACTAGTAAGGCAGCAAAGAGTATTCTAACTAAGTGTAATCAGCCACATTTCACATAAGATCACTGTAGATCTGTTATATCAAAGGTACTGAGTATGTAAAGGCATGAAAGAGAAATATATAAAACTACTGTGTGAAAATGTGGTTCGCCGGTGAGGACTCGAACATCGGTCTTCCGCGTTCAATTATATTTTGATGAAAGAAAATGTTGATTTAGTTTTTCAGCTTTGAAAGATAAAATTTAGACGTATATACCATACCAGTGAATATCATTTTTCGCGCGCTCTGATTGGCTACTCAAACAGTGAATATGATTTCATATTCACCTCCGAGCGAAGCAGCGATCACCTCGCGCGAGTTTTTGTCCATTTGACAGAAAATAAAATAACTATTTGGTGCTGGCTATTCACCTGCAGTGTGGTATATACTAAAACAGTTATTCACCTCAGTGTTCTCAGGGGCATTAAGGCATGGGTCTCAAACTATTTCAATATGTATATGTAGTTATGATATGAAATCATGTTTGCCGCGTAGCACTAGTAGGTGTAAAGAATGTGATGTAAAGTGGTATGCTGTAGTGCTATGTGTGCACGCCCTACGAGGGAAAGAGAAAAAATATCTGACCCAAGTGGGACTCGAACCCAACGACCTCCAGGTTGCATGTCTGGCGCTCTACCAACTGAGCTATCAAGTCAGATGAGATCAATCGTGGGTATTGGTGCGTTTTATGGTCACGGCGATTATATATGTATATGTAGTTATGATATGAAATCATGTTTGCCGCGTAGCACTAGTAGGTGTAAAGAATGTGATGTAAAGTGGTATGCTGTAGTGCTATGTGTGCACGCCCTACGAGGGAAAGAGAAAAAATCTCTATTCAATATGGCCGCCGCAAATCAAGAGGGGGTGGTCTATCTCTTCGTGCTTGTTAGATATAGTCTTTGCACTTTTACAGATTCCATAAAGTCACAACCTTGATACCTCGTTGTGGAAGTTTCCATGGAAACGTGTTATGTGACCTTTGAACTCTAATTTTAAGGAAAATTGGGAAAAGCCTCCTGGAGGTCGGTAAAAGTTGTTAATATAGTGGATATTTTCATGCAAGTGAATCAAGGTTGTAGTGCACACGTTCCTGCTCCAATTTGAAAAGTTGGTTATTTTAAGGGGAAGGCAATTTAAGGCAATTGTGAAATTTGATATCCTCAAATTTCCACCGAATTAACAGACATTCCAATGATAACCAACTTTTCAAATTGGAGCACCAAAGTGTGCCCTAACATTGATTCATTGGCATGAAAATATATATTATATCAACAACTTTTACCGACCTCCAGGAGGCTTTTCCCAATTTTTCTTAAAATTAAAGTTCAAAGGTCACATTACACGTTTCCATGGAAACTGTCACAAAAATGTGTTAAGGTTGTGACTTTATCAAATATGTCAAAGAGTCAAGAATATATCTCACAAGCACAAAGAGATAGACCACCCCCTCTTGATTTGTGGCGGCCATATTGGAGACCCATGCCTTAACACCCATGAGTTGGTGAATAGTGGTGGCGAAGTTAAGCGGCTCGGTAAATATCCACCACTATTCACCTCCACTTCGGTGAATAATTGTTAATTATTATACGACTTGGCGTTTTAGAGTGCAAATATATTACACGGGTCCCGAATAGGTTTGGCACAGGTTTATTCAACACTTAAAAGGTTTTGTAAGCACGCGAGCCAATCAACTGAAATAGGGATGTTTGAGTAATATCCAATCAGCTTTTAGCGCGCGAAAACAGCATTTTTAGCGCGCGTCCGCCCCGACATTTGGCTACAAAAAGGCTAATAGTTCCTGTTCTCAATATAATTTCTTCAAACGGCGCTGTAAGGTAAGCGAAAAGTTGTGTTAATACAGCTGGATATTTTTACTCGTCAATTTTATATATTCTCGCCTTTCAGGCTCGAAAATAAAACTGACTCGAAAAATACACTTTTTACAACAACATCCAATTTTCTCGCTTTCTGATTGGCTCTCCGCTATATGCAAAATAAGTACATACAATGAAAATGACGTCACTCGCAAGCCGTGGTAGCTTTGCAAAGTGCTTTCACGGCGAGGTTCGCTTCCAAAAACAAGAAAGTGAGGATTTCACAAGCGTTTTATTACTAGGAGAAGTCAATCGGTGAGTCAAACTTCTTTGTAGTGTGCCATTTGGCAAAATGAGAGTTTTCTCTTGAGTGGAGAAAGTTTCGGCGAATTTGTACTTGTAGTCAGACTTTGTGACTAGTTCTCTCAGAGCTCAGAAGTTTTGAATTATATAACAATAACTTTTCTGATCCAAAAAAAAAAAACTGAAAGGATTTCACATGCATTCCATCAATTGCAGAAGTTAATTGGTGAACCAAATTGCCATTTGTCTAAGAAAGCTTTCTCTCGGCAACGGTAATTGGAAGTGTTTATGTTTTGACTTTCAATGGCCTTTTTCGACTCGAAAGCAGTTTATTACGCACTCATTTGAAGCTATAAGTATAAGTGCTTCGTCGTTGTAAAAAACAAATCGCACACATTTTGCCATTGTCTGTACTCGTACTCGCTACGCTCGTTGTTCCACTTGAGTTTTGAAAATTTTATGGCGTCATTTCTATGATCAATAGGAGTACAGACAATGGCAAAATGTGTGCGATTTGTTAAACTTTCCGTGTAATAGCTTCTATATTTTACTACATTGATGTCGTGTTGATATTTAATTTCTTTTAGCCCGTAACTAACAGATACCTTCAAGAACGTCTGCTATAGTCGTTTCTCATTAGTACTTTGTGACTTTTCAGAAGAGTTTGGATTTATTTGCACTTCCAAACCCTGTTGAAAACCTGCATTTGATATTATCACACCTGACACGGTTCTCTGTTCTTCATAGGGGTGAAACTCTGGTATAAACCTGTTCAACAATAGACCAATTAAATCATAAATCTGAGGTTTATAACTGTTACAGGGAGGTTTATAACTAAGTTTTAAGCCTCCTTTCTATTTGAGAAAAATCGCCAAATGTGATATAAGACATATAAGTCAGTTTCATACTGGCTCGAACCTTCGGTTCTAATCCCTAAACTTAAATCGAACCTCGGTTCTCGGTATGAAACTCTAACTTTATGTTAACAATCCGTCGAATATTTGAAAGCAGCCGTTAGAAGGCGTTGCTTGACGACACAAATAAGTCGAGGAAATCCCAGTATTGGATTTCTTCCAGTAAAGTAATGAACCAGCCTTTCTTGAATCATGCCTAATATTCATAAAGGCATAGACTATATCGCAACCCCGCCGTCGCAGTGCACTCTGTGATGGATATCTCAGTTTCCATTGTTAAATCCAAGATGGCCGCCCAACAACAACAATGGAAAACTGAGATATCCATCCCAGAGTGCACTGCGACGGCGGGGTTGCGATATAGTCTATTAAAGCGAGTCCAGTTGACTCAGCTTGTCACAGGAAGAGAAAAATCTACAGCCGGCTATGACGAAAATTACATTAATTTCCTTATGACACAAAAGAACAGACCAGTGTGGTTCGACAGAAACTAAAACAATTCTCAATTCTGACCGACTCCAATTTTGCGATCTTTGGGACAACTGGCCTCGCTCTGATACCATTGTTACCAGGCATCTTACCGCGCGGCATGAGATATCAATAAGGCCGCTTAGGAAAAGGAAACATTTTCCAACGATCGAACTTTTGCAGTGTTTTAATAGGGATTACTTTGCATCGAACGTTTTCCGTTCGAAGACAGTGGAACTTCTGAATTTTGTCGTCATGTACGGTGAAGGACCTTCTAATGCTCTGAAACGCAATTTTGATGGTTGAGACAAGAAGGACATGCATCCGATCGTTATTCCTTCTGATCGGCCTCTCAGTTCCAATGGGAGTGCGTCCTTAAACAACCTATCATCCTAATTTAAAAAGCGAGTGGATATCAACTAGGTCGACAACCTTGCGGTGATCCACTGTTAGCAAGGCCAAAAAGGGAAAACAAAAGACCTATCTGACGACCTCAAGGAGTTATTTTGGCTCACCGCACACACCAACTGTCATCTCAACTTGATCTCTGTTTGCTCTGCCGACAACCCGACAGAACCCCCTCAAGGCGTCTGTCCTCTACGCGATTGCTCTTCATCCTCACAAGCATGGCATCAAGTGCAATAGTACTTTGTTGGCCGGCACGGGTCACTCGGCACTCGACCTGAACACCCAAATGGATTTACAAGGTCACCCACTGCCCCCATGTCAAACCTTTTCCGACGCCAGATTCTGCAAGTGTCAATATTTGTGGTCAGTCTCAAGCGGTAGTCATCCAAAGACCGGACCTCATGCCTAACCCGTACCTCAGTCTTCCCAACCAGTGCCCCTTATTCCAGCAGTGTTCACTTACGGGCTCCCTGTGGCAGGGGAAATCCTGTGACGTCATCGTATGGTTTGTTCGGTTTTCTGTAAAATAACCAAAACAGTTCTCTAAATGGATCCAAAAATTCTCATTTTTGATCGAATGATCCCCAAATACCCTTAAACTCATAGTCAAATAAACTATTTACATTTTGTGTGTGGTTTAATATGCTTTTATGGGCTATATGAGGGAGTTTAAGGCGTTTGTTTCTCGATGTTTTGATGCTCTCGCGTGATTTGACGCCGACTGGGATAACGTCACACGACTCCCACAACCACAGGCAGCCCACATCTTACAGCTCCACTACCATTATCCTGTCTGATGGGTTCCTGCGCCAGTTATTTCATTGATTTTCTCTCGGGTGTGTAATATGATGAGGCGAATAAACAAGTAATGTATGTCCTGTGATTTTGGTCTCCCAACCGGCTTTATTTAGTTGTCACTTATTTCCATAGTCCATGCGCATGCTCAAAACTGTCCAATCAGGAATAAGGTCAAATTCCCGGGAATACTTGAAGGTTTAAAATGCCCAATAATATCAGTGCAAAATTTCTCGCAAACTATGCCAGCAACGCAAATAAAAACAATGTTGCTTTAGAGTCTGTATTGCCTCTCGTATGTACCACTAGGACTAAATCACTAAATCCTTCAGGTGAGAGCATTAACAATATGTATTTACACATAGATCGAAAGTTCAAGTCCATGCATTTCGTTTTCACTGAGATCAGTCAGCTTCACTAGTTGCTGTTACCCCGTGCTCCTTTAGTTTAGACATTTGATCATCCATCAGAGATACGAGTGGAAAAATAATCGACGAATTACAAATCTGTTGTGGTGAAGATCTTAAAGAAAGCGACTTGCCAAACTCAGTGCTGAAGTTGACGAAGACATCTTCCCTTTTGCATAGATTAAATAATGTACTGGTACAAATTTATTATTGAACACTTTCAAGGTATAATGGACTATTGCACACAAAAAACGAACCCCTCCTCCCCCCCTATTGAGGAACGTCGGATATTGCCCTTTTCTTACCCCTCCCCTGGAATTTCCGAAAAACCTGTACACTATGGCATTCCCCCATGGAATTGCCATCTTGAATGAACCCCCTCCCTTGGAATTCCACATATTTTCGATTAAAAATGTCCTTAAGCCCCTGGAATTCAATAAGAAAGGTACCCTTCCCCTGAAAATCCACATGAAAAATGGACCCCCACCCCTGGAATATTATATTCCTCTCGTCGTTGAAAGATTTTTCGGACCCAAAACCTGTGCTTTCTTTTCTTCTTCACTTTTCTTTGTCTTCTTCGCTTTAAGATGGCGAGAAAGATCAAGTAGTACGCTTCGATCGTTAGTCGTTGGTTCAACGCAGCCGCCATGTTGGAAAAGTTCCCGCCAGAAAGAAGGGCAAAGACCGGAAAGACCCAGGCCTCCTCGGCTTGGACGATCGTAGCGATCATATGGAAACCGGTCAAACATTTAGGATCGCTACTATCGCCGCGATCACTGGGCCAATTTTTCAGCGATCGTAGCGATTATATGGAAACTAGGCTTAAGCAACCACGACGACGCGGCCAAGGACGACGGCTTAAAACAATAGCCTTAATTACAGAATACAATAAACGCCTACATTTTGACCGTTCTCTGCAAAAACACAACGTGAAAACACCAAATTTCACGTTCAAAGGAGAACGCGAACGTAAAAATGTAAATCACACCGTTTATCATTCGGCCTGAACTGAACTCTGTCCTGATCACATTTTTCGAAAATATGGTTATAAAAGGCACTTGAAGGCAACTAAAGGAAATAGTAAACATCAAATCTCAGGAGAAAACCCTTTTCTACGTTTCGTCGTCATAGCCGTCGTCGTCCTGGTTGCTTATTATTGATCAGTTTGCTGCCAGAATTATTATCTACCGAATGTGACTAACCCTTATGAACACTCCCGACTTCTAGTCCGCTTATCTTCCCACTACACTATCAGGCACGTTTATTGGTACGTGGAAGAGAAAATAACACTAGAAACCTTGGGATCAATAACTGTTATTCAACAAAATGCCCGGCAAACAATGCTTCCTAATGATTCAAGAAAACAAGTATGGACCCTTTGCACGTGACGTCATAGCCGCCATGTTGGTGTACAGTTAACAATAGATTCTTCGTTAGCTTCTTTTGTTCTGTACACCAACATGGCCGCCATGCCCTTTGTCATTTGAATCTCTGAGGTTGAGTGGAAACCATCTATTATATTAGTTTTATTGTACAGCAATTCCCACCTTTAGAACATACTCAACAAATATCTGGATTATGATTGGTCGGCAATGACGAGTGCATCTAAATGTTATTGCATTGAGTGCACGCAGTCGCCTGCTCTCAGAAAATGTTTTCTCAGTACATTATTATGAAATAAAAATCGCATGAACTGGTCGTGCTATACTTGATTTATAGGCAATGCAATTGAGTGATATTTTGAAAGTTCTAATAATTGCACGAGCCTTTAGGCGAGTACAATTTGAGAACTTTCAAAATATCACTTAGTGCAATCAATCCCACATAGCGATGCAGCCTTACGCGTCCTGTTTCATGTTATTAGTATTTTTAATGTGATTGTAAGGTTTTTCTATAATTAGTCTTTTTCCTTTTATTTTTACTACTTTTAAGTCCTTGGGCCCGCAGTAATTGGCTCACTGCTGTTGCGGATCCGCTGCCGCATATTTTGGTGAGTTTGTTTGCTATTATTATGTTTTATTGTGTTATTTTTCTATTCTTTCCTTGTATGTTCTTTCTGACTTTGAAAATGGTGAAGCTAATGAAATAAAATGAAATGTTTTTCCATAATAATATAAATTCTCCACCCGCATTTCACCCCTTAATCTTACATTTCTCCAAAAAACTATATGAAGCTAAATTATGGTTATATGAAAAAGATAATTCATTAAAACTGCTTAAAGTGCCTATGAAGTAAAAAAATCGACCCCGTTTTTATTCGATTTTATAAAATTTGGGATTTCTCTTAGTCATTTTGTGCAATTAAAAATACATTCGGAGAGCATGAACACTATAAATAATTATTTAATTTTTCTTCGTGTTGCAGTCAGGCATAATTGTCAAAATCGTGCGACAAATTTTATGCCGTTAATGACATGCTAATTACGTGCGTGACGTCAAGTGGTTTGGACATTTATATTCACAAAATTAAAAATATGGCCAACGGCAAGGCTTCTTTGAGAACAAATATGACTGATGGCAAGGCTCCTCAAGTAAGACATATTTAGAATGAGAATTAGACAAAAAAATGCACCGTATTTTGTATTATTTACGAAGACAAATATTAATGTGCAAACCACTTGACGTCACGCATGAATTAGCATATCATTAACGGCATAAAATTTGTCGCACGATTTTGACCACTATGCCTCACTTCAACACGAAGAAAAATAGTGTTCGCGCTCTCCGAATTATTTTTTTATTGCACAAAATGACTAAGAGAAATCAAAAATTTAATAAAATTAAATAAAAACAGGGTCAATTTTTTCACTTCATAGGCACTTTAAACGCAAACTGTTACTCAACGAAGACTTGCAGTTTACAAGTCATCAAAGTTCGGCAGGATATCAAGTGTAAAATCATCATGTCGTCCAGCTTTGATCAGTTCCAACACTGTATGCATGGTATAACAGTGTGCTCCGAGATGACGTTGGGCAGGATATCAAGTATAAAATCATCATGTCGTCCAGCTTTGATCATTTCCAGCACCGATATGCATGGTATAACAGTGTGCTCCGAGATGAAACGTCTGCAACATCTATGTACAGTATCATATACCTTTGTAAAATGTGTTTCAGAGAGGAATTTTATGACTTTGTTGGGTCTTTTAACAATGTTTTTTTTGCTATGAATGGCAAGCTGTCTATGGATCGTGCTGCATTAAATGACAGTGCCATAAATAGCTGCGCCTTTCAGTGCGCAGAGGTTTCTCGCTTGTGTACGAAATATCGAGTTGTTGTGGCTAACTGCAATTTCCTCTTGGTTCCTTTACGGGCTCCATGAGAACCTTTGTTCCTTCGTACTTTGTAAACCGCTATAAAATTGGAATGGAAAGGTAATGTGTTTAGTTAATACATTCCAACACTGGGTGATCTTGTAAATTGGACAGCTGTCTTCGCAATTGCGCATGTGCTATATGTAGATGAGTTATAAGGTACTGATAACATGGCCACGCAATTTCTACGTCGAGTGTATTTTTGTCTCTTGAGTGCGGCCTTTCCAACAAGCACTGCCTGAATTTGACGAAGAGAATTCTTCCTGACTGCTGCATTTACAGACACCCGAGAAGCCAGCTCGGAAATCCTGACTCATGCCGAATAGAATTATGGGATTCATGATATGTTTAACATAATACAGCAACATGGTTACTATGTTGACGTAAGCGAATGCGACGTTTCTTGTTAAAAATGGCGCAAATTCCATAATCATCATTATTACTCCACGCGGGATGTAACACACTTGAAAGATTAGCATCAGAACAATGAGCATCTTGATGAGCCTTCTTTTCTTCTCAGACCGATGTTTGGTAATCTCCCGCTGCAGTTGTGAGCTGTTAGCGTCGCAATGCTTTTCTATGGCGTCTTTCTTGCTCAAACTTACGATGACTCTGATGTAAGACAACATTTGTACGAGTAACGGCAGCGCGATGAAGACAACCACGAGGTAAATAGCGAACATGTGAAAATCCTCTTCTGGGAAATTAGCGAAACAGTAGAAGACGCCGTTTTCCTCGAGATGGGAAACAAAAAACACCACGGGTAGTGCAGTACCGACATAGCAACCCACCCAGATGATGCCAATCAGGATCTTCACTTGCTTCTTGTCCATCCTTGGCTTGAATGGATCGACTATAGCTCTGTATCTCTCCATAGCTATTGCAGTGAAGGTGAATACCGATATAGAGACAAGGGCATCCTGTAGTGGTGCAAACACATAGCAAAGTACCTCACCAAAGATCCACCCCTTGGCATACTGCTCAATAACTCGCAGTGGAGCCATGAACAAGGTAACCACGAGATCTGCTACAGAGATATTCGTAATCAGAAGATTGCAAGGTGTTCTCATCTCGCGCCAACGAATCAAAGTTAGAATAACCAAAAAATTCCCAGACACTCCGATCACACTTATGAGAGAAAAGAAGGCTGTGGCAATAACCTGGATGTCCTCCTGAGAGATGGGACCTCTAGGAAATGTGTGGTTTACCTCAGTAGACTCGAAGTCTGTGAGATTCCCAGTTGAATTCCTCGACACGTTCGATGACATATTTCGTTGGTCACCTAAGGCTAATGTCCTTCGTTAGTTAGAGATCTGCTTGGTCGTTTTCGACGCTCAAATGAACTTTCACAAAAGCTGCCTGGCCTATAAAGTGTCAACGAGACCCAATCTACACGCCAATAATCCTACAAGAAAGTGGATTGCAACAGTACATAAGTATTACGACAATCGATTTTGGCCATACTTTAAGAGTCAGCTGTCTCTGGGGGCGTTCGATCTCTTGTTGTACTGAGGGTATTCTATAAATGGTGTCCTCATTGAGAAAAACGTCTCACTTAAAAGCTACATCGCACTTTGACGTTCGTAAACTAAAACGTACTCTGATTTTCCTCACTAACTCTTAATTTCAAAGCACTTTGCAATATGTCAGGTGCTTCCTGTAACTTATTAACTTTCATTAAGGTCTGTAACATTTTGCGGTTTGTTAAAAAGCGAAGCCAAACTCTGAACACCAATAACTCAGCCAAACCGTTAAGTTAACAACAATCAGTTCTAGAAAATTATGTTTCATTTCCTATTTGTAAATTAGATTTGGAATGTCTAACCGCCGGCAAGTGAGTAATTTGTGTACATTCCTCACGGTTTATATAATGAATTTTGTTAGGTAAAATAATGAAGCGTAGATTTTGTTTGCTTTATGATCTTCCACACGTTTCTTGATAGTATTAAATAATGTCGCTTTTCCTCTCTATCCATTATCTCTCATGTGTGTCAAGTTCATGACTTTTCCAGCCAGCTATGCCGTTCCAGGTTTTATTTATCTATACGCAACCAATAGACCAGTTCGCGGTAAATTCCGACATTTTTAAAGAGTGCAAACATGGCGCGAAATACAGTGTTTGTATGGGAATCCGATGCCAAATAAAATCCTTAAAATCAAATTTCTGAAATATTCTTCAGATACAAACTTAAGATCGAAAGTGAGGGATGTAGCTGTGCTGGGTTTTCAGTTTTCCATACATTGTCTGTACATTTTCACGCGGAATTTGACTCGTCTTTACAGACAAATGTATGGAAAACTGAAAACACGATTGCACGCTTCCCGGCTACATCCCTCAAATTTCGATCAGTTAATCTTTTACCTGGTATCTTAAGTTTGTATCTGAAGAATATTTCAGAAATTCGTTTTTACGGATTTTATTTGGCATCGGATTCCCATACAAACACTGTATTTCGCGCCATGTTTGCACCCTTTTCAAAACGTCGGAATTTACCGCGAACTGGTCTATTCATAACCTATACTCTATTATTTCCTCAAAGCAATATGAACAAGAAAGAAGTAATTGGAAAGACCTTCCGTTTCTCGTCCCAGAACGCCGTCGGCCCAGAACGCCGTCGTCCCGTCGGCGCCGTTTCTTTATTTAACTCTTTACATTATACTGGCCGTATAATTTTTTACCCATAAATTTTGGCTTTAGCCATTTAGGGTAAATTGTAAAATCCTTGAAACAAATTGCTTTCCTATCTGTCAAAAATAGATGAAAAGTGAAAAGCCGCCTTAGTCATAACTCAGTCTTGTTTTAATTATTCTCATTTCAACAAATAAACTGAAAAGTTCAGAGAGTTTCCTCTTTGAACTTGAAAGTAAATTCATGCAGAAATAGTTTTTTCTTCCGTCCATTGCGGATTGTCAATCGACAAATACTCGTAAGAGCCTTTTTATTTGATCTGCATGTCGAAGAATAAAGCAGGGCAATTTGATTAAAATATTAACCAGATTTAATGGCACTAAAAGGCATCAATTATTTATTGGCGTTATCGCCGCCGCCGAGTGAAGCGTTTTTCAACAGTTATACTAGTTGCATTTAGATTTATTAAAATAAACGGATTAGAAAAATGTGGTTACAAATTTCCCACACGCGTCTTTCGAAAGAATAAAAGTTAAAATTAACAATGTTCGTGCAGTTGTATTTTTCGTGATTAAGAGTATGGAATAACTTTGGTTATTACTTTAGCCAAATCGTCACTCAATTCTGATCAAAATAAGCGTCATTTCTAGTAGATATAACAATGAGACTGAAAGAACATTTGTTGTCTCTTTTCATAATCTTTGTTAGTGTTAATTTAGGAATATATAGGATGACTTCGGGGGCGTTCCCCTTTGAATTTTAAAAAGGAAAGGAACTATTCTGACTATTACTAGTATACCCCACATTATGCTGGAAACAGGTTTACAACATTGTAAAAACTTCAAAAGAATTTTGAGGGGTGGAAATCTTGAAATCATTCAGAATTCTTTGTATTTGGATGTCTCAGTCAGATGATACGATATACATGCCATCTTCAAGAGTCTTTGTCTCCCTCCTCAAAAACCTAAACCAATTCTACCCATGACCCGGTCGTTCGACGAAATAAGAGTAACTCAGGACGTAACTATTCCCTGTACGCGATAGCGCTAAATCTGTAATTGTAATCTGTACATTTTAACCTCGGGTTAGTCGGAATTTACCCCGGGGGAGCGCTTACCCTTTTCTCGGAGTATCCGGGTACAGGAAAACATCACTAGATTTTTTAATTCAGCCCCGGCTGCCGGTTGGAGAAAATCGTCTACGGCTCGCTGTATTTATACGTAAAACAACGTTTGGGTATTTTTTAACGCTTTGTGGTCTGGTAAAAAACAAGACCGTGAACATTACTTCTCAGACTCATGAATAATTAATGAGTTTAACAACCAATCCGGTTATCCCATTTTGGTCATGTGCATGTACCTTGATACACGATGAAACTCCACATCAAGATCTGAGGAGGTATCTTGATGAGCAATCAAATGACAGATGAATCTTGAGTCCAATGAAACGCCAGATCAAAGTTGCTTCGATAGGAGCCCATTACCAGGAGCGTCCATCTTCCCCATTGGTTCTGTTCCCAGCACAGGAGTAGATGTGGCTATATTTAGAATTGCATTTCGCGCGAAATAAACAAAGGCCATGTTGTCCTAGCCAATCAGATAGCTAACGTCACTTCTCATTATTATTCATTCTTCTTCTTCTCACTTTCAACGCGGGAATTCGATTTCTAAATATAGCCACATCTACTCCTGTGCTGGAGGCCCAGCCCATGATATAGGAACGCTCCTGGTAATGGGCTCATGGCTTCGATTAGTTCAAACACTTATCAAGACACTGGCATCACACCAAGAGAAGTAAAGAAAACGATAGAAAATGAAAATCAGCGCAGTACGTAATGTGTCTCCGAACATTCCACCTCCTGAATGCTCTCGAAGTTTCTCGACGTATAGTCCTCTATCCTGCCCACTATACTATTAGACACGTTTTTTGACATGACTGACAGAAAATAACAATGACAAGCCTCGTGATCAATAATAGGACGTTTGCATGATGACGTCACATACTACAACTACCAGAACTCTTTGCGCGGATTCTTTTGTTCCTTTAATTTGAACCATTGTCTTGGAATTCTCAACGGAGTTGATAAATTTGAACGAGAAAATGTTCCTTATAAATATAAACCACCTGTGAAAATTATGAAATTTATGAATACAGGAATTGTCTGAGAAGTTACATCAAAAATTCGTTCTGTGTGCTTGACCATGATATATAACTTCAAAACGCACAGATTTAACGGCTCAATCACAGTTACTGGGAAACTACCCACCCACCCCTCCTTGGACATGCATCGTTCTATTAATGATTAACCAGTAAAGTTAGGGTGAAGTGTGGGGGAGGGGTGGGGGTTTCCCAGAAACCGTGATTGATCCGATTTAACAATATTGGAAAGACATCTATCTCAATGTCCTAATCTAATACACGAACACAATTTATATCCGTAGCCAGTGAGTTATTCTATATTTAATCGTGCTTTTGATGGATAAACAGTTTTACAATATCGTGAAGTTAATAGGGCCGACAACATTTCACCAGAATTGCGATGAATGGACCTTATTCACACGGCGGCCATGTTTAATCCCAGGAGTATAAAAACCTTTGTTCTGCACGCGTGAACTCGTTCTTCAACATATAACGGCTCAAGTAATGGTCTGGCAATAGGCACAAATTGCTCTATCGTATATCTTAGAAAATAAACTCCATCTTAATTCTAGAACCAGAACTTTAAGAACCATTAATTTAATGATCCCCCCAAGGACTAATTTATGAATCAGCCAGTCTAGCTCTTTCAAGAAATTACAGTAACTAATTGAGTTAATTCCCGGCACGTTGCGCTGTTAATCAGCGGGAACCAAGCACATTAGCAGTACTGGTCAGGGCTAATTAGCTCATTACCAGCAGTGTCCATATATGGTATATCCGTGAATCAGCATATGCCCGGATTGACTGAGCTAATTTTAGAATATGTTTCCCGGGTAACTGTCTTCTGACTCCACTGCGGTCCGTACGCGCTTGCCAGCGTTATCGAGACTGATTTGAGGTTCTTTGAGGTGATTTACTAACATTGTACTGTCCTGAGTATAGGTTGACTGGATAGTGAGGGCACGAAAATCAGTTCTAAATATAGCTCAATCCAGTCATACGCTTAGTATGGGAGATGGGCACTCCTTCAATGGGAGAAAATTGTGCGGTTAATCGGAGTATATAAACAATAATTAGTTTATCCATGCCTTGCAGCCAGGGGCTTGATTGCTTTCGATTAACTGATTAATAAAAAGAGTTAGTAGGCTTACCCGATGTTTTTATAGTAGTACTCTTTTCTTTTTAATAATGAAGGTGCTTCACGTTAACATTATAACGATTTGCCATCAATTATTAATTAATTTCTTCCCTGAAAATCCTCAAACGAAAATTGGTCGCAGAAAGCCAGTTAAAATGTTACATCTGGAAGTTCTACTAGTATTGAAGGAGGAAATCTAAATATGCGAGTTGAAGATCGATGGAAGTAATTTAAAATGCCGTTTGAGCGACGATTGCGCTCTGACTCATTTCGGATCGAGCTTATTATAATCTCTCGGCCAAATTCACCCCAGTCGTATAATCAGAAAATGCTCGGCACAACTAAAAATTACTTTGGTAATTTTTGGCGGGAGAGTCACCGCGCGACGAGTTGAAAGAATTGTTCAAAATCCTTGCGGAGTCGAACCACAGACTGACTCCATATGCAAGCTATGTCTACACCAACTAAACTTATCTAATTAAAACTGTATCAATAATAATAATACTACTTTATTTCACGAGGGTTGAAATACACGACAGCCAAGGCTGATAAACTTACATTTGGTAAAACAGGTTTTTGACCTGGTAAAACAGGTTTTTGACCTGGTAAAACAGGTTTAACCTGTGGGTGTTTACCAATTACATCAAACCACGCGGTTGAAAATTTTAAGCACTAGATAAAGAATGAGCGGACGATCTTTATGGGATTTAATTACAAACTCGAGCTGAAAGCGAGAGTTTGTAAATCCCATAAAGATCGGACGCGAATTCTTTATCGCACTTATCAAACGTCTAGATGTAGAGAGTCATGTTTTCAGTTATTTTGGCGATACGACTTATTTTGGCCGAGAAAATCGCAGCAAAAGTTTATGTAAATCAGGATGAAATCTCTAGTACAATTAAAGACACTGATGTTTTATTAATTAATTTCCTTTGTTTTTGCTTCATAAATTATTAATGAGTTTGTTAAAATAAATAAAAAATGGAAAATAAAATAACTATAAAATGAACATGCGTTCACCGGATTTACCGAGAGGACCGGGACGAGTGGATTTCCCCAACCGGTAGCCCACGTTTTCAAAAAATGACGCGTATCATTTGATTTTCCAACCTGAATTTCTGTTTTTTTAGGTATAAATGGTGAGCAACCCTGGTAGCAACTGAATTCATGTCCGGTCGAGTTGACTATCTCACACTATCCTCCGTACCGAACAAGATAGTTTCAGTTTCAGTTTCATTTTATTTCGCACTATTTACAATACAATCATTTCATATACAAAGATAAGCAATTGTAAAAAAAAGATACATTAGAATAAAAGATTAAATAAATAATAAAGATGTGCGCAGTGGTCAAAGGAGCGAAAGCTTTCGAGTCAACCACTGCAACATTATTTTAAATATAGAAAGAGCTTAGCTAAAGAAAATCAAATTGTGTTTTATGTCTGATATTTTTGAAGGATATTTTTATACCGATTTTTAAACAGAACGAAAAAGGAAGAATGTTTAACAGAAGTGTCAATAGTTTCCCAAATTTTGGAGGAAATAAATTTGAATGTATGAATTCCAAAGTTAGTTCTAGCTTTTGGTCTAACCAGGTTCATGTTAGCAGCACATCTTGTGTTATAAGAATGTTGCTCAGCTGCTGGAATAACAAATTTAGAGAAGACCGTTAGGGTATTTGTTTTCCTATTTATAATTTTGTAGGTAAATTCAGCAATTCTTAATTTGAATAAATTATCAAGTTTTAGAATACCAAGAATGTTGTAGTAAGGTGAAGCACTTTCTCTTTGATATGCGAAACACATACTTTTAATGCATTTGTTTTGTTTGGTTCTTATTTTAGCCAACTTTGTAGTATATGTATTGCCCCAGCTCATAAGCCCATAGTTGAGATATGGGTATACAAGTGTATAATATAATTGCCTTAACATATTGAATTCGACAAAATGTCTAAGTTTACTTATAATTCCTAGTTTTTTTGGCAATTTTATTATTTATGTTTTATTTGGTAATTCCAGTTAAGGTGTTCATCTAAATATATTCCTAAATATTTTATATTGGACTTTTGTTCAATATTTGCAATTTTTATACTAGCTGTTTTCTTCTTTGCTGATGCTATAACCATAAAATTGGTTTTCGTTAAATTAACTGATAGTTTATTAACAGCACAGTAATGTAATAATAGTTCAAATTCTTCATTCATAACCGTTTCTAAATCACTAACATTATCAGCAGAATAAAAAACATTTGTATCGTCTGCAAAAATGCGAAAGGATAACTTTTTAGAACAGTTTGGCATATCATTTATATACAACAACAAAAGTAGTGGTCCAAGTGTTGAACATATCAGGTACAATACCTGTTCTAATAGATTCGTTATAAATATAAGTGAAAGGAATTGAAAGCTGTTCGCTAGCTATTTTAATCAGTTTATTAGGAATATCTAATGATGATTTATTTTCTTTCAGACCAGCAAACAGTTTCTGCACCTTAAGCAGATGAACTGGAGACATTACAAAGCTCGAAACAGGGGATTATGTATGTAACTAATTGGATTGTCGTCTACGTTTTTAATTTCACTTGCCAACCTTGAACCTACGTTGACGAAATGATGGTTAAACTGATTCGCAATATCAAATGAATTTGTAAATGTCCGATTATTTATCACAAGTCTTGTTGGATATAATTGACCTTTTGATTTCCTTTTAATCAATGTTCCAATTAGTTTCCATGTGGCTTTCAAATTGTCTTTATATCGTTCAAAGTTAATCCTATAGTACTGTTTTTTTGTTTTGACTCTTGATTTGATTCAATTTGTTCGCATATCATTTATAGTAATTAACCTTTTTCTTGTCATTTAGAGTGAACGTGTGTGTAATACAACTTCTGTTTAGTCTTAATTGATTTTAAAATTCCATTTGTTATCCATGGTTTGGTCCATTGTTTAATTTTATTACGAGGCGTTAACTTGATAGGAGCATGTTTATTTACAATTGTAGTTATAACATTCATTACATTAGCTGATGATTCATTAAGATCAGAACTGGCATTGTATGTAACATCGTTCCAGTTTACTGAATTAATATCATTTAAATAAGCATCTTTGTCAAATTTACTGTAGTCTCTAAAAAAACGGCGTTCTTTATTTCGCTTTATTGACATATTAATTATACAAAAAATTGGTAGATGGTCCGAAATATCGAAAAGTCCAATCCCAGAAGTAATATTATCAATCGAGCTATTAGTGTAAATATGGTCAATCAGAGTCTTACTATGGTCTGTTAATCTAGTCGGTTTAGTTATTATCGGTAGAAAAGTATTAGTATAGAGCATATCTAGATATATTTCCGTTGGCAAGTGATTTGTGTATTTAAAAAAGTCAATATTAATATCACCTAGTATATACACTTGGTATTTGCAGTGGTTTAAATGTTTAAGCAACTCATCTAGTTTTTCGGTAAATTGTTCTATGTTTGCTTTATGGTGTCTATAAACAGAACCAATTATAATATTTTTACCTTGCGGACCAGTATCGATCGATCTCGACCCAGCAGGTTTCTACTTGATCGATATCAATTCGTATATCAGGCCTAGAAATGGGTTTCAGGTCGCTTGATACATATATTCCAGCCCCACCGGCAGAAGTTGGCGAATCATTATAAAAAAATTATAGCCTAATATTTCAATATTAGAGACTGAATTAGCATTCAGTCTAGTTTCGGTGAGTGCTACAATATCAGGTTTTTTTACGAGTGTGTATAGCATATCATTCAAAAGGCCTACATTCTTTGAGAGACTTCTAATGTTGCAGTGGAATAACGAAAGATATGTTGAACCTATATTTACAAAAGTCCTGTTAATTTTATCAGCTGTATAGTAGCTAGATGTTGGAGTACTTAGCATAATATCCGAGTCACTTTCATCGGATTTATCAGGGTTAGACATTAACTGGTAGAGATCCATATCGGAATCTAATTCACGGTACCAGCAGTGGCGGATCCAGGGGTGGTTACGGGGGTGACATGTCACCCCCCCCCTTTTGGGCCAAAAACAAATTCTGTATAAGAATTCGTAAAAATAAAATACATTCGTTATTTCGCACCAGAAACTGTACCGGTCAAAATAGTCACCCCCCTTTTTCAAATCCTGGATCCGCCACTGACCAGGTACCGTTAACAGCATTAAATTCGTAATCCGTTAAACAATGGTCAGGAATGGTAAATATTCTAAATTCCACTTACTTGCCATTGAATATACATGTCCAGTTAATATAAAGTTGGCATTACAAAGTCTCTACGTTTCGGCGCTTCAGTTCGGCGTGAAATTCTCAGCAAACACGTCAAATTCCTCGACTCTTGTAAATCCAGAGATTGCTGACGAGTCAGACTCACGAAGTAGTATTTTCCCATTCGCCGTCCATAGATATTTGAAGTGATTATAGATATTTGAAGGGCATGTTCTTTCACCCACAATCCGGCTTTGCGCGCGAAAATCTTTAAATCCGTTATAAAATCGCGGTAGTTTTTGTCAGTACAAGAACTGTTGCCAGTGCACCTTATAGGCACTTGTTGTGCTCGTTTTTTTTTTTGGCCGTATCTGTAAAACATAGCTAAATAAACTTATAAAAATATCGTATCAATATATTTTTCCTAAACAGACTCATAACTGGCCCAGGTCGTCTTTTGAAAAATGTTAATGAACATGAAGTTACATGGGAAGCTATGGCCTCGTGACGGCCGCCTTACAGACTTCACCCACGCGGCGTTGAGTCTAACGATTAGAAGATCAGTACTGAAACTCGTGCAGTTGTAATCATTCTCCTGTTCGTATTTAAAGGGCACTGTCAATCGAATTGAACGTACAAGTTTCTTTAAAACAAAACTACAAAAATAATACCTGAGAACAAGTAGAAGAGAAATACCATGCATGCGAATCAGTGTGGTGGCAAACATTACTGATTGGATTACAAAATATGTTATAAAAAATGTCCATATAGAAACGTGTTTTTTTAACATATTTTATTAAACACCATTCTTAAAGGGGCTGTGTCACGGTAAGACTTTACATTCGTTTTTCCGGGACAGAAAGAGCTATTTCCACCGATTTTGATTTGAACTGACGAACCTCTCGGTCATGTGGGATGCTTAAAATGAAAGCAAATATGCAAAAATGACTAACAAACAGTGTATATAAACAGTCTCCAGGAACAATATAGAAAATCCTTTCAATCAAGAGTTTAACTGTTTGTATCCAATTAACAGCCACTAAATGAGCGATTACTCGATACATGCGCAGTACCCATCGCCCAGAATGGCTGGACATATCGATATATATGCACATCTCATTAACTGCCGAAATCACTCACGCGTCAAGCTCATTAACTGCTTAGCGGGAGATTCAAATGCAGAGAAAATGGCCGACTCTCCCTTTAACACTACTTTTACAACCTCAAAACTAAAGACTATAAACTAATAATAATCCACTAGTATCCAAAGTACATACATACACACGTAAAACATACGATCAATTTCAAACATTAAAAAAAAGGCAAAGGAAAAAAACAAATATCAACTTAATATTCCTATTTAATAGAGATAAAAAGGGGGTAAGTTTCTCCCATTTCTGTAAATGAGAAACCATTGTATTATTTCTTTCTGCTATCGATCCTTCAATCCTATAATAATATCTCATCTTTTGAAAAACATCGTCTAATTTTGGCACTTTCCCACGTGCTCTGTATTTGAACAACATTAGTTTGAAAATAAATATAACAAAATTAACAATAGCATTGTTTTCTCCTTGGTTTACTCCTAAAATTATGTTGAAGACATTCAAGGAGGGTATTACAATATCACAGGTATCTAACCACGTTTTTAAGGTATCATAAAAAATAACTACAGGACGACATTCAACAACAAAATGAATCGTTGACTCCTCCTCCAGCCCGCAGAAAGGACAACGAAAATCATCAATTAAATTAATTGTATAAAGATCCTTATTAAGGTAAAGGCAATTGTTAAGGATTTTGTATTGAAAGTTTCTAAGATAAGATTCGATCGTTGTTTTATAAATACGAACATAACTTACCTTCCAATCTCATTCCTCAACCATTAGCCTTCTTTCCCACTTAGCTTGTGCAATAGGTATTCCTGTTTTCTGGGTTATCAGGACAGTCAACTCGCCTTGCGAACACCCCGCTATTACGGACAGCAGACAGATCCCCGGCGAAAGCTACAGAGGCTTGACTGAGAATAACTCCCGCTATTACAGAAATGCGGATACTTCACACGGTCCCAACGTAACATTTTTATTGTTTCGGCTCTCGTTACAGCGGACACGCAGGCCTTCAAAAACATTCTTACATGACGGACATGTGTCCTTCCAAACCTTCCCAGCTACAGTTGATGTCGTAATATCTACCTTCATAAACAAACCTTAGTGGACATTTGGGGACTAAATGTCAATAACGCGAGAGCGCGGTCAATTTGCACTCGCAAGCGAGTTTAACAGGCTTGGGGAGAAAGTTAGTGAAACTGCAGCCAAAAGCAGAAAGTCACAGAGCAGCATCGGACGCTTTTTCGTGAAAGACTCACTTGGATCAGTATCTCGGTCTAACTGACTGAACGCAGGTTACACGGAACGTATGCCTTGTCAGCGCTTTCATAGTTCCTTAGAGCATGCTTGTGCGTCGATTGTGCGAAATGATATTAAAGCGTTTAAACTAAATCAATCTCAGTACAGTATACAGAAAGTTACAAAGAACACGCATGTGATCATTACTTTGTTATAAATACCTCTCAAGACTCACTCTCGTAAGATTGTGAAAAATTGGTCAGCTAATAGTGTTATCCACTACATGTGCGTTAATAAACATTTTCACGCTGTATCACGTTTTCTTTCTCGCACCCCGCTATTGCGGACTCTCGCTATTACGCACACCAAATCACGGTCCCGAGGGTGTCCGCTATAACGAGAGTTGACTGTATATCATAGACATTTTTATTAGTTAATTGTTCAGCCTTTAAATCTATCGTATCAGGGTATATTTCACTGCTACCACTACTTTACTAGACTTCAGTAGTGACTTCCAGTGCTGAGGAATTGCATGAATGATTCCAAGCCAGCTGAAAAATTCATTCGCACCCAACCCTGGATTGAGCTTTTTCCCATGAGAAGCCCCGTTCATTGTCCAAAAGGTCTCTAACTCGTATAATATTTTTCTCAATAATTCTCCTAAAATACGTCGTGTCTAGTGAAATATATCTATTATTCCACAAAGACTGGCATAATATCTTGTCTATACATCCTCCCCCACTGAGTCGTCACTAACCGCTGCCCATGCCTTCAACATATTTTTATAAAACTGGGGTATATTAGACGGATTTTTTTAAACATCAAAGTTTTCGTTAACACACTTAATACCACCTATCTCTTTGAAATATATAGCAGGACCTTAACTACATCCAAGCTTTTAATACTTGTTAATCAGACCGCCATGATCAGACGACTTAAAGTGCCTATATGAACAAAAAAAAAATTATTTTAGATATCAATTCTAAATCAAGTGAATAGTAGAATGGTAAAATATATTTTGCTTTGAATGCTGTACCGCTGAGTTAAGGGGGTTTTAACACTGATCCAAAATGCTAATTACATGACGTCAGCTAGGGGAGGTATTTGCAATCACGTCTTAGTGGTCGTGAATGGGCGTTTCTACTGATACTAGGAAAACAAATTTCTAACACTGATAATTTGAAAAAATTGTTTAATTATAACAAAAACATTTGTATAATAATTGATGCCTCCCCTGACGTCTGTAATTAGCAATTTGGATATTAAAACTTCCTTAACTCAGCGGCACAGCTTTCAAAGCAAGATATATTGTACCATTCTACTGATTCACTTGATGTAGAATTGATATCTAAAATACAAAAATAAGCTTCATAGGCACTTTAACAAGAGTCTTATACTTAATCTTTGCCTTTTTCCCTCCCCACATGAACTTCGCAACTTCTTTCTCTACCTTTTTAATAAAATCCTTGGGAACACTTAACTTAGAGCAGATATAAAGAAGCTGAGAAAGTGCCAATAACCTTATATTTGTACTTTACCAAACAGGGTAAGGTGGCGCATTTTCCAGATTGAGAGTTGCCTTAAATTTTTCAAGAACCCGATAAAAAAAAACATTTTTGCAGGTCTTTGTTCAAGGAGCAGTGAATTTCTAGAATTTTTATACTTTCCTTATTTATATCAATAAATTTTCCTCTGACTTTGTCCTCTATCCTAGCTCCACCTATCCAGCAGGCATCAGATTTTTCAAAATTAATTTTTAAGGAGCAATTAATACCCACTAAAGTCCTCTAAGCGAACAATAACTGAGTTGAAAGAGTTCACGTCTTTCAAGAAAAAGGTGGTATCGTCGGCGAATAACGATACCTTTTGTTCTACCTCTGCAACTTCTACACCGTGTATGGTTGCGGATGAACGCACCATTTGGGCCATAACTTCAATTACCATAATAAATAAATATGGCGATATCGGATCGCCCTGCCTTGTCCCTCTAGATATTCTAAAATATTGGGTAGCTGTTCCATTATTCAACACACGGCTTTCATTGTCTGACAAGAGCCTTAAACCCTATTTTTTTTCAAGGTCGCAAAAATAAAACTATGCTCAGTCAATACTATCAAACGCTTTTTCGAAATATGCCGCGAAAAGAAGAAAGGAAGATGTCTTTTGAGAGTAAAGTTTTAGTAAATCATCTATAAACCGCAAAGGATCCTCAATATTCCTTCCTTTTACAAAAGCAGCTTGATCACTATGAATAAGTTTTGGTAAGATGCCAATCAGCCTGTTACTCAACGCCTTGCTGCATATTTTTGCATCCACGTTGATAAGACTAATTGGTCGCCACGATTTCACAATTCTGCAGTCTTTGCCTGCCTTTTCCAAGAGAGTTATTACCGCTTGTTTTTGAGTTGTCGTCAAGGAACCATGATCAAAACGATCATTAATACAAGTAACGAACTCCTTTCCTAGGAGAGGCCAAAATGGAACATAAACTGATTCGTCGATGAGGCCGTCATTACCAGGGGTTTTCATGTTACCCATTTGCTGTAGGCTTTTGTAACATTCATTTTCCGTTAAATATCCTTCGCAACTCTTGAATTCATTTTCATCGAGTCTTGATAGGTTTACTCCCGATAAAAAATTGAAACATTCATCTTCTAATTTATCACTCTTGGAACTGAAAAGATCCTTATAAAAACGCTCAATGCGCAAATTTATTTCTTTTTTTCTTATAAATTTGCTTTCCGTTTTCTACAATAAGTTTCCTCACATTGGTCAAATCAGCAATTCGGCGAAAAATACAGAATCACAGATCCACATCAATCTAGGAAAAATCGACAAAAAAATGAAAGGGGTCTTACTTTCCCGCTATACTTTAAACTTAAAATTATGAGCTACAAAACATACGTTTAAAGGACCCGTTATAGCTAATTTAAACTGATATTCTTTCATATCAACTTCTTTTGTTATTAATTTCTGCCTACCGCCCAGTTTTTCTTTCCTGACGAAGATCTTGCCATCGATTGTATTACAGCTGAACCACACTTATTGAGCTTGGCCTTCTTCCTGACTTCAAAAAACAACTTCCTCTTGCGTTGGTCAAATTCTCGTTAATATATATTGCACTGGAGCCGTTTAAAGCTCGTATCGGCTCTGTTAAGTTCCGATCAAGCCTGTATCTTGCTCGGTATAGCTCAGATTTTTTCCATGATTAATAAATTTGACAATAATGGGTTTCACTTCTTTCTTCGACTTTATCCTGTGGCATATATCAATATCCTCCTCATCCAACTCCACCTTCTCGGCTTGAGAAATGACAAGACTCACGTCGTCAAAGTCGCCCTCGGGCATTCCATGAAATTCCAGAAACTTGATATCGGTTATGGTGAACCAATTCCAATTAAAGTTGCTCTAAATTTCTCTAAAAGCAGTATTTTTCATCCGATCGAATCTTTGACATCTTTAGCATACTCTGCTAAATAAATATGTGTAGTTACTCTGATAAAATTCTCCAAGGTGTTCCTAGCCAATGCATCTACTTTTTAGGTATTATCAAAGCCGTGCCTGCCTATTATCGGTCGTGTTTTAACAGGTGGCAAATTTGACAAATAAAGGACGAGAAAATTCATTAGTTTTCGAGTTTGAAATGTCAAGAAACCAGTCGGTTTACCCAACAAAACTGCTGACGTATACGACTCCACCTCTTTGCCGAATTAGATACCGTACTTGAAGTTTCTCTTAAATTAAAGAACTCATCGAGATGTTATTCAGGTGCAAAATAGCCATGGGTTAATCATTTTAGTTAAATGAACGGGTAGTGGAATGGTTATCGAGATCATAAACTGTACATTTGTACGACTCCTAGCCATGACAAGGCTTTTAAAAATACTGATGGAGGTCAATTAATTGTCTTATTTTTTTTAAAGGTGATTAACAGCCTTTCAGAGGTATCAGTTTCAATAAATAGAAAGAAAAAGGTTTCATTTTGATTGCTAAACAGTAAACTCCAAATGAAAAATGGACTGCTTCTGCTTATTCTATACAGTTTGCCTATTTAAATCAGTCGTCTCTCTCTCCGCTATTAGACCTCATTCATAATGGCCGCCATCTAATTTGCATAAACTGGAAGAAACTATTGGTACCACATGAAAGATCGTACCTAAATTAGTAATTGACCACAATTTAAAGCAATGTTTCGAATTGCTGTTAGGGTTAGTATTGCGGGTGGTGGGTAAGCCATTGCATTGATTCTTAACCGGCCCAGGCAGTATCTTTTTTATACTGAGGATAACGTAAATCCTTCTTAAATTTATAAATGTCGATTCGGATGTTCGTATAAAATTTCTAAGATGGATTTTCCGGGCTTGTTGCTAGGTATGTTAAACAGTTGACGTGAAAGTTGTAGTTGCAGTGGTATGATAAACGATTAATTAAGCTGACTAAACAGTAAAGGAAGCGATTAAGTAATACTTCAATCGTGGTGTATTTCGCTTTACCCGTGAAACAAACCATGTCTTTAAATGCCACAAGCTTAGTTAATCGATGTTCAATTGTAAATAAAACTACATTGTGGCCCTGATTTCGAATTTCGTATTTATACTAACCTCCAGTTCAAACAATGGTTTTCGATTCCACGATTGAAGTATTACTTAATCGCTTCCTTTACTGTTTAGTCAGCTTAATTAACGTTTATCATACCACTGCAACTACAACTTTCACGTCAACTGTTTAACATACCTAGCAACAAGCCCGGAAAATCCATCTTGAACATTCAATGAAGGAAAACTCCGTTTGGTGACGGAGCCGCATGAGATCGAGGCTATCCAACTGCGAGATGCACGAATGCGTTTTTGCTATTACCGTTTTTGGTACCAAAACGAGCAATAGAGCGGAAGACGGGAATAGGAAATATGTTGCCTATTACCGTTTTTGGTACCAAAACGAGCAACAGAGCGGAAAACGGTAATAGGAAATAGAAAATATGTTGCCTATTACCGTTTTTGGTACCAAAAAGAGCAATAGAGCGGAAAACGGTAATAGGAAATAGAAAATATGTTGCCTATTACCGTTTTTGATACCAAAACGAGCAATAGCGGAAAACGGTAATAGGAAATACCGTTCTGGGCTTCCATAGAATCGAAGCGTAAATTAATATGCAGAACAAAAGAATCCAACGATCGGGACGATCATATGGAAACCAGGCATTAGAGAGAGGCCATGCACACAGACAAAAGGAGAGCCGTGATAACTGACGATCATAACACATTCAGAAATTGAATGTTAACCTGATCTTACATTTTGGAATATGCTAACGAATAGGCTTCGCAGTTTGTTCATAAAAAGGAAAAATTAACATGCAAACGAAAAGAGAGGAATTTCATGTAATAATTATGAATAAAAATAAGGAACACTTGTATTTGTTTAACGGAGGGCAAACCTTGTAAGAGCGCGGTAAAACTTCGATGGCCTCTCTGAAATTCACACACTAGTAGTAATCTCACACTAGTAGTAATCTTGTTGCTTGTACGTCTCGACAGTTTCATCCCGAATTTATTCACTCAAGCATGTTAAGGCCTGGTTCAGGTGTCAAATTTCGGGTAAAAACAGTTTTCCTTATTTCAGCACAGCCGAGTGTGGTAAGTACACCAAGTTTGTTATGATAATAGATATCGCTATTCTTGACTACCTTAAGTGGTTTGTGTATAGTAAAACGTGGTCTGTCACGTGACTTAGAACACGGAATCAGTAAATCAAAAACGCGGCTCCGAGTTTAAAACAGCTAGGATGATGAGTGGATGCGTTTAGTTAAGGCTGAAGCCCTTTACCTAAATCAGCTTAGAAAAGATGACTACAATGTTTCGTTAACGAGTAATTAAGGCGAAAATATGCAAAATAAGTCACGTGACTTTTTTCACCCTCAATATCTCCTTATCTTTACATGATAGTCGTGTTTTCTAAGTATGGTCTGAAACACTGCGGGAGGAGTAATGTTTTAGCAGGGTTACTTTATATTCATATGTTATTGTCGCAGCCGCATTTCACTTAAAAGATCGTATACAATTATGACGTCATCGATCACGTGATACAACGACCATCCACTTAACAAATTTAAGGAAGTGGATATTAGTATTATGGTGTAATTATATTTTGTTTAAACTGTTATTTCTGTCAGAAAACATTATTTAACGTAAATCTATTTTCCGTTAAATGAATCAGGCCTTAACGTGCTTGAGCAGCTGTCACATATTAACACCTAAAATCCCAAAAGCAAATCACTAGATTATTGGCAAAATAAAGCAGAGGAGCTAGGAGCTAGGTTTTAGTTACAGTAACATTATTATGGAATGGTTTTGATAACGCTATTTAACCTAGATATCAGTTTTATACACTATACCGGATAGGTTTTGTGCCGCGGCACGAAAACCAGAACGTTCATGCTTGAAGCGCTGTTTCGGAGCGATGTTGCTTCGCTCCGATCTTGAAAGTGATATCACACTATAACGGATAGGTTTTTGTGCCGGCACAAAAACCTATCCGTTATCAGTGTGAACATGGCCTTAAGATGAGAGTTCTCAGTTAGTTTCAGTTAATTTCAGTCTTATTTTCAGTTCCTAAATTCTTAAATTACATGTAAGAATATAATAAATGAAATTGGGACAGGGAACATTAAAAATAAGACTCGACTCTGAAAATGATAAATTCGTGAAATAAGAATATCACGGTGACGACGGGATTTTTAACAATCGACTCTTGTTTCAAGAAAACTACATTGGAGTGGTGCATGAAAGCTTCCCAAGAAACTTTAATATAAAATCTAAAAAGGTTCAATGTCATACCTCCGAGAGCCTACGATTCGTTAACGTCCTTATCCTCAGTAGAAAACGTGAAGGTTTAACCATCTGCTGATCGAAAAGGAAATTGTTTTGCTACGGCAGCTTGGTCCGGTCAGGGCAAATTATTTTTTTGGGCCCCAGTTCAGATCAATGAGCAACTTTACCACGAGGCCTTGTGCGCCCAATCCAAGATGGCGGACAAAGATGGCGGACTTGGGGAAAGGAAGTTGTTTTCGGGGTGGTGCTAGTAAAATTTTGACAACTGGGTTGAATTAATTCAAGAAACCACGTGATGTTGCCATAATAAAGGGAGGAGTGGGTCAGTAAGAAATAATACGCAGTGGGTGGCTGGTGGCAACTTGTAGTTCATGTTTCATTTTCGCGGAAGATTACGAATTCGGCACCGGCTTTTGCGCGGGATCGTGGGATTTTCAGTATTCTTTAATACTATTGAACCTGGATTTTTCTAACCGCTGGAGCCGAATAAGGGTTTGAAAAATCTCAACAACTCTGGTTTCCTGAACAGTGCAATTCAGTACTTGTTCAGACATTTTTGCGTAGTTTCCGGACATCAATCGAAAAGTTTAGAATTTTAAGTTTCCTAATTAAAAATTATAAGACCTTGTAAACTTTAACTACTTATGATTATTTTCCCGATACAAAAACATTAGGCTTTATTTTTATAATTTTGTTGGTTGTGCGAAGCGATTATATATATCTCGGTATTTACAGAGATGACAAGGGGATCTTCATTCTTCTCAAATATGAAAGGTAATAAATACCCCTAAGTGCTAATGTAAAATAAACAAATTTCCTTATGCAAGGCACAACGATCAACGCGCATTACTCTTTCGTGTTCGCCTTTCACGACTTTATGATTTACGCGAACTTAGCGAGACGTTTTCGCGCGCTAATAAATATTTTCTAGACCGCAAGTAGCTCAATTTATAAAGGGAAGACACACTTCAGGGGCAGATTCCGACTTCGGAAGAATGGTAGAATCCCCAAAAGGAACAAAGTATATTTTATAAAACAATTGTCGTGATATCATAATAAAATATTTCATTTTTAATTTGTAAATTATAATAAAAAGTCCTTTGTTTAGCACTCGCAGAATCCCCCCCCCCCCCCCCCCCCCCCCCCAATTAGTTTCGCCCATCCGTATTTACTTTACCAATACATTGTGCAGAGTTATAAGACAACATTCATATATATATATATATGTATTTGTTACATTTGTACCAGGTCAGAGAAAGGTACTAATTTATAATTTAAATTTCTTCAGGGAAATTATGGGTTATCCAACAATCTTAACTTTTTTGGGTGGTCATTTTCAATCAAAATATTGGAGTTGGGATACTTGTGAATTTTACAGAATTATGAATATATTTTGTGTATGGTTTTGGTATTCTTTATGAGGGTGGGGGAGGGAAAGTAGGGTTATGCAGGTTATGTTTATAAAGACCCTTTCCTAGGTTATACTGATTTGTTTCATTTCCACCCCTTTCCTTAGAGTTGAGTCTACTTTACAGTAACAATATTTGCAATAAATACAACAAAATATACTTCTTTATTATCTAATATATGCAGGCTTGAACCCATTATTTGTGCCTGGCCAACAAGAGAATGTACATGATTTCATGCCTTCCTTTATAAATATTAGCTATCCCATGGAGCTTTTGAACTTTTCAGTTGTGATATTGGAAGTAAATTAAAGACTGCATTGATTATGACTATACCACAGGGGGGCAGGTTATTTATTCAGATTACATCATATTTTTAGGACTCCCCCCAGAATAAACTGCTTATTTAAATAATTTTAGCAACCCCCCTCCATCCTTTCAAAAATTTAATACACCGCCGTCCCTAGCCCTCCCCCCAGGCCATTTCCATATGCAAACTAGCATTATTTAACAAGCATAATTTTACAGAACTGTCATTTCGGGCCGTGAAATTCTGTTTAATACTACAATATGTAGAAAAGCTAAGAATAAACCATAAAATTAACTGTTATTAACTACCACTAATTTGGTGTCTGTAAAAAGTATTTGTTGCTGCATGGTATTCCAAAACTACACAAGAATATATTGTCCTTTAATAGATATAAAACATTATCATTAATTCCTTACATCTGCAGGCATTCCTAGCTGCAACCTTAAGAAATAGTGTTCTGGGGGGAACCAGGAAGGTTTTTAGATTTTAGATTATTGCAAGTGCATTCTCCTGCATTTCTTAAGCTAGCTCTATTTAGTGCATTAATTAGCCATTCTGTGCACCTACCATTTTAAGTGTATATACGTTGGTCTTTGTTTGACAAACATTTAAAAAATTAACATTAATCCACCCAACCTTTCATAAATAAATTTTAAGATTCCCCCTTCTAAAGCCTGTTAAAACAAATTGGGATCCCCTTAAAAATCACCTGCCCCCTAAAGGAATAAAAAGAACCCTGTAATTCTTGGGTTCCAATTTTGTTTGTTTTATCAGAAAACCTAACACAGTATTTTTCAAGTGTTTAGAAGCAGTATGAAGTAAGGCTATACCAATTATTTGTAATTGTTGCCATTTACATAAAATTATATATATACTAGCACACTAATTGTTATATAAAAGCTAGCTCAGAATTATGCTTGTACATGCATTTTTATTCGCTTTTGAAACACTCACATTTACAATAATTTTTGGCTGTGATTAAAGGTTTTTTCTACAATAAACAGCTAGTGCACAACCTTCTGATTAATTAGTCAATTAAGCTTTAATAAATAATAGTGTTATCAGAGTATATAATCTATAAATAATAATGCACATGCATGCATGTCAAGACCTCAGGTATACCTGATTTACTTAATGATATTAATTAAGGGAGCAAATACATACTATATATAATTAACTAAGGGAAACAAATTAAACTGCTAAATGTATGTAAAATACCACAGGCAGTAATAGGAAATAAAACAACAATTTGATTAATTACCAATGAATTGATCATTATTATTTAACACAACTTTTAAATTTAAAATGCATGTAAGTGTGTGCTCAGTATATTATAATAGTATATATAAATGGGCAACATACATGCATGACTGGCCTACTACTAACACTTGAAAAATACTGTGTTTTAATACTTAATGTTTTCTGACAATTACAATTTTACAGTATTACAGCTAGGGTTTTTTATTTCTTTAATCCACCTAATTTACCTTTTACATGTACTTCAAATTCCAATATCACAACTAGAAAAGTTCAAAAGCTCCAAGGGGTAGCTTATTTATGAAGGAAGTCATGAAGGAAGTCATGAGGTCATCATGACTACTGATCCTCTTAATTGTTGGCTGGCACAAAATAATGGGTTCAAGCCTGTGTTGGTTAATAATTAAAGTAAGTACATTTTATTATATTTATTGTAATTATATTGTTACTCAGAAAAGAAATATGAGACTTCAACTAAGGAAAGGGGTTAAACAGAAACAAATCAGCATACCTAGGAAGGGGTAGGGTAGAGTTATGATTAAGTGCAATTGTTACAGTCACCCAAAATTAGGTACATATGTAACAATGTATACATAGTACATATATATGAATTTGTTTTTTTTATATAACTCTGCATAAAGTATTGGAAAAGTAAATTAAATATCTAAGAACTAAGGACGGGGGGGGGGGGGGAGTGGGTACTATACTTTTTAAAATTATATTAATTATATTTAATATACAAATTAAAAATAATATTTTCTTATGAAATTACGACAAAATGTTTATAAAATATACTTTGTTCCTTTTTTCCTTACGTAGGGAAATTCGTTTTTTTAACATTCACTTTGTTTTAGCACTTAAAACCAATTTATTTTCTAAAAATCTATTTGGATTGTTTGAACCCCCTAAGGAGCTTTTGAAATCAGATTTTTTTTTTATGGGGTACCCATACGTTTAAGAGAGATAATTAAGGATGAAAATCGAAAAAAGTGCTGACTCAGCATTTTTCTTTGTCAGAGAAATATTTTTTAATTCGATTAATATTTTCGGTTATCTGGCAAAATATTAGGGCAAAAAACGTTAGACAAAGCGTTCTTCACAAAGGATGCCAATCAAACCATTTATCTTACGATGATTTTCATTTTTTGTACAAATTTTGCTTTGTAAGCCTCATTAGCGACCATGAACAGAGGTATATTTTTTGCTGAAATGGACAACAAGTTTCAATTTTATAAAGACAAAAAATGTATGTAAACGTTGTTTAGCTTCTATATTATCGATTACAAAAAGAAAAAATGGGGGTATCCACGCGTTTTAAAAGGTTATGTGGCCGGTAGGCCTCTTTATCGCTAAAACTGACGTTTTTTACCAAAGCCTCCCTAGTAAGTCTGAAAATTGGTTTCTTTTATTGCATTCTGGGAGATTTTCAAGATGGCGGTGGGGAAAAGAGTCAGTCCCGTCTTTCGACTTTCTTCATTGATTTTCAAACCTGTTACTGCTTCCTTTGTGCTCAAATCCCATACAGTCCTTCCTTCTTCCTTCTTCTTTGGATTTCCAAGAGGTTTACCCGTTTTCACAAAGCTTATTTGACCGTATTCACACATTGTTTAATTTATACTCGGCCAAGTCCATGTTTGGAGAAACTGACGAAACTCGAAAGCATCGACAGGCCTAAACTGCTAAAGCACAAGGCGCTGGGCGAAAAGACAGCAGCAATTCATGGCAGTCCAAACAACCTTCATTCAATTGGTCGGGTAAATCTCCTAAATCTACGATTCTTCGACCATCTCCCCACGATAAATCATTGAAATGGTTGGCTCTTTTAGTTTTAATACCATTTCACTTTCAGCTGAAAATTGTCTTTCGTGGCCGTGTAGTGGAATTTAAAGATTTACCAAATCGTTCATTTCTCAAGCATATCTTTCGATCGTATTTTAAAATCCTTCATCTTTCTTCAAAATAGTTCTGCAAATGGCCTGTCTCGCGGGATGACCCGCGGGACGCAAGATGCGCAGAACGGCGTGCGCGCTGACAATAGTAGGCAACCGTCCTTAATTTATAGGGTATTTATTACCTTTCATATTTGAGAAGATCCTATTGATCCCTCTGAAGAGAATAATCGCTTTGCACAATCGAGAAAAGAATCATAAGTAATTAAAGATTACAAGGTCTTATAATTTTTAATAAGGAAACTTAAAATTCTCACCTTTCATCAACTTGCAACTTGTCCGGAAACTACGCAAAAATGTCTCAAAGGTATATTAACGCTTTGGCCATCCCTATTTTTTTCTCCGTTTCTCATCGTCCGACCGACCCATTTTTGTGGCTTTTTGTAAAAATAAAAAGTAAATTGGGGGAAGGGTGGGGGTGAAGAAACCCTAGAGCAGCTCCTGGAAGCTCATGCTCGAGGGTACAACCCCTGCCATTTAAGTCGGACCTCTTCAGCAATTTCCGGCTATTTTTAACACAATCCCCCTCCCCCATTTCAATGTTGGTTTTCGAGAAGACCGAAATGTTGCCATTGTGAAGGGGGAGGGGGACAAGCGAAGTCATAAAAAATTCCAGCGATCTGTCAGAGGAGTTCGTTCAGTGTTCTAAATAGCCTTATTTTGTCGAGCGGTCCGTACTTAAATGGCCAAGGTTGTAGGTTACACAATAGTTTCGGCGGTGCATTTGTAATTCCATGTTTGTAGCGTATACGGACGACGACATCGATGGTTTCGTCGTCCATGCGCCTGTGCAACCGCGCCTTATTAGTTCCAGTCTCTCCGCGCATTTTTTATTATAATTTTTTTTTTCTCACCCGACCGACCGACCCAATTTTTGAAAACCCCACCGATGAGAAACGGGGGAAAAAATAGGGATGGCCTTACGAGCAAGTACTGAATTGCACTTACTTTCATGATCACCGTTCAGGAAACAATTTTCAAACCCTTATTCGGCTCCAGCGGTTAGAAATATCCAGGTTCAATAGTATTAAAGAATACTGAAAATCCCACGATCCCGTGCAAAAGCCGGTGCCGAATTCGTTAATCTTCCGCGAAAATGAAACATGAACTACAAGTTGCCGCCAGCCACCTACTGCGTATTATTTCTTATTGACCCACTCCTCCCTTTATTATGGCAACATCACGTGGTTTCTTGAATTACTTCAACCCAGTTGTCAAAATTTTACTAGCACCACCCCGAAAACAATTTCCTTTCCCCAAGTCCGCCATCTTTGTCCGCCATCTTGGATTGGGCGCGCAAGGCGTCGTGGTAAAGTTGCTCATTGATCTGAACTGGGGCCCAAAATTTGTTTTTGCCCGGTTAGGATATAGCAGACCCTCGAACTCTTCCTTATCGCCTCGGAGTCTTTACCGTGGAGCTAACCGGGAGGCGGTTACCGTACGCCTCCTGAATTTCGTTATACGAAAACTTTAGCTATTAAAGTTCGTTTTCTAATAAAATAAGACTTACCTCATGAAGCTAGGCTCGATGTCTAACCTCCCGTATCAAAGCGCATTATATCACCGCGGCAACATGTTACGCGCATGCGCTTTTGACGAGGCCGAAATTAAAAGAAAACTGACAAAGGCAAGCACCCATTTTTAGATACGAATGTGAAATGTTTGTCCAAAAACAACAAAACTACTTTAAAGCTAAGCCCAAGACTAAACAGGTTGAAGTTTTCTTAATTTGTAACTCACTGCATGTGATTTTACTAAGTTAGAAAATTATTTACTAACAAAGTTTAAAGTGCCACTACGATCAAATTTTGACATATCAATGTTTTTGCATATTCATAAAGTAGAGTTGCATATTACCAGTTCAAATTGTTTTTCGATACAACGACAGGAAGTCTTATTTTTTGAACTCCGAATATTGAATTACTGGAGGCCGTTCCCTTTGTTCAGCTTTAAACAAAGGTTTATTCAGCGGAAGTGATGTCATTCACTTAATGCTCGCCTAAAGAACACAACGCCTGGAGGCATATTTCTACTAAAAACGTCTTCACGTACATAAGAAACGGTTATATTTATTTTTGCGAGGTTGGCTACTTTTCTTTATGCACACTATTTCGCGCCACGAGGTTGTCGTGTTAAGTGTATGACATCACTTCCGCTGATTACTGAGAACGGCTTCCAGTAATGGCGGACAGAATTTTTCCGGTAAACTCTCGAAAAATGTCGTGGTTTAACATGCCCATTTGGGAATATTTTTTACTATTTCGGATATTTCTAAAACTGATTGAACTATCGACACTGAAAAAGTGGCAAATCGAAATGGTAAATTTTCGTCGTAGTGCACTTTAACTCTGTCGTCCGGCCCTGTAAAAAGGAGACTTTAAAGTCTCCGCACGTCAAAATTCACCCCGCTTCCGGTTTTCATCAGAATTAATTAAAATAAACAGGGTAGTATCCCAGTATAATAAGCCAACCACTGATCCAGTTTGTTTGAATTTTCAACCATCCGCTCATGGAGAAAAGACCATTTGTTTTGGCGATTGTTTCGTTTCTTCGATTTTCACGAATTTCGAGGAGCTGAAAATCGGCTCAAAAAAACCTTCCATTTGCACTTGAAATCAAGAGCAAACACAAAATAACCACTCAGTCGTTACAGTACCTTGTTTAATCTTTCCAACCAGCAGGTTTGTTTTCACAAAACACACCAAACGACTGTGAACCACGCCGATGTTTACACTGCATTTCACTCGACCACATTTTCCTGCTCCCACCTCCAATTGCATGCTGGGTAATCGACAAAAAAATCACAACGGGTTCCCCCCTCTGGGACTCTGGTAGGGCAGCCCCTACAACCAAGAGCGGTGATTTGGACTCAAGCCATTGCTTTAAAGTGACAAAAACACATCCTAATAGGTTGAGCAGGGGTAAAAGAATGCCAACTGCAGGATTTCAAGGATTTCATTGAAGAATTTTTTCCTGTGTCTGAAAGCACAAACACAACGGAAAAACCCTGTGAAATCCCCTCACAAGGCCTACTAAAAGCAAACCAAGTACTTTTCAGCCATCCTCAGACTTAATGATGTCTTCAAGCTCTCTGACAGTGGCATTTTTCTCCACAATTAGAGCACATTTTCATTGGAAACCCTACCGAAGCAGCCATACCTACCGTCGGCCAGTACGTAGAATTCTCCCGAATAGCATTGTGGGGAAAGTTTGAGCCCTTGGCTTAACAAGTCAGCAGTATTTAATTACCCCGGGCTAGCCAAACTGGAACTGTGGGGGAGGGGGGGGGGGGGGGGGGGGGGGGGGGGGGAGGGAGGAGGGTTTAGTTAGCACTCAGGATTTCACCAATTGAGCTCACACGATCGGACGTTTGAAACCAGAGCCTTCGTTGCTTCGGCCAGCGGAGCTAAACGTTTTACCGGTTCGTACTTCATGTATGGTCTAGGCTAAACTGCAGAATATCTCGCAAATACTCCCTCCCTACAAAATCTCTCAAAAACTATTTTCAATTTTCTTTCAGGTGTATTCAGACTCGTTCTAATATTGATTTCCGACGTATACTATATAGAGGACATAATGATGACCATATATGAAGTACCTACCGTTTTAAAACATAGGATGGGATCTGGGAACGAGATTAGAAAGCTGCTGTTTATTTTTTTTCTATTGCTTATCGCTGAGAAACATTCATTTATTACTCGGGCTGCCTGTCTGCTGGCCCGAGTCGAGTTTTCCAAGTGTTTTTTTTTTCGGGTTAGGATATTTTCAACGCATGACAGGGTCAACCAATCATATTCGACACCGCTCGGGACACTCGCGGGTCGCGGCTCATCTGTAAAAAAAGTTATATCTAAAGGAAATGCAGGCTACGACACGAGCTATTCCCAGGTGGTCAGCCATCCAGTTCATCTGGAAGAACCAGCATTCAAATGTGCTGCCGAAAACCTGAACACAAAAGGTTCCAGAACGTTAACAACGACAAACAATGATTTAAGATACCCGAAAATGTTTTCCCGCCGACACACCGAGCGGCGAAGCTGCGTGAGTCGAACCTCTGGAACCAGGGTAGGCTAAACGATATATGGAAATATAATTTAGGTGTTGTTGTTTGAGGAAAACCGGAGAACCTTGAGAAAATCCCAGGTACGAAGCCCCTCAGATAGTTCCAATGCCATGGAATAGTGCCATCGTCTTCGCAGAGTACCGCACCGCAACGCAACGCAGTTCAACTGCCCGAGTACAAAGTGTGAACAAGGGTCCAACACCTCTTGAACAAATAATCCATATAGATGTAAAAAGATCTTGAATGCGTTCGTTTCGTCTCTGTAGTAATTTTGTCTGTTTCCCCTTTATCAAGTCACTTTTGTTATGGTCTTTACAAGCAATTGCTTAACACCAATACACAGCTCTTTAAAAAAGGTTGTCCCGGAATACCACGAGACATTCCCACACCGAAATGGACTGTGGTTGTAGCTGAAAGTCTGATGAATTCGTTTTTTTTTTAGACGAATACTAATTGCTCCTACGATTCGATTTTTCGAAGTACACTGTAGTTTATCCGCTTCGCACAGCTGCACAGTTATAACCACAATGCATTTCGATCTGAGTATGTCGCTTGTCGTTTAACCAGGACAACCTTTTTGAAATAGGTGTACATGCATGTTACTATTGACATCAATACAGGGCAGACAAGCATAATCAAGTCTGGACAGTTATAACCACAATCTATTTCGATCTGTGTGTGTCGCTTGTCGTTTAACCAGGACAACCTTTTTGAAATAGGTGTACATGCATGTTACTATTGACATCAATACAGGGCAGACAAGCATAATCAAGTCTGGACAGTTATAACCACAATCTATTTCGATCTGAGTGTGTCGCTTGTCGTTTAACCAGGACAACCTTTTTGAAATAGGTGTACATGCATGTTACTATTGACATCAATACAGGGCAGACAAGCATAATAAAGTCTGGACAGTTATAACCACAATCTATTTCGATCTGTGTGTGTCGCTTGTCGTTTAACCAGGACAACCTTTTTGAAATAGGTGTACATGCATGTTACTATTGACGTCAATACAGGGCAGACAAGCATAATAAAGTCTGGACAGTTATAACCACAATCTATTTCGATCTGCGTGTGTCGCTTGTCGTTTAACCAGGACAACCTTTTTGAAATAGGTGTACATGCATGTTACTATTGACATCAATACAGGGCAGACAAGCATGATAAAGTCTGGACAGTTATAACCACAATCTATTTCGATCTGCGTGTGTCGCTTGTCGTTTAACCAGGACAACCTTTTTGAAATAGGTGTACATGCATGTTACTATTGACATCAATACAGGGCAGACAAGCATGATAAAGTCTGGACAGTTATAACCACAATCTATTTCGATCTGAGTGTGTCGCTTGTGGTTTAACCAGGACAACCTTTTTGAAATAGGTGTACATGCATGTTACTATTGACATCAATACAGGGCAGACAAGCATAATAAAGTCTGGACAGTTATAACCACAATCTATTTCGATCTGAGTGTGTCGCTTGTCGTTTAACCAGGACAACCTTTTTGAAATAGGTGTACATGCACCATGTATACTCGTGTTACTGTTGACATCAATACAGGGCGTGCAAGCATGATAAAGGACACAACGTTTGTTTCAAGGACGATTCAGGTGTAATCGGATGTTCCGTTTCCTTCTTTTAAATGGCAATGTTCATGCGTGTGTAACTAACCGCTCTCTCTACGTCTGCGCTCGTACTTCATATTTGAGGAGCTGTATTAACAGTAGATACAGTGGCTGTTTGTTGGGTAACAAACCCTTAATTAACAACCGACTTATACCTATTCAGCCATCGGACATTAGAAGCACTAAACCCCAATCCACGATTGCACCTTAGACTGAATAGTAAATTACAGCGATTCTCAGTCACACGTGCACTTTTAGGATTTTATCTCGTCGATAAAGGAGTCGTGTTTTGGTGAACGCAAACAGCGTTGGAACTTGAAAACAGCTGTGGTGCGAAATGTGTTCTTCTCGTCCAACGCTCTTTATTTAAGAAATCTGGAATCAAAATCGATTTCTGTTGCTCAATTTTCTAGAAGCAGACAAAAATGTGTCTACAGTCAGTGAACACTTTTGCCATGGTTAGACGGGTTGACCAACGAGAAGAAAATCAAACAAATGATTTACGTCCACCAAAACACGATTTCTTCGTCTGTCCCCTCGTCTGAACTAGGACAAATATTGTCGCTGGGACAACATTTTGTCTCCGGGACTTGTCCCTTCAAATCAAACTGGTTTGAATTGAGGGGACAAGTCCCAGGGACAAACTGACAATATTTTTCCTAGTTCACACGAGGGGACTTGTCCCTGGGACTTGTCCCTTCGTGTGTGCCGACCTTAAAGGGCAGGTGTGACTGCGAATTGCTGTAAGGCCTGCCTCTTGTTCAATTTAATAAAAACACACTTCGATGAATCAATGTGTTCACATTTTTTCTTGCCTCTTGTTATCATTATTATCATCTTCATGGTCGTTGTCGACGTTTCCAAACGCTTTTTTCAATCGTCCTAACCATCCGCAATCATCTTCGTTTGCCGTCTTCGTACCTTGGAGATAATCGAAGGAATTGAATGTCAGTACTAGTGACTCGATGAAAAGGACATTTTATAACTGAACATTTTGTAGTCCGGTTCAAGGAGCACTGAAATGATAATGGAATGAAAAATATTTTCAATTTCTACATGGACTTTGAGTGTTTTACAAAGTCCTTTTGGTCCTGATCAGTTTCCCCCAGAAATAGAATAATTATATTTGATCACCGGTACCACTTCGCAATATAGAAAAAGATGCAAATGCCAGATAACTTAGCATAACTTTGATCAACGAAGCAGTTAAACGTTTCTTTGACTATAAAAAAATGTAACTAAGTTTGGCCACATGCAACCACTTCGCAGTCACTACTATAAAACAATCCAATTCCTTCAACTCTTCTACCAAATTTAATAGTTCAAATAATACGAAGACACTAAAACGTCTTTCCATTTACACGATCCGACTGGTCTCATCGTCCAGTTCTCAAATGGAACGAGTCAGTTCTAAGAACTGGGGCGCGTTCCATTCAATGGAACGGAAATGTTTGGAAATTGTGATATACCTCTCGAGGTTCTCCTCTTTTTTCGAAAATTCCGATTCGACCGAAATGTTCTGTTCCATTCGCTATATGATATTCCACAATATCCGAACCTGTGCTTTCAGCTCCATTTGATTTCCTACTCAGAATTTGTATTTACCACATGGTTTATGCGTCGAATAGAACATCCTCTTTTCACCTACCGTTTTTTCTATAAGTGAAAAAAATCGTCCTATTCAACATTCAAGATTTTTCGAAATTCCTAACTGGTGGTTTGGTCGAACGAACGCGCCCCAGGTTCGGCCGGACCAACTGGTCCTACTCAAGGAGGATAACTGGTAAAACAGTAGTCTTATTACAAAATTCAATAGCTGCACAAATTTGACAGGTGTCTGCAAAAACACAATGTGAAAGCGGACCTTTCCTTTTGTACAACAAGACCCATTCCAAACCGGACGGAGAAATGGAATGTGCCCTAAGTTATTAGCAATAAACAAACTTGATTTAGTAAAGCAAATTTTATTTCATCCTTTAAGGGATTCCCTTTTTAATCTAGGTCGGTTTAAAGAGATGACATAAAAATGTAGAGAATGAACCAAAAGCGCTGGAATATTACCGAGCAACCTATAGGGGAATCCCTAAAAACAGAAAAAACAATGACAGTTTGTAAACTGACGTACCCCTAGTAAGAATCTTCACTGCAGTTCTTTACCTTAATTCACGATCGGTAAAAAGATGGATTTGTTCGAGAGTTTTGCAGTATTCCGCCAATCAAAGCAACTGTTGATTGGCTTTCGTAGAAAAGCTGCTGTGACTGGATGAAAAGCTGATGCAAAACCATTGAAGTGCTGTATTACTGAGCAAGCTGAGAGGAGTCTGGTACAAGTGTTTTGGTGCATCAGTCTTTTCACTAGTCGCGAATCAAAGAAATCGGTACTGAAGCGCCTAGAGCAGATTTCGTACGAGTGGGACAAAATACGGCAATGAATTATGGCACGGTTACTGTACGGTATGCCGAGACACTCATCCAATCAAATTACATAGTACGGTAGGTTGCAGTACGGTTACGTTAAGTCTACGGAGTTGCCGTATTTTTCCCACTAATACGAAATGGGACTGCAGTATTTAACTATCCATAAGCATATATATATCGTCAAAACCATGACTCTTTCGTATGATTACAATCGTCTTTCCATTCGTCCTCGGCTTCAATCTCACTAGCAGACACCGGCCAATAGCTACTGAGAGTCACATACACAACACAGACAGTCACTAAAATTAAAGCTAATCGAATCGTTTTCTGAAATTCTCGTATATGTAGTTTCTCGTCGCTATCATCGCCACCTTCCCATGTGCCGTCGGACTGGAGTTTCTCGTTCGATTCGTGTTTTTCTTTCACTTCCTCGCATTCAATAGATTCTGAATTCTGGGGACTCTCCTTTACAGCCTGGAAAGCTTCCCAGAATCTCTTTGAAGTCGTTCCTGTAAAGTAGACGTGTTGACCACATCACACTAGAAATTCGATGCGGGTGATGGAACTAAAATATCCCTCCCCTCCCCTAAAAATGGGGTTAAATCTTCACAACTACATTTACAATGAGAACACAATGAGGAACAACCGGGTAAACACCCTGCACACCCTGCACCTTGCACACCCTGAACCTTCTCATACGGACTATAGAACTAAATTTTATATCTCAAAATAACCATCCAAAAATAATTCTACCTGGTATTTTATACTAAATACAGCCGTCGCCTGAGCTTGTTTCTAGGGTCCACTCTCCCTTTGAACGAGCTGAGGCAGCTGTATTTCAGGCTATTTTAAGTATTTGGGTAATGGCTGATATTACAGTTGAGTCTACGAATATCAGATTCAGCGGTATTGACCCGAACGCCTCTCTTCGATGTAATGAAGCGCCATTGAAGCCTTCATTCTTGAATAGTGCTTCATTACATCGAAGTGATGCGTACGGATCAATTCCGCTGAAACTGCTTTTTGTGGACTCAACTGTCATATCGGCTATTGTTTCTCAAATTCATTAATAATTCATGAGATATTCATCCAATGGAGGGACTGTATTTGATCACATGCATGGGTCTGGATATCCGGTGAAGCCCTTGGAAGCTTTGTCAGGTTGATGCATCTTGACACGAGTTCCAAACGTACTAGTGCATATGTTTGATGCAATTTCCAACACTAGTGAACAATATTTCTTACTAATTGTGAACCACTAACTACTTATACTACTTGTTTAGAAGGGGTACACTGATAAACTACAAGTAAGGAGTGAATAAGTAAAGAAACGACATAGAAAGAAAAAGTATGCCTCTACTGGAGTTCGAACCTTTCCAACTGCTTGTACTAACTCTTGACCACTACACTACTGAGTATGCTAGTTGAAATCGTTGCCAGCAAAAAATAATAATAAGCCATCTATGGAATAACTATATACAACAAACAAACGGTAAACAATACTTGCTAATGATGTTTGAAAATTTGAAAAGCGTATGTAAATTTTCGGTTTAGCCATTCACATGAGAAACATTTCAAACACTCATTGTTCGTGTTTCATCAGGGGGATTCAAAACCCGGGATTCAAAATATATCGAAAACAATAAAAACCCTGAGCCTATGCCTCTCGGCAGGTTTCATTTGTTTTCTCAATATTTGTTAAGCCTGATAAAAGACTCCAACGTGTTTGAAATAGTTTGTCAAGTCTTTTGAGGGTTGAATTGGTCGATTTAGCTTGTACGTTTGTTGTCCCAATTCAAGTCACCTAACTTTTCCCTTGAGTAATGGTTTCTTGTTTTTCTGTATCCCAAGAGGAATGTATCAATTTCTCTAATTGGAAAACAAAGCACAGAATCCTCTGGAGAGCTGTCACATGATCTGAATTGGGACAACAAATGTACAAGCTACATCGGTCAATTCTTCATGGTTTAGTTCTACATGTATTTCTGGATGAAGATCTTTAAGAATCAATTCCCAAAAAACTTGAAATAGGAAAACGTTATCGTAGCATAGTTTAATAAACAAAACTGGAAAAATTAAATTACGACTTTCAAGAAATAAACTAAAACGTTAGTACTGGTTCATCAAAATCGTAATGTGCATGTATATGATAATCAGTCCGAAAGGCAAGCTCTGATTGGTCAAGAGCCGTGTGTTATTAGAGGACACACATGGATGACGTCATGAGCGCGCGCAACCAATTTCTCAACTCGTTTTGATTGGATATGTTCATATATTTTTTAGTTTGCGATTATTATATAAAACAAATAGATTCCATTCTGCTGTGCATCTGTCGGCCTCTTACAATAGAGGCACAGGTGACGCCAAAACATGAAGAGAACATCAGTTAAACCTCTCGACTGCGTCTCGTGGCACAATTCTTTGTTCTCTTCACATTGTGACGTCATCTGTGCGTATGAAGAACAGACGCACGGCAGAATGGAATCGACTTGTTAAATACATTCTATGGACTTATGTTAACAGCATCAGGATGTGGGTTACCTGTGTTGTCCTTGTCGACTCCGTTGACAGATCCACTGACGTCATCTTCTAGTTCAGCATAGGCCAGTATCAGGGCCTTCTGTTTCTCGTTCAAGTATCTGGCAAAACAACATTAAAACTGCTACTTAGAATTGGAGCGTATTCCCGTTTTGTCGCATATTCGTTCACTAAAATGTTTAAAAATATCCACTGAACAAACTTTCTTTGTGTTTTCAGCATGCTTCGTGCACCAGGAAGAACATTCCCTCTACAAGGCACTTCAGGCTAAGGATTTCACTAATACGAGAAGATTGCCACCCGTTACACCAGTCTGAATTTGACTTTCTGTACCGTCCTAGTATTGACAAGTCTTAACTGAACACAGGTAGTCCCATATAATCAACTAAAAGTGTATTAAGGTCTGCTAACCGCCTGTGAGATTAGCATACCTTAATCGACTACTTCGGCCCTGTCTATACGAATGTGTTATCATGAGGAAACGCAAACATTTGAAAACGTATTCGTGTGGATGGGGCAGACTGGGCTGAATAACCAATCTCGTACCCAGACCCCATTTAACGTGACACGCAGGGACGACTGCAACGTATTGCAAAAAAACAAATGAGTCACTAAACCGCTTAACACATAAATTTAATTATGTTTGTAATCTGCATGCCCCCATGAAATCTGTTCGTTTAAAAACAAGTAAACATAAACCCTGGGTAACTACAGGTTTAAGAAAATCAATAGGAATTCGCGATAAAATTCACAAAATATGGCTAAAAACTAAAAAAGTTAAATATTTAAATAAATACAAACTATATAGGAACAAAATTGTTGAATTAAATAAGATATTACGGACTACATATTATAATTATTTAATGACTAACTCTAACAATTCTAAGAAATTATGGGACAATATAAATTTTATTATTAATAAAAAACGACGCTCTTCAACAATTAATGGAATTACTAAGAATGAAAAAACTTATCACAATCCAAATTCCATTGCAAACGCTTTAAATTCTTACTTTGCAGACATTCCAGTATTATTATCTTCCAAGCTACCTCGTGGTTTTCAAAATAGAAATACTCGTAAACGAAAGACCAAACATAAATTTATAATTGATCAAACTAATGAGGTAGAAATTTATTTAATTTTAGATAACTTAAATCCAAATAAATCCTTTGGGATTGATGGTGTACATCCCCGTATGCTTAAACTCGCAGCACTTGAACTATGTAAACCATTAGCATATGTGATTAATCTATCTATAAATAATGGTGTTTTCCCTGACTCCTTAAAACTTGCTAAAGTTCTTCCAATTTTTAAAAAAGGAGAGCGTACAAACTGTAACAACTACAGGCCAATTTCAATTCTTCCTATTTTTAGTAAAATTTTTGAAAGAGTAATATATAATCAATTATCTACTTACTTATGTCTTCATAACTTGTTATCTCCACTGCAGTATGGTTTTCGCTCAGGATTAAATACAACAGATTGTGTGGTAGATCTTATTGACGAAATAACTCTATATTTAGATCAAGGACTATATGTGATTACAATATTTTTAGACCTTGCAAAAGCTTTTGATACGGTAGACCATGCCACATTACTATCTAAGCTAAATAATTACGGTATCAAAGGTACATCCCATAACTGGTTTAGATCATATCTGCAATCTAGACAACAAAGAGTTTTTGTAAATGGAGTATTTTCTGATCAATTAACCTTATCCTATGGTGTACCACAAGGTTCAGTTCTAGGCCCTTTACTTTTTCTGTTATATGTAAATGACTTTCCAGCGTCGACAACTTATTTTTCTGTCCGTATGTTTGCTGATGATACGTCGGTTACTGTTGCTGGACCTGATTTAGATTTAATTATACCCAATATAAATAGCAATGTAAGTGATTTGTATAACTGGTTATGTGCCAACAAACTCACTTTGAACCTTGAAAAAACTAATTATTTAATATTTCAACCTCGACAAAAACAAACATATAATATATATCCTCCTTTAAAAATAGCCAATAAACCTATAAAAAACTGTCACAGTATCAAATATTTAGGTTTTTACATTGACGCCCACCTTACTTGGTCAGAACATATTGAATATTTAAATGATAAACTTAGTAAAAATATTAATGTTCTCATTAAGTGTAAAAAATATTTACCCTTCAATAGCCTTCTAAATTTATATTATTCTCTAATTTACCCATTTATAAGCTATGGCTGTATAATTTGGGGAAATAACTATGACAGTCCGTTATCTATCCTAGCTAAACTTCAAAATAAGGTTATTCGTGTTATATGTGATGTTCCTATAAGAGAGCATATCACTCCATACTATATTAAACTTAATGTACTTAAAATTCCTGATATAGTTAAAATGAATACATGTCTTTTCATTTATGAATGTATGACCGAAAGCAAAAGCTGTTCAATTAATATGAAATATGTCTCAGAACAACATTCTTACCAAACAAGAAGCTCTACAAATCAAAATTTTTACATTGAACGATATCGGTTAAATTTGAGAAAATTTTCCCCCACAGTAATAGGTCTTTATTATTGGAATAACTTACCTCTTCGAATTAAAAGCATTCATTCCAGAAAACAACTAAAAAAAGCTATTTTTTCTCACTACCTTTCCCAATATTGATATTTATTATGCATTATTTTGGCAGAAATGTTCCTTTTAATTTGTTCTAGTAATAATTATCACAGATTTAAGGGTATCGTATTTAGGTAACTATTTGATGCCCTTACACCAATGATTAATGTTGAGTGTGAGGTATCGTTTTTCCTAGTGTAGTATGTGTGTATTTTATTGTCTGTTATTTAATGTTATATTGTATAAATTTGTAAATCATGGTGTAAAATAAACTCAAATCAAATCAAATCAAATCGTATTGAAATATGGCGGAAATTTCAAAATTTAGCGAGTACCTTCATGTTTTCTGCAAGGAATAGAGAGTTTTATGGCAAGGATAAGCTTCAAATACCACTTCCTCAGAAACTAAGAAAAAACATGTTTTGAACAGTGTAGTTTAAGTTTTGAACACTGGGATAAAATTGCCTACAAACACAAGATTGACCACCACAAGAAAGTGTTTACGACAAAATTTCGTTTTCAAAAGTGTGCGTTTTCATATCGTTTCGCGTGGACGGGACATGAAAACGCAACAAAATGTTAAAACGCAACAAAACGTACACCGCGACCAAACGTCACGCGCATGCGCTTTGGATGAGCCAAGCACGCATGCATCCCGCCCCAACTGAAAGAAAGCAAGCACCCGTTTCTAATTTCTAAGGTCCAATACTTTCAAGCTAAGTTATCTTAAGATGTAATTCACTGTGAGTTTATTACACTAGAAAATTATTTACTAAAAAAGTTTATGACCTCGGAAACTTGTATTTGAACTCCTGAGCCTTCATTCTTATCGGCCAGTGGAGTATAACATTTTGCCATGCAGTGTGTAGTTGATTATTCGGGTGGTTATTATCCCAACGATGCATACCTCTATTTTTACAGGAATAGTTATCCACTGTATCTTACATCAACATACGTGTAAGTACTTTTCACTACATACAAATTACTAATCACAATCGTCACATGCATCTGACGATAATCCACTGAAGCAATCGCCCTACTTACTTTGGTATATGTACTTTGAAACTGACATAGTGATCTCCTCGACCCAGTCCATCAATTCTTGGCACACCACGTCCAGTTAATCGCATCTGTTGGTGGGATTGGGTTCCAGATGGAATCTAAAAAGAGATTCAATAGTATGCCAGTTCTGAATGGTTAGTATAAAATAGGTTCAATAGTTTGCCAGCTCTGAATGGTTAGTATAAAATAGGTTCAATAGTATGCCAGTTCTGAATGGTTAGTATAAAATAGGTTCAATAGTTAGGTTAGTATAAAATAGGTTCAATAGTTAGGTTAGTATAAAATAGGTTCAATAGTATGCCAGCTCTGGTTGGTTGTTATCCATGTTTGCATGAAGTTTTTAAAGTGTATACCCTTTTCTGCAATTTTTATAGCTATGAACTTCCGAAATGTTTTGAGTACTTCTGAGAAGAAAGTTGAAAATTTGACCTTTCCTGACCAATGACCGCAGAAGTAAAAGCCTGGGTTGCTTCCTGAGTAGATGTCATATAATTAATTCAACTTTGCCATATTTTGAAGAAATACTTAACATGTTGACTAAACTGACTTTTTTTTTTCTTTACCACATGTAACAACTCGCAAACTGTGTACTGAGCGGTTTTCAGTTGACTGTTAGTAGTAAAACCAAAAGCAAAGTAATTACATAGCCAATCACAGGAGAAGTGAAAACACAATGAGCCAATCACGAACTGAAGTAATTCACGATTGGTTAAACTTGAACCAATCACGAGGCAAAGTAAACGCAATCGTGGATACTGTCGCTAGAGCGGATTTCAATTGAGAGTCGAAAGTGTTTTGGTTTTGCGTTTACTAAGCTCTCCTATTGGCTGAGAAAGTAAACCAACCAATCAGAATCCAAAGTAAAACCAAATGCAAATTGCTTTTGGTTTTGCTTTGGTTTGTCATTGGCTCACAGGGAAGCTTCTGATTACTCGCTCCTATGATTGGCTGGCTGTGGGTAATTTGCGTTTGGTTTAACTACACTCAACTGAAAACCGCTCTAAAACAAAACCTGATTGCGTTTGGTTTTAGTTTAGATCTTGACTGGCTGATAATTAGAAAACATTTCTCACATCCAATAGAAAAGCTAACCAAACGCAAAACCAAAGCAATCACAATATTTTCGGCACTCAATCGAAAACTGCTCAACTCTCTATAAGTCGATATTATTGTGATAGAAGATGACGATGATGAGATGACGTCTACTCAGGAATCAACCCTGGCTTTTACTTACGTGGTCATCGGTCAGGAAGGGTCAAATTTAAACAATTTCAAACAAGCGTAGAACATAAAGTATTCACTGAAAACAAAACTTTCTTCACAGAAGTACTCAAAACTTTTCGGAGGTTCACAGCTATAAAAAATGCAAAAAGGTTATAGGCACTTTAAACACAGGTATGATTTCACAGGAATGAAATTGAGAGTCTTAAGATTTTCTAATTTCTACTTTATAAAAGAAATTGAAAACAGTTTCCGAGTTAAAATAACGGTATGTAAATACTCAAATAGTTGGTACCGGTAAACACAGAAAGGCTGTATCACGACAGTACAATGTACATGTATGTGTATAACTGATAGATGCAGCATTTAATACATGCTATTTATATGGTTTAAGAGATATATGTACACAATGATATAGAGCTCTACCTTCAAGTCTACGTCACCATGGATACTGGGTATTCGTATTTTCCCTCCCAGAATAGCCTGCAGATAGCAAATAAAAACAACTTTAATCCTTCATTAATATTATAGTCTACTTGTCTAGCTTAGTATTCTGGTATTCTTAGATCTCCACTAATCTTCTGGTGCTCACATACCTGGGTAAAGCTAAGAGTTGCTGTAGAATATATATTTGTACCATCACGCTCAAAGATTTTACTTTCAGAAACCTATCAGGGAAGGGAAAAACATATTAGGGACATGCAAAATTACTCTTACAGGTGATGTGGAAAACAAAGACAAAACTACATTTACACTGGTGCAAAACAACAGGTTTACTTGCAAAATGACACTTTTTGGGAATATGTTGTAACACAGTAAACAGAAGAAAAACAGTTCCTTATCAATACATGTACATATTGCATGGCAGTTGTTACAACCAATGGACCACTTTCATATAATATATTATTATCAGTTCCAGTTATCACATACAATGGATTCAATACAAGGATCTGTGGAATAATGCTTGGTGATTCATGAAAGGAGAATGGAATACATTTAATTACTCCAAAGAGCCTCATATTGAAACCTTTGTACATGTACATGTATATGACGAGTGAAACATACAATGTACATGTATTTAAAGTGGGTTATTTCAAAGGGGATGTAAAATGATGTACATGTACATGTAAAATGTAATGACAAAGAATTATATTAAATGTTTTGAATTAGAACCATTTACCCACGAAGGACGCTAAATCAATCCCCAAAGCAATGCTTTGAAACCAACACTCATGAGCAATGTGAAGAGCAACTACGAACCACCCGCTAAAACAGCAAACGAGACCAACTTATGTAGGCATATTTAACCATGCCTAAATTGCATTTACATGTAGTCTAGATTATTCTAAGAAATGGTACTAAATACATCTACATGTAAGTAATATACCCAAGTAAAACAGTTACATGTACAGGGATAAATAAAACTATAAGGGGTCAGTATGAATTACACGTATATGATAAAAAATATGATATTCAATGCAGGTGCTGAGTCATTTCTCCTGGCTCCTGTTTTTAACTCGAATCTCTATACACTTGCACAATTGCACAAGCCATTATATCTAGCCAAGACTGGACAACAGTTCTTCTTCAACATGCTCCAGTCAAGCCTGTGTTGCTTACCTTGAATGTAATGTAGACTTCACCAGACGAAACTGGGATTCGCACTGTCTGGCCTTCCTCAACTCCTGTGAATCAAGACAGAAAAGTTTAAACACTACCAAACATGTACATGTTTTTGATCAGTACTGGATCAAATTGGATATGGATAAAATGTTTCTATGTAAAGTTAGTAAATACACATGTACCTTAGTAATATCTAACAATCATAAAAATTAAGTCCACCAATTATTTTAAAGAAATATGAAGTATTAATAATTCATATTAATAATTTCTTACATTTTGATATGCATATGTATATGTATACTACTCACATACCACATATGTAAATAAAAGGAAAATTATTTGAATTAGTGATTTTTAAGAAGGTATTAATAAGCTATTTGCACTATTACATCAGTTTATTACAACTAACAGAATTCTTTGCATGGATTATTTTGTTCTAATTTAGACTATTGTCTTGGTATTCTCATAGGAATATAAACATTTGAATAAGAAAAAGAATTCAAAAAGGATTCTGGAAGTTGTAGTTAACTTATGTAATAGTACAAATGGCCTACATGTATTTTTTTTGAATGTCATAAATGTACATGTAGGTGGAGCCAAGCAGTGTTAGGCAGAAGCATCTAGGGGATCTGGCTGACAAAATGTGATAATAATAATAATAATAATATATAGAGATTATTACATGTTAAGAGCTTGATATCGTTTTTATTCACGAGGTTTTCGTATCATATCGCGAACGAGCAAGTCCGCGAGCGAGTGAGCGATATGATACGAAAATCAAGTGAATAAAAACGATATCAAGCTCTTAACATGCCATAATTTGTTTATTATACATTTAAAGTGAATACAATAACACAAAATTAAGCATAACTAAATTTATTTCTAAAAGCAATAGTACAGTGAAGTGATATCGTATCACTTCACTGATAATATGGTTTTTATTCACGGCTTTATCACACGGATATCAACCCCAAATGTGTAATAAAATAGTTTATTCATTCCTTATTGCAGTATGTTATCTGAATTACAAGGAAGGGTCATACAAATATACACTGAACCATTTACAATAACATACATGTATTTAATGGTGAAACAATTTTCAGAGCACTTAGTTTTGGGCACAATAAGTGCCACAGAAGTGGGGCCATCACATGCCGAATAGTATGATGTGGCATAAGAGACTGAATTAACAGAGATGAGGTACAAGCATCTTCTTCCTTTGATATGTAAATTACCAATTACCAGCCGTTATTTTCATCCCAGCATACATGTACATACATTATACATGAAAATCTATGCTGCTGCATAGCCTACAGTACACATTGAGATATATTTCTCATTAATGTCAAATGAAATCCTAAAAAAAGTGCCTCTCTTGTTACCTGCAGGAACAGGAACTGTTATTTTCCTCGACTCTGTAACCTTTCCCTTGCCACGGCACTTTCGACATGGAGTACTGATGATATAGCCCTGCCCAGAACATTTACGACATGTTGACTTCATGTAGAAGAACCCTGTGTTCACAGTTTCCTAAATAACAAGAACATTATTCAATCAATATACAACTACAATAATTATTATTACTAACTGTACAACTACAGTATACAATCATACACAATAACTATATAGAGCGGTTTTCAATTGAGTGCCATAAAACCCAAACCAAAGTAATCACAGAACCAATCACAGAACCAATCACAGCATCAAGTAAAAACACAATGAGCCAATCACAAACTGAAGTAATTCACGATTGGTTTTACTTGAACCAATCACGAGGAAAAGTAAATGCAATTGTGGATGGCGTGATGATTGATGACGTGATGGATCAAAACATGTTTGGTTTTAGTTTAGCACTTGATTGGCTGATAATCACAAAACATTATCCACAGCCAATAGGAAAACTGAGCAAATGCAAAACCAAAGCAATCACAGATTGCTTTTGAGACTCAATCGAAATCTGCCCTATTAAAGTCAAGTTAATTTATTGAAAGTAGACATTATACAGGGCTCAAAATTGCGACCAATACAGTTGCTAATGTAACTAAAACATTACTGGTATGTTTGCTGACTAAAACGTGACCTTTTCAGCTTGTCAATCAAAAACAATTTGGTGCTAATTGTTTTGATTGACAAGCTGAAAAGTCATGTGACCATGTCCTGCAAAAGACCTATTAGACACCAGTCAGCTACTAACATTGGCTAATCAGCATTTGGTGACTTATAAATTGTAAAATCAGCGTGTGCCCGTATTTGTCAATAAAACATCAGTCTCTAACACTTAAATAATGCATTTTTGAGGGATCTTTTTTCCAATGCCTGCAATAACAACTTGGCAGCCTCACCTGCCCTGTGCCATTGCAGGTAGTACACTTTGTGTGAGTGGTACCGGGTTCAGCTCTCTTGCCATTACAGCGATCACAGATCACCCTTGTACTAATTGTGATATCCTTGTTGCACCCCTTAACAGACTCCATAAATGAAAGTTTCATCATGTACTGTAGAGGATAGAAAAGCAAGAAAGATTAAAGCATTTTGGTTATGCTGTAGTCTAGGAAACCATACATGTCTTTTTTTGCACTGTCTTTCCTTAATCTATAGTACATGTACATGTATAAAATGTACACAATCTTTATTCTTTCTTAACATTTATGCACACAGCAAACAACTTGAGGAATCTGTTTATAGCTGATATACTGGTAGTTTGGACTGCCATTAAGAAAAAAACAGGGTGGTCTCATTATGGAGATTTGGAGGCAGTATAGTCAGGGCCTGTTACTCGGAAAGGTTTTCAAAGCATGAAGAGAAGTACTATGAAAAAAATACCAAAGGCTGATTTTCACTAGCGATGGAAGCAGAAGAGGATTCATGCAGAATCAATGTTGTGTTCTAGTGAAAATCATAGTTAATAGAGTGGAATGGTTATGAAACCCAGTGACCTTCTTTGTTATACATGTAGGTCTTTGTTCACTTTTTTATTATTATTAACATATTGGAATAAGTTAATCAATTGCCAGCAAAAAGTGTGGGTTCAGTCATTCAGGGGATGCTAATGAACTACATGACTGTACATGTATGACCATGCACAACCTTCTGTCTTACTCCCTTGCAACCTAAATCTCAGTGCCTCTATTAGCCCCTTTGAAGTTTGCCAAGTTTCCTAACCATTCCCCTCTATTTACTCGGGCCAGGCCTTCGGCTGGCTTGAGTCAGAAATCACAAGTTTTTTTCCTTTATTTTGTATTTTATATTTTTTGTGTCGAGATTTTGCGCCGTCAACCAATCAGATTGCTCATTCTTTGGAAGTTCTTTTTGCCACCGTACCAATCAGATTGCACTGTGCTGGTCACGTGAACAGTGGACAACATTTCCATGTTTTTCAAGATGGCGGAGAGTGGGAGTTTTGACTTAGCAAAACCTTTAATATCAGCTGTTTTTTGTGTAAACCAAAGGTTCCTTCAAGTGCAATACCAATATGTTTGTCTTTTCTAAAGCTGAGAGGTGTTGGAGACACTGGGACAAATATATCAATGTATCATAAAATAAAAAAATAAAAATCTCACTAATACTAGAAAATGGGGGTCTGTAGTTTATGACCTCAATCGAAAATATTGTATTGAGAATTTAGCCTGAATGTCAGCCATCTCCACTGGTTTGTTAATAATTGAGAATTACAAATAGATGACTAAGTTTATTTCACATGTAGAATGACATGACCTAACTATTCACAATGAATAGCAACATGTGGAATTTGTTGTTCTAAATTGCTTGATTTCTCATAGTCGTACTGCACCTGATATAATTACAATGCATCAAATTTGAGTGACTCAATATCGTGCAGACTACTCAAATAACCATTGCACTTCAATCAACAACACCCATACCAAGTTTTTTTTGTAATTCTAACGACCCTCAAGGAACAATAATATTGAAAAGAAAGTAATATTAAACTACAGAATTGAGGGAAATTGTGGCTGAAATGTACAATGTACATGCACAGCATGTATGTATGTGTGTGTATTATGGCTCTATCATTTCCACCCCCCCCCCCCCAGGCATACCCTATCCTAACCCCCGCTCCCCCGGTATACGTGGGGCATTTGCACATTGACATTTGACAGACAAGAGCATCAGTAGAGAACCAATTCTCTGGCTACTCTAGCACAAACCATGTTAACACAAAATTATGCTAGAACTCCATGCAGTACGTGCTATAGATGGCCCAAGTTAAGGCCATTCAGGGCCTCTTGTTATACATTTAACTATGTGAAAATCAAGAAACGGAGATGTGCATACATGTACAATGTAAGCATGTACATGTATATATATTTGAACTACAACATATATACAAATGTAAGCTTGATGATATGAAAGCATAAGGAATGAAAGGTTTCCTTCTTCTTTCATTTCTACTTCCCTCACTTACATTGTACAGTGTATACACATGTATGTTCCAGTGAAAACTAATGAAATGTATGCAGAAACATTTAGCCACTCAGAATCCTCATCCTCAGACCCTTAGCAATGTAAATATAGCATCCAAGCAAGGTTTCCACTTCTAAACGAGTCTTGTGCTTATGCTTCCGTCTAGTACATTGTAGTAAGAAAATAACTTTCTTACACTCACTCTGCTTCGACTTCTGACACTAGTAAAAACCAGGCTTAATTAGCAGCTTGACTTACCTGCTGAGCTTGCTGCAGATCCTCAAAGTCCACTCCAGTTGCCCTGAATCCACCACCAAAAGGACTGTCACGGCCACCAAAGAATGTTCTCAGGATGTCTTCTGGATCAAAACCTGCTTGTCCTCCTCCAAATGGATTCCCTCCTGCCAAAGACAACAGTGATTAAAGCAAGTTAGTGTACATGTACATGTATAGCATTTCAATTTCCAAATTGAGAAAAACTAAATTTTGTTAATACATGCTCCACTCCCGCATCCACTCTCAGTTTTTCAAGACCCCTAGCATGCATTATTATTTCTAGAACATGGAGAACCACTTAACAAGGGCATGCTCACACTAGATAACTACACATACATGTAGTTCCTGTAAAAACTAGTGTAAATTGGTGGGGAAGATAAAAACTGGTACAATCAACTGAAAGTTGATTCAGGTACATGCATATGTATAGTACATTCTATGCTAACTGCTCTGGGAAGCTTGTACAATGTACCAGCTGACATTTCTAGCATTAGCCATTTTGTCAGAGCAGAAGAGGGACTTGTGGGTGGGGATATGGGTTAAAGTGTTGAGTACATGATTGCCACTGAGGAAACATTTACTCAGATAAAACGATCAAAAGAAAATGTGCCATACAATGTAGGTAAAACGTGCAGGCTTGCACAAGAATAAGCAAGAATTGAAAAATGTGTCAGTTTATCACCTGCCAAATTTTGTTGAGCTCCACCAAGACAATGGTGCCTTTTGGTTCATTTCAAAAGTTTTGTTCACATTCGTATTAGATCACTATTGACCTGACACTGTTCAAATAACAATTTACCTTGTGCATATGGGGCCTAGCTGCATTTGTGTACATGTAGTACATTGTACTGTATTGGATTCATCCAAGCCCAATATGGCAAAATATTTAAGTCAAGACTTTAACATCAAAAGTCGAGACTACAATATTATTTTTCATTATTGGCAGAGGATGAATCCTACATGTATAAGTGTTTTATTATACCGAACAAATAATCCTCTAATAAATAAACACAATAGCATCGAACATTATGTCCTACATTATGTACATGCCAAAATATTGGGCTGGCATGTGTCCCCAATGCACACATTTGATTGGTGAATTATTTAATTTGTAAGGTATAACAACATAAATTATTGAAGTCTGATTATGTACAGTGTATGAAGCACGTGAAGCACCAAATAATGTACAATTTACCTGCCCCTCCAGCAAAGTCTGTTTGTCCAAAGCTATCATATGCCTTCCTTTTACTGTCATCACTAAGAACCTGGAGATTGGAGACAAACTTGTCAATGTACAATGTACATTAATGTATACAGTAGTAACTTGTCAGGGTGCAACAAAAGTCATGTCCAATAGCCCAGGGCTGGGGGTTTTTCCTGCTGGGCTAGTAGATTGGTTTAACAACTTGTCAAATGACAAGGAGCCAAAATGTACTTATTTTAACTTAAAGTTAAATAATATTAAAATGTGGGCTATCTTGACAGACCCACAGCCATGATAAGCTAGTAACGTAAGGTTGAAGCTTGCCTAAACAGCAATCATCAACTTTTATTTTCTTTGCGCCCTGACTTGTTATGTTTTACTAACTACATGTAGTATTGTACATTTCTAGATATATCAGAGATATTCCACTAGCCTCTTCTATCAGCTATGTTTTCTTGGTCCAGAGCCACAAGAAAAAAAACAGCAGCCCCAGGTTTTATTCGGCACAGTTCACTTTTATTTATTATTGGTAAAATCTGGCACATGCCAAATTATAGCACAATCTCTGTAAATGCATTCTATTCTAGCTTTCTTTCAAATGTCTAAAGTAATCTTCGAACTTCCAACCATCAGTAATCAATCCTGATATTGTTCTGTATTAAAAGAGATCTGGCAAACAAGTAGCCCTAAAATATTCCCAGGGGAGGGGATACATTCTGCACATACATGTACCGTAAAGATTTGATTAAGCGCCAGGGGTGCTTATTTCATTTTTGAGGGTCGAGGAGGGGGTGCTTATTCAAGAGGGGGCGCTTATATCATTTTTGAAAGATTTGAAAGAGATCCGCCGATTGAAAGAACATATGAAAATCAAAGTAGAAACACTACTGAGAAAACAACCGGCTTGTAATGTGCCCGAATGTGATAAATAAAATGTCGAAGTTGACTTTGTACCGATAACACGTTTCTTGTTATCAAGAGAGGGGGAGGGGGGCACTTATTTGGAAGGGGCCGCTTATTTCAGAAAACGCAGTGGAAGGGGGGCGCTTATTCGAGAGGGGGCGCTTATTTGAAGGAGGGCGCTTAATCAGATCTTTACAGTAAGACATCAGTACACATGCTCTCTGAAATTCAAGGTAACCAATTGACAATGTGGGCATTTCTATAACTACATGTAAATACATGTCATGGATGCTGTAATCCATAAAATAAAATGTCATAGATTGCATACATGTAATCTGTAATGTAAATCCACGGAGGGATTTGAATTCTGTCCCAGGGGGAAACAGGGTTAATGATTGAGACAATGGATAAGCACCTTGCAACTCTTGGAATTTCTATTGATGTTTCAGCTTTCTCATTGAATTGCTAATTAGGATGAACGTTTTATATAAAGAATACTGATGAACATGAAATTATATATAAAGTTTCATCCTAATTAAGAATTCACTGATAAAGACCAAAAGATAGCAAAAAGTACACTGAATATAAGGTACCCAGATAATAAATTTTGCACTAAATTTATTAATATCAGCAGACTACCGAGATGCACAGACAATATTTTTTTAATGAAGTTACCAACTACCATTACTTGTTTACTGAGCCACTTTTAGTTCCAATTATTAAATCAAACTCAAAGCCGTAAAATAATAAAAACATGCATTGAACTTACAAACATCCTCTTCATATTTTGTGCCGGAGTCAAAAATTTAGAGTCTGCCATCATGTCAGTCACATCGCTTTCCAAGTCTTGAACTTTTATTATCGATGTCAACAATGACACCAAATCCTTCAAGTGCAGCTTCTTGCCCTAGCTTGTTCTTTGCCACAAACAACATAGTATGGTAATTTCTTCATGTCATTCCCTTGAGATGTTCATAATCGCAGGCGTGATTACTCAAACATTTTGCATGGCATTGTGAATACAAAGATTCAATGGTTCATTAAGTAACCATTACAAGTTTTTGAAGCTGTTTTATACATAATGTTAAATACATCATAGATTGCAAAATCCATAATAATAAATAATTTTATGTCATAGATTGCATAATCCATAATGTTAGATGTCATAGATTGCATAGTCTATAACGTAAAAAAAACATGATGGATTCCGTAATCCATAATGTAGAAGTACATTGTATGTCATTAATTTTCAACATATAATTTATGTACACTGTACAGTCATGTGATAGCTTTTCACGACAACTATAATTTTGTTCTGATACAAACATTTAAGCCTAGTTTCCATATGATCGTCCCAATCTCCCCGATCGCTTGAACCTTTTGTTTGGTGTGAATCGAAGCAAAATTAATATGCAGAACAAAAGAATCAAGCAATCGAAGCGATCGGGACAATCATATGGAAACCATGCTTTAGATTATACTCCCTTATTTATGTTACTGGTACAACTACATTTAAATTTTGTATTTTGGTAGTATTCTATATAATTTTATTGTTGGTATTTTGTCATAAATGGCACCCCATAGCAGCACAGTTGTCTTACTTCATATGCCTCACTGACTTCCTGAAACTTCAGTGAAGCACTTTTGTTCTTGTTAGCATCTGGATGGTACTTTTTTGCTAACTGTATGAACATGAAGAAAGGAGGGAGAATCATTACTAACAATACATACGCAGAACTGGGAAAAATTAAATGTTTTACGCTAGTTAAAGCAAGGCACTAATCATTATGATGTATCTGGTGTACAGAACACATGGTTTGCAAGCTTGTCGCCTTAATTGATAGCACATACAAAATGTACTACCTTTCCCCCATAACCATACAATGTCATGTACATTATACTCTGGCTTGTTTCCTAACCCATTGAATTCACCCCGTGAGCAAAGACTTCTTCCTTCACACTACATGTGTAAAAGAGAAGAGAGAAAGGAAGTCTCTGTCAAAATCCTGTCAAGTTCATACATGTATTGGGCATGCATGAGTTGCAGCCCCAACTTCTGGGCTTGTCAGTCTGTTTACCATCATCAAACCGGTTTTTAGAGTGCTCACATTTATTTTATTGAGAAACCAATGATCAAATCATTGGGCAAGTGAGAAGAAGAATCGGGCAAGTACAATTTGGAATCAGTTGCCCGGAGGGTTTTAATAATAATAATTTAGTGACTTACATGTAATATACCACACAAATTCAACATGCATTTTCAAATGCACCTTACATAACAAAGATATACACATCAATAAATAAGTTATCAAATAACTACAGTATTGTGCAAAAGTCTTGCAAACGTATTTCGACGAATTTCGCTCTTTGTTCTTACGAATGTCGGCGTTGAAATTTCGACGAAGAATCGAGCAGATACGCGAAAATTCGAATCCAAAACGAAATATCGCCAACCTGCGAGCGACATTTCGACGATATTTCGTTTATTGTTAAACGAAAATTCGGACCAGGTTATCGAAATATCGTGATCCGAAATTTCGAAGCATACGAAATTTCGAAGAAATTTCGGCAAGCGAACGTGTACAATCTACAATTCTTGCGTGAATATATTTCGTATTTTTACCCTTTCTTTCACCAGGATTAACGCGTGACAAATTCGAATTCATGACAAACAAACACGGTTTTTAAGATGGTTTTGGTAAATACCCTGGGTGGCAGAGGTTTTCTAAGTTTTACGCCGCGGCATATTCTAAGCCGCCATCAAAAAGTCAAGATTCTGTGAACGGTCAGCCAGACACGTCTCATTGCTGACAAAAATACCGCGGTGGTGCAACTTAATTTCCCGGTATTAAAACGGGCACTTTCCATTTACGTGAACTGATGCATAAAGGGCTTTTAATTCAAAAAGATTGCACTTTCCCAGTAGAAGTTTTCTGGTAAGAGTATAGAAGTTTTTTCACGTCTTTCATGACAAACGTTGCTTCGTTAGTACCGCGTAATTTGAGACTGACACGTTCACGCCTGACTGATTGCACGTGGAAATTCAGACTCCAAGAAGTTGAGATAATTAGGACGGCAAACAGTTGCAATGATTTCAGCCAAAACCTTTAACAAGAGAAGGATCTGCCGTAAATGTGAAACTGCGCTGAAGCAAAACTTTATTTGGTGTTATGCTTTGCGCTAAGCGAGTGAGTCGAGCTTTAAAGCGGGAATGTTGTGTAAAAAAAACAGACAAACATGCCGACAACATGTCTGCTCCGCTTCGGAGAATATTGAAAAAGCCATTTTCTTGGAAACGTTATGCAATGGTTTTTACAAAGATGACTGGAAGGCTGACGGTCTGAATATTATTGTGGACATACAGAAGGTACAGTTTACAGTTGAACACGTTCGAAGTTGGAGCGTGCGATTTAAGTAACATTCCTTTCGTTCATTACCCATCCGGCCTTCGATTCAAATCGGGAATCAAAGCATCAGATTTCTATTCTTAGCCATTATAATGACAGAACTGAAGTAAACTCTGCAGTTGTTGTCCTGTACCGTTCGAAAGAGAGTCGTAATGTTCAGTTAGTCAAAGTCCGAATAAATTAAGTTTACAACTCAGGTTTGTCGAATTGACCGAGTGTGCCGGAAAAAGTACATGTACTTGATCTTTTACGGGCATCGAAATTTCGAAGGACCGAAATTTCGAAAGACAGAAATTTCGAAGAAGCGAAGTTTTGCGCGAATATTCGCAGAGTATCAAACGAAATTTCGCGCGATCTTTCGCAGAGTGCAGCGAATTTTCGTGCTAACCTGTCGCAGAGCACTGCGAAATTTCGCACAGATTAAACAAAACGCTTTACGAATTTTCTTCGAAATATCGCCGAAATTTCGGCTCATGAAAATTTTCGTTCATTTTCGCCGTAAAGCCCCGAAAAGCCCAGAAATTCGCCGAAAGGTTGTTGCAAGACTTTTGCACAATACTGTAACCAACCTTAACACTATTAAAAACACATGCTGCATCATTGAAAAGCTTCTTTAAAAAGATGAGTCTTAAGGACTTTCTTAAAAATTACAATAGTCAGTACACCTAAGATATAATGGCAGCTTATTCCATAGGTTTGGAGCAGCAGCAACAAAGGCCCTGTCACCGAGAGTAGCCAGAGTCTTTACAGAGGAAGGTGTCAAATAGAGTCCATTGTTCGATCTCAGACTATAATTAGATTTTACTTTAACAAAAATGAGTTCACTAATATATTTAGGATGGATGGCTTTAAAAGTGATTAATATTATTTTAAAAATTATGCAAAACTTATAGGTAACCAATGTACATTGTAAATAATGTGATGTAAAGTGGTAAGCTGTGTCACATTATTTACACTTACTAGTGCTACGCGGCAAACATGATTTCATATCATAACTAAATGTACATTGTAGTTCAAGTAGAAACAGCAAAGTATGATAGAACCTACATGTCCATGTAGGCGCCCGATAGATTAATCTACATGTAGCAGCGACATTTTGAACTCGTTGCAGTTTACCCAGTTGTGAGTTCGGTAGTCCATAAAGTAATGCATTACAATGATCTACATGTAAGCGATTTGTGACAAAAGAATGGATGACAGTTTCTATAGAATCACGACTGATATATTTTCGAATCGGGGAGATATTGTATAAGTCATAATAAGCTGCTTTGCAAATCCTAGAGACATGAACAGACATAGATAAATTGCTATCAAACCATGAGCCAAGTTTATAACTTTGTAAGGAAAAAAGATAGCTGTGTTCTTTCGAGTGCTCATTATTTTAGTTTTTGCATTAATTTTGTTGAGTTTTTAATTACCTACATGTTCATGTGTACAATATCTCCATAAACCACATAACAAGTCTGCCATGTTGGAGTGTGTGGGATAAATGGGAAGTAATTGAACCATACAATTGTATACATGTAACTGAGATCCATCCCAGAGTACATTCCACACAATCCAACACAGTGGACCAGCAATAATAATGGTCTATTGTTGGTTACATTGTACACACTTTTAACAATTACAAATGAATGTTTACATGTTACCACCTCAAAGTAAGCTTTCTTGATTTCTTTTAGGTCTGCATTTGACTGAACTCCTAGGATTTTATAGTAGTCTTTCTTTTGCTGTGCATCTGAAAACACAATGACAAAAGTGAAGTACATGTAGGTCAAAGGTTACAAAATACATCTATGCCTCAAACCACAGCCTTACAAATATCTACAATGTACATGTACAATACATGGAGCCCAGGCTCACAACATGAGAACTACTCGATGGCAAAATATAAGGATGTGTATGAAACTTTATTGCTAGTACATGTACATGTATAAATTATAATTATACGTTGTAGCAGATGGAAAATGATAATAAACAGCCATTAAAGCTTACATACCACATCAAATGTTGACCATCTGTTGTTTCTTGAATATGTCCTCAAGCCCTCAAGCCGCATTTCAGTGAGGAATTATTTTTAGTTCACCTCTACCTAAAATATCACAAGGGTGCACACTCGTCCACTCGACAGGCTGACGAAAAAATGCCATAAATCAGCTTTAATGGTTTCAGTCGCTCCAAACCTCACTCAAGCGTACAATGTAGATTGCTTTTCCCAGGTAGTGTGCTTCCTTTCCTAGAATTTCTCCATCACTTCAAGAAGATGGAAAATATTATCAAAAAGTTTCAACTTTTCACTTCCAAGTATGCCTGAACACTCAAGTCAAGTCTACCAACTGCCATCATGGCATGTAACCAAGCATTTCATTAACAGTGCATGCTATGATTGGCAAGGCAACAAACGCAACAGTCATTACAAAACCCGACTAGCCTGGCTGTTGCATTCATTTCCCTCCCCAAGGGGAGAATTGAGTATCATGAGAATTGAGTATCATTTCCATGACAACTGTCAACCAATCATAGCATGTGCTGTTCATGAAAGGCTCGGTTACATGCCATAATGGTGGTTGGGATTTTAGACATAATTGGAAGCAATCTTTTCCATCTTCTTGAAGAGATGGAGAAATTCTAGCTATGGAAAGCATGCTACCTGGGAAGAGCAATCTTCAATCTACATGTATGTTCGAGTGAGGTTTTGGAGCGACTAAGATCCGTTAAAGCTGATAATTATAAGGCATTTTTTGTCAACCTGTCAAGTGGACGAGTGTGCACCCTTGCGATATTTTAGGTAGAGGTGAACTAAAAAAATTATTGCCAAAATGTGGGTTGAGGGCTCTAATTTAATGGCTGTTTATTATCATTTTCCATCAGCTATATATACATGTACAGTACTGTACTAGTGATAAAGTTTTATACAAATCCTTATATTTTGCCATCGAGTAGTCCTCATGTTGTGAGTATGGGCTCCCTGTGGTACAATGTACTGTAGTAGTTCATGCACAGGAAGCCCAATGCTGCAGGGGGTGGTAATTATTATTGGACTTTGTAATGGCAAACTGATTTTTATGTGACTGTATTATGTATAAACTATCTCAAAAATGTCATATCTTTTTAAAAGAATGTCTTACTATTAAGTAATGGTTCATGAACATGTAAGAACAATAGCAGAATCTATTGTTCTGCACAATTGAGCCTCCCTCACATAGGATTCTTGTGTGTTGTAGAATATAGATACACTGGGTGACAGGGATGAATATTATGAAATAAAGTTTGTGGAAAGTGCTTGTTTCATTCCATTTTAATGAGGAAATCATTTTCCAACAAATAGGAATTGCTGAACACAAAAGCTATGAAACTGGCAAATTTGATAAGGTTCCTCACATATGATTGTTTTAATAAAAGAAAAAAGAAACCACCATGTAAATCATTTCATCAAACTTACTCTCCCCTCCCTTAATCTTAATTTGTCCTGACACAGCTTCAAAGTGCAAATATGATTGGTTAACTCTTGCTATCTCCAGTTGTAATTGGGATTTTTCTGGGGAGGGGACAGGAAGACTTTCTGCTTTATTTTTGGTGTGCCTGTGTCGGGAGTCAAACAGAAACCTGAAATGTCATTTTAAATCGCCCCAAAAGAGTAGTTTTATTTAGAGTGGTATGTCAAATTTAGAGACTGTTCACCTGTTGCCTGATGTGTCTCTAGGGAAATGGTGTTTAAAAGAGGAAAGACATCTGGGAAGTGTGATTTTTTTTAGGGAAACTTGCAGCCGGTCAGAGTCACCGAGTGAGGGACTTTCACTCCTTATCATTTTTACTGTACTACATGTATGGTAAGGTTTTTGAAAGGCCTAAAACAGCCCCAAATCATTGCAGAGTATTAAACAAAACAACAACACAAGGTCAGTGAAGTACATATACTTAATAGTAAGACATTATTTTAAAAAGATATGACATTTTCGAGATAGTTTACATATAAAATCAGTTCGCCATTACAAAGTCCAACAATAATTACCATCCCCCGCGGCACTGGGCTTCCTGTGGTTCATTTTGAGTTTCGTCCCTGTGAAATATTTTCAAAGCTAAACGTAAAATACCAGTAAGGAGCCATTATTGCCAAAGCTCTCACCTGTTGTATGGAATTCTCGTTGCCAACGTGCACTTAATGTTCCTGGCTTGAACTTCGTTAGATGACCTACAAGTACAAATAAAATTAGCACACGTGAGTTTTTGTGTCCCAGAGACCAGAACTCAGAAGGCAGAAGGCACAGAGACACTACAGATTGTATCTCCTCCATAATTCTCACCTTTTGTACACCGTATGCTAGCCAAACTCGTTCCAATTGAGGAATTATTACTTAGGATTGCAAAATTCCTACACTGAGTATTCATGGTGGTCCTTACGGCAGCTCTAGCACAGAAAATGCACCTCCCGATCAGGAACTGACCGCGACTAGCCGCCATGTTGGATGAGCGCGCTCTAAACGCATGCGCATTAAAATTATGATGTAACATTACCCCCATGGGTCTTTGCGCGCTTCAGTGTGAAATTCTCGAACTTTTAATGCAGACACACGTTCTTCTCTGCCTGTAGAAACTAGAAATATAGGTACTTCTTCAATAAGTATTTTATTCAAGAAGATATTTGTGGTCAAAAATCTAGATTTTGCCAAAATAGGCGAGTTGTGGGTACAATCCCCATTCCATCAAAATTGGGTCCCGCCCAGGAGCCCTCCTGGTCCCGCCAGAGTACCATTATTTTGACCTCTTCCCTATTAATGAATAACTTTACCTTTTTTCCCAAACATTTTTGCTTTATTGTTGATGTCTCACTTCGTTGGTTCGGCAGCTTTCGTTAATATATTCAGTGTCGTAATTGTTGTTCATTTCGGCACTTGCAGTTACTGTACCAACGCCTTTTTTCGCTTTTTTTTGTCTACAACAAGTAGTTTATGCATGGCAAAAAGCCTTGTCTCACTAAACTAGTAATACATTAAATGTGCAGAAGCCTCACGACCATTTTGACGTTATTGATGTACATTTTGATCATGGTTTGCCCAACATTGCCCCAGATAATGATGGAATATATACTTGTCAGTTTGATTAGCGAGCTTGCAACTCAGTCCTTGTATGACGTAATGAGTAAACAATCTAATCGGAGCGCTTGAAAGGCTTCCCGATAATCGACTGACCAATCACGACACTTGGTTTTCAAGATTTTAAAACAAACTCGGAATTTCCGGAAATTCTCGAAAGAGTTTCGGAAAGTTGTGATCATCAAAATGCGACCACAGGGAACCCAAGCGGGATGCCCAAATGCATTCAAATCACGAAGTTCAGCGCTAGGCAATAATGAGAATCTTACCATCTCTCCCAGTCCTATCATCCATTCTTTCAGCCTTCCGTTGTTCACTTCTGGACTTTCAGGTATTTTTTACGAGTTTCATGAATTCTAGGATTTAGGACCGACTAGCCGGCAATAGGCCTGTTTCAGGAAACAGTCACGTGCTGATAAACAGTCACGTGCTGATACGATAGGCCTTTTGCAGCTAACAGTCACTTGGTTTTCAAGATTTTAAAACATACTCGGAATTTCCGGAAATTCTCGAAAGAGTTTCGGAAAGTTGTGATCATCAAAATGCGACCACAGGGAACCCAAGCGGGATGCCCAAATGCATTCAAATCACGAAGTTCAGAGCTAGGCAATAATGAGAATCTTACCATCTCTCCCAGTCCTCTCATCCATTCTTTCAGCCTTCCGTTGTTCACTTCTGGACTTTCAGGTATTTTTTACGAGTTTCATGAATTCTAGGATTTAGGACGGACTAGCCGGCAATAGGCCTTTTGCAGCTAACAGTCACGTGCTGATAAAATACTTCGTTAACGAATGAATTGAGGTCGTAATCCCCATGGGAAAGGCGTTGCCATGGATGCTGGATGGCAAGCCATCTTTTAATAAAAACGCTGTTTAGAAAGATCGACAATCGATTGGAGCTGAAAAATAGCATTTACAAACAGGTTTTGCTAATGACAATACCGATCTCGTACAAGTGCCGTTAAATATATGAATTAAGATTGTTTTTTTGCCATCCAGTACAATCCTGTACAATCACGTGATTGCATGGGAAAGGCTTTACTGGGCTGCAATCAAACTTTAAAACGCTGTTTTAATTAGACAGATCGACAATCGATTGGAGGTGGAAAATAGCATTTACAATCAGGTTATATGATATTTATCAATATCACCAAGTTATCAAAAACCCTACTCGTATAACTAGAATCACTGCCACCACTATCGACTTATTTAAAACAAATAATCCCAGTTGCCCAAACGAAGCTTCTACCATTTGGAATATCCTATCGATCGAGTGACTTGTAAAGCTGCTTTAAAGTAGTACCTACTAAATCTGCTTTATTATATATATAAACATAAAGTTTTTATTAATTGTAATTTAATTTAATTAACAATTAATGTAGTTAGTAGTTAGTGTCATTCACATTTGTAATTTATTATCTTAGCATGGATGTTTTAAATTTTTATTGTATAGATATTATACACGGCTCTCTGGAAGAGCATTGATGTTTGAATAAAGCTGATGATGATGATAAGTGAATTAATATTGTTTTTGCCTCCCAGTACAACGACGTGATTGCATTCCTGCAAAAGGGCCATTGCTTTGAGAAGAGTTGTCACAAGCCTCAACTTACACATCCCCCAAACGCCACAAAAATAAATTAATACACAATGACAAAACAACGCCTTTTATTCAGCTCAATTTCGAAAAATAACTATTGAAATAGAAAGGAGTAATATAATAATAGTGTGAACGAAAAGCTGCCGGCCTCGATACGGTTCGACATGCTGCAGCATTAGAGCTGATCTCGTATTACTGGCTCTGTAATTTGATTGGATCAGAAAGACAACAACACTAGGGAAGCCATTTCAATGTCACGGCATGCTTACAGTAACCGTGCCGCAAGTCATTGCCATAACTTGCCCACTCTATTGAAAGAGTTTTACCATTCAATTAAGTGGAAGAGTTTTAGCACACAAGATAGGCTCGCGTCTTGTTCTGATATGAAATGCGCTCTTTTCACTGCGCACGTAACCCAGCCGTGCTTAGCTTGGAGTATGAGTAAAGACCCATTTACACTGACAATTTTTGCTACGATTTGAGCGGCGAATTCAAGTCGCAATCCAGTGTAATGCACTTAGCAATTGCTCACTTCAGAAACGAGTAGGAGGATGGGGCGAGTTCGGTTTCGCAAAGGTGCTTGGGATCGTTACTGGGGACAGTGAATTACGACATGTTTCTTTGTATTCTGTAATTAACTGCCCCAGTAACGATCCCAAGTGCCTTTGCGAAACCGAACTCGCCCCAGCCCTCTACTCGTTTCTAAAGTGGCCCATCGAAACCCCCCCGGGTACGAGGAGGGGATTTGATTTGAAAAAGTCCACAATGTAAGAAAAACTCCACCCCCCTTGGCTACTTTATGCAGTCAATGGGACCAAATTCCCACTTAATTTCTACAACAATTTTCTTTCTTGCCTGATGTATTTTCATAGCACTAAAACTATTAAAGGGAATATGCTATCTGCGGCTTGATTATTGAAAGTTCTCATGTTTAATGAAGCACACCACACAATACTGGTGTAGATGTACCCATAGCCTATGAACAACTAGTTTGCTTGCAGGTGGGGCAGAACTTACTTCCCCTCAGTCTATATACTCTCCCTCCTGTAGTCTGACACGCTGAAAGTGTCTGGAACCACTGGACTGTACTTCATCTGCTGTCCCGCACAAACAGTGCAGCTGGAATTTTTGAGCAATAACGCTGGAACTTTGATGGCCCAGTTGCTGAATAAAAAATTCTGTATTGCTCCTTGCTATATGCCTTTTTTGAAAAGAAACGGGGAAAAAACGGCTACAATTTTAACTGACGATGCCACCACAGATGAACTGGGTACCAGTCAAATCCCCACCACTCCCACGAACTTTGAAAGTACATGTACTGCATGAAAGCAAATCAAACACAATTCCCGACCCCCTGAGGCCACAAAAACTGGTCAATCACCATCAAATCCCTCATATATTCCCACCTAGTCCCCCATATATCCCCACCTAGTCCCCCATATCATATATCCCCACCTAGTCCCCATATATCCCCACCTAGTCCCCCATATATTCACACCTAGTCCCCCATATCCGGGCCCCATATATCCCCACTCAAATCGCAACAAAACGCGCCAGTGAAAATGGGGCTTAAGAGCGCGAAACTACGACCCTGCATGTGCACTAGTGGAATCTAACTAAGCATGCAGAGGAGGCTGACGTGTTTGCACCCGAACCAAAGCTACATTTTACATATTGCAGCGCAACATCCTCTGTCTTCACTGGAGCGTACTATAGCACTATTTTTATTGTACAGATTTGTATTTCTTCTTTCACCAAGAATTGATTACCAAATATCTCTGATACATGTAAAACATGAACAGTGATCCAAAAGGGAACGACGCGGCCAAACCCGCCGAGCGTCGCAACCCTATTTTGCATAATAATAGCCTGTTCACAGGCTCTAGATACTGGGGAAAATGACGAAAATAAAACGTGGCGAAAACAAAATGGCGGACGAAAAGTAGAGGGCGACTGTTTCTTTCCAATTCCCCCTACCTTCACCTTCTCTATCCAGTCCTCTTCTTCTCTTTTGTCCGGTTTTTGTTTTGATTGTTTAGTATCCAGGGCCTGTGAACAGGCTAGCATAATAACTGCAATTGACCCTTCTCACGTGAGCTCGATTTACACGACAAAAATCAGGATTGCCGATAATTGGGGGTTTCTCAGTGTAAGCATGTCCTGAAATTGTTAAAGCAAAAGTGCACTTGAAAACACTTGAAAACTTCGCTAAATTCTCCATTAAGTTCAGGTGTATTTAGACTCGTTCTATTAATGATTTGGGATTTAAAATGGTTAGGGTTTTTTCAAATTTGGGGGTTAGGTTTTAGAAGGTTCAGAACGAGCCAGTTTAGAGTAGCAAAAACAAAGGCTTTTGTCCTCCTGGGACTCAACATGGCCGCCAAGTGAGAAGAGCCAATCAGGCAGTGAGCAGTTATCAGGTCACCTGACGCGATTCCACCAATTATACGCAGGAGAAAATATTATAAAGAGCTAAATGCCAAATGTAATTACTGTATAAACAAATTGTCAAACTAATATTCCTGCTTCATGTGAGTCTCTGTCTTGTTCAACTTGTGGATCTTTCTCTTCTTACAATTCTTGTACTTAGCAATCCAGCTGTGAAGGTAATATTTTTCTACTTCTCTAGCATGTTTTAGTGATGGCGGGTCGTGAATGTTCTTATGCCTCAGGTCGAGGTGATGAGCGCCATCTTCGATCAGCACGGCTACCAAGCTGGGAGAGAGAGTCTTGGTAACCCCGCCTGCCGACCACGGGTCCAGAAGGCCGTTACTGATAATAATAATAGTAATAATAATAACAAATAATAATAAATATTATCATGTACTGAAAGTCAAAATGGTTATAAACCAAATAACATCAATAAACCCAAAAGGGAAGGGGAAGGGTTTTCCTTAGGGAGGAGGGGTCCGAAACCGCAGGAACCTCCCCTGGCTATACCCCTGGATAAGAAATAAAGTAATAGCATGTAGTCAGGATTATGTTACCTAAATATAATGTTACTGTGAGCCTCGATGTTTCGTCCACCATACTGTGTCTCGATCCAGTACTCGAGCGGTGTGACTCCTTGATTCTTTTGACATGCTTCTGCGTATTCCTTAAAGTTCCACTAAAAGTATATAAATGGACAATATAACTATAAAATGAGAAATGGTATACACACTATGCATAACTCGCGCGGTCACAACACGAAAAAGAGGCCAGTAGGTCCTCTGGAATGTTGAAGTTGAAATGCTAGCAGGAAGTGTGAAACGTGTTGAACATGATTGTTTAGTTGAAAAATGTTTCTTTATAGTACAACCAGCCAGGCGCATAGCAAATTAACGGCATTGTTTCACTGAACATTCCTTCAGTGCATTTCACAATCTCCCCGGGCGCTTCAATTTCAACATTCCAGAGGACCTACTGGCCTCGTTGACATGCTAGTTACCAGGACTTATGCATAGGGTCTATATGATGCTTTCTTAGCTTAGTTGCTCGTCGCTTAAACGTCTTTTTCAACTTTGGATTTCTAGTTTTTGATTGACTAGTTTTTACAGGTCTTTGCAGCCCGTTTTATCGTACGTAGACAGGAGTTGTGTAGTAAACAATTTCGAATCGTTGAGTTATTGCAGACCCTGGTCGGCATAAGGGGCCAAGCATTTGACTTCTGTGGGAAGGGGGGGGGGAGTAATTTAGTATAGGCATGATATTTTATTTTACCACCCACATTCCGTAGTTTTTTTTCTACTGAAGGACATATATAGGTGCATGGTGACTGGTATTCCTTTGCATGTTTTTTTTTTCGCGAAAAGCAGCTTGCAGGATATATTTTTCTGTAATGATTTTTAGATTATGTAGTGGTTTAGATCTACATATCTACACATGAGTTAGTACTATAATATTCTGCAACAACCTTATGTGAAATCTACGCATTGAGTAAAGTCAGAAATCCATACTTATGACAAAATTCCATCTCAAGTATTTTACCTTTGAAGGTGTGAACATATCATGTATCCCGTCTGTGCAAAGAGGCATTGCCATTTCTGTACAGGCCTGGAAAAGGAAGGAGAATTTAACTCACCACAGACAACCAAATACACCTTATGGAAATAGTCACTGTCATCTCAAAGAGATCAGCAAACTGGGATCTCTAACTGTCATCTCAAAGAGCACCTATAAATCAACAATTTTGGAAGTTTTAATAGTGTAGGATGAAATTCCGAAAAGATATTGAGGAAGAAATTTATAGACTTTTCAGTATGAGATTATGCCGTCATGCGTACACAGCCTCGTTTTGATGTTTTTTCAGATTTATAAACTTTCATTTTCAAACTAGTTTACTTACATAAACACCCTCTTTTATAGGAAATAGTTATTTCTCCTTAAAATGCAAGTAAAAAACAAAAAACAACATTAACTCTTTTTGCTCCAAATTCTATTTCTAATATACTTCAGTTGCCTAAATTAGTTTTCTTCGAGAGACTGGAGCAGCAATTCAACTAGAATAAAAGTTACCTGAATTGCGGGATTGATTCATCTTGTTATGTCACAATTGAAAGCAACGGGATTTTATTGTAGTAGTTTTCTCTTGGGAGGGAGTTGATTCATCTTATGACGTCACATGATCCACGACAAGTAACCAAAATTAGGGATTAAATGTCAAATTTTACAAAATCTGCAAGATTAATACCTTTTTTGTGAGAAACAAACACAACAATACAATATAAATATTTTTTTGACATGCTTGCACATTATGCAAATTAGGTGTACGCAAGACTGCAAAACTCTATAAATTTCATCCTTAATATCTTTTCGGAATTTCATGCTATAGTATTAAAACTTTTCAAAATTGTTGATTTATAGGTGCTCTTCGAGGTGAAAGTAGTTATTATCATGTTTATAGAGTACCTAGTTTGCTGATCTCGATAATCATCACGTGTGAATAAGGTGTATATCAAAGTGGCGCGAAAAAAGAAGAGCCGCTCGCAGACCACACCGCGGCAACACGCACGGCGCATGCGCTTTTATGAGCCCAGCGCGCGCGCGTCCCGACGGTTTCCCGCCCAAACTAAAAGGAAACAAAGAGAATCACAATCTCGTTCTAAGAGCACGCGTTACTTTTGATCAGCAGTTTGGTTACCGCTGGCCGAAAAACGCGCGGGTTCTGTGAACGAGATTACGTCTGGAAAATGTTCCGTCAACAACAACAAAACTAATTTAAAGCTTAGGCCATCCCAATAAAATGTTTCGTTTCCCATCGCCCGACCGACCCAATTGTTTGGGAAAAGTTAAAAAAAAATTTGAAGAACATTTTGTTTAACTACACCTCGTTTCCGAGCTCTCTACGTATTAGTTTCTTGTCTTTCTCGTGCAAATTGTCAATCCAACCCCAACCTAGTAGAGGAAAAAGTAGTCCAGGAATTCGTGAAAACTTTTACGCGAGTCTTCAAGCCGACTTGGTTCCAGATTCCCTAACTTTTTTTTCTACCGACCGACCCACCATCACGTGAGAGAGAGCCATGGGAAACGAAACATTTTATTGGGATGGCCTTAGCCCAAAGCCTGCAAAATCCCCATTTGTTTTATGATCTGATGACGTACCTGAAAATACCAACCCTCGTCCCCGAGGAACGACACTGCTTGTTGTGATATATTGAAGCACTTTGCTTTCCCTGAACTGTTGTAGTAAACTCCAACCGCCTCAGCAATAGCACCCAATAACCCAACGTCAGGCAATTTGTCATTTTGAAGGTGAGAACACGATTTCTGATGGCAGAAAAAAGCCGGAATTGATTACATTGGATTTCAAACGTTGATTACAAAAGATTACTATTTAAATTAGAAAAAAAACTGTATGTACTCTAAAACTGACTTACATATCACTGCAAACTGATTTGTACGATTTTAACGTCGAGAGTATGTCACTGAAATGTGGCGTTCAGTAATGTAGTCTGGATTGATTATACAATAAACATTTCAAAACACGTTCTGTCATTGGTCGATAGCCAGATGCACAGATCATGACATCATAGATTCCACTTCTCGACTGCGGCTCGTGACAGACTTTTTTGTTCTCGTCATGTTCTGATGTCATTTGTGCATTTTATAAGATGATTCAATTGTATTGTGTTGCAGAGGGCATTGTTCACCGTTTATTTATATTCAACTTTGCGGGAGTGATTTTGGCTTTTGTACGGCGTTATCATACCCGTAATTCTAACAGTGTAAAACTACCAATATGACATTTGTATGATGACGTCACATACTACAACTACCAGAACTCTTTGCGCGGATTCCTTTGTTCCAATAATTTGGACCATTGTCTTGAAATACTCAAAGGAGTTGATAAATTTGAATGAGAAAAAGAATTTGAAAATGATTCTGGTAATTGTAGTTAAATGACGTCATAACGCAAATCTGTTCAGCGAAAGCTATTCACTAAAGACATCTGAACCAACATAACGAAATGCTACCTTTATAGGCCAGGCAGGTAGAGGTTCAAGGAAATTAGCTGGGTATGGATAGTCAACTGAGGACAAACAAGATAGACAAATATTAACTGTACAAGGCTATGCCGTAACTTAAATAGGACAGCTGTGAGTACAACGTCGTTGAATTGTTATCAACTATTATCCTGAATTCATGACAAAAACCTTACCCATTGCTAAGTTGACCCAGGTCTCGCTCAGCCAGTACTGCAGCTGGGTTACGTTGTTCTTAGTCTTGATTGGTGAACACATCTTGAAGACTTTAGAAAGAGTTTGACGCCCGTCCTCTGTGTAAGAAGAAATCAGCTATCAAGTCCAGTCTGAGATTAATTCTATCTATGAGTATTCTTTTAGGACTTTCTAGTGAAAACCACATTAAAGATATTAATATTTAAAAGACTGCTGATTTCTTAAATCTAACTTTACAAAATATATAACTAATATTTTCTTTGAAATCGGCGTGGTATACATTATAACTTCGGGAACCCTGTGGTGAAATGACGTAGTTCGTGGACATCCTCGTTTGTACGGTAAAGCCATAACTGTTCCTATAATATTCACACAGTTCGATCAACTCTAAACTCCCTTCTAAATGGTAAGTAGAACTTAGAAATATGCTGAACAAACGACGAACTGACGTCATCAGATCACGTGATCTCCAGTTCTCGGTATTGTAAATATTACCTCTTATTTTGAAGAAAATATTGGTTGTATAAAATGTTATAAAGATATCTTAGGAAATAGCTCGCATAACGGCTCTTGCTATTACGAAGACTTTCAAAACATCACTCGTGTTCATTAGTACCGAATCTTCCGCGATATGCTTTACTTGTCACGCACAAAGGTTTCAATACGAGGCCCCATGCTAAATTAAACTTATTCTTTTCACAGAAAAAAAGAATAAATTTAATTTAGCACGGGGCCTCGTATTGAAACCTTTGTGCGTGACAAGTAAAGCACTGATCGCGGAAGTGGGCTATTGGTCACTTTAGAAACGAGTAGAGGACTGGGACCGAGTGTGGAACATGAATCTGATTAAAAAACGAACCCGAACACAAGGAAGATCTCATCAAAACTACACGAAGCTCTCTGTGCGGACACTCTCGTAAGCGGACAGTTCCAGTTACGGACACTTTTTTTCTCATTCCCGAGGGTGTCCGCTTACGGGAGCTTCGACTGTAGTAACTTTACCAAAGTTTAGGATGTCGAACCGAATATGAACTGAATGGCAAGGAGGAACGAACCAGAGGAGACGGCTGAAATTCAGGCTAGCAACTTTCATAAATCGCTAAAATAAGGGAAGAGGTCAAAACAATGGTACTCTGGCGGGACCCAATTTTCATGGAAGGGGGGTTGTACCCGGAATCCACCACCTATTTTGGCAAAATCTAGATTTTTTACCACAGATATCTTCTTGAATCAAATATGTATTGAAGAAGTAACTATAATTCTAGTTTCTAAAGGCAGAGAAGAACGTGTGTGCCTACATTAAAATCAGGTATCCCTATTTTACAACGCGAGAGAATCACCCTCGAAAAAAGGGGTAGGGGGTATTACCCACCACGTCCCCTGACAAAATTGGGTCCAATTCGAAATCCATTATTTTGACCACTTCCCTAAGAGAGAAATGTGTGTAATTACGTAAAGGTTGTTTAATATCAAACCAATCTTCTTCAAATTCGGTGAACCTACTAATATTGATATTTCTTGTGGTGGGCGGGGTTCATACTGATTTTATATCAGATTAATTTTCCACACTTGGTCCCAGTCCCCTACACGTGGCATTCATTTCCCCTTTTCACTCAATCCCCAGAGATTCAAATGACAAAGGGCATGGCGGCCATGTTGGTGTACAGAACAAAAGAAGCTAACGAAGAATCTATTGTTAACTGTACACCAACATGGCCGCTATGACGTAAAGTGCAAAGGGTCTATAGACTACAGCTGAGAACTGAAGTTAAGACTTAGCTTACCGGTTTTTCCTAATTTGTCTATAGTATCCCACGATCTCTTGATGCAATTGACACAGCTATCATTTCCATCATGTCGAAAGTCTTGTGTTACGATCTCGTAGAATTTCTTTAGCCGAAAAAAACACAAGACAAAAGGTATAGTCAAGACAGTAAGCGGTAAGTTATCATGGTATGAACTCTCCACTTATTGCCGGTTGCCTGCGGAAATGGCACTCTTTATACTGGCCCACGTGCGGCGGCGCTATAGAGACCAGGTGTGAGCCTAATTTCGACATCTAGGTTAGGTTTTGGAGTTAAAACATGTAGAATATTGGCCTTTTGCAGCTAACAGTCACGTGCTGATATAATACTTCATTAACGAATGAATTCAGCTCGTGATATCCATGGGAAAGGCGTTGCCATGGATGCTGGATGGCAAGCAATTTTGTGGAAAATACATTTACAAACAGGTTTTGCTAATAACAATACCGATCTCGTACAATCAGGCCTTTAAATAAATGAAAGAAGTCAGATAGTTTTTGGTATCCAATGCAACCACGTGATTGCCTAACTTTTGATTATAAACTAGGTCAACTGAGAATAATTTAAAGGATCGATGACTAGTTCCTGTAATAAAGATTAGTGTTGATCTGTGTTCGGCGGGGAAGATAAAAACTGGTATATCAGGAGCCATTACCAGGAGCGTCCATTTCCTGTACTAGGTCTTTGTGTCAGCGAATGACCGGATTGAGCTAATTTAGAACAGATCTCACGGGAGTTCACATGCCCACACTTTGGGAATCCAATCAAACCATAGTCAGGACAATGGAGCGTTAGGAAAATCACTTCAAAGAACAATAGATCATTCTTAATCTCGATAATTACGGCAAGCATATGCACGATCGCAGCAGAGTCAGACGGCAGTTACCAGGGAAACATGTTCTAAAAATAGCTCAAACCGGTCAAACGCTGACTCACGGGTATAGTATATATGGACGCTCCTGGTAATGGGCTCCTGGTATAATCAACTGCCGTGAATTAAGTTGATTACGGTATGATAATCACCGCGGGACGCGAGTAGCAGCTAACGTTTTGCGCCTTAGCAATCAAGCTTTTATTTATACTCATACATTTACATGTACAAAAAAGAATACATAAACTAACAAAATATAGGAAAAGAAAATAATCTGTTGATAATAGAAACTTAAAACTTAGATCATGAGGACTATTCGAGCTCAGCAGCGTTAAAAGTTGCTTTGAATAATTTGGAAACAAGATAGGCCAGAGGACAAGAGCAACAATGTTTACAGATACAGTACATAAGTATTATAAAACTACAAAATTAAATATATAAATATGGCAATAGGAAGGTAGGACACTTATAATATCGATAGTTAATTAAAATAGTAATGGTAATATGGAAAGGGACATTCATCAATAATTCATTAGAAAGGAGTCTTTGAGAAGCTTGGCAAAACATTTCAGACTTTTGGATTTTGGGTTATCATCAAATGAGTTCCAAACTTTGACACCCGTGTAGCTCTTCTTCAGAACAAAAAGTGAAATGCTATTAAACGCTCGATACGTCAACTGGCTCGCTTCCCACGGCGGTTAGCATACCTTAATCGACTTGGGTTTTGGAGTCACCACCTTTTTAATGGACTTACCCCGCAAGGTGTTAGACCCTGGAACTGAAGAATAGGAGCCGACGCAGCCAAGGCACTGAAATGCGGAAACAGAAACACATGGTGATGATGATGATGATGGTTAGATACTGAAACGAGCAGTAGATTGGTTGATGAAACGGAAACAGTTGTTCTGAAACCTGTCGTAATGGACTGGTTTGATGTAGCCGAACGTAGGTAACTACCGAAAACAAAAGATAAAAATGCTACTTGTATTATACCATGGTAGCCTCGGATTCTTTTGTTCTCCGAGGCACATTTAAACCACTAATTTTCCCTGATGGCAGGGATATTTCGAAATATGCATTGTTTCGAAATGCCTCTCAACTCCTGCTCCCCTATGGCACGACTAGCCCTACGCTCCCGGATGAAAAATATTGAATCCAAACTGACCTGTCTTCATCATAACCTTCAATGTAATCCATGTGGGATGACCTATTTCAATCTGCATATTCTTCTCTTAATTACTCAAACCCGCTTCTTCCATGTGGGATACTTAAAACCATAAACGTGACTTAATTAAAATCCATTCATGCTCTTTGAATATTTAGTCAACCGCATAATTACATTGTATTTTAGTGTTATTCTTCTCAAAAACAACACGCTTTTCCCCAGGGGAAGCCAGGGTCGTTTAATCAATGGCGCTCAGTCAGGCATTAAACAAAACGTTTTCGAAAGCAACTCGACTGCGACGTCTTTAGTTTCGGCAGAGAAAACTAAACTTCTCAGAGATTTGTTCCGTTCCTCGGCGATCATGGTACAACAAACTTATACCATGGCATTTCGGGGTATTAGTGATTTAAATTGCCCCGAGGGTTAAATCACTAATACCCCTCATGCCATGGTATAACTTATAATTCTAGCTTGGTTGTGACGCACTACCTACTCAGCTAAAACACAAATCGATCAAAATCCTCGGGTTTAATTAATGTTTTAGGAAAATGCCTTCAATATCAGTAGAGACCATAAAACACACTAGAAACTAAGTTCGTACTCACCCAATGACAATGTTCGGATATTTCATCCTTAACCAGGCTGCTAACATCCCTGTGGAAAAGAAACAGCAATCGTTGAGAAATAAGTTAGCGACGCTGCAGACTCGTAGCCGCGACAGAAGACCTGGGTTATTATATATTTGGTTACTCGGGACGAGCCTGCAATCAACTAACTGTAAGGCCACACACTGCAATATTGCGCGCATGCGCCATTGTCAGCATCGGCGATAATGTTCCGTGTGACCAACGGCCTCTGAAGTTGTTGAGTGCAATGTTGCAGCCAGTGTCAAAGTACGGATAGATACTGCAACATTGCGCGCAACATTAATAGGGCCATTTATACGAGAGGAAGTTAGCCGCGGGTAGCTTAGCTGCGAACGATTCGTATTAATGGCTCAAACACTGAAGTTCACGACTAATTCAACCCGCGGCTTAATGAAGCTCTCGTATAAATAGCACATTTTTGTGAACTTCGCGGGTTTGATAAGCCGCGGCTAACTTGCTCTCGTATAAATGAATTGCATGTACCCAATTGTAATTTTATATTTTGGCATATTTCTATTCTTATATATAACTTATTTGTCGTAACTTAGTGATAACTTATTAGCGGTAACTGATCTTTTTAGTGGTAGTTTAGTAATTGGAAATTAAATCGAAATTAATTTAATTAACTGTAATTTATCGTAGTTTAGCAATTTAGCTATATATGCATAATTTTAATTAGCGCTCATCGCTTTTATTGTAATAGCTATAGGAGGGTCACTAGTTCATCAGTCTATGACTGTACAGTGTTTTTAAAATAAAGTTATTATTATTATTTTTTTTATTATATATTATATAGAGGATATTACATGGCCGCGCGGAGATACGAAGTTTATCTTCGAGTGTTGATGACATATCTTACGAGTGAGCGCAGCGAACACGAGAAGATAAAAACCGTATCTCTAAGCGGCCATGTAATGTTCTTTTTAATATATGATTATTGATGAAATACCAGTTTCAATCTCTTACTAAAAAGGCTAGAAATCTTTGAAAGCAAGCCGTATTTTCAAAAGTGATGAAAACACTTTTTAGAAAGAAATATACACTGGTATTTCATCGAAAATTATATAATAAATATCATTATTATATGATGGTACCTTAAGAAACTGTATTGTCTAATTTTCGTGATCTTCGACTTTCACTGAAGTTTTCATCTTCTGCTTTCAAAGAGTTCCCGATACTTAGTTTTCGAAGATACTTTAGATAACACTAAACACTACATTATTATGCCCTGGATTCTATGGGTTTTATTTTCCCTATCCACCCTTTCCTTTGACAGTTTTTTCTGTAAAAGCTCAGAGGTGATTCAGAAAACAACAGCAACGACTGCGGCATTAAAAGTTTAAGCCAAGTGCGAAGTATATCTCAGTTCGATACGTACCGCCATACGAGCCGCCAATAGACACGACAGGGCTCTCCTTGGCTCCTGGAATTGTCACCTGCAAGTGGAGAATAAAACCTTAGGGTGCGGGAGGGGGCTTAGACCGTTAGATATCTGGGGGGAGGGGCTTAGACCGTTAAATATCGGGGACGGGGTAGTCCAGACCATGGCCTCTGGGTTACACAGGAAGCCCAAACCAGAAGCCGGAAGGGAAGATCAGCGACTGGACAAGGAGGAGGGCAATTACCGTACTTTGTATATAATTTATTTCCACTTCAGCGTTTCGCTTATTGTTTGGCCTCGTGAGCTTTACACGAAGAGGTTGCAGACAAATTTGGGAGGCAACTATTATTTCTTCTTGCACACTTTTTTCGTGGGGGGGGGAGTGGTAATCACTACCCTCTGATTTCTAATGGACTTATTTCAGTCAAGAATAACTACCGACCTTAATATGACGGATAAGTCTTGCAAAGTCAGCCAATGCTTGTTCTGACGTTAAGTACCCGAGGTACTTCGGACCCTAAAGAGAAGACCAGGCAATGTTACATCACAACAATATCAAACAAAGAATGATAATGAACAAATAGTCCATGAGCTCGAGTCTTACACCGACAGCTAGGCAAAGAGTCGCTTAGATCCGATCGAGTTGACTATGAGCTCAGTATGACAAGAGTGAATGGAAATTAACGAATATAGATCCCGCGCTACACGTAAACGAGGCAATTGGGTAACGTACGTGGGTTATAAAAATTGCGCTTCTTTAGTAGAAAGAGAGAACGAATCCCGCATACATCTATTTTTAGATCAACAGGACACAGTCTGATTGGCCTAAAGTGTCGCTCTTGTACTAAGGGGTGGTTTATAACGATGCTATGAGGACCCAGGGGATATAAATAAAACGAATGAGAGTCAAATAAACGATGAAATATCAGGTCATAATCGTTTTATTGGAACAACTACTAAAGAAGCGCAATTTTTTTAGCTCACCTCACCCCGCCTCGATCTTTTCTCTGTAACACGGGATAAGACCTTATTCATAACTGAGTTTCCTGTTTTGATAGTTTATCTACTTGAACAGTAAACATTATCATTACCACGTAAAAAAACATATCAACATTAGTGATCTTGTCAGTGAAATTTGAGAGTTGTAGCTTAAAAAGAAAAAGAAGTTAGAGTGAGTATAATTTCAAGAAATTTACATGAGAAGTAGGGAACCAATCAGAGAGCTCGATAGCTCATATCCAACTGAGTGCACATGCAGCGTGCTGCGGCCACCAATGAAGCACTGACATTAGCCAATCGCCTGCTTGGATTTTATACTATGCACGAAGTTGGAATAGTATATATATTTAGGCAAGCCTAAAAGCGGAAGCCCCAATTATCTGAACTGAGGTAACGATCCGAAAAGATAAATTTTATAAAGAAAACAAAGATAAAAACACAAAAATAACTGGTAAATTACCGTCTTTTTCTAATTCCCACTAGTTCTTCTTTTGAAAAAAATCAAACCGCTGTAACTCTCGATTTCAGGTGAAATGGCTTCAAATTTTCTCCAGAGATAAGGAACAACACAAAGATCTAGTGAGTGAAGTTTCAAGATCGATTGTATTTTATTTCTTTATTACGAAAAATCCTATACTTTCATTATAATTTCGAATGCACTCATAGTGAGCTTGGGCGGGATACCTGTTATCAGAGCGCGCGTTATATCGTGGCTATGTATAAAGGATAATAACTCCAAGCATGGCATGCACGTGTACACTTACATCGTAGGATTTCTTCCCGAAAGGCAGGGTCTCTCCGTAGTATCTGTGTTCAGCGAACACCAGCATAGCACCAAACTCCTGGGCATTATCCCACATAAAGCCCTGAAAACAACATTTGATGGTGCTCGCATTCATGATTTTTTAATAAACTGACACTTTACTCTTACTATGTCGGCTTTTTTAGCTTTTAAGTTTTTCTTATCAGAATCACAGACGCAATATCTCGAAACACATGTCTCTTTCGTCTTACCCAACAAGCAGAGTCAATTAATTAAGAAAGTTCTGCTCCGTCGCAAGGTTAATCCTTAAAAATTAAATAACACAGTGAATTCGATAGTTGAATGGAGTCAACTAGCTTACTTACAACTGCGATAGAAAATTAAGACTAAAATAATGTAGGAGATGATCTTATAGAGGGGCGTCTTTTCGTCTCGTCTCTTCGCTTCTCGCTGAATTTGGCTTAGAGAGGGCATTAGAACCTCTGGCATCCAGGTTAGTGCATCCGCAGCTTTTCAAGCATTATTTTTCATAAGACATGGATCGTAGATTTATCTTCTATTTGTTAAATGTAATTAAATATTACCGTTTCGTTTGAGCTAAGTGAAGTCGAGTAAGATGAGATGAGATAACGTAAAGCTTGTTTTTATGTCAGATTATTGTTTCATAAAATACATTTTGTACAACTCTTTTGCTTGAAAAACTCGGCTAATAAAGAAGGACTGGAATTCCAAAATAATTATATTAAATAGGGTTGAGTGTCAGAAATACTACTGACTGATCCCCTATCATATTTGTGTGGAGGAATTTCCCCTCACCCCCTCCCCTGAGTACATACCGTGTTGTTAGCAAACCACGTGATGTCTCCCTCGTTTCCAGTGTAGAAGAGGATTGGTCCGCCTGCTTTCCACTGTCTGCTGCTGACCAGGTAGCGCTGCATGAACGTTTTGTTCGTGATGAAGTTAAAATGGTCCAACTACAGAGACAACAGTATTGTTGACTTGCTTGTAATTTGTGTAAAATTACAATCAATCATGACAGCTTAAAGCGGGGGCATTGTCAACCAAATTGAACCTTAAGTTTCTTTAAAACAAAACTACAAAAATAACACCCTGAGATCGAAGACTGAGAAATACCATGTAAATGGCCTGTGGTTTTCAAATGTTTTCGATAGAGGATGGCAAAGATTAAAGTGGATTACAAAAGTTTATTCTACAAACTTGACTCAGTGAACCAATTTCAAGTGGCTCTACATCTCTCTTAAAAGCAGTATTTTTCATCCACCAGAATCTTTGCCATCCTTCATCAAAATTTCAAAGTTTCTCCAATATCCCTGGAAAGCATCCTGAGTCTGCTGATCTGGGTATTTCTTTTGTCTTTCGTCATGAGAAAGTTTATTATCAATGGGCTCCTGGGGGTTGACAGTGGCATAGCCCTTTCAAGTGTGTTCCATTTCTCTTAACAGAATGTAAAGAAGCTAGGAGAGAGAAGAAGAGCCTGCACGGACGGCATACAAATGTGTATTCGGGGACACTTTAGAACGAGTAGAGGCGGCTGGGGCGACTTCGGTTTCGCAAAGGCGCTTGGGATCGTTACTGGGGCAGTCAGTTGCTATGGTGGCCCATAGGGACAAAACGATAAACACGGTTGCACACACTTAGATAAACACCGTTGCACACACACTTAGATAAACACCGTTGCACACACTTAGATAAACACCGTTGCACACACTTAGATAAACACCGTTGCACACACACTTAGATAAACACCGTTGCACACACTTAGATAAACACCGTTGTACACACACTTAGATAAACACCGTTGCACACACTTAGATAAACACCGTTGCACACACACTTAGATAAACACCGTTGCACACACTTAGATAAACACCGTTGCACACACTTAGATAAACACCGTTGCACACACTTAGATAAACACCGTTGCACACACACTTAGATAAACACCGTTGCACCCAACACTTAGATAAACACCGTTTCACATGCACACTTAGATAAACACCGTTGCACACACTTAAATAAATACGGTTGCACACACTTAGATAAACACCGTTGCACACACTTAGATAAACACCGTTGCACACACTTAGATAAACACGGTTACACACACTTAGATAAACACCGTTGCACACACTTAGATAAACACGGTTGCACACACTTAGGTAAACACGGTTGCACACACTTAGATAAACACGGTTGCCGACACACTTAGATAAACACGATTGCACACACTTAGATAAACACCGTTGCACACACTTTATATTCCTATCAAACTTTCTTGACAGTTGTTGCTTTGGTAGACACAAAGAAACACAGGAAACATAATAGGTTTTGTTTTCCTTTATCTTTTGGCGGTACTGAACGAAGTAGCAAGTTTAACCGTGAAATTCTGTCATTTTAGCCTGCAAGGCTTTGATCACAAATTTCCAATAGCAAAAGCAGTTGCCGCTCATTCGCCTTTCTTTATTTAAAAATAAAACTAGAGTAACTATCAGTTAGGAAGTGCGTTCGTTTGAAAAGAATCATATTTTGAAGTAATATAAATTTCATTCAGATTTTAGAAATGTATTCGTTTGGTGAAACCAAGGAAAGTACCGAAAAAACATACCTCTTCTAATTTTTTTTTTTACATCATTCCCTTTTGTCTGATTGCGTCTAGAGGAAATGGACTAGTAAACAAATGAATAATGAATATATTTATTCTCATTGTTTACAATTATCGTATGAATATCAATTCAACTGGTTACCCTTGTGCTAGACTTATCTGCTATATGTACACATGCAATTCTTACTTGGAAGATTTGCCTCTGGCTCCCTGGGTATAAAACTTTATAGTAACATAACTAATATATTTTAACTGTTTTTAACGGTAACGGTATAAGATTTGATGTCTAATTACTATCTAATGTATACTAACATGCATTAATGTGTAGCAATGTTTTCGTTTAAATGGTCTACTACGGGCATATAGCATCCTAACCATGTTTAAGTTAACTTTCTTCACTATTTTGTAAAAGTCATTGCATAAAGTTTTCAAGTAAATTCGGACCATGCAGTTATCGAAATATCGTGAGCCGTAAAATAAACAAAACGGCTGCTCGCTTAGTTCCCAGACCGGTAGTACGTGGCCCGCTTTAAAGCTTGCCTCACTCGCTGAGCGCAAAGCATAACACTAAATAAACTTTTGCTTCATTGTAATTTCACGTTTAATGCAGATCCTTGTCTTGTTACTATTATTAAAAGGTTTCGGCAGAAATCATTGTAGATGTTTGCGTATTAAAATCTCAACTCTTCTTGGAGTCTCAATTTCCATGTGCATGCAATCAGTCAGGCGTGAACGTGTCAGTCTAATTTTTTACAGTTTTGAAGCGAACACCGTAAATCGTAATGCATCATGGACATGCTGAGTTAATTTATGCGCAAAGGTACAAACCCACGTTTGTGTTTGGATTGCGCCTATGGACCACAGGTAGCCCGCGTTAAGATTAGTATGCGTTCTCGCTCTCGCTCGAACGCAATTATGTGGTGCATGTTCCCCCAGACGCTTGTGTCTACGGCTATATCTAGACTCGCCAAAGATATACATCCCGGTAAAAGGGTGTTCTATGACCGATGAAGACACAGAAAAGAGAAGACTTGATTCCTTTGTCTCTCCTCGTGTTATTGGTGCCATGCGTGACTTTTCTTTAGGGCTGTTCAGTTATGAAACGTTATTTTAGTTCCATCACTATAAAAGGATATAGGCGGGCAGCCTTATTTTATCATTCTATATTATTCATCAGGTCAAACACAAAATAGTTCTCGCATTACAGCTCTTATTACATATCTCTCTCTCGTGTTTATCTAAGTGTGTGTGCAACGGTGTCAGTATCTAAGTCTGTGCAACGGTGTTTATCTAAGTGTGCGCAACGGTGTTTATCTAAGTGTGTGCAACGGCGTTTATCTAAGTGTGTACAACCGTGTTTATCGTTTGTCCCTATGGGCCACCATAAGTTGCAGCGTGATAGAAAGAAACATGGCAAATATCGCAATTAACTGTCTCCAGTAACGATCCCAAGCACCTTTGCGAAACCGAACTCGCCCCATTCCCCTACTCGTTTCTAGAGTGGGAAATTACGTGCCGATATTGATCTATCATTAGGCTCGTTTCTCTCCTGACAAAGGATAATAGATGGTTTGCACTCAATCCCCAGAGATTCAAATGACAAAGGGCATGGCGGCCATGTTGGTGTACAGAACAAAAGAAGCTAACGAGGAAGCTATTGTTACCTGTACACCAACATGGCGGCTATGACGTCACGTGCAAAGGGTCTATTGTTTATCTAGTTTAGTGCGGCGACATCTGAAACGGGTAAATGTATCAAATTTAATAGACCTCTTTAGCTTGGCTCAATTGCAATGTTATCCCATTTCAGATCACTTGACTTTCAGAACTTTGTGTATGTTTTCTTCTATTTCCGGTTAACGCATGAGGAGATACACTGATATGGAAATGACAAAGAATATTATTCCCCAAAGATTTGAAATGGGACAACATTGAGCCAAACGAAAGAGATCTATTAACACGTGAAATAATTTAATCGTAGGATGGCGCAGGCTCTTCTCTCTCTCCCATGAGTCTGTTCGCTAGTTATTTATGCTACTTTTGTCTGTCTCTGTACGGAGTTCATTAAAAATGATCAAAGGCGTGAACAGTCACTAATGATTGTTAAAAGTGCAATGCCGGCATGTGATTGAATGGGGATAATGAGAGGAGGGAGGCATACAGGAACGGACTGAGTAGTGGGAACGGGACGAAAAATATGCGAGGCAAAAAGAAAATAGTGGCTTGTTTCCCATTCGCCAGGGCGTTGAAATGACTAATAGAAAAGATGAAGGGGCCGACAGTTGAGGAAAGAGGACAATAGAAAATACCAAACCTTTCCTCTTTTGCACAGTTTCATTTCGCTTATGTGTTATTTCGGTTCATGTTAAAGACATGTTTTCTCGTTGAATTGCTGGCTTTCACATGAGTCATAGCCGCCTGGTTGGTCCCCTTATACAATAGATTCCATCTTTTGTTGGGGCACCAACATGGCCGCGCCATGCCCATTGTCATTTGAATCTTTGGGGATTGAGTGAAAACCAGCAATTGCGCGGTGTCTCTGGAGATAAATTTCTTTTGCCGCTTAAAGGAATTTTAAAACAGTAAGCCTCGTTTAGACTGCGTTACTTTTAATAGTTCAATCCAGAAAATGCGACAAAGAGAAGGTAAAACTGGAGTCTGGAGACGAGCAGCAAAAACGGGAAGAGAAATGGAGTGGGAGCTAGAGAGAAAGACTAACAAATTTCCAAGGTCATCACCCAAACAGAACATCAGACGGCTGTCACGCGCGCTGACATCGAGTGTTTCGCTTTCCAGCCGTTTTCGATCCTTCTCTCTTTCCTCTTTATTTACTAGTAACTGAGCTTGAAACCATTTCCCGTAACAGAGAATGTAAAACCAATTACAATACCGGTAATTGCTTTACTTATACGATGTACTTGTCAGTTCAAAATTCGCAATGTCCTTGATGGGAATGTGACCGATGGGCTATTCATTAAAAATTTGTATACGTACCTCCCCCATTTTTACCAAAAACGCAAACCCCCTGAAGAAATTGGAAAATGTTCTATACCCCTGAAGAAATCCACCAAAAATGGCCCGATTATGTCGACCCCATGAAGATTTTCATGATCTGATCGGGTTTAACCCCTGAAGAATTTAATATTTTTGGGGTGACCCCGTAAAGAATTCAGTCCATGATATTTTTGGTACACCCCTGAAGAAATCCAAGTTCCTCGATAGGGGGGTACAATTTTTTAATGAAAGTAAAAAAACTACAGCGTTCGTGTAAGCCTGAGAACATTTTAATATCATAATGAATCGATGCACGCGCGAAGCCAGCCAAGCTAACCAAAGCGTTTAGAAAACATTTTCATGGATCAATTGACACCTACCTTTTGACTGTAGTACCTCGTCTCATAAACACAGTATGAGCACAGTGACTTCTTGGTTAATCTTTGAAACTCGACCCGGTGAGGAATAGGAAAACGAGCTTTCAACCGAAACGATTCTCCCACGAAATAAAGCGAGAACAGAACCAATAACGCTCCCCATAATCCCAAGGACGCCATTTTGAGTCGAGAAACCGGAAGAAACCAGCCCGGGCCTTCAGTTATACCTCTTCCAAGTGGTAAAAACTGGAGATTGCATTTCCTGTACTTATGATTCAGTCATGTGTCGTATTTCTCGTGACCAAAGCAAGGATGATCACACGTGGCTCACATGATGAGAATTAATGCCAAGCTATTGTAATCGCCCACTAACCATTTTGTTTTCAATTTGTTACTCTTTCAACGGCTGATTTTGCTTTAACGGAAGTGTCAATCGATTTGAGTTTTTATTTATTTATTATTGGCTCAGCCAATCATGGCACGCGACTCTGCAGGTTACATTCTCCGCTTCAAACTGGTAAAGAATTTCGTGTGACTGGAGTTTTCCCAGCTATAGTACAATCTCCGTGACACACATGGCGGACCTGATATTGTGTGACTCAACGGTCTGTCAAAACTGACAGCTGAAAGTGAAAGAGGTGAGGAGTGGGGGAGGGGAGGACGAGGATACTTGCTCGGTAACTTTTAAAGAATGCAAATCAGGATTAATGCTTTGCGAGCACGTGTTTACGAAAATGGCGATTGTAATGGTTTTCTATTGTTCAAGCTCGCAAAGCATTAATCCTGATTGGCATTGTTTAAAGGGTAAAATCCGTTGATTGGCTAGCAGGCTACAGGCTCTCGGGTTTTTCGGAAATGTTAGTTTTCGGGTCGGGTGGAAATGCAGGTTATTGATTGGCAAGTTAACAAGAAAACTCTGCAACACTTTTATATGTATTACGCAAACTGGCGGTTAGCCGACTGTACTAAACCTGGGGCGCTTTCCATTCAACCAAAAAAAAACGAAAATTCCGGTCAGAAATCAAATGGAACAGTAAAATTTCCGGTTCGAAGTCCGAAAATTCCGGTTCGACCGAAATTTTCTGTTCCATTCAAAATTGCTGTGATTTGCCAGTTTTGAGAATTGAAATCGAGGCTACTACCGAACCGGGTAGTTTCTGCGAATGGAACGCGTATTTTTTCCGACCGGTTTGTCTAATTCGAAAAATCCCGTTCCATTCGACATTCGAAATTTTCGAAACTTCTAACCGGTCGTTTTGGTTGAATGGAAAGCGCCCCTGACCTGAGGAAATATAACGCTCAACTGTGCGTGACGCCGGTTCAACGTGTACAGTGTGTTGCCCTAATCCCGGCCAGTTTTGGCATTTATCATTATAACTTACCTTGAATAAAAGCATCCATCAGGAAATTTGCCACGAGATTAGCTTAATCCTTCATTAACCCTATTGTAAAGTTGTGATTAGTTTTTCCTCACGATTTAACCAAGTTATTTCTAATAATATTGTTCAAATTGGTTGCCCTAATTCCGGTAGGGTTGCCCTAATTCCGGCCGATAAGAATAAAGATGTGTACTTGAAGTTTTGGCGATATTTTCTCGGCTTATTTCAACTAGAAACTCCTGTGGCTGCTTGTCAAGGTATTTGAGATCAAAAAATATGAATCAGGATCCCTGTATTACAACAACTGCGCCCACAATGACAACTGCGCCCACGATGACAACTGCTGACTTGTTCGCTCAATCGCTCATCTTTGGATATTGCAAAATGGTTCGCATTGTCATTTTGAATGCGGTGGAGAGTGCTTTCATGCATTTCAGATACGCCCACCTGTTTCTATGACCCTCAGTGTAACAAGAGTACGGCAATAAACACGATAAAAACGTTTGTTTACAGTTTAGTATGGGCTCCCAAATTAGAAACCATACCGCCATGCCGGAATTATGCACACCAAACGAAAATACAGGCGGACTTTTAGTTGAAGTTGCACTCGAGGTAATCTTTAGAGTTTCATCTATGCCAAAAATTAACATTTCACATACCCTACTTTGCGAGAAAACGCTTCTGTTGCTTTATTACCTAATTCAAAGTACAGTCAAAAGACGCACTTGGAGAAATGGAGACTAGACTTACCAATTGGATTTCCCCGCCTAAAAAGACGACAGGAAGCCCACAACAATAGTTTACGAAAGCACACTAATCAATAATTTATCGGATTGTGTCGTTTGTTATTTATTTATAGTTTACGGAGAATAATCGAGTTTCAAAGACAAAGTGGCTGGAATTGGGACCGGCCGGAATTAGGGCAACATACTGTACCTGTCCTGTGTTTCAAAGAAAATGAATTTCGGTCTTATCACGGACTTACAGTTCGCTGATATTGAGGACAAGTTAATCAGATCCTCAAAATGGAGACGGTACAGAAGAAGTCTGACTTGTTTAAGGGATGCTGTTACTCGCTGGAATAGTTCACAACAAAATATCACGTTTGCCATTCAACTTGGAGACATCATAGACGGGTTTAATGTTAACCGAAAAGCTTCTAAATCTGCACTTCAGAGCGTTCTACGGGAATTTCAACAACTGCATGACGATATTGGTGTATTTCATGTGTTGGGAAATCACGAACTGTACAACTTTACTAGAAATGAACTTACAGAGACTGCACTTAATCCAGCACACTTTACGGCCTGTGGTAAATCTATAAGTTGTAGGGTAGTCGTTGATAAGTTTTACTATTCCTTTGAGGTGGAGCAATGCAAGAATTTTCAATTTATTGTCTTGGATGCGTTTGATGTAAGTATTCTTGGCAGGGACGCTAACACTATGGAATACAAACGCGCTTTGGAAATCTTATTAAAACACAACAGAAACGAAGATCTCGATTCAATTGATGGCTTAGAGGGAATAGAGAAGCGCTTTGTGGCTTATAACGGCGGAATAAGTAGCGACCAGCTCGAATGGCTCACAAGACTCTTAATCAATGCCGACAACAATAATCAGAAGGTTATAATATTTAGTCACATTCCTCTTCATCCAGACTGTACAACGGATAAATCAGATGGCGTAGTATGGAACTACGAGGAAGTTCTAAATGTTATATGGAACCATCGCTGCGTGACTGTCTGTCTATATGGCCACATGCATGAGTATGGGTATTGTAGAGATAAAGAGGGCATACATCACAGAGTCATAGAGGCGGTCGTTGAAGCAGATTTGACGAAGAATGCTTTTACTACTGTACGTGTATTGAAGGATAAGTTAGTCATCGATGGACAGGGAGATATTAGAAGCCAAGTATTGAACTTCCGTTAAAATATTGCACGGACTTTCTGGGTTTATACAGAAAGGATTGTATTTGTTTCACTCACGGAAGCCAATTCTACCGGAAACGCATACTTTAGAATGCCATTGGTCGAGCGTGCTTTTCTGGGCCATTTATGTAGGAAACAATCCCAACTTTTGTCATAACATAGCTGGATTATCATTCGATTACATACTGAGAGCTCTTGAACGAGCGATTTGAGGAAAGGTGAAATTAACAGGTCGTGGTCGAGCGATTCGGCGCGATTCTGCAGTATCCTAATGCAAACGAAGCCTCGTTAAATGCGGAACACTTTTCCCGTAAAAAACACCACACAACACTCAAACAACTACTAATCTTTCTTTCTTGAGTATATTTAGAGCACAGTATCGCTAAAGGTCCATTCTAGGAGTGAAAATCTAAGTCCATATCAAACGTTTGAATTCGTAGCCACAGGGAACCCAAAACCAACAGTTTAAGGGCTTATTGACATATTTAAATCGGCCGTTGCTAGGGAAAGTTTGAAGCCTCGTAAAACCCAGAAAACAAGAGCCCATCTGGGCTTTCACTCGGGCCACATGAGATTGAAGATGAAATACACTTTCATTTGAAATCCTCTTAGTAATAACCAAAGGGAAGAATTATTAGCTGAATTTAGCAGTCTTTAGGAGTGGCCGGTAGCGCGGTGACTTTCATTCTCTGCTCCCCTAGTATACATGTGATTAAATATTTTTGTTTTTCTCGTATGTAAATTAAAGAAGTTGACCTTTTAATTTAAACACTACTTATTCATGTAACACACGCTTACAATTTAGTCTGTTGTTCTGTTATACTGCAGGTTCTGAGTACTAATAGATGATTGTATCAAATGTATGTTTATATTTGTACCATATTCAGTAAGTTGTATCCTGTCCATCCTGTGATGGAGCTATGTCAATTTGTGTTCCTCTGTGTAACTTTATCTGCTGTTCTTGCTATACATGATGAGCCATTACGAGTCCATATTGGTAGATTATTAACTGAAATGCCTGTTGGATCTCTAATTAAAAGCTTTACCCTCATTCCCAAAACTTCAGTCTCATTATATTACAGAACTATAAAGGGAATTGTTGGAAGCCTTTAATTTCCCGAACCAAAACCTCGGCCGTGAGAGGTTTCTTGTTTAAGTTTACCTTGAGAGTTGAATATTGCTTGGCTCTTGGCGAGCGAAAGTGTTGCTCTCACAGTTCAGGAGTTCAGATGTCTTCAGACTTCGATAGAGGATAGTAACCCATAACTGCTCAACCACAGTATATTTGCTAGTAAATCGCTATATTTCGCTATAAATCAGCTATTCAGTATACCTGTATAACGTACACGGAGAGATCGTACGAGATCGGTAAACCAGCCAAAAACACGGTCAAAAATATTTTAGTGCTGGCCAACCGATCACGGTGTTTGCGCTGATATGTATTATGATCGAGAGTAAAATGAAATGTGATGAAATGTGGCATAAAACCTACGAAACGTACCTCAAACTAGATTATCTTTGAGCATCATGTACAGCCTGCGCAGATTACTCACATTATAATCATACACAATCCACAATAAAAGACCAAAGTAGATTGAAGTTTACCTTGAGAGCAGTTGAACATAATTTGGCATTGCCTGGCTCATCATAATTCTCGGGTAATTCTGTGCTGTGAAGTGACAATGAGTGTGTATTCTGGCTTAATTCGTGTTGGCGAGTGACAGTGTTGCTCTCACAGTTCAGGAGTTCAGATATCTTAAGACTTCGATGATTGAGCAAGGCTATATAGTATAACACAGCCACAGATACAGGTATCGATAAGAGATCTTCCTAAAAGCCAGCCCAAAATACGGTCAAAATAAAATTTTGTGTTGGCCTACCGATCACGGTGTTTGCGCTGGTATGTATTATGACCGAGAGTAAAATGAACTGCGATGAAATGTGGCATAAAACCTACGAAACGTACCTTAAACTCAAACAAGAATAGCAAGCGTCCACACTGAATTTCAAGATGGCGACTGGATTTAGCGACACGAACGTACGATATATTTTTTCTGGTTACGGGGTTCCTGTGTATAGATGGACCGGGAAGGACTGGATTTTGTTGCACTGAACAAAAACTGAAACGGCCTGCAGATTAATACTCGTGCCTGCCACAGGCAGCACGAGTAATTAAAGAGTTGGCAATAATTATTATCAAGGTGACTGGTGTAAAGTCTTGTAGTCTGATGACGTCATCAAGTGACGTCATGATGACGTCATCAAATTCAGAAAATTCTCCAAGGATTTTTGATCTACTAGCAATTTATGAATATTTTCCGAACCTACGAATTAAGGCGCATAAAATCGAGCATTCGTTTGCCATTACGACAAATAATGAAGATTTTACAACACTTTTCAGTCCAATTTTAAGCTTTTTTGGCGAATGAAAAGCCATAACTTTGCAATTGACATTTATTGTCGGTTTCCAAAATCCATGCTCGAATTTGTGGAGAACGTGGTCAACAACATTTTAACGGGGAAAATGTTGGTGTTTAGTGAAAGCGCGCAAAATGTTTAGAATTTTTAGAAACTGGAAGCGAAGAAATTACCGCATGCGCATAAGTGCCTGTTTTGTGGTCGTGAAATAGTCGCAGAACTGTTGTTGCAATAAAGTCTACAATAGTAGTGCTATGTGAAAGAGTTTGCAGGGCTTTTACAGGGCTTTGGTAGCTCTGGCCGTTTCGTATTTAGATTATTAGAGGAGGATAGTATTGGCTATCCCTTCGTTTCTGCTCGCCATAGCACTGACATGGAAAGCTGAATTAGATTGGTTTTTGGCTGCTTGCCACACGCATTGTGTGACGTAGCTGATAACCGATCTCTTTCTTAGCTCGCTTCTAGAATTCATAGCAGCTTATATGGGCTGAGGTGAAGTGTTGCCAGACGCTCATTTTGCTCGCTACGTTGCGCTGACGAGTCCCAATAAGGACGAAACAGCTGTTCGCAACTGCATTCTAGTCTTGAGCGCTTTTCATGTCAGGTTTCGCTAACCGTAGTGCTATGTGAAAGAGTTTGCAGGGCTTTTACAGGGCTTTCGTAGCTCTGGCCGTTTCGTATTTACAATAATTGGTCGAAAAGGATGTGCATCTTCTCCTATTTCCTCCGACAATGGCCAGTTTTGGGACTTGGCTGAATACTACAATCTGCAATGAGCTGGCTTGATTGTCTGCAATGAGCTTCGGACTGCGTGGAGCATATGCCAGGAACCCATTTCGCGGTAAACCGAAGAGCCAATAGAAATCAAGCTAAAATTAAATAGAAGTTGAACTCGTGGCTAGGCTTTAGCACATTCTGCTCGAATAAAAGGCTATTCTGCTCGAAAGAATTTCCCGAAAAAAAAAGACTTCTGCTCGAAATTATGCTCCAAAAGTACTATTATGCTCAGCTTTATGCTTCTGAAAATTTGGGGCAGTTGCAGTTTTAGCGTGTACAAGCCGATTATTCCATTTTTTTCATGGATTAGTACTAATTTTACGTTTACGAGCTATAGGTCAGACTTTTTCGGAGCCTGCAATAAAGTTAAGATAAGTGAAAGCATTGGTAACCAACTGTCTTTCTTGTTCTTCTTCGTCATGGTCAATGATTTCTGTTTGTTCCGCCGCCATCTTTGTTTTGCTCGTACCCAGCTCCCTCTCGTCCCCACTTTTCCTAGTTCCCAGGCCCCAAAATATGCAAAATGGCCTATTCTGCCCCGATTATGCCCCAATTATGTTTTCTGCCCCTGAGGCCCTATTATGCTCGAAATTTTGCCGGCAGAATGTGCTAAAGCCTACTCGTGGCGCTCACAACAGTTTGTTTTCCGACATCAAAAATACTTTTTTAAGGATGAAAACTGACCTGTATTTTAATTAGTTGCACCGAGGTTCGATCACAACTTTACCAGAAACCCGAAAGCATGATCTGGAGACAAAAGTGTGCATGTTTGTGATTGAAAATCACTTGACTTCTTGAGTGGCCGTACTTTTCTTCGTGTTTTTAGAAGCCATGTTCTCGCTGGAAGCAGCCATTTCAGCTTCTATATCTTTGACAACTATAGATACTATTTACTAGATGTTCTTTCAATCTATCAACGGCGGGAAGAGCTCGGCTACGTCTGAGAGTCCAATACAAGTTTGATTTCCCATTCATCGGCTTTCACTCATCACTGTGTTGGCGCCGCCGTACGCTTCCCGTTACGTTATTAATTATTCCCTTTCTCTAGGTTCAAGGACAGTTATGCGCCTTTCGAGTCCTGAACGATTCCTTAAAAATTATCGGATTGAGTTTCTTGTCAAGTATTATTTTCTTTCACACGATAAACCAAGCTTTTCATTTTCCAGAGACAAAAGCGCTAGCACCCGCTACGCCTTGCTCCGACTTTTGAACACTTTACTTCATTCATTCATGAAAACCTTTCGGGTAAACCACGAATAAAACTTACAAACATGTGTAAATATTAAAACTATTGGGTGGCTGGTGTACACGCATAAAACTAGCCTGAGAAAATAAAGGCAGCCGACTCATATCGCCCGATTCGGCCGTTTTCTCAGGTTAGCATAAACCGGAAGTCAAAATCACATCTGCTCCTGCGAGCATAGCAACGGTGTTGCTATGGGCCCGGGAGTAAGGAAGACTCACCTTTTTGTCCAAATCTGTATTCTCTCGTTTATGTGATTCTAGAGGACATCTGTAGGGTTTTTCATTTTCAAGTTGTTCACCCTCTTAAAATAAGACTGGGTTCGGCACTCGAGTTGGAAAGCCAAACGGATACGCCTAAATTCGCCGCAAAGCCTCCAATTGCCTCGAACTTTACACCTAGGGCAAGTTCGATAGTTGGTCTACTCCCCCATATATGGACTATACGGGGATGATCCGCTGGACAGGGTATGGTTTTTCGAGTTTCTGGTCTTAGACAGGGTATCCATTTTCACATCGACAGATCTTGAACAGGGTATGGTATTTATCTAGTGCTTTATTTAGTCTAATGCTTGATGAAGACTTTTAGTTATGACCCTCATTATACAAAATCACAAACACTGACATCCAAGTATAGATAATTTGTTATTTGTCTTATAGAGGGATATAAAATTTTAACACTTTGTCTTGAACAGGGTATGGAAATTTGAGTTTTTTTGTCTTAAACAGGGTAAGGGTTTCAGTATGGGGCGCCGTTTTGGACATTATTACGAACAGTATAAATAGATCCGTAACTTCAAATATTCATGGCAAACTTTTTATTGCGTGTAGTTAGATTACGTTTGTAATGCCAAACGTAAAGAAACATGCTAAACTTTTTGTCGTATACTTAATTTTCTTGTATAACCATGGCAAACTTAAAACAAACGTGCCATACTAAACTATGACACATTCGGAACACAATACAACTATACGTGGTCTTTCTCAAATATACATGCTAAACTTTTCATTCCGTATGGTATGATGCACCGCGCGCTTCACATGCAAACACACTAGTACCTAGGTCTCGTGCGGCTATCTCGCCTCGTGATCTTTCTTGTTCTGTGGCTGCTTCAAGATCAAAGTGGCTGATATTCCAGAGAATTTCAGAGAAGCACTAAGCAACATCGCCCACCAAGCCAGATTGCTGCTGGGTAATTATAGCAATAGGAGTGTACTGCCGATCGAGCAGAGGCTTAGTGAGCCATCACTTCGATTCGTTCCAGTATTAGCAGTACCAGCACAATAAACACAACTACGAATCAGCCATGTACAACGCCACTGAAGACCGGCTAGAGCAGCAGCTGCAGAGCTAGTTCGCTCATTTCCGACATTTAATTGTCGACTAAGCGGGATAGCCTCGACTAGAACTGTTACGTATACAAAAATCCGCCTTCGAAGAAGGGACTGCATAAGTCCTGGTGACTTGCATGTCAACGAGGTTGGTATAGCATAGCAAAATAATGGCATTGTTTCACTGAACATATGTTCAGTGCATTTCACACATCTCCCTGAGCGCTTCAATTTCAACATTCCAGAGGACCTACCAGCCTCGTTGACATACAAGTCACCAGAAATTATGCATAGGGTCTATAGTATATAAATATTGTGTGCTGCTTCCCTCTTCCTGCACAAAAGCTATGCCGACACATCAACCCCGTTGTCACCTCGAAAATGACGGGTTTGTTGTGCACTGATTTCCCCTGGACAAGTCAATGGATGAGGAAGATCTTGGAGCAAAGATGAGGGAGCTGTTCCCTGATTTACAGGGTACTATACAGGGTCCAATTTCGTTAAGTCCTGCTATGGACAAATAGTTACACGAAAGCTTACAACTGATGTGAGTTTTTCTGCTGCACGCGTACTTGGCATTTCCGGCCAGCAGCAATCTGGCTTGGCGGGCTATGTTGCTTAGTGCTTCTCTGAAATTCTCTGGACGATCAGCCAACTTGAAGCAGCCACAGAACAAGAAAGATCACGAGGAGAGATAGCCGCGCGAGACCTAGGTACTAGTGTGTTTGCATGTGAAGCGCGCGGTGCATCATACCATACGGAATGAAAAGTTTAGCATGTATATTTGAGAAAGACCACGTATCAGTTGTATTGTGTTCCGAATGTGTCATAGTTTAGTATGGCACGTTTGTTTTAAGTTTGCCATGGTTATACAAGAAAATTAAGTATACGACAAAAAGTTTAGCATGTTTCTTTACGTTTGGCATTACAAACGTAATCTAACTACACGCAATAAAAAGTTTGCCATGAATATTTGAAGTTACGGATCTATTTATACTGTTCGTAATAATGTCCAAAACGGCGCCCCATATTTCAGAGCCCCAGCGGCACACCCCTACCCAACTTACCCATCAGGCGCCGTCAGAAGACACACAAGTACGTGTAGAGCGGGAAGTTTTTGGTCGCCAATTTCAATAAACTTGTCAGTCCTTTTCGCCATTAATCATATGGTCCGTGCATCAATCGTCGCCTTTTGGGCTAACATGAGCTTGGATACCCTGGATCAGAGGTTGGAAACCGCCTCTCCTAGATCACATTAGCTTCTCCTCCAAGGTAGAGCTTGGAGTGCCTGTGGGCCACTCACGAAATATTCAAAATATAGCTTATAAGGGTTTATATGGGAAGCTCATATTTACGAAATATAAGGGTTTGTATGGGAACGTAACAAACACCGTTTACTAGCCAGGGCCTGTATGGAAGGTACATTTAATGAGATGCGTGATCCTATTGAACAGGCCATTCCAAATTCTGCCACTGAATAACTCACAGGAGATTGAGTCACTTGTTCTAAGTAGGCCACAAAGAATTCCAAACACTGTTGCCACGTAGACATTTTCCTGGCCTCTATTTTTGCCGGCATTGAACCACGAATACTGCGCGGGCTCTTCATGGTCTCCACGTATCTCCGTTTGATGTTGATTTATTTTAGCTCATCAGGAAATATTTGGAAAGCCAAGCTACCCAGGCTATTATCACTAGAGCTTCACCGCATTGCTACAGCTTTAGACTAAACTTTCATATTTTCCGCTAAAAGCCTTGTGGTCACCAAAGAGTACATGATTGGACACCATAGATTGGACATGTAAAAAAGGTAACCCAATACTAGTACACATTTAAGAGCGTATCTGTTTTGGAGAAATGATAGCTAGAGTTATCTGCAAGCATTGGATGTTGCAATTGTACAACTTTGTTAAATAAAGCAAGTTACATTTATAACTGAAGTATAATGTGTTTAGAATATAACATATACACGTTAAAAAATCAAGCGGTACACGTGTGCAAACTCGTCCCCGGTTTCTGTACAACGGAATGTTTGCCACTGATCTGTCAAACTCCACGCCGCCAAAGTGGCTCCAACAAGAATGCACGGTATCTCATGTACCTCGCTTGAATAAATAATACATAACATTATTGAAATCTGTTCTTTTTACTTCAATCTTATTCTAAACTGGACAGTATTTGTGAAAAGTGTAAAACTCTGAAAACCACAAACACAAATTTGCATATTCTGCCAAATCCTATTAATGCCGACACTACCACGGTGACACAGTCAGGCACAGAGAATTAGCAAAGCAATTGCATTTGGCCGAGAGGAAAGGAGAATCAGGCATAACACATTTCCCTGAATATTTTTCCCGAGACAACGGAGTCATGCCCAAGCGCTTCGAATGCCTATTGCATTGCGTTTTCCATTCACCACCTATTTTTAAGAAAACAAGAGCCCATCTGGGCTTTCACTCGGGCCACATGAGATTGAAGATGAAATACACTTTCATTTGAAATCCTCTTAGTATAAACAAGTCGTGCTTTAATTCGCCAGTGAGAACGTCATAAAAACGTCTGGTCTATTAATTGCTTTTATGACATGACTATGATAACGCAGGATTTGAACAACAGAATACTGGCAATTCAAGTGTATAAATGCAATACAATGACATATTCAGACTTTGAATTTGATTGAAAATAGATCAAAAACTCGGGGAAATGTCCGGCTAAAACTGTATGAATAAATGTGAAATGAAACATAAATTTCATAGCAAGAAAAAAAATGTAATTCCTAATGAGAAAGCTCTTCTAAGTCCGCTTCTCAAATTCACAGACTGTTTTACAAGAGTTCAGTTTACAAGAGTTCAGTTGACCTTTCAAATAATTTATTCTGAGGTACGCATACACCAAATCACAGAGATGTTAAATAAAGCGATAATTAGATATATATATGTTTATTCACCTTATCTCTTGGTTGAGACATAAGTATACAACAATGATTACAACAATGTTACTAAAAAAAAAACTAACTAACTAGAGAATAAAAAAATAAAGAAATAACATATATATGTAGATGTAGATATATTAGGTTACCTTACTACTAATTTCTTCATATAACTCCATTATTTGTCTGATGTAATTACAACTTGTCGTTAATATAGTTCTATCATTCATGGAGACGATATAATAATAAAGACTAGTAGGATCAAATGAAGAGAAAGATGGATTTATGAGAAATAAATTATTCGAAAATAGAGATCTAGCTTGGGCCAATTTAGGATGGCTACACTGAAATAGGTAGTGGAATTCATTTCCAACTTCATTAGCACTACAGATGTTGCATAGTCTTTGTTCTCTTGGGATGTTGCTGTACCGACCATATTCTATTGGAAATGTGTGTGCCGATAATCTTAACTTAGTAACAGATTTGCGCGTTTTAAAGTCGTTAATTTGGTTTAGATAATCCTCATAGTTGTAAATGTACTTATAATATTCATTAATAATTCATAAAGCAGCCATCCAATCGGAAAGCACTATTCAGGTCACATGCATTGTCATATAAACTGGATACAAGTCCCATCAAACTAAAAGAACGGGGAGGGCTTGAATATTCAGCAGGGAAAGGAAGGGGTTGATGAATTAATACAATGGTTAATAGATCTATTAGTATTCTGTAAATGTTTTGGAATACTAATATATATATTAGTATTCCAAAACATTTACAGAATACTAATAGATCTATTAACTATTCAGTTATGATATTAACCAAACTTCAGAAATTACAGCACATAATTACTATAATTCACAATGAAAACCATTTAATTTAACACACTACCAATAGTCTACTTTACATTGGTCTGTCAAGTTATCCCTTTCCGACATTTTCGTGTCTTTTGCAATCCCATGCTTGGTTGCGTCTCTCATTTCTGCGTCCAGGACTCTTCGAAATGTTGAAAACCTAAAAGAAAGTGAAATAGATCATTCAGTATATTTTACAAACCTTTACCGGCTCATGTCAGAAAAACATAATGGCTATATAAAAATCAAAATTACCTTAGGTCACTCTTGTTTAGAAGATTTACGGAATTTCCGGTTTCGTCGCTTGAATGTGTCTATTAATGCCACACACAATTCCATAAAGTGTTTTCGAAGGATAGCGCTTCCACCCATATTAAGGACTTCACCAACAAATTTCGTCATCCAAAAGTTAAGTGTATTCGGGGACATGTCGGTGAGATTGACAGCGAGGTCCTCTCTGTCTTCGATATTACTGCATGGAAAACCAACTGACTCATTTCTCGCTACTTTGTTCTCTCTAAATCTCTGCCATTCTTTGAAAATGTTAACGCTCCACATGCTTGCGTTTCTTGTATTTCTAGGTACGGTTTCCTTTAACCAAGTTTGCTCTTCCACAACGTTTTTCGGCTTACGAAAGCTGCGACGCAACTTGACACTCCTTCGTTCAAAGAATCGAATTAATTAATTTCACTGCAATGTTTCTGCTGCAGTTCAAAACAATAGCCAGTTCATTATTTCTGTATTACATAACATCACATGAAAAGGTCCATTCATTCCCTTGCCATTAATAAATGAAGTGTTAGAACTATTGAAATGTCTTCATAATGCAATCAGCTTCTATTCAAAACCATGTAAAAGGAGCGGCTAAGTAAATTCTATAGAACAAAAGAATATCAGAAGTACATTCCAAAACTATTCAAAACCATGTAAAAAGAGCTGTTGTAGTAAATACAATAGAAGCAAAAAATATCATAAGTCCATTACAATATTCGTGGCAATGTTGTATCGGATCTACAATGGCTCGCCGAAACGGCTCGCCATTGTAAATCCGATACAACATCACCACTCATATTGTAAATAGTACTTAATTCTTGAATATAATTCTAATTTAGATTTTTTATTGCCCTTAATTCTCTCTTCATTCCATTTGCTTATATATAATTGTTTTAACTTAAACGGTTTCCTTGGGATCTAGAGATGAGGGAGTAGTAAACGTAAAATCTAGAAACTTTAGTAAGTAAGATACAGTAGTAAACCAAGAAGATACACCATTATTACTTAGATTACTAGAAACTTCCAACGCTTTGGTAAGAAAAGGATTGTCATCGTGTTCAAGTAGGTGGAAGAGATATTTAAGTAATGTTACGTACATAGGAATATGTAAGGGAAGAATGCCAAGTTCAGATCTTACTGCTGAAGTAGTTGATTTTGAATTAACTCCAAGTATCACTGATTTTACACATTTTAAGATGTAACTTTTCACATATTAATTCAGCATAAAATATTTTCTCTTTGAACCTTATAAATGACGAATAACGTTTCGTATATGCTCCCCAAATTTCACAATTATATGTCAAAATAGGGCGTATCAAAGTGTTAAAAAGTTTAAGAAAAGTTTTTAAGGGTGTTCTATGATGTAGATGAAAATCTTTCAATAAGCTGAATAGAACTCTTAAGCCCTTATTATATAAATTTACCTCATTTACTTTAAAAGAACCATATGGTGTTAAAACTGTACCTAGGTATGTATAGGACTGAGCCACTGGAACATTATTTCCACCAAAGATACAGTTGATATTCCGCAGTTTGCGTCCAGATTTGTTAAAAACCATGACCTTTGTTTTCTTCAAGTTTATATTAAGTTTCCATTTTTTGGAATAAGAATGAAGATTATATAGACAGTTTTGTAAACCACTCTCACTTTCTGATAATAGTAGAACATCGTCAGCATATAAGAGACAATTTAACTTTAACTTATCTAAAGACACAGGCTCGGCAGAACCATGTGTAAAATGTCAGGTATGTCATTGATAAAAATGTTAAAAAGGTTTGGGCTTAAATTACAACCTTGTTTCACTCCGACAAACGACTGGAAGTAATCGGTTAAACCAGCGTTTGTCTTAACACAAGCTCTGATATGGTCGTACATATTAATGATAATAGCTAAAAAAGACTTGCTCATTCCAATTTTAATTAATTTGTAAAAAATACCGTTTCTCCAGACAGAGTCGTACGCTTTACTGAAGTCAACAAAACAAGCGTAAACTTTCTTTCCCTGTCTGAAATAAGAGTCCAAAATAGTTTTTAGAACAAAAATGTGATCTGCTGTTCTATAGGATTTGCGAAAATCAATCTGATTTGGTTTTATGATACCATTTTCCTCTAAGAAGCTAGTAAGCCGTGAATTTAAAACAAGTGTAAAAATTTTGCCTAAACAACTATTAACAGTGATTCCACGATAATTGTTAAGATCATCGACTGTACCTGATTTAAAAATTGGGGAGATATAACCACCATTCCAACACTGAGGAAAGCATTTAGATTGAAAAACCAAATTAAATAATTTGACGAAATGGTCAGAATGAAAATTGATGCAACATTTGATCATTTCATTGCTTATAGAATCTACGCCTGAAGCTTTGTCATTTTTTAATTTCTTACTTATTTGCAGTAATTCACTAGCAGTAAATGGTTTATCTAAAACTCCAACGAACTGAACGTATCCATATTTGAGACGAAAACGTCCACCCCTTTGTCAAAAGGAACGTTTTCGGAACGTTTGGCACTGTTTAGGGGGTGTTCGGAAAACTAAGACCCCAAAACGAAGACCCCTAAGACCCCTAAGATGCCCAAAATTCGAAAAAAGCAGAATTTAAAGCAACATTAGGGATTACACTCAATCTGAGTTTCTTTGTGAACTTACCTCCAATCCATGGCCCTTGTTTGGTGTTTTCTTTCAGCCCGATCACTCTTGAATCCCCGCCGACACTGCAACGGCCACGAACTGCACATTTTGCTTGAAAACGTTTGCGTTGCAAAACATTTCCACGTATAAAAACCACTTATAGGAAAACATCTATCACCTAGTGAAATGCAATAGTTATTCTTTTCTTAGAGAGATCCAAGTTTCACCTCAAAACGACAGCAAATAATACCTTTATATCGCTTGTCGTCCACCATTTTGGATTGTTGCACAGGGAACCCAACCACAATATTTCTGACCGCAAGGTACAGGAAACCCAATTTTCTGGAAAAGTCAATAACAAGGCTATTTATTTATTTGTTTGTTTATTTACATTTTTTTGTTTGTTCATATTGGATTTAAAAAGGAAGTGTTCTTTTTTGTCACAAACGCATAACAATAACAGTAACGACTAAGGCCCCGTCCACACTAAGCCGGTTAAATTTGAAAACGCAACTTTTTTATCCATTTTGAAAACGTTTTCGGTCCACACTTCATTATCTAATCGTTTTTGCCGTCCACACTAAAACGATCCAAAAACGCTACTTTGGCCGGATTGAGCATGCGCAGATACCGTAAAACCCCGGTTATAAGCCCTGGGCTGATACTCATTTCAGGAGCCCATTACTAGGAGCGTACCTATGTGATGGGTAGCGCCCACAGCACAGTAGACGATGTGGCTATTTATAGTCGCGAAGTTCTGGTATGCGATTACGGTCTCTTTTGTTCTCTTGCGCTTTATTATTTTTAGCAGTTTGAACCGTGTTAATTACAATTTTTCAGTGCATCCTGATTGGTTAAAAGTGACGGCCTTTGTTTCTTCTCGCGGGAAACACAAAGCTAAAAATAATAATATTTTAACAACCAATATAACAGACAGGTGGGCTTCTAACCGGGGTTGAGCCAGAGCTCGCGTGATCATCATGATGTCAGCGTCAGTTTCGAAAAGTTCCGTTAGTATGGACGGGGCCGTAGTCGTTACTGTTATGTGTTTGTGACAAAAACCTTTTTAAATCCAAAATGAACAAACAAACAAATAGCCTTGTTATTGACTTTTCCAGAAAATTGGGTTTCCTGTGCATTGCGGTCAGAAATATTGTGGTTGGGTTCCCTGTGTGCAATCTATCCAAAATGGCGGACGATAAGAGCGATAAGCGATATAAAGGTATTATTTGCTGTCGCTTTGAAGTGAAACTTGGATCTCTCCAAGAAAAGAATAACTAGTGCACTTCACTTGGTGATAGCCGTTTTTCTATCAGTGGTTTTTCTTCGTGGAAATGTTTTGCAACGCGAAAGTTGTCAAGCAAAAATACGGCGATGCATGTGCAGTTCGTGGCCGTTGCAGTGTCTGGGCATTCAAGAGTGATCTGGCTGAAAGAAAACACCAAACAAGAGCCATGGATTGGAGGTAAGTTCACAAAGAAACTCAGATTGAGTGTAACTCTTATGTTGCTGAAATTCTGCTTTTTTTCGAATTTTGGGCATCTTAGGGGTCTTATACCCCACACCGCGGCAAAACGGTATGCTCCGCTGGCCAAAAGAACGAAGGCTCTGCTATCAAATACAAATTACCGAGGGTTTCAACTTTTTTAGTAAATAATTTTATAAATTAGTAAACTCACAGTGAATTATAAATTAAGAAAACTTCAACCTGTTAAAGTCTTAGGCTTATCTTTTAAGTAGTTTTCTTATTTTTTGACAAAACAGTTCACAAATAGTACTTTTACGCAGAAATTTTAAAATCACGGGTATGTGCCTGTTGTTTCATTTCAGTTTCGCGGGAAACTGGGGGCGGCCGCGCGCCGATAAGAAATAGCAAATACGCATGCGCGTAACGTTTTGCCGCGGTGTGCTTATACCCTGGGTTCCAGAGGTCCGCGAGGAGCTGGGCCGGGAGAGAGGGAGAAAGTGGACCTCTGGTCAAACGAGTCGATAGCCTCACTTTCATGAGTACAGAATCTGTACTATTGATTTGATTGGACGATGGCATAAACTGACTTTTGATTGGTCAGAAAATACACATGACCTCTCAGTAGTTGAAAACCGGTTTTCTGATAAATATGTATTTTCAAAATGGCAAGCGAAGACGAAAGGAAATTTTCACAAGTGTGCAGAAATGCAATGAATTTTGCTTTAAAGAGCTTTCCAAATGTGAAAGAATTGAAACTGGTTCAAGAGGAAGCCATCATAAATTATATCACAAGAAAGGATGTACTGGCCGTACTTCCAACGGGCTACGGAAAGTCGTTGATATTTCAACTTATTCCGGGCATCTGTTCTCATCTTCACGACAACAACTTTCAGTATCCTTCAAAGGCAATTCTACTCATCATCTGCCCATTGATTTCTTTAATTACTTCGCATATGAATGAGTTATCGGCCAGTGGCATCACTGCGTGCTCGTTATCTGATACCAACTTGAGGAAGGAAGATGTTAAAGAAGGGAAATTCTCGGTGGTGTTTGCGAGTTCCGAATCCCTCGTGGACAACAAAGAATGGCGAGCAATGCTACAGTCAAAAACATACCAAGAAAACTTATTTGGATTAGTTGCAGACGAGGCTCATGTTGTTCCTAAGTGGTGAGTTGCTGCCGGTTATTTCAACATTTATACACCAAATAGACGTAAGAAATACACTAATTTTCAAATCTAAAACTTAATACAATCTAACTTATTACATATTAAAGTTTACCAAATTCCAAGGTCTTTTTTTTAACTTTTGATTCTTGATATTACTTCAGGGGCAAAGGAAATACAAAGGAGAAAAAAGCTGCCTTCAGACAATGCTTCTTCTCAGATCAAGAAGGATACCGTGGAAGGACTTGCTTTGAAGTCAGATACTCATTAGTTATAACAGTTAGCCCGAATCGGGAAAATATCTATCTCTTCAAAACCAAGGTGGACAAAAGCCTTCATAACTGCTTTGAATGGCTGATAGAACTGTTGAGAAAAGAAAAAAACAATACCCCACGAACAATTATATACTGTAAATGGTATCCGGTCGTTTCGCCCCCAAGTCGTTTCGCCCCCAGTCGATTCGCCCCCAACTCCAGGTCGATTCGCCCCCAATCTGTAGTCGATTCGCCCCCACTTCAAGTCCATTCGCCCCCACTTCAAGTCGATACCATAAACCAAGTTGAAATTGAAATAGTATAAACTTTGAATAAAGTCACTTACGATTCCACGTATGACCGAACGCGACCGACCGCCATACTGAGTGTACAGAAGGAAACAAAAACAGACGCAGGGGATGGGGACACGTTGTTAATTTATTGCTGGGGGGAGGGAACGAGAGAATAGTAACTTTTCTACTTTTCTTTTCTATTTGACTATTCAACCGAAAGTTGAATAAAAGCCGTTATTGAATGAAAGACGTTGAATAAAGGCCACAAACAGATCAAAGTTTGACAAAGATTTTGTAAATGCCGCGGGGATTTGGGGGCGAAACGACCAGCCTACTTTATTTAGAGCAATTAAAACACCGAAAGTAGCCAACAAACGAACGAGATGTTGAATAAAAGCCGTTATTGAATGAAAGACGTTGAATAAAGGCCACAAACAGATCAAAGTTTGACTAAAGTTTTCTCCCTTCCAATCATATGATTACTAGATAGACACCGCGGCAAAACGCATTGCGCACGCGCGGCCTCCGCACTTCCTGTACAAACACTGTCGCCGCTCCTCCCCGTTGAAACCATTTAGTTTTGTCAACAAACAACCGCATCCGGCCGCCATCTTCGTTATCAACCACGAGGCCGGAAGTTCGAGAAGTGACGCATGCGCAGTCGTTTTGCCGCGGTGTCTACTAGATCGATAGGGATGTAGCCTGCTTGGGGGCGAATCGACTGGGCAGCTGGGGGCGAAACGACTTGGGGGCGAAACGACCGTAATTCGAACGGCGGTGTTGAGCAAGAAAGACATTACTCTAGTTGAACGGAATATGCTAATTTCGTACCAGTTGTTGTCAATGTAGTAACGGAAGCTAAAATAATTCAAGTATAGATGTTTTTGCGCGTCTTTCATTAGAAACGTGGCTTTAGAAACCTGGCTTCAAACTCACGTTCCCATTTTGACAGGCCTGTCAAAAATCGAGACTAACACGCCTGACTGATTGCACGTGGGAATTCAGACTCCGATAAGTTGAGATTTTAATTTCGAAAACATGCCAACATTTGCAATGATTTTAACCGAAACCTCTAACCACAGGCCGCCCAAGTTCTGACTGTATAACAAGGTTTGTATGGGAGTTCTTCCGATAACTCAGAATAATAACATAAATCTCCTGTAATACAAGGTAAATAAAGGAAGAAGACATACTTGAAGTTGTTTTGTCGTCCTATGTGTATTTCAGGTCGCTAGAACGGTGTTTCATGGAATTCTTGAGTCATACGTTTCACCCCCTCTACCAGAGGGGAAGGCTGAACACTCGATACAACCACGGCCTTCGCTCGAGGACGAATTTTACACAAAATATCAATCCCATCGGCGTTTACTCGGCCGCGGTACAATCCAAGGACATCAATTATCCCTCAGAAGTCCCCAGGCTTGATAACTCCTTTCCAAACCCGTTAGATTTGAACGATTTTGAAGCAATTCGTGCAACTTCAAACGGCCGACTAACCGTGTGGTCCATGGAATGGTGATTCTTGACAACGCGTTTTGGTAACCAGGCGTTTGGGTAACCAGGCCGTTACAAATTATTTCTTTCCCCGAGAGGGACATATCAAATTCATTTGACACTTTCTAATCCCTCCCTCCCCTCCAACGAGACCACTGGACAGCGCCGGTGACTAGAAAGTGTCAAATGAACTATTTACTTTATATAGAATCAATTAATTGCAATAAGAAATAAATATTTAATGGATACATTGAAGTACCTTGGGGGACTCTACCAAAATATTGGGTAAGGGACGTGCCAGGCACTTGTAGTAGGGTCAGGGTAAGGTCAAAGTTTGAGAGTATCTAAAATATTTCAATTTTCCCTACTAAAACGAAATATTATTGTAGATCCCATTCAAAACCTAAAAAAAATAATACATCCTATTGAAGACTTATCCCCAGAAAAAAACACAATTTAGAAAAAAATACCATACACTGTACATACCTGGAAAGACTTTGCCTTCATTTCCTTTGAGTACTTGTGTGGGATATGCCACACCACAGTGTTTTTAAATTTCTCAAATGCTGGAATGTTGGTTACGGCTACTCTTGTAACAAGGGGTAACAGATCATGAAGATAATCTAGGTTATCTTGCCCATTTGGAATGAATTGTGAGTTTTCAATTTCAAGGATGGACTTGGATGGTCTGGTGCTGTCCAGCAAATTGCCATGTACACGGTTTAGCACACAGTTCAAATTAAACCAATGAATACTTGAATTCTGATTTGTACTTGACATATGTTTCACTTTGATAAGCATGTCCACATTGTCCCCAGTCACTTGATAAGCAGGAGGATGAGAAAGATCAATTTCATCTTGCAGATTTTTAAGGGCTGTTTTATATAGTATACTACCGCTTTGAGTTGCATCCTTAAGTTTGTTGACAACCTCAGAGTAGGCTTCCTCACTAAATGTTCCCTGTAGTTTAGTTTTTACTTTATCCACTAGTACATCTTCTTTGATACCATGGCTTTGCGGTGAGTCAGTTGGCACCTGCAGTTGCTCTGGGCAGTTGGTAACTGGTACATCTTCATCCATACTAATCTCTTCCTTTTCAATCTTCTCTATGGTACTCACAACTGCTTTCAGGTTGTTGCTCTTCTCTAAGTTTTCCTTCCATTCCTTTGTCTTCTCATCAAATCCAATTCCAAGTTCATCAACCTTTTTCAAGGTACTGAAATGACTCATACAGAGCCCCCATCTGCTAAATCTAGAAAATAACTGAAAGGGGGAAAACAAGTATTAAATTAAATCACTGTTATAACTGTAAATGAAAACAGGAGAATCAGAGAGAAAGAAAGAGAGAGAGAAAGACACTGAGAAAGACATTCAAACAGGAGACATTTTTTTTTATTGACAGGGATATTCCATGTATTATTTCTTGCCTGTTTTTCAGCTCCTCCATGCCACAGTAATATGGATAATCTGTAGGCCATTGCTGACATCGCAGGGTTTCTACATCTCATCAATACTGATGTAGCCATACTTATAGCCCTTGTAGTTCTATTTTCTCTCAGTGATTCCTTTGTTTTCTTGTCTTTCCCTAATTAACTACTTTCCCAGAACTACACACAGCTCAGCTCGTAGAACTCTTTCAAGTGTAGATGCTCGGTCCTTCAGTTCCAAAGAAACAGATGAATCTTTGAGATTCACAATGCTTTCTGCCTTTGAATCGGTTAACAAAGAAGGATTTGTTCTGCTGCATAGTGATCTGCTCTCCTCCTTGACTTCCTTCTCTACTTTGAGAAGGAGAAATTCCTTTATATCTTCAGACTCCCACACAGCATTATTTGGCAACTGAACTGCGCTCGTTGATTGTAATACCACGAATTATCCGGGCATCCAACTCGTTAGCTATTGATTTTGTCACAGGTGAGGATGGATAGAAAATTGTAACCTAAAGATAAAAAGAGTAAAGTTATTAAGTACTCGAAATATCAGTAAGATTGAAACTAGGGAGTAACTGCAGAATACCCTGCCACATTGAAATCGTTACTGGAAAAAGGCTGGCTACGCGGTACGCAGTGACTAAATTTATTCCAAGTCTCTTGTCTGTATTATGAAGTGGCTACGCGGTACGTGGTACGCAGTGACTAAATCGCAAGTCTCTGTCTGTATTATGAAGTGGCTACGCGGTACGCGGTACGCAGTGACTAAATTTATTCCAAGTCTCTTGTCTGTATTATGAAGTGGCTACGCGGTACGCGGTACGCAGTGATTTTTTTTTTCAAGTCTCTTGTCTGTATTATGAAGTGGCTACGCGGTACGCGGTACGCAGTGACTAAATCGCAACTCTCTGTCTGTATTATTATGTCTGTTGCATGGAAATTTAAAGAACGAGATATAACCGAATGAGGTTGTTTTAAAAAGGTTGCCCGACGTTTCAGTTTGTGCATGAATTTGAAATAACCGAATGAGTTTTTTAAAAAAACGTTTGAGACTTTGAATAATTTTAGTCACTGCGTACCGCGTACCGCGTAGCCACTTCATAATACAGCAAAATTAGTCACTGCGTACCGCGTAGCCAGCCCTTTTCCAGTAACGATTTAAATGTGGCAGGGTATTCTGCAGTTAAGCCGAAACTAGTTGAGGTGTGATATTTATTCAGAAACTTGATCGAAATAATATATGTGAAATTTTACATGTACCAAGCTTTCATACAAAACACGTCGTATTCCCTAGAAGGTTTCCTTATCCTCTTAGAAGAAAAGAAACACATAGAAAACGAAAACTCGATAACCAAACGAAAAGTAGAAAAATGGTCCCCTTTAAATAGCTGGTTTGGTAGACCGAAATAGAATCTGATAGCACAAGTTTATAACTGATTGTATTTATTATTATTATTATTATTATTTATTTTTCTTGCTTTGTAATTGTATTGTAATTATTGTATTGTAATATTGTATTGTAATGAAACTGTCAATAATAATAATAAAAATATGAAAAAAAAAAATGTAGTTCCCAATTTCTTCCTCCTCCCTAGTTTTACTGAACATTTCTCCCGCCTCCCTAGACCGTTCCTCTGCACTCTCCTGGTACTTCTACTACTGGGGTCATTAATTAGCAAAGGATGACGATGGATCGTACTTTAACAGGCTCTGTGTTATCTTTACTTCATGGAGCATTAAAAAGAAAAGCCATAACATTAACATTTATTACAGTTGAAAACAGAAGGACGTATTCATCGCCATATGAAATGTCTCTGTTTATAGCAGATCTGAGAGAAAGGATTCCCTTTTATTGAAATGACAACTTTGCTCGGAAAACCTTAACATTTAGTATAGTTGAAAACTTTAAGTACCAGGAGCAACTGAGACATATATCATAGCAATATTCTATTATTTAGTATTAGTACTATAAAAGTAATCAATGTGTTGGACAATTTACAAGTGCGATTGCGAATTTATAAGTGCGATCGAGAGTATATTCAGTATCCTTAGGACATTGAATACCCTTTTAATATTTAACAAATATCTAACCCTCCCTACGCCCTTAAAGTTGTACCTCAAGTTGTACCTCGTTTGCTTCATCTGCCGCCAAATGACGTAACCTCGTTTCCAGGCTGCTCACGGATATTGTATTTACAGGAATGGAGTGGAAGGAAAAATAGATTATTGGAAAATACAAAGATCGTTAAGTGACCTGTGACCTGGACCTGTGACCTGGACCTGTGACCTGTGACCTTCGTTTTGTACCAGCCGCCCAACGAGTACTTTTTGAAATTCGTTTGAAACCAGTTGTCTGCAGCTTATCTAGCCATTTTAAGGCGCCTACTTATGTCTTTTGACGTATTCTAGAAAGCTATTAGCTGTTCGGATTTTCTAGGTGGAAATCGCGTCAACCGAAAATACTATGGCAAAATATTCCCAGCCTACGAATTTGTTAGTAGTCTAGAACAGAAACAAGAATTTTCTAGCCCAATTAACAGTTCATGTTGCAAAGTTTTGTGGAGGTACGAATTTTTTAGGGATTCTTTTTTCCTTTAGGCAATTCTTAGGGAATGAAAATGTGTTGTTCTGACTCTATTGATCAGACCATAGTTGATCAGACGAATTGGGACGTACGAATATTTTAGGGGAAACCTTTTAGTCTCCCCTTTTATTAGGAGGTGAGGAAGAGAGGTTCGAAAAAAACAGCGGAAACGACCTTAGAAGAGCTCAGAGGTATGAATAACCACAACTGAAACATTGTAGTCCTTGAGTTTTGATCCTCTTCACAGTAACGTAATTTAACGTCTCAGATATTATATATATTCCCTACTTCAGCTAGCGCTGTGCATTTCAAGTACTTTTTCCTCTCTCTTTGCTGGCAGTTCATGCTTCTAAATCTTGTTCGTGTAGTTTCCCCACTGAGCCGTAACCAGAAAACGAGCACAACATTTCAGTTGGCATGTAAAAATCTTAGCGGATCATGTAAATATTCCGCTTGGCTCAATGAGTGCCGGTTTCTGCCGTCAAAGTTAATTTTTTGTTTCAGTTTTCCCCATATTAGCAGACATGTATAATGTCTCGAGCTCTCAATCCAGTAGAAAGACTCTGGTTATTCTGTCGTAAAACATGCCTTAGCTCAGTGTACAAGACCTGACCCAAAGTTAAGTTGTATTGCATAATTGCCCACGATGGAATAGATTTCTGACAATGACTCATTGAAATTGATATCTCCTTGTCTCGCCTAGTCTGAGAGCTTTGAACTTTCTTATCTGAGCGCGCCTGACGAAATCTAACCTTTGATTATAATTCGATACCCGTTGATATCCAAACGTGTTTGCATATTGTATTTCGCTTACGTTTCTAAATGTACATTGGATCTGATCGAATGTATTACGTTGTTCATGTATTTTTATGGTCAACAAGAGCGCCAGTTGAAATATCCTGAGCCTGTTGGAAGGCTTTCGCCCTCGCGGGTCGACCATTTTGATTTACTGTATTAAATTATGTAAAGAAATTAACCTGGCGAGTGTTGCGTGACCAGCACAGTGCGATCTGATTGGTGGTGAACTTGACCTTTAACGCAGGCAGCCCGAGTAAAAAGCTTGGTCGAATCCATCGTCGAATCGTACCAAACATCAAGAACAGAGCGTAAAAGAGCTGAGCATATTTAAAATGGGCTGTTGACACGTTTCTGAAGAATTAGTGATGGAATGTGTCAACACAAACCATTTCCGTGACGGTGGTATTTACTGATAACACCTAATTCACACACCGGATACCTGAAAAAACTAATATCCAGCAGCGTCCAAAAAATGGAGCGTCATGTGAGGCTATTTTACATTTTCTCCCATCGTGCTTTGCGATGCGTATCCAATACCGCCTGAACAAGAACAAGAACAAGAACAAGGAGTTTATTTTACTCTATCACATACATAACTATCACATATTATCACATACATAATTATTCACTGTGCGTGACGTGTTAATGAAACGGTACCTGTCGACGTCCTGTGTTTCAAAGAAAATGAATTTCGGTCTTATCACGGACATACAGTTCGCTGATATTGAGGACAAGTTAATCAGATCCTCAAAATGGAGACGGTACAGAAGAAGTCTGACTTGTTTAAGGGATGCTGTTACTCACTGGAATAGTTCACAACAAAATATCACGTTTGCCATTCAACTTGGAGACATCATAGACGGGTTTAATGTTAACCGAAAAGCTTCTAAATCTGCACTTCAGAGCGTTCTACGGGAATTTCAACAACTGCATGACGATATTGGTGTATTTCATGTGTTGGGAAATCACGAACTGTACAACTTTACTAGAAATGAACTTACAGAGACTGCACTCAATCCAGCACACTTTACGGCCTATGGTAAATCTATAAGTTGTAGGGTAGTCGTTGATAAGTTTTACTATTCCTTTGAGGTGGAGCAATGCAAGAATTTTCAATTTATTGTCTTGGATGCGTTTGATGTAAGCATTCTTGGCAGGGACGCTAACACTATGGAATACAAACGCGCTTTGGAAATCTTATTAAAACACAACAGAAACGAAGATCTCGAGTCAATTGATGGCTTAGAGGGAATAGAGAAGCGCTTTGTGGCTAATAACGGCGGAATAAGTAGCGACCAGCTCGAATGGCTCACAAGACTCTTAATCAATGCCGACAACAATAATCAGAAGGTTATAATATTTAGTCACATTCCACTTCATCCAGGCTGTACAACGGATAAATCAGATGGCGTAGACGTAGTATGGAACTACGAGGAAGTTCTAAATGTTATATGGAACCATCGCTGCGTGACTGTCTGTCTATATGGCCACATGCATGAGTATGGGTATTGTAGAGATAAAGAGGGCATACATCACAGAGTCATAGAGGCGGTCGTTGAAGCAGATTTGACGAAGAATGCTTTTACTACTGTACGTGTATTGAAGGATAAGTTAGTCATCGATGGACAGGGAGATATTAGAAGCCAAGTATTGAACTTCCGTTAAAATATTGCACGGACTTTCTGGGTTATACAGCCGGAAAGGATTGTACATATTTGTTTCACTCACGGAAGCCAATTCTACCCCGGTGTTTTGATAATAACGAATTTGGTCATTAACTCTATATACATCTGAAATGAGAATTACGTGATTGACTTTCTCGGTATATATATTTATATACAGACACATTAACCGGCCGTTATGTAATGACGAAATTCAGCATCTGTATATATATATATACAGCTTATATAGCGCTTATACAAATAGATCTAAGCGCTTTACAGGTATCTAAGATATATAAAAATGGAATATATCACTGAATAATCTAAAAATAAACAAAAATTAAAAATAAAAAGCACATAAATACAATAAAAAAATATAATAATAAAAAGTATTAATAATAAACAAAAAACTAAAAATAATTTCAATCATAAGCGACATGGAACAGATGCGTTTTCAATTTAGTCTTAAAGTCAGATAACGTTGTGCATTTTCTCAAGGTAACAGGTAGCCCATTCCACAGCTTTGGAGCCGCCACGGAGAAGGCTCGACCTCCATAGGTTTTTAAATTATACTTTCGTTCCCTCAACAGGTTTACTCCACCTGATCTAAGGTTCCTATTAGGTCTATATTGACTTATCATATTCCCAATATAATTCGGAGCAAGTCCATTAAGAGCTTTAAAAGTCAATAGCAAAATCTTATATGTTATCCTCTCCTCAATATATATGTAAGGGGGAACATGAAAACGGCCGTTATGTAATGACGAAATTCAGCATCTGTATATATATGAGGGAACATGAAAACGGCCGTTATGTAATGACGAAATTCAGCATCTGTATATATACAAGGGAACATGAAAACGGTCGTTATGTGATGACGAAATTCAGCATCTGTATATAGGAGGGTCTCAATGGGGGGGTCTACATGTCAGTTGTCAGTTAAAATTTGGGCCATTTGTCAGTTGTCAGTTAGCCCTAATTAATCATTACTAGAGAAAATTTACAATGTTTCACCCACAAAAACCAAATTTGTCAGTTGTCAGTTATTTTTTAGTTGTCAGTTGTCAGTTGTCAGTTATTTTTAAGGCCGTTTGTCAGTAGTCAGTTAACCCCATTCAGGCCCTCATATAGCGAAAACATTCCATCACAGGTATCCCAAGCTGACTATTTGTAATGCGATATTACAGTGAATGTATGTTTTTTTTTGATCGAGCTGGTTTTGTAAGAAATAAAATTAAATTGGTCCTGTAACTTCTCGTACTTGTTGTCGGTGTTATTGTTTGGGTCCATACGAAATTTATTCCGCCTCAAACTGAGAGAGCTTAGACCAATTTTTTTTTTTTTTCGAGTTTCCCCGTTATAGGTCTCTCTTCTATTCGACGAAATTCCAACTTTTGTCATAACATCGCTGGATTATCATTCGATTACATATTGAGAGCTCTTGAACGAGCGATTTGAGGAAAGGTGAAATTAACAGGTCGTGGTCGAGCGATTCGGCGCGATTCTGCAGTATCCTAATGCAAACGAAGACTCGTTAAATGCGGAACACTTTTCCCGTACAAAACACCACACAACACTCAAACAACTACTAATCTTTATTTCTAGAGTGGGCAATAATTATTGTCATCGAAATCAGAAAATTTCTAAACTCTCCAAGGATTTTTGATCTACCAGTAATTTATGAATATTTTCCGAACCTACGAATTAAGGTGCATAGCCTCGAGGGTTTTATTGTTTTCGAAATATTTGGAATCCCCTGATGAAAGACGAACAATGAGTGTTTGACATGTCTTCTCATGCGAATGCAAAACCGACAATTTACATACGCTTCTTTTCAAACTTCATTAGCAAGTATTGTTTACCATTTGACTGTTGTATCTAATTATTCCATAGATGGCTTATTATTCTTTTTTGATGGCAGTGATTTCAACTAGCGTACTAGTAGAGTAGTGGACAAGAGTTAGTACAAGCAGTCGGAAGGGTCGTGACTGGTTCGAACTCCAGTGGACTTTTTCTTTCTATGTCATTCTTTATTTCTTTACTTCTTCGCTCCTTACTTGTAGTTTATCAGTATGTAATTAGTTAGTGGTTCATGAATATGATGATTAAGAAATATTGATCACTAGGGTTGGAAATATGATCAAACACTAGTGCGTTTGGAACTGGTGTTTCATTGGATGTCAAGATGCATCCACCTGACGAAGCTTCGAAGAAGGGTTTCACCCGGTATCAAGACCCATGCATGTGACCAAATGCAGTTCCTCCATTGGATGACTATCTCATGAATTATTCATGAGTTTGAGAAGCTTGTTTGAAAATTTGACCTTTTCTGTCCCATGACCGCGTAAGAAAAAGCCTGGGTCGATTCCTGTGTGACGTCATCTAATTAAGTCGACTTTGCAATAAGTTGAACAAGTACTTAAATATGTTGACTAAAATGACTTTTTTCTTTACTTAACAGCTCATAAACTGTGTATATCTATTTTCTATAAACCGATGTTGCTGTTATAGAAAGGTTCCATGGAGAATAATGCATTAATGAGATAAACTTGAGAAACGGCAAAGAACCGTGGATGAAAATCCTGCTGGTTGCTCTGGAGCAACCAGCAGGATTTTCATCCACGGTTCTTTGCCGTTTCTCAAGTTTATCTCATTAATGCATTATTCTCCATGGAACCTTTCTATAACAGCAACATCGGTTTATAGAAAATAGATATACACAGTCAGATATACTAAGTCAGATCTAATCAGCCAAAATGAAAATGAATATGAAATCCAAGGACTACACCTGCCTTCGTTGCTAACGATACTGGTTTTGCATGAGCTAACAACACAGCAATGATAAACGGTCATGGGTAGCCGGGATGGCGCAGTGCCGCAGTGATTAAGCGCTTCGCCTCTCACCTCTGTGGCCCAGGTTTGTTGGTATCTCGCCCTTGCTTCGAGGGTTTTTCTCCGGGTTCTACGGTTTTCCTCCCTCGACAAAAACCAACACGCTAAATTCCAAATCGAACTGTAGATTAGCCGTGTCCTGACTTTGTTCAGCCCGAATGGTTCTAGTTTCAGGTCCGGTTAGAAATTCAGAATCTATCCAGGTCCCGATCTCACGCTCCGTCAACCTCTACTCCTCAATGTTTACCATAAAAGGTGTACTGGGGACAGGTCTGCAAAATGCGGCGCATGTCGAGTCGACGTCAGCGGTAGAAATCGCGGGAGCATCTCTGCCTGCTCCTATGGCTTACTTGCATGGGGAAATACATACGCTACTACACTTAATAAATTAATTATTATTCAAAAGAAATCATTACGTATTATTACCTTTTCTCAATTTGATGCACATACAAGCCCCCTCTTTACAAAGTTGAATATTTTAAAATTACAAGATTTGGTTTACTTGCATACTGCTCTTTTCATGTTTGACTTTTACAACAATAATCTTCCATCTACGTTCAAAGATTTTTTCATTCCAATCAAAAAAGTACATACTTATAATACTAGACTAGCCTCTAAATGTACTTATTATACTCCAAAAGTTCGTACAAATTACGGTAAATTCAGCTTACGATACAATGGTGTCACAACCTGGAATTCAATTTGTGAAGACATTAAGACACTACATTCTAGAAAGTTATTTAAATCAAGTCTTACTAAACAGATTTTGAATCAATATTAGTGCTCTCCTTATCATATTAAAATATACAATATAGATCTTCCTTTCAGCTTGTACGTGTATCTGTCTGATTTAAATGTTAATAGTGACTGACTTATACTTGTATAATGTGTGTGTGTTCGTGTTTTCTTGTCTGACCAATAATCTCATATATAACTTACTACATTTTTGGGGTGCCAGACTCGATTAGTTTAATTTAAGCTACTTCTGGCATCCCAGCACTCTAATTTTAGCAAACTGTTTTTCACTGTAAATTCCTATTTGTTAAAAGAGTGTGAATAAATTGTTGTTGTTGTTGTTGTTGTTGTCCTAAATGGTTCAGTGATGTTTAAAAATTCGACACGTCGCAAAAAAGACTGGGGGTTAAGGAGAAGATCGCAAGAGTTAAGAGTTTTATTAGCTTAGTCGTCAAGCTCATTAAATTTGGGACTGGTTCATGAAAAGACTTAAAATTTGAAGCTTGTTCTTTTCTGTAACAATGCTTTGAGGTCCAAATTTCGAGTGAAATTTCAACCAAAATCAGATGCGTGCGAGCATGATTTTCGGGTAAATTCACGCATGCGCAAGCGTTTTGCAGACCCGTCTGTACTGGGCAACCTCGTTCCCAGGGGTTTTTACGCGCCTAATCCAAGATGGCGGCGAAAGTACCCCTGGTCATGTGATCCAAAAATATGCCCAATATATGGGCATAATTTGAAGAACATCTGCCATCTTGGAAGAACGGATAGCGGTTGAAGTGTGACCGTATATTTAACAATTATTCACCGAAGTGGAGGTGAATATAGTGGTGGATATTTACCGAGCCGCTTCGGCGAAGAACCGTGGATGAAAATCCTGCTGGTTGCTCCGTTGGATCTAAGTCAGATCTAATCAGCTAAAATGAAAATGAATACGAAATCCAAGGACTACGGCAAAGCTGACACCACGTTGGATTTTATATTGAATATTACAATATTTCGGCTGGACAAACCAGCCTTCTTCAGGTACCGTAGATGTTACCCTGGAATCGACCTAGGCTTTTACTTACGCGGTCATTCAAATGTTCACGATTTAAAACAAGGGTAGAACATAGAGTATTATCTATAAATCAAAACTTTCTACGTTTAGGAGGTTCAAAGCTCTAACAATTGCAGGAAGGGTTTGGTGTACTAAAGGCGAGGTAAATAACCACCACTATTCACCAACACTGAGGTGAATATTTGTTTTAGTATATACCACACTCCAGGTGAATAGCCAGCACCAAATAGTCATTTTCTTTTCTGTCGAATGGACAAAGACTCGCGCGAGATGATCGCTGCTTTGCTCGGAGGTGAATATGAATTCATATTCACTGTTTGAGTAGTCAATCAGAGCGCGCAAAAAGTGATATTCACTGGTGTGGTATATATATACTAAACGGTTTTGTCCATTTGACAGAAAATGAAATAACCACCACTATATATTCACCTCCACTTCGGTGAATTATTGTTTTAAAATTAGTATAAACCACCTAGTGGACTATAACAAATCCTACATTCTGATTGGCTACCCTATTATAGGTCTATTTGTGATAGCCCATGGTAGAAAAAAACCGCACGCGTTTTCACGAAATAATAACATGTTTTCAACTTCAATTTGTTTCTTTCTATTATTTTCTACTGTCCGACTAGTTAGTTTATACTAAAACAATTAGACCTCTAGCCCTCATGGGCTACTAGTTAAATAGCCCATTCGGCTGCGCCTCATGGGCTATTGACTCGTAGCTCATTCGGGCTGCAGGTCTAATTGTTAAATATTATTCTACTTGTATCCAGTTGCGAAGTGAGTATTAAAAAGACAAAAAAGCTAAGTTCTGATGAATTTGTAGTTGTTTTCAACGAATTTTGAACGCGCAATGCGAAAGACGACATCACCAGTGGTGCTGTCAGAACCGCTTATTATTAAACCCAGATAAAACTAAACTCTTAGTATTTGGTAGTAAACAGAAGATAGCTGAACTAGAATATTTTAAGATTTCATTGCTAGGAAAGGAGCTGTTACCAGTATCCAGTGCCAAAGACTTGGGCGTGATCTTAGACACGAACTTAACCTACGATGAATACATTACTAAGACCGTTTCTTCATGCTTTTCTCGACTAGCACAAATAAACCGTGTTAAACACGCGTTTATAAATAAGAACACTTTAATTACTGTTATTAATACATTAGTATTTAGTAAGTTGCTTTACTGCTCCAATGTATGGGCAAATGCATCTAATAGAAACATACGTAAGCTACAATCATGTCAAAACTATGCCTGTCGTATTGTTAGCGGGGCCAAGAAGTATAACCATATTACACCTATACTAAAAGAGCTAAATTGGCTCCCAGTAGATAAGCTAGTGTATTTTAGAAGTGCCACTCTGGCATTCAAATGCATGACTGATTCCGCACCAGGTTGTTTAATATCTAAATTCACGAAGCGCTTCGATATTAGTGGTCGTGAAACTCGAAACTCGCAATTATTACAAATCCCTTATTCAAATCTGCGAATGGTCAGAGAAGTTTTTATTACAGAACAGTAAAAATATGGAACTCTCTAGATAATGAACTGAAATTAAGTAAAGACGTTTTAAGTTTCAAACGAAAGCTGAAGAGCAAATTATATCAAACTCAAAATAGGTTAAATTAATAGATGTAATTCAAATTATCATGTACACTGTAGTTGTATTGTATTTGTATTTTGTCTTTGAAAAGCCTTTTTAAGGAAAGATGAATAAAGTATGAAGTATGAAGTACCAGTTTATTTTTCAAATCAAAAATGCACGCCCTATTCGAAATTCTCCAATCAGCGCGCGCGAAATATCTAGCCAAATGGCCGAATTCCACCAGCCTGTACCAGGGGTACTTTCGACGCCATCTTGGATTAGGCGCGTAAAGACCCCTGGGAACGAGGTTATCTCTAATGCGCGCGCATATTCAGTTCTGTTGACATCACAAAGACATTGAACTTTTTAAAATACATTTGAGTATGGGTTTAACAAGTGTCCTTTAGCAAAAGTTACGTAATTCAAAAAGATTGATCCATACCATATAGGTGAGTAAATATTGGGATTCAGTCTTGTTATCTTGCTTGTTTCAAATTTATTTGCTTTTTGTTTTAATCTTTTGTTGAACCTCTATCATGAGTCTATGATCTATCGGATGAATGAGACTGATTTGGCCTCTAGGGATTAATCACGATTTCCGGGAAACCCCCAACCCTCCCCCAAACGTCGCCCTAACCTTTAATGTTAATCATTAATAGAACGATGCATATACAAGAGAGGGGTGGGTGGGTAGTTTCCCAGAAACCGGTATTGAGCCGCCTCTAGCTAGCCTCCACCTCAGTTGTTTTTAGATACGTGACGCATTCTCACCCCACAAACAAACGAACGTCAAACATCATCTTCTTGTCCGAGACGGATATTCCTTTCTTGATGTTTGACCAATCAGAATTAGTTTTCCAAAAACTAGAAATAGCCACGAAAAAGAACACGAGTGATCTCGCGATAAAGCATTAAGGAATGCATTCAAAATCACCATACATTCAAAATCACAAGTTTTACAAGTCATTCTTATATTCTTACGCAAAAATACAAGCAAAGACGTTTTTCAACATAAGTAACACTAGTTTCGCGCGATAGAAGACTTGACACAATATTAGGCCATTTATACGAGAGGAAGTTAGCCATATAAGCTACGAACGATTCGTATAAATGGGCCAAAAACTGAAGTTCGCGACTAATTCAAGCTGCGGCTTAATGAATCCCTCGTATAAATATAATATTTTTGTGAATTTCGCGGCTTAGGTAACTTGCACTCGTATAAATGGCCCTAATGATCTCTAACCGGATTGGCTCGTGTATGACAATAGAGAAAGGAATGTTCCTCCCGATCAAGCCTGCGTTTGTGCGGTGAGAACGATGGCGCCCCTTAAACGACTGCGGGGAAGCAAGCATGGGCTTTTATCGCACGGCGGCCATGTTGAGTCCCAGGAGAATAAAAACCTTTGTTTTCGTCCGGTAAACTCGTTCTGAAACCAACCAGTGCGAGGCTACCGGGACCAAAACTATTGTTTTATCCAAGATGGCCGAACTGCGATAACAGCCCATTCTAATGTCTCCGAGACTCATTCCATACTGACTCTTCTGCTGAGCTCAAATTTTAAATATAACTCGAAAGCTTAGCTCCTTTAACCACTGCACACTTTTCCTCTATGTATCAATCATATATAATCAAATTAGTCATTTCTTAATAGTATTCTTCACTTAATATTATGTTTATACTTTGTATTAAATAGTGTTTAATAAAGAAATCTGAATCTAAATTTACAGAATTAGCGACCGTGTCCTGTCGGTAGACATAGATCCAATACAACACCGACGCGAATTATGTAAATTACTTCTAAACCCTTAATTCTTAAACGTAAAGAAATATAAAGAAAATTTTGAAATTTTGACGTCACAATTAGAGTTTGGCGCTATCATTGCGTCACGGACATGCGCAGCACGCAAAAAAAACCAGGTCCCATAATGATGAGACGGTCTGCAGGCATCAATATAGGAGACTTTTCCAAATTAAACGACAGCTACGGTAAGGCTACGGACATGCCGTACTTTTGTTCCATCTCGTATGAAATCTGCTCTAGGTCATGGGCTGCTTACCGTATCAATCTTTATCGTTTCCATGATATTTGCAGATACGAAGCCAGGCATAAACTCTCTCCTATATACGCTATGATCTCGATGGTGTGTCACTGAATATGGAGGGACAGGAAACTCTTACCGACCATGGAGCTAAATACAGACATCAGCTGATCGCAGGAGTCGCTATGGTTGCCGTGTTAGTCATGTTGTTAGTGGTATCCACTGTAGCGTTCTGCAGGAGAATCAGAAGTCCGTCGAATTCACGCTCCTACGACACCGAGAGTAACCGAGCAACTCTTAATTCCTCGATAATCACTCGGATTATCGATAAATTCCCGTCCCGCGGGCAGCGTCTTCAAAGACGACAGCGGAAGTGTCCAACGAGAGCCGAACTTATATTGATCAATAAAACATGGTTCGCGATGTATTCGGAGAACGTTCGTCTTGAGGCTGCAAGACCACGACGACCATGGGAACTCGTCAGTATCAAACATACGGAAGGAAGACAAGTGCGATTTTGTAAAACTAAGCAGGTTTTCTTCATAGAAACTCGAAAGGAAATGCAGCGGCTTATCCAACTCGGCGAAAGGACTGATTTTAGGAATGTTTTAATCCACCTGGCAAACGATGCGAATCCCTATAAAGCTGTTTCTGCGGGAAGAAGGGCCCGGTTACCAGCAAGGCATGACGGTATATCTTACGACTTGCCTTACACAACTAATGTTCTTACACCATTGCAAAAGCGACAAAAGAATGGCGTGTCTTTGAAGCGTTTACTAGAAAGTAAGAATACACAGGACTGGAAAAGGAAGAGCGTTCCACGCGTGAATGATATTGTGGAGGCCGAACAAATCGCAGGTTTGTATGCGTTTTTATTCGAATTATACAAATCAAATATCCATTGTGGTCCCCGTTGACTTATAAGGACGAAAAACAAATGGTGCCGAGTTAGTAATCAGTCAGGTTTCCAAAGTATCACCACAGGAATCCCACATCGAATGATTGTTGAATGCCTACAATCTTTGTCTTTGAAAATATTGCTCCAGTAATTGTTAAACACTATTTTCTTTTATACACTCAATTTTAACGGGACCTGAAACAACCATATAGGGGATCAAAGTGATTAATGTTGATTAACCTCCTTCATCAGCCCAAACCTCTCATGGTGATCTGAATGGGGTTTTAAGAGCTGCTAAAAGTGCGGCGAATCCACGACACAAGTTCATCACAAAGACACAACCAGACTTCATGGATGCAAATACTGATGAACAAACCTCTAACGACGCATGCGCACCGGCCATCCTAGAGGACAAATGGCGGCAATACAAATATATCAGCTCCCGACTCCTTGAGTTACTGGACCCATGGGAAGGCAAAGAGCCTGCCGGGAACCCTGAATCTCTGACAGGAGAAAGAGAGAGCAGATTGTGATGCGTTGTCCTAGTCTTGTCAACGTCTGATGTTGTGCAAGCAAAAGTGCCACGAGTATTGTTACCTTCATTATTGTAGTGGTGAAGTCTTAAGAGATTAAAACATTCAACACCTTTTCATTTTTGTCATTCATGAAAAAATAAAGTTGGTTCTCCGCGTTCTATTTAAGAAATAGAAAACATAACTCTAAAGAAACACGGGAAATGTTTTATTTTTCCTTTAAAAAGTAACCCACAGAAAATAAGTACTAGCGCATCCTCAACTTTCTGTTTCTTTATAGTTATAGAAACACGGCTTTCAGCCAATCAGAGCGCGCGTACTATCGAATCAATTTTATAAAGCAAAATAATGCACGCTAGAGGTCTTGAAATACTGCGGATGCACGAGTAGCCTGCTATATGCAGACGTATTTTTTCACTCTCATAAATTCGAAGAAAAAAGAAACGTCTGCTTACCCGAGCGCTTAATTAGTTTCCAATATGCATACCTCATTATGTTATGGACCAATCAGATTTTACCTTCCATATCTTGGAAAGTGACGTAATGTTGCATTTGAAAGGTATTCAGACAATACATTTGCCATTGACGAATCATAGGAGTGTTCACTGGCGCGCCAATTCACTAAAATTCTAACAATGACTTTGATTGGGCAGAAAAATAAAACAAACCTGCCGACGTTGTGCTAGCATATTGGTAACTAATTAAGCGCTTGGGTAAGCAGACTTACTTTTTTTTTCTTTCCAATTTATGAGAGTGAAGAAAATACGTCTGCATAGCAGGCTAATGCACGAGCGGAACCGCGATTTATAGACTTGCCACACCTTCCTTTTATTTCCAAGCGGTCTGGTTTATGTGATCTGGTTTAGGTTTAATAATTCCTGCCACATTCCGGTCAATACTTAGTAACGCAATCTTTCGTTTGCTACCTGAAGGTAACGTTCAGTTAATTTGAAAAGGACAATTAAAAGATACTGCCTGTTGAAACAAACATTTAATTATAGACCAGTTTCATAATGGCCGCCTCCTAATTTGCATGACTGTTGATGGAACTAATGGTGTTTAGGCCTTGTCTAAACAGTTACGTAACTACATAGAAGCCATTGTGATTATTTTGGAACGTAACTCTAGATTCGTTGGACTATTACGTAATTAAGCAAACTTTTCATTAGATTTCAATTACGCGTTAATGTTATTATGTAACCGCTAAATAAGTGTTTATTTAGTTCGTATTTTACAATTGTAGCGTGCGTATTGTATGTGAATTCATAGATAGCCTTTTTTATTCGGGTGCACGGCAAGCATAATGTAGTACAATATTGGGCCTTCAGTTGGAGTTTATCGGGACGATACGTTGGAGTTTTATCGGGTACATTTACTAGGGATTAAATACGTTGGAAATTCAGGCTGTACTCAAGCAAGTTATAGAGCAGGGTAACATTGCCGATTAAAAGTTTACTGTATCGCGTAAACAACTAATGTTACCATATGAAAGATTAAATCAAAACTAGTAATTGTGTTCAGTTTTAGAGCAATGTAGATAATTTGGTGTTGAGTTGTAGGTATTTCTGATGCTGGAAAAAACATGAGGCAAGAAAGGCCTCAGTTGTTTTTCTCATACAAATCTCTCTAAGTTCAAATGGATGTAACTTCAGTTTTTTTAAACTACAGCACTAATTTACATGGTAATGTTCATGTTTCCTGAAAATGTGGATAAACTACGGAAATGGAGTACGCATTTATAAAAGTATGGAATCCTCGTTTGATTGGTGTCAAGTGACAGGCCTTGACATTCGTACTCCAAACCCGACAGTTATTTTCAGAGATTTTGATGAACTGACGAACCTCGCACCCATGCGAGATGGTAGCCTGAGGAAATCAGACGTATGCATGAACGAACGTCGCACCCATGTGGGATGGTAGCCTGAAATCAGACGCCTCTCTGCAATGTACCAACAAACTGTGTACATAAGTAGTCTTCAAGGAGAATAGGAAAATATTGCAAATAGTTTCAATCAAGCATCGAAGGAAGGGGATTTAACTGTTTGCAGCCAAAAAACACGTGACACACCCTCCAGCATCATCCCAGAGCGACAAAAGCAGTCCACGACCAACTCCTGTTTTGATAATGGCATTTTATTTAGAGCCATATTCGTAGCAATATCCTCCCATCTGGAGGTCGACTTCCTCGCCAGCAAACATTCTTATTAAATTCATAATAGGTTGGGACAGGATAAATTGTGGGAGATTCGGTAAAATAATGCCAGCGCTTTCCCGTCACCCATGACGATCTGACCTGATGGCGATCAAAGTCAGACTCTCTGTCACGGTCAGTTTAAATCAAGGCAGGAGTCCACTACCCGGAGTGTCCATCTCCCATACTACATCTGATGCAGCGTTTTTACAGACCGGGTTATTTTTAGAATGTGTTTCCCGTGAGTTCGGTTCCGCTAGCCAATCACAAGCGTTTGCGTAATATTAAATTCATATGATTAATGTTGCAGCCATGTTGGTTGACCAAACATGAGAAGCTAACGAGGTATCTTTTGTTAACAACATTCCGCCATAAAGCGAACAATGAGAAATGAAATCTAAAAATAACCCGGTCTGGAAAAACGCTGCATCACGACAACGCATCCTCGCTCTACAATTACCAATAATCAGTAAATGGCAAACACGCTTGAAATACCGATTATTGGTAATACTACGACAAATCCTAACCCGAACTATAAACCGAACCCTAACCATCGGACGAGTTCGCGAGTAAACGACGGGTTCTCACTCACCTAGAGCTAGGGTTCACAGGTAAACAAGAAGAGAAAGTAAACGAGAGAAAAATTTTTTTTGAGCGCTCCTACTCGGGCTTGGACTCGTAATAGTTTGCGTGTTGTGCTTGGCAGTGCAGGCGTCACGCACACTACACTAAGCGCGTCTACTGCCGTTCGGATTTGGACAATTGTTTATCTTTATCCTCGACTGGTTTTAAGAATGTCATTGTTTAATTTGTGTTCCAGAATTAGCGATTATTGATAATTGAAGAGCAAAAGCCAATTACTGATTATTGGTAATTCTAGAACGAGGATATGTTGATCACGAATATACGAGATGACGCTCCGGGTAAGTGGGGGGAGGAGAGGGGGAATGGGCTCCTACAGTTGCCAAGTTCTTCGTTACCCGCGCCTCGACCAATATAATATAACTAATTTACAAATTCACCATGCGGTTCACCGTCAAGGAATAACAGTTTTGTGAAGCTTCGTCACGTGTGATTAGAAGGCGCTCTCAAGTGTACAGCCGGTATACTGTTTGCCAAAAAGCGGTGGGAGACAAAGTCTCGCCCTTAATCACGTGCTTTGCTCAACAAGTTCACGTGATTGCAATATGCTCATCACGTGAGATGAATAAAAAATCATAAGAGTGCCAAATAGATCACTCTACACTAGAGCAGATTTCGTATGAGTGGGACAAACTACGGCATGTCCGTAGCCTTACCGTATCCGTGCTGTAACCGTAACGTACCGTATCTCTGTAATTTGATTGGATCAGCAGGAGAAAACAATAGGGAAACCATTTCATCGTCATGGCATGCCGCACGGTAACCGTGCTGTTATTTGTCCCAATCGTACGAAATCTACTCTAATGATTCGCTTCTAAAATAACTACTGCGTAAAAATACAACATTCCCTAACTACTTTAATATCTACAGCGCACGGAGAGTAGATTGATACTAACCCTAACGATATAAGAAAATCTTTTTGACATGACAGAAATCGCTAGTCCGCATTTATACAGCGACATGGAATAAATACAATGATACGCGTACTTTTTGACGACAGAAATGCAAGCGCCTATAGACGGCGTGCATGCAGATAGAAAAGGGGCTCTGTCATTCGAATTGAACCTTAAGTTTCTTTACAACAAACTTACAAAATAACAATCTGCGATAGAAGAGAAATACCATGTGAATATCCTGGTATGCTTTTCAAACTTTTTCGATAGAGGATGGCAAAGATTAAAGTGGTTACCAAAGCTTATTCTAGAAACTTGATTTAGTTTACAGTGGACCGATTTCCAGATGCCCTAAATCTATCATAAAAGCAGTATTTTTCATCAACTTGAATCTTTGCCATACTTCATAAAATTGTCTTAATCCTCCGGTATCCCAGGACAGCATTCTCTGCTAATCTGAGTAGTTATTTTTCTGTTTCATCATGAGAAAGTTTATCATTTTGGGGTTGACAGTGCTCCTTCACTTTAGCTTTAGTCTGTGCAAGACTTTTCGAGCGTCTTCCCCAAGAGAAAATAAGAGAATGCATAAAACGAATGACCAATCTACCGGAGACAACCGTCACTCAAAAACATGCATCTTTTATAAGATTTTTTGTTGATTTTGTGATAGAAAAAAAGGAATAAAAAGAAAAGAAAAGAGATGTAAATAAATTAACCGCGCAATTTTGGAATACAAAACATGCTTGAGTTTAAGAAACTTAAAATAATCGCGTCGTTCACATCTGCGATCGAGTTGTTGATTCTTTATGCCAGACTTTCCCTCGTTCTATGAATCCTCTATCTCTCATCATCGAGGTACGCGGAGCTTTCCTGCATTCCCGCAAACAACCTGTCAATCAGTACGGACAGAAATACGTCCATTGGATCCATGGCGCCACGCTGAGCCCACTTAGGGATGGTGAGACGCGCATGCGTGAAGCCGAGTTTTTGTAGTACCCAGTCCATATTCACGGGGTCCATGTTCTTGCCTGCCCACGACATGAACCTCACCTTCGGCTCGAGTTTCCATGATTTACTGCGGAACTGTCGAATGCGTTTCTGTTGATCGACGGCTTTCGGGGTCTTTTCTCTGTCTTCTTTGTCGCTGGCTGATGGCTGTTTGCGTACGCGCGTTGGCGGAGAAAGACCGCGGGGAAGAGACCCTGTAAGAAAAAGGACTAGCGTGAATGCATTCATTTGGAGCATTTCACTTTCAATATTCAGATGGATGCAAAAGTTCAGTTCTACCTCTTGCATTCATGTCACATCTTATCCGCGACAGATAACGACAGATGCTCGAAACGCAAAACAGTTTAATTATGGAAACAGAATCTAAACAGGAAGTTCCGATATAAAAGGGTAAGCTCCTCTTTTCACGCATTGCGAACTCTATATTTGAAATTCAAATTACAGAGCAGTGAGAACGTAAAGGTGATGCTACACGAGACGATTTTTAGCGCAACATCTAGCTAGCACCTAGGCTCCTACTCCGACACCCTCGTTTAGAAACGTGGCTGACAAGTGAAGTCCTTGTTTGTTGATGTAGCCTCGTTTCCGTGGGCGTAGCGAACAGGTTTCTGGGACGACGTTGCGCAAAAAGTCAACGGCGAGGGTGTTACACGAAGCAACTCCAACAAAATTCGGGCAATTTTTGAAGGTAATTCAAAACTTGCAACATGTTGCCGCAACGAAGATTGCGTTAAAAATCGTCCAGCGCGCCATGTTACACTATGTTGACTTTTCGCGCAACAATGTTGCACGAAAAATCGTCGTTAAAAATCGTCTCGCGTAACATCACCTTAAGGCTATCCTGTTCAAATGCCGACCGTTATGCTTTGCGAGGATGTCAGTAGCTATTGTTACATACCTTCTGTGAATACTAACAACAATACTAAATTATATCACTATTGCTTAAAGACTCTCTGTCGACCGTCGTGCTTTCTGAGGGTATAGCTACTGTTACGTATCTTCTGGGAATACTAAAAACAATACTAAATTATATCACTATTGTTTAAAGACTCTCTGTCGACCGTCATGCTTTGTGAGGGTATAGCTACTGTTACGTACCTTCTGGGAATACTAAAAACAATACTAAATTATATCACTATTGTTTAAAGACTCTCTGTCGACCGTCATGCTTTCTGAGGGTATAGCTACTGTTACGTACCTTCTGGGGATACTAAAAACAATACTAAATTATATCACTATTGTTTAAAGACTCTCTGTCGACCGTCATGCTTTCTGAGGGTATAGCTACTGTTACGTACCTTCTGGGGATACTAAAAACAATACTAAATTATATCACTATTGTTTAAAGACTCTCTGTCGACCGTCATGCTTTCTGAGGGTATAGCTACTGTTACGTACCTTCTGGGAATACTAAAAACAATACTAAATTATATCACTATTGTTTAAAGACTCTCTGTCGACCGTCATGCTTTCTGAGGGTATAGCTACTGTTACGTACCTTCTGGGGATACTAAAAACAATACTAAATTATATCACTATTGTTTAAAGACTCTCTGTCGACCGTCATGTTTTGTGAGGGTGTAGCTATTGTTACGTACCTTCTGGGAATACTAAAAACAATACTAAATTATATCACTATTGTTTAAAGATTCTATGTCGATCGTTATGCTTTGTGAGGGTGTAGCTATTGTTACATACCTTCTGTGGATACTAAAAACAATACTAAATGTTACCACTATTGTTTAAAGACTCGGTGTCGACCGTCGTGCTTTGTTTGGGTGTAGCTATTGTTACATACCTTCTGGGAATACTAAAAACAACGCTAAATTATATCGCTGTTGCTTGTACGCTTTCAAGCTCTGAATATCATATCATACGAAATTCGCTCGAGGCACGAAAAGTGTAACGGTCAACAGATAGTCTTTAAAATCCATATTAAACTGTTTTGCGTTTCGAGCATCTGTCGTTATCTGTCGTTATCTGTCGTTATCTGTCGTTATCTGTCGTTATCTGTCGTTATCTGTCGTTATCTGTCGTTATCTGTCGTTATCTGTCGTTATCTGTCGTTATCTGTCGTTATCTGTCGTTATCTGTCGTTATCTGTCGTTATCTGTCGTTATCTGTCGTTATCTGTCGTTATCTGTCGTTATCTGTCGTTATCTGTCGTTATCTGTCGTTATCTGTCGTTATCTGTCGTTATCTGTCGTTATCTGTCGCGGATAAGACGTGACATGACGTCACAGTTCGTTCATTTGCATATTACAAAAACATGAATATCTCTGTAACGAGATGAGATGTTGACAAACAGAAAAAATGCCATTATTCCTCATTTGGAAAGCATTTTCAATGAGATCAACTTAATTTTCGGGTCATGTACACTTTATATTACGAATTGATGCTGCCTTGGATACTCGGGAGAGAAAATATTTGATGGGTTTATAATGCTCATTAGTATATACCACACCAGTGAATATCACCTCTCGCGTGCTCTGACTGGCTACTCAAACAGTAAATATGATTTCATATTCACCTCCGAGCGAAGCAGCGATCACCGCGCGCGAGTTTTTGTCCATTTAACAGAAAATAAAATAACTATTTCGTGCTGGCTATTCACCTGCAGTGTGGTATATACTCGCCGAAGCGGCTCGGTAAATATCAACTACTATTCACCTCCACTTCGGTCAATAATTGTTAAATATTGGCTTCACAAAACGCGATATTTTAACCCGTGGTTGACGTAAACCTCTAGAGTCAAAACTTTTCTTTTTAATCAGCCATTTTTATAGTAATTATTCCATGGGAAACCATTTAAGATATATTTTAAAGCTTAGTGGAATGTATACTTTTTATCTTTTTAACGTAGTGATCATTTTATAGTAGTTTTAGTTTTTGGTTTCTATATATAATAATAATAGTTTTCATTGTAGAATTGTGAAGCGCCATGGGACAATTAGTGGAAATGGCGCTATATAAATTATTATTATTATTATTATTATTATTATTACTCTTAATTGTTTTCTTAACTGAAGACCTAAGACTCGCGATTTCATTGCTTTTCAGCAGCTTTTCAGTCGGGTCGTATTTAGCTGGTGTACATGTTCTCCCCAGTTAGAGCGGATTTCTATTGACTGTCGGAAGTGTTTTGGTTTTGCGTTTACTAAGCTCTCCTATTGGCTGAGAAAGTAAACCAACCAATCAGAATCCAAAGTAAAACCAAACGCAAATTGGTTTTAGTTTTGCTTTGGTTTGTCATTGGCTCACAGGGAAGCCATTTATGAGTTACTTGTGATTACTCGCTCCTATGATTGGCTGGCCGTGGGTAGTTTGCGTTTGGTTTTACTACACTCAATTGAAAACCGCTCTAAGCGTCCTTAAGTGTACAATTTATGAAATAACTCACTGCGCGATCTATGGCACGGAATGTGTCCGCATTTACTCAACTTGAAAATACAGTTTACCTGAAGTGGTCGTCTCGTTCTCCCTGATGTATGTCTGCACAACGTCATGCAGGAAGAACAACAATCCCACGTCCATAGTCACACACAGACTGTCATCAAAACACGAGGAGAAGGTGCACTCCACTACATGCGGACTAGAAGGGGACGGCAAGATACGGGACGCTCCTACCGACAGCTTCCGCCTCACCCAGGACGACGCATTAGCGCTCATAGGCATGTCGTGCTCCGTCTTCAGGTCGACTTCAAATCTCGGGAGTGCGAAGATCGGCTCGGAGTCGTGCTCGTACCGGTAGCCGCCAGTGCGACTGCGCGACGATTTCTTGCCCGACACGCTGTTTAAGGAATCCGTGCGCTGTTTACTTTGTGGTTCTTCGTCGGAGGGAGAGATGTCGTCTTCTCCTGTAGCGCAGACGTAGCTTAGCCACTCCTGTACGTTGCTTCCCATGGATGGAGGGTTACGTCGACCACGGGATACCTTGCGTACGATAGCCATGTGACCTACAGAAGGTGAGTTTGGGGGGAGTTTCGTTACGAGGTTATACTTAAAATATCGCGTTTAGTGAAGCCGGCAATATTGAGCATTATAAACCCATCAAATATTTTCTCTCCCGCGTGATTGGTGGAGTGCGTCACGTGACCCAACAATAACCTACATTGTGGCGTCGAAATATGCCCTGATATTTGTCCTTGGACTGATCCTCGAAGCTCACAGTAACTGTTCTCTTCTCGGATTAGATAATGTCTGCGGACGAAATAACAGGGCATATTTTGACGCCACAAATAGGTTATTGTATTTATACACCACCTGTGAACCCGTAAAAGAAATATCTGAAGGATTATAAATTAACCTACTTGTGGCGTTGGAATATATACGAGTTATTTATCGGCTGAGAGGTCCGTATAGAGAAAAACTGTGCCCGAGATCAGTACCACACCGCGGCAAATCGTCACGCGCATGCGCTTTTGAAGAGCCGATCGCGCGTGCTTCTCCCCAGTTTCCCTCCGAAACTAAAAGAAAACAGAGGCAATCACCCTGTTTCTCATTTTGAGAACATACGCGTATTTAATGATGTTTCGCGAAAAACAAGAAAACTACTGAAAAGCTAAGACTTTAACAGGTTGAAGTTTTCTTAATTGGGAATTCAATGAGTAAGCCCTCAGAAATTTGTATTTGAAACCAGAGCCTTCGTTCTTTCGGCCAGCGGAGCAAAACGTTTTGCCGCAGACCGAGGATTCTCTATACGGACCGACCCTAGGCCGGTAAATAACGTATTTTTTTCTCTATTAATTCTCTTTCGACTTGAGAGAGGAGTTATTGAACAAACTCCAATGAACTGAGAGCGCGTGCACTGGTTATCGTGACCGTGGTCAGAGATAGGAAAAAGTCCCCGCTCTTCTAAAGGTATGTTTTTCATAACTACTTGTCATTCTTCTGTAATTGATTGGAAAAATCTTCTCTAGGTTTTCATCTCATTGGTAGTCTTGTATTGGGAGGTGGGGGGGTGTCAGATCAATGCAAAACTCGTTCAAGCCAACAATGACAACAGTTCTGGCATTTTCCTAAATCCTCGTGAATTTCTAACACGTTAGGGCTTTAAAATTTATCATGTAGTTCTTCGATCTTAAAGTGCATCTGAGCCCAAATATGTTATCATTAAAATCGATTCTACATCAAGTCAATAGGTTAATAGTAAAATATTTATTGATTTGAGTGGTGCGTCTACTGATGAGTTATAGAGGTTTCTATTTCCAATATGCTAATGACTGATGTCACAGGAGGCCTCCTTTATTATACAAAACGTGCTGGAGATAAATTATTTTTTCTACACATCCATGTTATATTTGGGCCTTATATCAGTGATTTTACCAAATATTTTGTATAAATCAGAAATAGTTTCATTCACAAGGAGAAAGAAATCACCTTGTGTTTGTCTCCTGTGTCGTCACATAATTAGCATATTGGAAATAGAAACCTCTAACTCACAGACACAACACTAAAATCAAGAAATATTTTACTATTCACCAATTAATTTGATGTAGATTCGATTTTAATGACAAAAATGGGCTTATAGGCACTTTAAGGCTGAAACTATATACAGAAATTGCTTTGTTTACGAAGCGAAGTGTCAAAAAGGTTTTCAAGGACAGACAAACAAAATACTTGATACAAAGACCGGTCTTCCTCGGAGAATCGGGCTTAATATGCGTTTTTCCCTGTTTTAGCCAATCAGATTGCTCAATTTGCTAGCGCCCAGACTCCGAAAAACTGCCTGTTGAAAATGTTCGTGAGTCTTCTGCATGTATTACTAGTACTTACTAGATGTCGGGGACATATTTCCCGGTTGATCTTCGTCACTGTCTCCATTACCAAGCCTGAGCAACAGTTCCTGTACAGCACGCACTCGTCTCACTTGACAGCTTTTCTCCTCTGAACATACTTTGCTAACGAACTCCATGTGCGGACGGTAGAATGTAAACAAAACCCACGACTGCGCACGGAAGTTCACACCATGGAAGCACGCGAGTGACACGGTCTTGCCGTGCAGGGTCAGACTGCCACCTAGTACCACGCCCCGCTCTGGTAGAGGATTTCCCAGCATGCTGAGTTTGAGGCCAGATACGGCGTTCAGCACTTTACTCCAGTGTTGGTACTTAAGACCTGTAGTAGGGGATTCATAACTAACGTTAAAGTTAACGCCAGACGTTATGTTGTGATAAAGATATTCATGAGTCTTAAGAAGAAAAGGCCCCAATCAAACGACCTTGAGAACGCACGAGAGTTTGAGAGTTCGAAACTCTTGCTCTCGCTTGAACGCGAACTCTCATCGAAATTGAAACTGATCAAATTGTCATGAGAGTCGATGAGAGTTTTCGCTCGTTTAGTCATTCCCTTGTGCGACTCTCGTGAACTCTGATCAACTCTCATCCTTGTTTGACCGGGCTGATGGTAGTCGATGAGAGTTGAAGATAACTTTCGTCCAGCTCTCATCCATCTCGCATGCTCGTTTGATAGATTAAAGAAGAATAACCTCAATAGAATAACTTCTCATGACCAAAGACAAAAATACGCTTTCCACGTATACTAGCGAAACTTTGAGACTATTCTGACGAAGACAAAGATTGGAATGGACGAGAAATCCTGCTTTTAAATCAACGGCGAATCGTAATTTTAATCAAAAGATGCTAGAATAAGATTAGACAATTATCCACTGTTTTCTTTGCCATCTATTACCAAAGCAGTTTCGAAAGGATACCAGGGTGTTATTTTCGTAGTTCTATTTTAAAGTAATGCGTATCATCAATTCAAATGACAGTAGCCACTGTAAAAACTAATAATCCTCACCATCCTTTTCAGCATCCTTATCTTTGATGTGTGGCGCTGCCGACACAGGAGCAGCCAAACTGGACAGGATGTTTCCCGTGTTGAGTTGCGTGGGAGGACGCAGTGTAGACAGAGCGCGTATGCTGTTCCTATGCTGCTGAGTAAAGAACTCCTGGATCTTGGCCATCATCTTAACCAGGTCGGGTGTGGTTGAGCGCGAGATCATCAACTTGAAGTCTGTCCAGGTCATGTTACCGTGTATGTAAATCTTGGCTTTCACTGGCTCCTCACGTTCTCTCTCGAACAGCACATCTAGCTCAATGGAATTCAACAAGCGTAATGACTCAGTACCAGCTATTTAACTAATTTACGATAGTTTACAGTGGTATGTCCTCTTACTTACTTCGTTTTGCGTCACCTCATGGTCACAATAGCTGTAGATCCACGAGGCGTCTTCGCTGAGTACATCCACAGCTATTTTGACCATGTTATGACGAAAATCATTGTCAATAGTAGGACAGACACACAAAAAACTATGGAAAATGTAGGAGACTTCGGTTTTTACAACAAAGTTTATGCGGTCGTATGAGCGCCTCGCATCCGCTATAGTGTCTGTCTTCTTATTGACGATCAAAATTGGCCAACCATGCAGAGAGCGAGAAAATGGGCAGTTGTTGTAAAATTGTGTTTTAACAAGCTAAAAAAGTCAAGCGGACTCAGTCTTAAAGTGCCTATGAAGTGAAAAATTCGACCTCGTTTTAATTTGATTTGATTACATTTTAGGCTTCTTAGTCATTTTGTTGAATTAAAAATGTTAAACTCTGAATTTCTTACGAGACCTGAAACAACCATGAGGGCTGATCAAAGCCAGGTCCCAGCTAATCCACAGACCGAATGGGAATTTGGCGTGTTGGTTTTTGCGGAGGGAGGAAAACCGGAGAACGCGAACGATGGAGAGCGCGAACATTTTTCCGTGTCGAAGTCAGGCATAATTGTAAATCAATCATTTTTATTCCGTTAAAGATAAATAATAAATAATACAAAATACGGTGCGTTTTTTTTTCTAATTCTCATTCTAAATGTCTTACTTGAGGGGCCTTGCCATCTAGTGTCATATTTTTTTCACAAAGAAGCCTTGCCGTCGGCCATATTTTTTACTTTTGTGAATATAAATGTCAAACTACTTGACCTCAAGCATGTGATTTGCACCTTTAACGGCATAAAAATTGTCGCATGATTTTCACAATTATACCTGACTTCAATATGAAAAAAAAATACAGTTCGCGCTCTCCAAATCTATTTTTAATTGCACAAGACTAAAATTTAATAAATTTAATAAAATAACATAAAAGGCAAAATATCGGGAAAATTGGGAAATTGTGTCCTCTTATTTGCAATGGCAATAAGCCAATCGTAAAACGAGAATCTGAACAGCTGTTGTAAAAATCATTACAGGTCGCTTCGTTCAAGACTAAAGTACTTAAATATCGCAAACAGATAAATAGACGGCATTTCACAATTGAGACATCGATTTAAAAAATCGGCCCTTAGTTTCAGGGGTTAGGTTATTTTTAGAACGGTTTCCCACTATTCTTGGGTTGCAATCATTCCTAAGAGAATAAAATCACAAAATCGTAGCAGCCATGTTGGTTTGTAAAACAAAAAAAAGCTAATGAGGCATATTTTGTTCCGCCACTGGTTCAACCCGCCAAATGGCGGGGAAAATTATCTAAAAATAGCCCAACTAGTAAAAACGCCGTGACACCTGTATAGCAGATATGGACGCTACTCCTGGTTATGGGCTCGTGACACAACACATTACACACCACCACACGTATTTACCACTGTACAAACACTGACAGCACATTACCCCCACCCACCACCCACCACCCCCCACCCCCCACCCCCCACCCCCCACCCCCTTCCACCAGACGTGTTTACCTGTCGAGGGACTGCTGGCCTCCTGCAGGGTCCACTCATCCCGTAAGTCGGTCTTGAATGCCGAGATGTTTCCCATCAGGATACAGGTGCCCATGTAGTCAATACGCGCCTCGGCATAACGAAGATTAAGATTCACGAGATGTTCTGGGCTACAGCCTCGCTCCTCAGTAACATTGGCTGTAAAAACGTGCACCAAATCAGTATTGCATATCATGTGCTAGAGTGGAATTCCGATAGAGCAGATTTCTTGTGAGTGGAAAAAGAATACAGCATGACTGTAGCTGTACCGTAATATAACCGTATTATAGAGCAGATTTCTTGCGAATGGAAAAAGAATACAGCAAGACTGTAGCTGTACCGTAATATAACCGTATTATAGAGCAGATTTCTTGCGAATGGAAAAAGAATACAGCAAGACTGTAGCTGTACCGTAATATAACCGTATTATAGAGCAGATTTCTTGCGAATGGAAAAAGAATACAGCAAGACTGTAGCTGTACCGTAATATAACCGTATTATAGAGCAGATTTCTTGCGAATGGAAAAAGAATACAGCATGACTGTAGCTGTACCGTAATATAACCGTATTATAGAGCAGATTTCTTGCGAATGGAAAAAGAATACAGCAAGACTGTAGCTGTACCGTAATATAACCGTATTATAGAGCAGATTTCTTGCGAATGGAAAAAGAATACAGCATGACTGTAGCTGTACCGTAATATAACCGTATTATAGAGCAGATTTCTTGCGAATGGAAAAAGAATACAGCAAGACTGTAGCTGTACCGTAATATAACCGTATTATAGAGCAGATTTCTTGCGAATGGAAAAAGAATACAGCAAGACTGTAGCTGTACCGTAATATAACCGTATTATAGAGCAGATTTCTTGCGAATGGAAAAAGAATACAGCATGACTGTAGCTGTACCGTAATATAACCGTATTATAGAGCAGATTTCTTGCGAATGGAAAAAGAATACAGCAAGACTGTAGCTGTACCGTAATATAACCGTATTATAGAGCAGATTTCTTGCGAATGGAAAAAGAATACAGCATGACTGTAGCTGTACCGTAATATAACCGTATTATAGAGCAGATTTCTTGCGAATGGAAAAAGAATACAGCAAGACTGTAGCTGTACCGTAATATAACCGTATTATAGAGCAGATTTCTTGCGAATGGAAAAAGAATACAGCAAGACTGTAGCTGTACCGTAATATAACCGTATTATAGAGCAGATTTCTTGCGAATGGAAAAAGAATACAGCATGACTGTAGCTGTACCGTAATATAACCGTATTATAGAGCAGATTTCTTGCGAATGGAAAAAGAATACAGCAAGACTGTAGCTGTACCGTAATATAACCGTATTATAGAGCAGATTTCTTGCGAATGGAAAAAGAATACAGCATGACTGTAGCTGTACCGTAATATAACCGTATTATAGAGCAGATTTCTTGCGAATGGAAAAAGAATACAGCAAGACTGTAGCTGTACCGTAATATAACCGTATTATAGAGCAGATTTCTTGCGAATGGAAAAAGAATACAGCAAGACTGTAGCTGTACCGTAATATAACCGTATTATAGAGCAGATTTCTTGCGAATGGAAAAAGAATACAGCATGACTGTAGCTGTACCGTAATATAACCGTATTATAGAGCAGATTTCTTGCGAATGGAAAAAGAATACAGCAAGACTGTAGCTGTACCGTAATATAACCGTATTATAGAGCAGATTTCTTGCGAATGGAAAAAGAATACAGCATGACTGTAGCTGTACCGTAATATAACCGTATTATAGAGCAGATTTCTTGCGAATGGAAAAAGAATACAGCAAGACTGTAGCTGTACCGTAATATAACCGTATTATAGAGCAGATTTCTTGCGAATGGAAAAAGAATACAGCAAGACTGTAGCTGTACCGTAATATAACCGTATTATAGAGCAGATTTCTTGCGAATGGAAAAAGAATACAGCATGACTGTAGCTGTACCGTAATATAACCGTATTATAGAGCAGATTTCTTGCGAATGGAAAAAGAATACAGCAAGACTGTAGCTGTACCGTAATATAACCGTATTATAGAGCAGATTTCTTGCGAATGGAAAAAGAATACAGCATGACTGTAGCTGTACCGTAATATAACCGTATTATAGAGCAGATTTCTTGCGAATGGAAAAAGAATACAGCAAGACTGTAGCTGTACCGTAATATAACCGTATTATAGAGCAGATTTCTTGCGAATGGAAAAAGAATACAGCATGACTGTAGCTGTACCGTAATATAACCGTATTATAGAGCAGATTTCTTGCGAATGGAAAAAGAATACAGCAAGACTGTAGCTGTACCGTAATATAACCGTATTATAGAGCAGATTTCTTGCGAATGGAAAAAGAATACAGCATGACTGTAGCTGTACCGTAATATAACCGTATTATAGAGCAGATTTCTTGCGAATGGAAAAAGAATACAGCAAGACTGTAGCTGTACCGTAATGTAACGTATATAATATAGTGGATTTGGTATGAGTGGGCAAGTTACGGCAATGACTTACAGCGCGGTTACTGTACGACATGCCGTGACATTCATATTCAATAGAGAGTATTTCGTATGAGTGGGCAAGTTACGGCTATGACTTATAGCACGGTTACTGTACGATATGCCGTGACACTAAAATGTCTCGAGATCTGCTCTAAGCGGGAAAGTTACAGCATGCTGTGACATCGAAATGGCTTTCCGATTGTTTTTATCAATACGATCCAATCACAATGCACATGTACAGCGCGCCTACGGTACAGCTAGAGCGGATTTCGTAACGAGTGGGACAAACTACGGCAATGACTTACGGCACAGTTACTGTACGGCATGCCGTGACATTGAAATGGTTTCCCTATCGTTTTTGTCCTGCTGATCCAATCAGATTACAGAGATACGGTAGAGCAAGGTCACGGTAAGGCTACGGAGATTTCGTAGTTTGTCCCACTCATACGAAATCTGTTTTACTGTCTTGCGGTATCGCTTTGCCACTCATACGAAATCTGTTCCAACTACTCATTCCTCACCAAGTAACGAGTTAACCTCAATCCTTGCGTTTTGAACTACAAGGCACTGGGTACTACTTCTGTTTACGGCAGTGCGACGACAGAAACCGGGACAACCTAGACAACGAGAACCAATCACATTGCAGAACGAAAACAAAGCATTCCAACTTACGGTTCTTTGAGCCAATCAGTGTCGAGTACAAGACAATAGCATTTCAACTTGCTCGAGCTTCGACCCAGTAGAAGACAAATTTCGTGGACCAGTTCTGAAGTCGAAGTCTTTTGAATGAAGAAAATCGCGTGGATATTGTATTTTGGATTTGTGGCGAGCCGAGGTGGCGCAGTGGTTAGGCACTTCGCCTCTCACCTCTGTGGCCCAGGTTCGATTACCAGACGCGGGGTCATATTGTTGCGTTTGTTAGTATCTCACCCTTGTTCCGAGGGTTTTTTCTCCGGGTTCTCTGGTTTTCCTCCCTCCGCAAAAACCAACACGCTAAATTCCAATTAGATCTTAGCCGGGCCCCTATAGTTGTTTTAGGTCTCGTTAGAAATTCATACTTTTTCTTCTTCTTTATTTTCGTTCTGCAATTTGTTTAGTTCTCCTTGTCTAAGTGGCCCTGATTACAGTAGCCACACTGTGTTTAGTTCTCGTTGTCTAAGTGGCCCTGGTTACAGAAGTCACACTGTATTTAGTTCTTGTTGTCTAAGAGGCCCTGGTTACAGTAGTCACACTGTGTTTAGTTCGTCCAGAGTGCTTACATCAAATCTCTTCTTCAATTACCTACTGCAACCCTTACCTTTGGAGACGAGTTCGTGTATTTCCATATGCCCCCCTACAATGCCACTGCGTGACTCACAGAAGGCCTGCCTGATGTTCAGTTTGGCTCGCAGCTGTCTCCGGCCGGTGTTAGTGAGCGTAAGATGGGACTGGGTACGAATGTCACTTGTACTCCATCTGTAAAGTTTCAAGTGATGAATAATCGAATTATGTATTGAACTCAGTTTTGATTTCTAGAATACTCATGTTTAAAATCTTTATCCACGAGCTCGAGGATTTCTTAAAATATACATCTGCGAAAAGGAATGAAAAAATAGTCTCGTTTCTTATTCGAAAATTACCGCTGATTGAATGCGATGACTACAAACGAATTTGCCGGCTCGATGTTGTTTACACTCTGAAGTTAAATATTCATAAATACCAGGAAGGTGTGGAACTCAAGACTTCAACAATGACGTTTATAGATAGTTCTCCTTGCCGCTGGTATTTATGAATGTTTAACACCAAGACGAGGCTAACACTGAGCAAATGTCTCCAGTCATCGCGTACAGCGGTAATTTTGAGTATGCGCTCTTGTCATGCGGCGGCCATGTCGAGTCCCAGGATAATAAAAAACCTGTTTTTACCCCGTATAACCTCGTTTTGAAACTGTCCAGTGCGAGGCTACACGTGGGCAATCTATTGTTTCGAGTCAATATGGCCGCCGCGTGATAAAAGCTAATTACAGTTTACACTGTTTATAATCCCAAGAAAATAAAAAACCTGTTTCCCCGTATAACCTCGTTTTGAAACTATCCAGTGCGAGGCTACACGTGGGCAATCTATTGTTTCAAGTCAATATGGCCGCCGCGTGATAAAAGCTAATTACAGTTTACACTGTTTATAATCCCATGAAAATAAAAAACCTGTTTCCCCGTATAACCTCGTTTTGAAACTGTCCAGTGCGAGGCTACACGTGGGCAATCTATTGTTTCTAGTCAATATGGCCGCCGCGTGATAAAAGCTAATTACAGTTTACACTATGTTTACAATCCCAAGAAAATAAAAAACCTGTTTCCCCCCGTATAACCTCGTTTTGAAACTGTCCAGTGCGAGGCTACACGTGGGCAATCTATTGTTTCTAGTCAATATGGCCGCCGCGTGATAAAAGCTAATTACAGTTTACACTATGTTTATAATCCCATGATAATAAAAAACCTGTTTCCCCGTATAACCTCGTTTTGAAACTGTCCAGTGCGAGGCTACACGTGGGCAATCTATTGTTTCTAGTTAATATGGCCGCCGCGTGATAAAAGCTAATTACAGTTTACACTATGTTTACAATCCCAAGAAAATAAAAAACCTGTTTCCCCCCATATAACCTCGTTTTTAAACTGTCCAGTGCGAGGCTACACGTGGGCAATCTATTGTTTCTAGTCAATATGGCCGCCGCGTGATAAAAGCTAATTACAGTTTACACTATGTTTATAATCCCATGATAATAAAAAACCTGTTTCCCCGTATAACCTCGTTTTGAAACTGTCCAGTGCGAGGCTACACGTGGGCAATCTATTGTTTCTAGTCAATATGGCCGCCGCGTGATAAAAGCTAATTACAGTTTACACTATGTTTACAATCCCAAGAAAATAAAAAACCTGTTTCCCCCCGTATAACCTCGTTTTGAAACTGTCCAGTGCGAGGCTACACGTGGGCAATCTATTGTTTCTAGTCAATATGGCCGCCGCGTGATAAAAGCTAATTACAGTTTACACTATGTTTACAATCCCAAGAAAATAAAAAACCTGTTTCCCCCCGTATAACCTCGTTTTGAAACTGTCCAGTGCGAGGCTACACGTGGGCAATCTATTGTTTCTAGTCAATATGGCCGCCGCGTGATAAAAGCTAATTACAGTTTACACTATGTTTACAATCCCAAGAAAATAAAAAACCTGTTTCCCCCCGTATAACCTCGTTTTGAAACTGTCCAGTGCGAGGCTACACGTGGGCAATCTATTGTTTCTAGACAATATGGCCGCCGCGTGATAAAAGCTAATTACAGTTTACACTATGTTTACAATCCCAAGAAAATAAAAAACCTGTTTTCCCCCGTATAACCTCGTTTTGAAACTGTCCAGTGCGAGGCTACACGTGGGCAATCTATTGTTTCTAGTCAATATGGCCGCCGCGTGATAAAAGCTAATTACAGTTTACACTATGTTTACAATCCCAAGAAAATAAAAAACCTGTTTTCCCCCGTATTGAAACTGCTCAGTGCGAGGCTACACGAGGGAAATCTATACACCACTTTCATAAATGTGATTTCCCGTTTCGAGAGTTTATCCACATGTACAGAAAACATGAACATTACCATATGAAAGAGCATGTCGACATTAGTGATCTTGAGAAATTAGAGTGCAGTAGCTTAAAAAGCAATGAAGTTACAGCCATTTGAAATTAGAGAGATTTGTATGAGAAAAACAACGGATGCCTTTCTAGCCTCGCTTTCATGTCTTCCCAGCATTAGAAATGCCATAACTTAACATCAATTATCTACACTGCACTAAAACTGGACACAATTACTAGTTTTAATGTGATCTTTCAGATGGTAGCATTAGTTTCCCTCAACAGATTAATATTCGAAATTATGCAAATTAGGAGGCGGCCATTATGAAAGTGGCGTTATTATTTCTTGGTGTGCAAATGAAAAACACAAAAGTGAAACAAATCTGAAGACAAAATTCGTAGTCCAATAACTACTTACACTGTCTGTCCCATCACACTGCCCATGTTGGTATTCACATCCAATCTCGACAGGTTTAGCGCTACGATGATCACTGTCTCCCATTTGGACTTTGACCCAGCGCTGGACGAGGAAGACTGACTAAGAGGGCCATCCACTTCAGTGTCGGAAGAACTCTGCTCTAAGACCAAATGCAATGGCTTCTCTTCCTTTCGACGTCTTGCTTCTGAAGACAAATTAAAGTCGATTAAACAGGCTCAAATCGAGGTAACCTCTTTAGTCCCAACGACTGTCATAACATGTCCCTGGAAAGACCAACCAATTTTCAATAGTATGGAAAAACCAGGAAAACCCAGGAAAAAAAAAACATGGGAAAATTATGGCGAAACCACGGAAAGGTCATGGACAGGCCATGGAATAACCAGGAAAAACCATGGAAAGGCTATGGAATAACCATGGAAAGGCCATGGAATAACCAGGAAAAACCATGGAAAGGCCATGGAATAACCAGGAAAAACCATGGAAAGGCCATGGAATAACCAGGAAAAAACATGGAAAGGCTATGGAAAAACCATGGAAAGGCCATGGAATAACCAGGAAAAACCATGCAAAGGCCATGGAAAAACCAGGGGAAACCTATGGAAATTCGGATTTCCATGATATTTCCATACTATGTAAATCTGTACTATTAAATTTCATGCGTGTGCGCGTGTTTGTTCCAGCGATCTCACCGGTCAAATAACGTCCGCCGTTCAGCGATTTGATTGGTTAAACAAACTGGAAACCTGTCGAACCAACTCTGAATTCAAGCTTAGCTGTGTTCTTATCTCTCTTCTAAGGCTTAAAACTATCATTTAGACTGTAAATTAACCGATTTTTCTCTCCCATTTGGCTAGATACTAATAAGATCTGGATATTTGTGAAGTACTTTCTTGATAAAACGTCTCTAACGAGTAACGTTACAAAAAACCGCAGAAACGTTGGATGAAATAGGAGGAACTTACGCTAGACCTTTGTACAATTCAAACTATCGCGACGTTTGCGACAACATGCATATAGGGCCATTTATACGAGAAAATGACACGAACTGGTAGTATAAATTGCACAACATTGCTGTTCTTATCTAAGACGCGTTCTATTTAAGAACAGGATTTTTAGCTGTTCTTAGTTAGGTCGCGTCTAAGACGTAAAAACTCAAACGGCACTTCGCATCTTACCTGAGACGTGAACGTTACGTGCGCATGCGTGACCCCACAAAGGGAGCCCAACAACACCAACAAGCCCTTCAGCGATCCGGTGGCGCCTTTGCGACGAGTCTATAGATCAGTTTACGGTTCATGTGCAGTTGTTCAAGTCTTTTGTTTCAACTGACGGGCCACCATTGTCTCACATCTGATGGCCCGCCAAATAAACAAAGGATTTGTACAACTGCGCATGAACCGTAAACTGGTAATCTTCGCCCTCGGCCTCCAAGACTATTACTCAAGGGAGTCCAAAGAGAAACACATGGAGTACTGCCGAGGAAATAGAAAGTCTCGCGCGAGACTCACATAAGACGTGAACCCATTTATACGTGTTCTTCGCATCTTGTGTTAGACGCGAACGCACGGGGTCGTATAAATGAACCAGTTAAGACGCGTCTTATTTTATCTCGTATACATGGCCCTATTATGTAGTAATGATAAATCACGTGATGTAACGCCAGTTATGTATGATGTAATACCAGTGTGATGTAACGACAGTTATGTATGATGTAATACCAGTGTGATGTAACGACAGTTATGTATGATGTAATACCAGTGTGATGTAACGCCAGTTATGTATGATGTAATACCAGTGTGATGTAACGACAGTTATGTATGATGTAATACCAGTGTGATGTAACGACAGTTATGTATGATGTAATACCAGTGTGATGTAACGCCAGTTATGTATGATGTAATACCAGTGTGATGTAACGACAGTTATGTATGATGTAATACCAGTGTGATGTAACGACAGTTATGTATGATGTAATACCAGTGTGATGTAACGCCAGTTATGTATGATGTAATACCAGTGTGATGTAACGACAGTTATGTATGATGTAATACCAGTGTGATGTAACGACAGTTATGTATGATGTAATACCAGTGTGATGTAACGCCAGTTATGTATGATGTAATACCAGTGTGATGTAACGACAGTTATGTATGATGTAATACCAGTGTGATGTAACGACAGTTATGTATGATGTAATACCAGTGTGATGTAACGCCAGTTATGTATGATGTAATACCAGTGTGATGTAACGACAGTTATATATGATGTAATACCAGTGTGATGTAACGCCAGTTATGTATGATGTAATACCAGTGTGATGTAACGACAGTTATGTATGATGTAATACCAGTGTGATGTAACGACTCACAGTTATGTATGATGTAATACCAGTGTGATGTAACGCCAGTTATGTATGATGTAATACCAGTGTGATGTAACGGCAGTTATGTATGATGTAATACCAGTGTGACGTAACGCCAGTTATGTATGATGTAATACCAGTGTGATGTACCGGCAGTTATGTATGATGTAATACCAGTGTGATGTAACGCCAGTTATGTATGATGACTTGTAATACCAGTGTGATGTACCGGCAGTTATGTATGATGTAATACCAGTGTGATGTAACGGCAGTTATGTATGATGTAATACCAGTGTGATGTAACGACAGTTATGTATGATGTAATACCAGTGTGATGTAACGCCAGTTATGTATGATGTAATACCAGTGTGACGTAACGCCAGTTATGTATGATGACTTGTAATACCAGTGTGATGTAACGGCAGTTATGTATGATGTAATACCAGTGTGATGTAACGGCAGTTATGTATGATGTAATACCAGTGTGATGTAACGCCAGTTATGTATGATGACTTGTAATACCAGTGTGATGTAACGCCAGTTATGTATGATGTAATACCAGTGTGATGTAACGGCAGTTATGTATGATGTGTGATGTAACGTCAGTTATGTAAAATGTAATACCAGTGTGATGTAACGCCAGTTATGTATGATGTAATACCAGTGTGATGTAACGCCAGTTATGTATGATGACTTGTAATACTAGTGTGATGTAACGCCAGTTATGTATGATGTAATACCAGTGTGATGTAACGGCAGTTACGTATGATGTAACGCCAGTGTGATGTAACGCCAGTTATAACCGTCATACCTGTGGTAGTCTGTCTCTTTGGTGTGGTTAGTGACTGAGAGGGGTGGGCTGGGGACAGTAGGCCGTATCTAGTTCCTGACATAGTCATGGAGCGAAACAGACTTGGTGATGTGGGCAGGAAGCTAAAAAATCCACCAGGACCAGACGGCGATTTCTTCTGAACTGTTAATACGATGAATGAAATGTTCAAAGTCAATAAAAATTACATTTAGGCATCAGCTCTAGAATATACTATGCATAGAAAAATCCTAAGCCAATTAGAGTTTCCCGCGCGTCGCCATCTTGGATGCGATGACGTCAGTGACATAACAAAAGAACACATGGGGCAGTCCCTGGGGCAACTCAATGACGTATAAGAATCAAGGTGGTGCACAGGAAAATGTAATTAGCTTTACGACCAAGAAAACCGGTGCATAAATGTAATCTAGTGTATAGGGTACAAAAAAGAAACACAGCAATAGATTTGGGGGCACAAATTGCTTTGTTGTTTTGACGTTTTGGCACTAACTCAAAACAAGTCTTAAAAACATGATCAAAGAACAATTTGAACCATACAGTCTCAAACTAAATTGTTATAAAAATATTACTGATATACAAGCTCGGGATAAAGTAAGAAGTAAACTTCGTACCAGATTTTGGTTTAGATGGTATCTTGAGTGGAGTGAATGTCCTCGCTGGTCGTCGTTCCTCTTCAGACATTGAACGCGATAACATCGGTCGACTTGGAGTAGCTATCGGCCTGTCCATCTCCGTCATGATAGGTGATGACCTGTAATTAATATACTTATTGGGTAAGGTTCATGATGTAAACATGATAACAAACCAGGGATGGCGCAACCGGGGGGCTGGGGGCTATAGCCTCCCTCCCCCCCCCCCCCCCCCCCCAACGTTTTTGCCCCAAAAACTATTTGCCTAGTTACTTCCATGCAATGACAATGAAATTTCGCTCCGCCGTCCCTGCACATGCACATGCGCTCCGATTGGCTAATAGCCGCTGACCATTCGTTTGCCATCGCGTGTTGTAAAAAGACGGAAAAGTAAGCTATCAGCGTCTTTCAAACTTTTTGCCAAGAAATGGGTTGACGAATGCCATGCACAGTTGCACGGGATAACAGGCCCTTTGCAGGATATGGTCACATGAAGTTCGTTTAGCTTGCCAACAAAACAAATGGTGCTGGAACAACATGGATGCCAGAAATGGAAAGACGGCTTGCTAGCCAGCCTCATAAACTCTGTTAAAGTTTTGCTATTCCTTCAGTCAGTTTAAAGATATGAACCTAAAACTTGTGCTGTTTGCTAATTTTGGCTCTCTTTCCATTTCTGGCATCCGTGTTATTCTAGCATTGTCAAGGTCACGTGACCACGTCCTGTAACGGGCCTATTCCAGCACGATTGATGTCGAAGGGTCCCACCCTCCTAACCGTATCAATATCTTCACCAAAACAGAATCTCCCTGACTGTCATCCTTACCTCCGTTTCTGCTCAAGGTCTATTTTGGATGACATTGGAGGGGCGTCTGGCACGTCGGAACCCATAGCTTGAGACTTGGCGGCATACGAACCCTCTTTTCCAAGAAACAGCCTGCTAACCAGACTGCGCTTGTACCAGGCCTTCGGGAAATCCAGAATCTCGTTTAGACGGCGCATGTCGTAGTTGAAGGCCGCTGACCCAATATCGCAGATACCTAGAAACAACAGAAGAGATCAAGTTCAGTCTTCTTTAGTTGAAGTTTTACAAGATTCAACTTGATTGTTTCACCAAGTTTTAGTATTTCTTAACTGTTCTGTATCGATCTGCCGATCATTTCTCTAATTCTTGCAATTTAAAGTCTGTGAAGTGAGGCTGTCGCGGACCTTATTCAAACGGCGGCCATGTTTAATCCCAGGAGAATAAAAACTTTTCTTTCCACCCTACTAAACTCGTTCTGAAATAGCTCGCGAGGCTACGCGTGTCAAATCTGTTTCTAGCCAATATCGTTGTAGACCTGACCTGGCCGAAGGATAGTAAGTATTGCATGCGCATGTCAGAAATGTAACCAGGCCAGATTATTTTATAAAAATATGTGGCCTGGCTACATAGCTCATAATCATGGCGGCGAACCCGAAGTGCTGTTTGCTGAATTGTATGCCTTGAAAGTGCAATTATAAATTTGTACCAAAGTTTGAACAACTAGAAGCATTATTTATCAATGCAAAGGGAAGATGTCTTCGTCAACTTACACACTGGGTTTGGCAAATCGCTGGTTTGTACTTTCCTTTCGTATGTGATGCTTTAAGATCTTCACCACAACAGACTTGTAATTCGTCGATTATAATTTTGATTTCTTCACTCCTATCGCTGATGGATGATCAAATGTCTGAACTAAAGGAGCTCGGGGGAACAGCAGTGAAGCCGACTGATCTCAGAGAAAACGAAATGCGTCATTACTTGAATATTTAGTGGTACAGCCGTACGAGAAGCAATAAAGAATCTAAAGCAAGAAATTGTTTGTGTTTGTGTTGCGGGAGGACATATGTTGCGATAAATTCGGCACTGAGAATCAGCCATTTTAAACCTTCAACTGAAAACATTTATTTGGTAAACGCCGCGAATATTCCCACGAATTTGACCTTATTCCTGATTGGACAGCATGCGTACGCAATATCTACTGGCCTCTCTTTCCCACGACCTTCCAGTCTACGAAGCGGTCGAAAGAGAGGCCCGGTCACGACTAACATGGTCGCCGCGTGATAAGAGTGTATATAACTAAAGCCCGGTTTATACGGCAAACATTTGGAGCACGGCACTCGTAACTTGGGCACGGCACTCGTAACTTGGGCACGGCACTCGTAACTTGGGCACGACACCTCGTAACTTGGGCACGGCACAAGTTACGAGGAAGTTACTTGGAAAGTTTTAAATCGATGCATGTCTCGTTGTAAATCTACTAAACGACCAAGTACTACGGAAGATCACAAGACTATGGCTAATAAATTCAATAAATATTTTACATCAGTAGGAAATCTAACTGCTATTAAAGCGAATCTGATAGCAAAAGACCATGGACTGGATACAGAATGTACTTCGAGCGAAGAAGTAGAACGCAGTTTACCTACTGAAACAGAACGATTTGGTTTTCAGAATGTCAAGGAGAAAGATGTTGAGTCTGTTATTAAAAGCTTATCTAGCAATAAAGCACCGGGTTTCGATAAAATTTTAACAAAAGTTTTGAAAGACAGTTGTTCAACTACAGTACCAGTGATTACCAGACTGATCAACAACTCTTTCCAAATGTCCATCTTTCCTAGAGCATGGAAGATTGCAGAAGTTGTTCCCGTCCCTAAGGAAGGAGATCCAGAAGAACCGGCCAATAATAGGCCCATTTCATTGTTACCTATTTTATCTAAGGTAAATGAGAGACTTGCACACAGGCAATTCGTGGATTTCTTAACTACGAATAAACTATCAATAAACTATCAATACATCAAAGTGGCAACAGGAAACAACACTCAACAGAAACTGCCCTCACATATGTCACTGATGAACTCCTGAAGGCAATCGATGAAAAAACAGTTTCATTACTTGTATTATTAGATATGTCTAAAGCATTCGATAGTCTTAATCATAATTTATCGTTAAATAAGTTACATAATCTTGGCCTTTAAGCCATCTGCAATTTCGTGGTTTCGTAGCTACTTATCAGATAGATATCAAAGGGTACGTTATGAAGATTCTGTTTCGGAAGTGCTACCATTAAAACATGGTGTCCCTCACAATCGATATTAGGTCCAGTACTTTTTACAATATATGTTAATAATCTAATTAACAAGGTTAGTCATAGCCAAGTTACTGCGTATGTTGACGATTGTCAACTATATTTCAAATTTCCAGTATCGAATTCATTAAATGCTATTTCAGCTGTAAATAATGACCTCATGAATATCAGTAATTGGTGTGCAAAAAACTCTTTACTCATAAATCCTGATAAGACAAAATTACTAGTTGTTGGTTTGCCGCAACTTACCAAGCAGTTACCTGCCATTTCTCTTTCATTACTAGGTAAGACTATTTCACCTGTTCCAGTTGTTAAGGATCTTGGCATCTTTATAGACCAAGGCCTTACGTATAATGTACATATTACTAAAACAGCTTCTGGGTGTATGAATCAGTTAGTACAGATAAATAGAATCAAGCACCTTTTTAGGGATTCGAACCCCCGACCTCCCGCACTCTAGACCGTGCTCTACCAACTGAGCTAACCAGTAAACAAGAACTACACCTGTCTCTACTGTTATTACATTGTACATGCAGAGTAAGAGAGAAAAAAATGACTTGTTGTAACAAACTATAAACTTTGTTTGCTAATTTGAGTCCTCTAAATAAATTTGGCACAATAAGTTTTTTTCCCGTTACGTTTGGGCTAACATTTGTGGCTATAGGGGGTGTTTACATGATACCGCTATGAATTTCGTACTATTTTTACATGGAAGTCGTTGTACCGGAATGACAAGCAGGTTCATTTGAGCCCTCACTGTTACTAGCCAGCGAGTTTACAGAAAAAAGTAAAACATATATCGTGCTAGCCTGCCTAAAAACACGCATGCGCTATCCGTTCCACTCCAACTCGGCCACGGCAGGTCTGCAAAATGTGCGCATGTCCAGTCAGCGGTAGAAATCGCGGGAGCAGTCCTAAATGGTTTCTGTTCAGAAAATCTTCAGAAACTCGACACATCGCAAAATGATCAGGGGTAAAGGGGAAAATCGCAAGAGTTAAAAGTTTTATTAGTTTAGTCATCAAGCCAATTAAATTTGGGACTGGTCCACGAAAGGACTTAAAGTGCCACTACGACGAAAATTTACCATTTCGATTTGCCACTTTTTCAGTGTCTATAGGTCAATCAGTATTAGAAATATCCGAAATAGTAAAAAATATTCCCAAATGGGCATCTTAAACCACAAATTTTAGGAGAGTTTACCGGTAAAATCCTGTCCGCCATTGCTGGAAGCCGTGCCCTTTGTTCAGCTTTAAACAAAGGTTTATTCACCGGAAGTGATGTCATACACTTAACACGACAACCTCGTGGCGCGAAATAGCGTGCATAAAAAAGTAGCCAACCTTGCAAAGATAAATATAACTTTCTTCTTATGTACGTGAAGACGTTTTTAGTAGAAATATGCCTCCAGGCGTTGTGTTCTGCAGGCGAGCGTTAAGTGTATGACATCATTTCCGGTGAATAAACCTTTGTTTAAAGCTGAACAAAGGGCACGGCTTCCAGTAATGGCGGACGTGTAGATTCAATATTCGGAGCTAAAAAAATAAGACTTCCTGTCGTTGTATCGAAAAACAATTTGAACTGGTAATAATATATGAACTCTACTTTATGAATATGCAAAAACATTGATATGTCAAAATTTGATCGTAGGGGCACTTTAAAAATCGAAGATTGTGCTTTTCTGTAGCAATGCTTTGAAGTAAAATTCAACTAAAATGTGTGATTTCCGGCAAGTACTTCATGTAAACTCACGCATGCGAAAGCGTTTTGCAGACCTCGGCCACTCATCTCGTACCGGAATGAAATCTCAGAACTCCGTTACACGATACCGGTACACAACGTTCGTAGGTACAAGAAGTGAACTCGTGCCCGTATGACAATTTGTATCGGTACCACCTGGGCAACTCTTAGATTGATGTACCGTCCCTCAGTGAAACTAAGTCTACTATGTATTTTGTACTCTTACCTGAAACTTTGACGACCGTAGACGAGCTTATTCCTGCCAAGAGATCAGGAGATCCTCCCCGACTTCCTCTCTCCTCGCTCCCCACTGAACTGCCAACACGCCTCCTCGACAGATTGAACTTGACAAACTCTACATCCAAACTTAACGAGTCCTTCTTCCCAGAAATCGGCTGGGTTGGTATGTAGCGGAAGCGAGGTCGGGCTTCTTCCGATGCCTCTGGGTCTCCTTCTGCCGGCGCACTGGCTGCTCTTCCTAATCCAGTATGCTGCTTACCATAAGGATGGAAGATGCAGAAGGAGAAACTCGAGAGGCAGACGGTGAAGCTGATACCACCACTGTCGAAGGTGTGGGCTGACGTAGGGGTGTCCGGAGTGTCACTGAATTTCGCTTGGGACTGGTCTCGAGTGAAAGGACGCTGGGATGGAGATTGGAGGATATACTTGTTAGGGCTGGACTTGGATGAGAAGACTACATCCAGAGCAGGCAGCCTTAGCATGCACTCCACTTTCGACACTGGAAGGCAGCTGAAGCGCATGTTAGAGGGCTGAACCCTGACGACGACCACTACATCAACGGGAAAAGAAGAGTACTCCGACATAGAGGACGATACCAAGGATCCTCCCGCGCCTATCTCGTCATCACTACCATCATCAGACATGGATGCTTCCCCGTCTATTTCTTCGTCTCCACCGGGTACAATAATAGGCTCTAGAGCTTGCTCCAGGAAGTCAATTAATGAAGGTTTAAGGACCATCTCCTGTGGTAATGACTGGAAGGATACCCAGATATACAATCCCGCACTCTTGACTACTTTCCGTCCCGACGCTGTGCTTTGCCGAGGCGTGTCAAACACACCACTCTGCTGGGAATATGAGGCTCTGGGTTCGGATCCCACCAAGGTTGACAATCCACTTCCATCCGTCATTAGAGTTGTTGACGTCGTCCAAGATGACCCAGGGGTGGATGGTGGGGAAGAAGAGGTCATGGACTCTGCGTCGAAGCTGGAGGAGTACTTAACGCGAACGTCTACACCAGGGAGTAAGAGTACCGTGTCTTTGGATTGGTAGTTAATGTCTTGAGCACTGCTCTTGTAACGGCGACCTCCAGTTGAGGTTGGGTACATCGGAGAAAATAGTTTGGATTTCGAGGGGTCCATAGCTAAAAGTTTCTTAGCTGATGGTCTGTAGCTAGAATAGAATTGGATATCAATAGAGTTGACAATATATTTCAATGTGATTCTTTTATAGCGGAGCTCAACAAGTAACAACAACAAGTCTATTGTGTACTCATAATTTACAAAAAATAATAGACTAATAATAACAACAACCCAGATTAGTGCAAGGAGGCTCAGAATAACTGAAAAGCTAAACTCGGCTGAGCCACTCAAAATAGATTTACGTGCTTGTAAAGGTCAGAATGCCGGAACTACAGAATTACTACGGACTAAGAGAGGACTACTAGTATATAAGACTGCTACGGGAAACTAATATAAACTACTACAACATATAATACTACTGGACAGGACTAATAAACTACTACAATGTGACTGTGCAATTAAGATAATATTTGATAAGTTCTTTTTTCAGACAGTTCTTAATTTTTTGTTTAGTTAAGAAACTTTAAGTTCTTGTCATCTGAATTCCATATTTTAGGACCCTGAAAACGTATGTTAAATAATCCATAATTTGTTCGAATAATTGGAAGATGATAAGAAGAGCTTGAAGCTTAGTCGTGTATTATAACAGTGAACATTTGGTAGTGGCTTGAAAAAATATTTGGAGACAGAAAATCAATAAGGGAAAAGGGAAAAAAGATAAACATTATGACCCATGCAAGTCAAAACATTTTCACATCGTACGCGTTCCTGCTCGCCCGTGGTAAAGTATAACTGTGTCTGACTCTGTCTATACACAGTTTGTTAGTCATTTTTGCCTATGTACTTTGATTTTAACCATCCCACATGTGCATGTTCATCAGTTCATATGAACATCGCTGATAAGAACTGTGTCCGGCCCGGACGGCAAATATAAAAACCTCTCACCGTGGCGCATCTTCATTAGAGCAGATTTCGTATGAGTGGGACAAACTACAGCACTGACTACAGCACGGTTACCGTACGGCATGCCGTGACGTTGAAATGGTTTCCCTATTGTTTTTGTCCTGCTGATCCAATCAAATCACAGAGATACGGTACAGTACGGTTACGGGAATGCCGTAGTTTGTCCCACAAATACCAAATCTGCTCTAGGGACTTTAAGATACGACGACTACGGACGCGCACCAATAAAGGACTGGGACGAGACACTCGTGTTGGTTTCATTGCACCGTAGCGAGTCCACGACGGTGAGAAGTCGGCGTGTTTCTCGTAGTCACCACAACAGAGTACGTTAGTCGAATTTAATGTAAGAAATTCGCCACTCTTTTGGATATTTCAATAGCTAACCTTTAAATACACGATAAATTGCTTTCTGTTCGAGTATACAGCGTTTCTTGGCATAGCTAATGTGGGAATTTTGGGTCAATTCTTTCGGCAACGCGATTGCTTCAGCTCAGTCTCGCCAAAATATTGAAATTTTCGCGCCATTCGTTGCGTACTCGGCCCAGTACTCTAGCCGACCGCTATACACGTCCAGCTGTAGTCCATAGTCGTCGTATCTTAAATTCCCTATTAACTTCACACCCAGATACGCCAGACAAAGGATAATGTGAACTTAAACATCAACACATGATGACATCAACATATCACTTACCTGGTCTCACTGGAATCTTCTTTATCGCCTTCAGATGCAGGATGTAACACGCACTTACCACTCTCAATATCAACAGTCACGTCTAACTCAAAGTCTAGATTCTGCTGCGGCAACAAGCTGGACCTCTGCGAAGCCGCGCTCTGATCCTGGATATCAGTACTACTGGTACTGAAGGTCACTCTAGGACCACCAGGGACGGTCAATGCATCTCTATTATACGGGGTGCTTCCATAGGGTGATTGGTCCTCCGAAGTGCGGGGCAATAACGGTTCCCGTGCCCCAACATTTAGGACATCGGGGAGTGATGGCGAGATATTCCGGCTTGAATTTAAGCTACTATCATCTGGTGATACATCTGGTTCATCTGGTTCATTCAATATGGGAATATCTGTATTGTTGAGGAAGAGGTCCCCTCTCTTGATAGGCGACGACGTCGTAGAGCTCAGATCCACCATCTCGCTTCCTTCGTTGTCAGACTCGTTGAAGTCCTCGCTGATGTGGTCACGCAGTCGTGTGTCTCTTCTCGGGTGTCTAGCGCGTTCTGACATGGCTTTGCGGTCGTGCAGAGGCTGCTTTCCGCCCTCTACTCGTCGCACGTGAGCTGAACGTCCGCGGGATGTCCTACGTAATTTCTTGCGGACGTCTTTTCGGAATTCGTTGAAGACAGCGTTCTCAAGGTCTTGAAGGATTCTCATTTCCCTCTCGACTATCCAATTTTTGACGTCACCGCGCCTCCTGGAATAAATCATTAACACGATGATTACTGTTTGGACAAAACTGAGTTTAATATTGCCATTTTAATATTCTTGAGGTCCACCCTACATGAGCCAAGTGCGTTCTATCGGGCATAGAAAACAAGACAGATAGTTGCAACACACAGAGAAAAAATAACATTTCACACCATCAACATTTGCCAGGAGAGCGTACTATGACGTAAGCCATTGTGAGTTATTTGCCAACAAGAAACCGATTGGCTAGTAAAACAAAGGAGGTTAAGGTGCGCCATTCAAATTTTGGTTGGCAATTTGAATAACAAAGGGTAATGTTTACAAACAAAGTGCCATCATATACGAGAGCAGCAGCAGGAAGGCACGTCATTTTGATCACCGGAAAGTATAAACAAATATTTGAAGTGGGACGATCTTTACTTCTTTATTTATCAGAAACATTCTCTTGAATTGTTCAAGGGAACTGAACCCTAAAATCAACCCAACAACCCATACAAAGACGTATTGGAAAGAAATACGTACTGCTATTTTATTTCTCTGTGTTGCGCGTCTATGAAGGGAAAATTAGTTTTCAAGTCCGGTTCCCCGCTAATTAGGGCCGCAATTAGGAGTCGTCCAGCTTTTCAATGTCGGGGACAGCATGGCAAAACTAATTTACTCCCCGTACCTGACGTCACATATTACAAGGGTGAGCCGTCTGTACATAGCGGGGGTTGTGAGGAAAGTTTTCACATTTTCTCTTCACAGAGGCGCAACACAGAGAAATAAAATAGCAGAACCTATTTCTGTCGAATACGTCTTTGTATGGGTTGTTGGGTTGGTTCCCCAACCTCGTTCCCAGGGTCTTCTCGGTCAGATCCAAGATGGCGGCTACTCCAGAGAAAACCCTGGTAAAGGCTGGTACTCCCAGATTCTGGGAATATTTTGTCACGTGATTTGGCGATCTAAGATGCGGCCAAGCTAAATATGGGAATATTTCATGACGTGTACAAACCATAGGTATCCCAATCCGGAGTAAGCGAGATTGCGATTAACCGTATTTCCACACGGCGTACGATGCAGTGAAAATATGTCTACCAAACGGCTCGCAATGGAGTTTATTTGGATGAAGGAGCAGTGGAATGGTATAATACTACCAGGATGTATCTGAACTGAAAAGGAATCCTAAAAAGCCGTTCATTTTCCGTAGTGTTGAAGCGAAGCGACGGATAGCACATGTTCACGTTTAATGGCTTATCCTGGCTTCCCACTGGCGAAACCTATCAGAAAACTACCCAGTAATACACTTCATCTATTGCTCTACCTACAGAACGTGTTTAAGGTTATTTAAAATTGTGTTATTGAGAAAATTTGAGAAAATTAAACTACATACATCTGTGGGTCTCAAATCCGTTAGGCAAATAAAAAACATTGTTAGAACAACCTTTGCGTCATAACCATCAGAATACGTGATATTTCAGCCTTTACCAGGGTCTTCATGTTCGAAGACCCTGGAAACAACCTTTAGTGAAGTTATTACTAAAAGTTCAATTTAATCCCTTTCATTCCAACATTTTTTTATAAGATTTTATTCCAAAAAAATTGCAGCTGCATAATCTAGAAGACAAGGCTTGCAACATTTAAGTTGTGTCCCCACCCCACCCCACACCCCCCCCCCCCCCCCCCCCCCCCCCCCCCGGACTCCGTCCATAACCCTGGATCAACCAATGATGACAACGCTCTTTAAATCTCACGAAATCCTTGCTATAGTCCCGAGGAAGACAGGTTTACTTGCCTTAGCTCGTTCACTTTCCTGGCCTGTTCCCACATATCCTTTTCCACATTTCTGGTGTTCTGTTTTGCACGCGATCCGTCCTTGTAGTCCACTTCGTCCTCTCCTCCTGGCTTCTGCCCCATGTCTTTATCTGTTACCTCGGTAACAGATTCCATGTTAGCGATGTCTGTCTCGCCAACAACTGCTGTCATTGTGTTGCCTAGCGACGACAGCCTCTTGCCGATGTCCGTATCACAATGGACCTCTACTCCACACATCTGCCAACGCACTGACATTACCCACTTGCCAGTCTTTGCCACATCTGATGATTAGTTAGTTAAAGTTCACTAGTTCATTAGTTAGTTCAAGAGTTGATTACTGGTAATAACAAGTGTAGGTATGCGACTGCGGAGAAGTTAAACTCTGCATTTTATAAACTGAACGTTCATCACGGAATACAAACCGTCGCAGCAGGAACCGAGTGGCAGCTGACATGACGTTTCGAGTCTTTCGTCACAGAAATGGAAGGAATTGTGGGTAAAGAGAAGGTTTATATAGCGTTAAACGCACGATGATCGAATTAAGTTTTTCACTCAAAAGCTTGCTATTCAGTTCTTATTTACCTTAACATCTTCAAACTTAGTAAACATACTAACTTCGTACTAATTTCGATGTTCTTGCAGCGGGCTTCAGTTTTAGAATTTACACACTCGTTCCTACTCCTGTTTTAGTTCACGAATTAGCTAATTACATTATGCAGCTCTCTTTTTCCTGAAACGTACCTGGTGAAATCGGATATCGGACAGTCTTTGAACACAGTTCATAGGTGCCTTGAGATACAATGCCTGTACACGAGAAAAGGAACATAGATCTAGATTCATTAAGTCACAGACGTTTCTTAATTTTCTAAGCCTGGCCTGAACGTTTGTACATTGTTGTACAACATTGGGCCAACACTGTTGGTCACCAACAACGACGATGATGGACGGACATGTTGTTGGATGAAAGTTTGTTTTACATCTAACGTTTCGCCCAACAAAAAGTGTTGTCCAACATCGTCCAATACGGGGTGCTAAACAGTCTAACATTGTTGGTTCAACATGGGATGCTAAACAGTCTAACATTGTTGGTCCAACATGGGATGCTAAACAGTCTAACATTGTTGGTTCAACATAGGGTGCTAAACAGTCTAACATTGTTGGTCCAACATGGGATGCTAAACAGTCTAACATTGTTGGTCCAACATGGGATGCTAAACAGTCTAACATTGTTGGTCCAACATGGGATGCTAAACAGTCTAACATTGTTGGTTCAACATAGGGTGCTAAACAGTCTAACATTGTTGGTTCAACATAGGGTGCTAAACAGTCTAACATTGTTGGTCCAACATGGGATGCTAAACAGTCTAACATTGTTGGTCCAACATGGGGTGCTAAACAGTCTAACATTGTTGGTTCAACATAGGGTGCTAAACAGTCTAACATTGTTGGTCCAACATGGGATGCTAAACAGTCTAACATTGTTGGTCCAACATGGGGTGCTAAACAGTCTAACATTGTTGGTCCAACATGGGATGCTAAACAGTCTAACATTGTTGGTCCAACATGGGGTGCCAAACAGTCTAACATTGTTGGTCCAACATGGGGTGCTAAACAGTCTAACATTGTTGGTCCAACATGGGATGCTAAACAGTCTAACATTGTTGGTTCAACATAGGGTGCTAAACAGTCTAACATTGTTGGTCCAACATGGGATGCTAAACAGTCTAACATTGTTGGTCCAACATGGGGTGCTAAACAGTCTAACATTGTTGGTCCAACATGGGGTGCTAAACAGTCTAACATTGTTGGTCCAACATGGGGTGCTAAACAGTCTAACATTGTTGGTTCGACATGGGGTGCTAAACAGTCTCACAATATTGGTCTAACATGGGGTGCTAAACAGTCTAACATTGTTGGTTCAACATAGGATGCTACACGTGCAGTCTAACATTGTTGGTCCAACATGGGGTGCTAAACAGTCTAACATTGTTGGTCCAACATGGGGTGCTAAACAGTCTAACATTGTTGGTTCGACATGGGGTGCTAAACAGTCTCACAATATTGGTCTAACATGGGGTGCTAAACAGTCTAACATTGTTGGTCCAACATGGGATGCTAAACAGTCTAACATTGTTGGTTCGACATGGGGTGCTAAACAGTCTCACAATATTGGTCTAACATGGGGTGCTAAACAGTCTAACATTGTTGGTCCAACATGGGGTGCTAAACAGTCTAACATTGTTGGTTCGACATGGGGTGCTAAACAGTCTCACAATATTGGTCTAACATGGGGTGCTAAACAGTCTAACATTGTTGGTCCAACATGGGGTGCTAAACAGTCTAACATTGTTGGTTCGACATGGGGTGCTAAACAGTCTCACAATATTGGTCTAACATGGGGTGCTAAACAGTCTAACATTGTTGGTCCAACATGGGGTGCTAAACAGTCTAACATTGTTGGTCCAACATGGGGTACTAAACAGTCTAACATTGTTGGTTCAACATAGGGTGCTAAACAGTCTAACATTGTTGGTCCAACATGGGATGCTAAACAGTCTAACATTGTTGGTCCAACATGGGATGCTAAACAGTCTGCCATTGTTGGTCCATCATGGGGTGCTAAACAGTCTAACATTGTTGGTTCGACATGGGGTGCTAAACAGTCTAACATTGTTGGTCCAACATGGGATGCTAAACAGTCTGCCATTGTTGGTCCATCATGGGGTGCTAAACAGTCTAACATTGTTGGTCCATCATGGGGTGCTAAACAGTCTAACATTGTTGGTTCGACATGGGGTGCTAAACAGTCTAACATTGTTGGTCTAACATGGACTGCTAAACAGTCTCACATTCTTGATCTAACATGGGATGCTAAACAGTCTCACAATATTGTTCTAACATGGGGTACTAAACAGTCTCACAATATTCATTTGGTCTAACATGGGGTACTAAACAGTCTGACATTGTTGGTTCAATGATCTACCAAATTTTCCTTTTACTGGATTTTGTATTCGACACTGATTGGCTCAAGTAACCGTAAGTTGGAATGCCTTGTTTTCGTTCTGCAATGTGATTGGTTCTCGTTACAACTATCGCTATCTAATTGGCCCTGGTTACAGTAGTCGCACAGTAACGAGTTACAGCTCAAAGTAAGAATTTCCACCGTTATCTATGATAAAAGTAGAGAGAACACTGATATAGGCGCATGTAACCGTCATGTGCAGTCGAAGCAGGATTTTATGGGACATAAATAGAACCATACAAGTTGAATACAAGTTGATAACTGTGATAATCAAGAAAACAGAAGACGTTAACTGCTGTGTACAGAATAGATGTGCACTCTCGGCTACGACGTTTGATCGACAACCGACCCCTGAGTCCCCGTTTTATGACCGGAACTTCGCGTTTAAATACAATACCTTAAACAGGAAAACAATTCCCTGACTTTCACTGACCAAGAAGCATTTGTCAGTGACCTCCAGTGCACGCTCGTCTGTTTTCCAAATATTCAACCGCTATTTTGGGACAGCACCATTGAACAGAACAGCTCAAAACAGCCAAAATAAAATTCACTGACTTTTCATTGAAATTTGGGATTTCCCTGAACAAATTGTAAATTCCCTGGCAATTCTCTGACCTTGAAAAAAAAATGTTTTTCTGACTTTTCCCTGACCGTGGGAACCCTGTTAAAGCTAATGGTTTCTTTTCAGTTATTACGTCTCACTCACATGTATTCATGAGTCTTGAAGTGAGGTCTGGCCTCCACTCCATGGCCTCTGTATCAAATTTATCGGCGAACCACAGGCAGAACTTGTTGAACTTGCCCTTACTGACGAGAGACGCACTGGAGCAACAGGACAACATCATCTCATCTACCGACAACACCATGGCTTCTGACGGCTCTTGATCTGTACAGAAAATGATACAAATGAATATTAACTCATACACACACTCAAAACCCAAATACCCTCAAGAGTACTGGTGTTAAAGATCGAACTGTTTGTGTGTGTTTAGGTACAACACCAGATTCAGGAGTGCTATTCAACAGGCCTTTTGCAGGAAACAGTAACCTGCTGATATATCACTTCAATAACTAATGAATATTAACTCATACACACACTCAAAACCCAAATGCCCTCACGAGTACTGGTGTTAAAGATCGAACTGTTTGTGTGTGTTTAGGCACAACACCTTATTCAGGAGTGCTATTCAATAGGTCTTTTGCAGGAAACAGTAACCTGCTGATATAGAGCGGTTTTCAGTTGAGTGTTGTGAAACCAAACGCAAACTACCCACAGCCAGCCAATCATAGCAGCGAGTAATCACAAGTAACTCATAAATGGCTTCCCTGTGAGCCAACGACAAACCAAAGCAAAACCAAAACCAATTTGCGTTTGGTTTTACTTTGGATTCTGATTGGTTGGTTTACCTTCTCAGCCAATAGGAGAGCTTAGTAAACGCAAAACCAAAACACTTCTCACACTCAATTGAAATCCGCTCTATCACTTCAATAACTAATGAATTGAGCTCGTGATCCCATAGGAAAGGTTTACTGGAGCGCAAACAATCACTGGAAAATAGCAATTACAAACAGGTACATTTTGCTTATAACTGACAAAACGGCCGATTAAATAAATGAATAATAATATTTATTACTTATATTGCGCAAATTAACATGTAATGTATGATCAAATGCGCATTACACTATCAGGTATCAAACTATATCTAAAATCTAAGGTCTTAAGCAATCTAAAAGCTAAATACTATTCTAAAGTGGAATCTAAAAACAGTATAAAAGAGACGGCTTGGCTAATGTCAATTAAAAGCTATTTTAAAAAGATGAGTCTTGAGTAAAGATTTAAAACTATCAAAATTGTCCTCATTACGAATGCCCAAAGGAAGTCCATTCCACACTTTCGGAGTCTTCTTCGTTACAGGCTTAGGTGCTAAAAACAAAAGTCCGCTATTGGATCGTAGGCTGTAATGGATCGCTCTCTGACAGTAATGGGAATTACAAAGATATACAGGTCCAAGACCATGAGTACACTTAAAAGCAAGTACAGCAATCTTGAAATATATCCTAAACTTAATAGGTAACCAGTGTAAGTTGAACAGGACTGGTGTGATGTGGCTGTTTCTAGGAGTATAGCAAATAAGTCTAGCTTCCGAGTTCTGTAACCGCTGCAGTTTGGACAGATGTGCAGCAGGCACACCGAAAAGCAGACTATTGCAATAATCGACACGGGCCATAACAATGGATAGAACTAGAGTTTTAGCACAACCAAAAGGCAAAAACTTCCTAATGCGCCTGATGTTATACAAGTGATAGTAGAATGCCTGGCAAGTCTTATTAATGTGTGTTGCCCTACTAAGATAGGAGTCAAACCACGCCCCAAGATTCTTAACTGATAGTACCACTGGGGCACTTATATCTCCAACTGTCAATTGACCAATATAAACCTTGTTCAGTTGCCATCGTGTGCCAATCAGCAAGAATTCTGTCTTGTTGTCATTTAGTTTTAGTTTGTCAACTGCCACCACGTTCTGATATCCCTAACGCACCCTGATTCCATTGCACACATGGCTTCTGCCTGGCTAGCGTCCGAGTCAGGTTTAAAGGACAGGTAAAGCTGGGTGTCGTCTGCGTAGGCGTGCACTGGATGAATTTTCCATCCAGTACAACCAGTTTTTTTAAGTTAGGCAGTCCTTTTTTTTGTTGGACTTTGGGTTAAAGGTCCCACCCAGCCTCCAGTCTCGATTACATAGAAAACGGCTGCCGAGTCAACATTCAGTTCAACAGCTCGAGTTGCTAGGTTCCACAATTACGTAGTCATGAAGAGATTTGTTAAATTCAGAATTAGTTTACCTGTAAAGCCTGGTGTACACTTGCGACGGAAGCAGAAACGTAAGCGAAAGCAAGTTATGCACCAGTCATTTGAAAGCCCCGGACCCCCCCATTGGGGGATACCCGGGGCAAAGCGGGGGTATTCACCTCGTTCTCACTTGTTTGTGGTTTCCCGGTGGTCAGGGGATGCACTGTTTTTCACGGCTTTGCCCCACAATGCGGGGGTTGAGCGGGGGTTGAGCGGGGGTTTCACTCATGTCAGCATAGGAGTAGGGCTGGGCTCTAGTTGAAGACAATCTGACCTCCCTGTCAGGCTACCTGTGGCGGGCCCCTGGAAATGCTTGTGGGGAGTCCCGGGGAAGGTTGACAGGAAACATGGCGGCCGAATCAGGAAAGAAGGTACTACCACCCCTCAGGCTTGTGCAGGATTAGTGAAAGCCAGCTTTCTGTATCCGAAAAATCCATCACAGCACGCTGCAGATCTCCGAATGTTGGAAGAGCATCCCGAGTTCCATGAGCACCTTCAAGGTAAACAATTTGATTGCATTCGTGTTGATGGCGGTCACGACGAGAATCCATCTGGTGTGGAGACTCAGTTCCTTTGGACTGAGAGAAGCTTAGTAAATGGCAAGGTGTGTACTATTGTAACTACGCGCCATAGTGGTGGGAGCTACTTGAATCGAGTTGAATTGCAGAATGGCTGCTTAGCCCTGGCTCATTCCCATTTATTTATCCCATCTACACTCAATGGACATAATTATAATGAGACAGGCTTAGATCATACTAAACTACGAGAAAACCTAGCTGCAGCAGCCTCTGTATATATAAACAGAGTGGACGGGGCACCTTGTGGGAACAGTGAAATCAAGCTAATGAAAGGTTCTGATGATCAACATGCTTCCTATCTTCAACAACGTCGTTCAGAGCTGCTCACCTTCTTAACAGGATCAAAGAAAGCAAAGGAACAATTACAAAACTCAAACCCAACACTATATAAGTACTTCAGTGAAGTTTGGGAGGTCAGGAATAATCATATGGTCAGAACTGTTACTGATAACAAGTACGTTTTCCTGTTGGTTCCTTGCTATCAGAAGGACTGCATTCATCCTGTGTGCAGGAAGGGCAAACCTGATAGTGAAACATTCTGGAATGAAGAGGACCTGCCCATATCGTTGCTGCCTTTGCCAATACCAGATGAGTCACGTCCATGGGGTGGTCCCTGTGACAAATGTCAAGCATTCTGTAGTGGACATTATCTTCCCCCTGAGAAGTGTTTCAAACACATCAAAGACCATGGAATGGGAAATTGTTCACCTCCGCCATCGATAGTACTCAACGAGGCCTTCCAGAGGGCAACAAATGAACAAGTAGAAGTGGAGACATTGATTCCAGAGCTAGCTCAGAAAACACTTTTGAGTGTGGAGGAAGTTACAATGTGGCTAGAACACTTACAACTTGTTAAAAGACGACGTAAGAAAGGGGCAGAAAAAGCAAAGGAAACTCGGGCCAAGAAGAAAGGTGTGTATGATATCTACAGTATCATTGTATCTATCAAATGAAACTGAAACACACTTCGATGTAAATTGAAGATTAACAAATACAAGATGCCATTGTAACAAAAATGTTTCATGTTTTGCTTATTAATAGTAGCAGACGATCATCATACTCCTGAGGATGACAATGATGAAGAGGATCCCCCTTACTGCCCCTGCGGAGAACAGAACAGTGATGAAATGGTGTGGTGTGATGGTGATGAGAACTGCGCCTTCAAGTGGTTCCACTACTCATGTGTAGGACTGACTAAAGATACTATCCCACCAGGAAAATGGTTTTGCTCTGGTTAGTGTTTATCTATTTTGTTTTAATAAATATAATAACGTGGAGGTATCGGTCATTGGGCCAAAACGGTAGTACACTTTGTGTCCAGTATTCAACAATTATCATACGATAATTTTATTTTATTTAGACTGCAAGAAGAAGAGAAAGAAACGACGATGCTAGATGTAGCAGATGATCATCATACTCCTGAGGATGACAATGATGAAGAGGATCCCCCTTACTGCCCCTGCGGAGAACAGAACAGTGATGAAATGGTGTGGTGTGATGGTGATGAGAACTGCGCCTTCAAGTGGTTCCACTACTCATGTAGGACTGGCTAAAGATACTATCCCACCAGGAAAATGGTTTTGCTCTGGTTAGTGTTTATCTATTTTGTTTCAATATAATAACATGGAGGTATCGGTCATTGGGCCAAAACGGTAGTACACTTTGTGTCCAGTATTCAACAATTATCATTATGATATTTTTATTTTCTTTAGACTGCAAGAAGAAGAGAAAGAAACGATATGCTTGTTGGATACCCTGTACACGTTGGAAAGCACTATCCTCAACTGGTAAATAAACATAAATAATGAGATCAATAATAGCATCAGTTATTCTGATAACGTTCCTTTTTATTTACTTTTTATTGCAAGTTTATTTTTTTACATATTTCACTTTAATGATGGCGTATTATATTTTGATACGACATACACCTATTTCAATGCCAATGCTGAGTCCTTGGTGTGAAGGAAAACTAAATTCCATGGTGACAGTCATCACCATTTAATAGATTATCAATTTGGCCCAACAGGCCATCATTCGAAGCTGACCCAGTACTCATGAAGCAAATACTTGTTGCCAGAAACATTTCTTTGTTGCAGTGGCGCATTTGACAAGTGAAAGAGGTTAGCCAACAACTGTACATTGCATTGGTAAAAATGCTTTTGACTGTTGGGAGGGCAGGGGAGTTCACCATACATTCCTTTCCCGGGGACCGGGGCTTACACTGGCTTTCACTGACAGTAAAAGTGAATGCCCCGGGTATCCCCCAATGGGGGGGTCCGGGGCTTTCAAATGACTGGTGCATTATGTTCTAGTGAAAATGAACACGACCGAAGCATAAGCACAAGCCTCGTTCAGAAGCGGAAACCTCGCTTGCATGCTATATTTACATTGCTAAGGGCCTGAGAATAAGCATTGTGATTGGCTAATTTTTTCTGCTTCTACTTACGTTTAACTAGTTTCACTGGAACGTAAGCGACGGCAGCTCGACGGAAACAGAAATGTAAGAAGAAGGAAACCTTCCGTTCCTTCTTCTTACGCTTCCATTAAGCTTATCTGCCTGAGCTTATTTTCACTAGAACGTAACGTTCCTTATCCTTCCGTCACTAGTGAAAACCAGCCTGAACGTACCTAATTGCGTGGAAGGTGCGCAAAAATGTCGGTCATGGGGCCCTTGCAGATTAGCTTTAGAGGACTGTGCCATGAAAAAAAAATCAACCACGACAGATGTGGCATTCCCGTACTTACGTACTTTACCTGCACGTAACTCAATAGTTTCTCCCCCAGCGTCCGAAATCTTTTCAAACTTTCACAAAATCAATTCAACCTGGATCAGGCTCCAATCGTACACCTTGCCGCCATTATACCGGGAACTATGCAAGCAGAATATTTAAACACGTAATACAACGATAACAAATCCCGCTCAGCGTTGCCTTACATGTAGATTTCATCTGGAATGCTTGTGCTGCGCCTTGATTGCCGTTGTACAGCGGTACACAAATGCCCAGTCTATCAACGGTCAGCTGTAGAAACAGGGAGCCCGACAGCTGAGCTGCATGGCTCCTGGCGGGTAGCTTCTCAAGAACGGCTTGAGTTGCCGTGTGAACCTGGTGTGTAACAAGTTAAAGCAATTAGTAAAACTTGCAGCACAATATATAGAAAACACTTTTGGGTCACCCTATAATGGACCTTTCGCAGGAATGCAATCACGTTGTTGTACTGGACAGCAAAAACATCTTAATTCATATATACGAGGCATGTTAACACAAAAGGCGCCTTAGCAAGGAACACTCATTTTGTGTTAACAGGACTCATCTTGTGTGGAATTCTCGATTTCCTCAGTTTAAAGCGCTGATAACTGATATTCTAGGTTTCAATGATAGTAAAATGACACTTGCTTCCCTTTATAGCCTTTCTATCCCATAATTTCCTTGTTTGAGATTTGGAGTTTTTCGAGATTTTCTACCTTATCATCTTTTTGCAGTTGATCAACTAAAAGTGACATTTTGGGGTGTTTCTAATGCACAGGAGCGGCTAAAACGCGTCGAAAATTGTTTTATAGTAAAAGACGGTTCTTTTGCTGCAAACCGCATTAAAATCCATCAAGATCTCGAGAAACGGCGGCCAGTTGAAACTGAAACGGTGCACAAATTGAGGCATGTTAACACAAAAGGCGCCTTAGCAAGGAACACTCATTTTGTGTTAACAGGACTCATATACTTGTACGAGATCGGTACTGCTATTAGCAAAATCTGTTTGTAAATGCTATTTTCCACCCCCAATCGATTGTCGATCTTTCTAAAACAGCGTTTTTAAGATAGCTTGCTGTCCAGCAACCATGGCAACGCCTTTTCCATGGGGATCACGAGCTCAATTCATTCGTTAACGAAGTATTTATGTCAGCACGTGACTGGTCCTGCAAAAGGCCTATTACTGCATCGTATAATATCACATGTATTTCTTAACTGAAAAAAGGACCGAGCATCGAAAACTGACATTTCTACCCTGGAATCCAGAGGCCTTATAGAGGAAAAACGCAGAGAGAGGGAGAAGCGAAGAGGAAGCGGAAGAGGAAGCGGAAGAGGAAGCAGTAGCGGAAGAGGAAGCGGTAGCGGAAGAGGAAGAAGAAGAGGCGGAAGCGGAAGAGGCACAGAAGCGAGGTAGATAACATGGAAGTGAGGTTATCAATCGCCGCGGCCAGGGGCCTTTCTTTTCTCCTCAGTAGAATCTCTCCACAGGCCTCTGGAACCAGGGTGACGCAATCTTTTAAGAGTATCAGAATAAGTGTACTAACAACAGGGGACGAAAGCAACTCTTCGTATGCAGCACTCTGTGTGATTAAGATGGAATATAAGAAGAGTCTCAGTTCAACATGAGAGAAGTTTCGGCACACAATGTATATCAGTTCGTTAAAGGGGTATGTTATGGTGTTGTGCACGTATGGAGTCATCGCTCGATCGGTAGCTGGTAATTGGCTACAAACAGTTAACTGATTGAAAGGAATTTCAATATTTCCCTTGGACCATACACCGTTTGGTGGTCAATTTTGCATATTTGCTTTGATTTTCGTTTAAAATATCTGAGTCCAGTCCGCACTGGGAATGGCCTATCACCGGTTCACAGCCCCTTTAAAGACCCAGTAACATGCGGAACAAACCTCTTCGTTGAGGGCCATCCGTTCCTCGTTCCAGTGCTCGTAGGCGTTCTTGTAGTTGAGGTACACGAGGACAGCTACAGGAAACAAGAAAAAACAATTCAGCAGCGTTTACAAAAATGGTGGAAGTTTTAAAATTCATGTTTTCTGCGAAGAATAATAGTTTTATGGCAAAGCTTCAAATACTCAGACCATTTCCTTCTGAAACTAAAAAACAACATGTGTTTTGAACAGTGTAGTTTAAGTTTTGAACACTGGGATAAAATTCACTACAAACACGAGATACTGACCGCCACAAGATCGTGTTTACGGCGAAATTCCCGCCGATTTATGCGTCAGCTCTGTCATCACAAGGGGCGGTTGTGCTGAAGTTCATTGATGCGATCTACGATGGAGCTAAAACTCACGGTTTTAACACAACCAAGGCCCGTATTAGACGCGTTTGTTTCAAGTGCCGAACTTAATACCTTTAAGTTCAACGTCAGAGCGACTGTTGCTTCAGACGATGAACTTTGAACCGATTGTAGAGATCATGGAGTCTAGATTTTAACTTTCAAGCAAACAGTATATGTCAAGATGAATAGTTCGGCATATGAGAAGAGCAGCGTTAAATCAACGTCGCTCCAGTGTAGTATAATGCGGCAGTATCTGCCGAACCTAAGGGACCGGTCATTAATTAGAGGGGGACTGGTGCATTGGCGGGGGGGGGGGCATGATTTTTCATGTAGCAACAAAGGGGGGCCAAAAGATTGCGCAGGACAGGAAAGAAGAAAGGTAGTTTTTGTTTAACCTTTGCCATAATCATGCACCACATTTGGGCCCAGCTTACATTGCAAAAACATCCAGCTGTGCCACCTGTCAGCAGTGATTACTAGAGCTGGGGTGGCGCAGTGGTTAAGCGCCTCGCCTCTCACCTCTGTGGCCCGGGTTCGATTCCCGGGCCATATATCTGTGAGTTGAGTTTGTTGGTATCTCGCCTTTGCTTCGAGGGTTTTTCTACGGGGCCTCCGTCGTACTAATTCATCTAATTAAGTTTGGCGCATGAGAAGTTTGCCGTCTGTAACGGGCGCTATGTATAGGTTCTTGAGCTGGAGATGGTTAAACCGTACCGGACGCTATATCATAAACCTCTCCCTGTGTACTTCGCTCCAGCTTACCTTTGTCAAAGGCCACTTGCTGCGCGTATATCTTAGGTTGTGTTAATGTGACCAGGAATGTCTCTTTGTCCTCTGTACCGTGCATAGAGCTCACGTCCTGTGATGAAACAAGTAACAGTAGAACTGCGTTAGGTAGGAGAGAGGAGCTGGGTTACTGCCGTGGGAAGCGAGTAGCAGCTGACGTTTAGCTCTGACGAAGGGCTAACGCTCTAAACGTCAGCTGCTACTCGCTTTCCGCGGCGGTTAGCATACCTTAATCGACTTTTACTTGACCATACGAGTCTTTATCTCCCCCGCTGACGCAGACAAACACTAGATTTGACAGGAAGTAGTCATCCATTATTTTGAAGTAGTTTAATTACTTACCTGAAATGAATTTCTAACACCAATTTTGGTCTTGAAGTACGCCATCTGAACAAACTCCAGCTCATCGTCAATCATACGGCTCTGGTGACAAGAGGATATTAATTAATGACCACGTGTAATGTGTAGCTATCTTCACTATCAGCACACGTTAACAATAAGACACTTTTAAAGGGACCAAGAACTTTCAGTGTTGCGCCAAAGGGATGAGGTCTGATATAACCAGGAACCAATACTAAGCGTGATATTATTGGCACGGGATTGACAACTGGAAATCATGATTCGATATTAACGATATTCAGGATACATTAGGGGGGGGGGGGGGGGGGGGGGATGGGGGTTAACAATATTCCAGAATAAGAATAGATGGAATAGTGTCGGCAAAATCACTGGTTCAGGTATATTTTGCACTGTAAGCTACAAACGCTTGCCGACGTGTGATATTCAGGATACATTTAGTATTACAGCGGCTAAAAAAAATCGATACACGCGATCATTCTGTGCATTATTATTTCGGTATAAGGTTAATCAAACACACCCAAGGTATGTAGGATGATACGTCAAAACAGCAATCTTAACAAGATTATACAGTATTCAGTTGAACCAAGAGCGCGGTGTGCGATGATGTCGTCCAATAGGTAAATATCCACCATATTCACCTCCACTTCGGTGAATAATTGTTAATTATCACCACACAAGCACGCGTATTGGAGATTTCCTCTCTTACTTATATTGTCATTTGAATTTAACGTGTATAAATATATTTAAATAACAACTGATTTAACGTGTGAAAAAGCAATATTATAACAGCGACAGTGGCGTATTGCAAACGATTAAAGACGTTATCGTATTCGCACTTATCTTCTATAATTTCATTATTAGCAGTTTCAACATTTGCACTGATAAGTCGTATCACTCAGGTGGTACTATTGGGTTAAAATTGAACTTGCATGAGATGAAGAGCTCAGCTTGTTGAAAATGTCACCCCACATCGGGATTCAGATATTTACCTTCATGAATTGCCACATCGGGATTCAGATAACTATTTACCTTCATGAATTGTCACATCGGGATTCAGATAACTATTTACCTTCATGAATTGTCACATCGGGATTCAGATAACTATTTACCTTCATGAATTGCCCCAGAGAGAGGTTCACATCTACTTGCGCTTTGCCGAACAATTTGACGAAACTTCCACCTTAAAGAAAGGGGAACAACTGGTGTGTTGAAGATAGAAAAGAAGAGTATTTATGTATGTAAAACATGGTGGGAGAAAGATCGCCAGTAAATTGCTAGAGAATGCCAGGAAATTGCTAGAGAATGCCAGGAAATTGCTAAAGATCGCCAGGAAATTGCTAAAGATCGCCAGTACATTGCGAAAGATCGCCAGTACATTGCGAAAGATCACCAGTAAATTGCAAAAGATCGCCAATAACATGCGAAAGATCGCATAATGTGATTGCTCGGGTGTTGCGTTTGCTCAGCTTTTCTATTGGCTGCCGTGAAAACTGTTTTGTACTAATCAGCCAATCAAGTTCTAAACTAAAACCAAACATTGGTTTAGTCCGTCACGCAATCAATTTTCGTTTTAGTGCAAGATATTCACGATTGCGTTTACTTTGTCTCGTGATTGGTTCAAGTAAAACCAATCACGAATTACTAACTTCAGTTCCTGATTGGCTCATTGTGTTTTTACTTGCTCGTGATTGGCTCATTGTGTTTTTACTTGTTCGTGATTGGCTCATTGTGTTTTACTTGCCCTGTGATTGGCTCTGTAATTACTTTGGTTTTGGTTTTACGACACTCGATCGAAAACCGCTCTAGCTGCCGGTCAAGTAATGGGGTAATATGCATGCATGTCCTTCATACTTCTCTTGAGCTCCCCTGGCTCATTGGATGATGGGATTGCATTAGACACCTCCAGTGAGACCACGCCTGTATCAAGACGAACCGCAGTGGCTGATGGGGTTGTTGCTGTCACTTGGATACCCTGAGGAGCAAACATTGTGTAGGTTACGAACTCTGAAAGTTAAAGGTCACTGTTGAACCTTTAAGTTTCTTTAAAACAAAACAACAAAAATAACATCTGAGATAGAAGAAAAATGCCGTGTTAATACCCTCATATGCTTCACAAACTATTTCGATAGAGGATGGCAAAGATTAAAGTGGATTATCAAAGCTAATTCTAGAAACTTGATTTCGGTTACAGTGAACCGATTTCAAGTTGCTCTAAATTTCTGTTAAAAGCAGTATTTATCATTCTCTCAAATTTTCTCCAGTATACCTGGAAAGTCCAAGATCCATCTAGTAGCAAGCCAGAGAGCAGCACAAGTATAAAGAGAGAGAGCTACAGAGAACAATAGTTACCTTAAGTGTTAGTCTGAAGGAATACAGGACAGGAATCTCCTTCTCTTTAGACGAGTCAATGCTCTCAGCCGATGCCGTGCGCCACAGAGGTACAGGTTGACTCTCCCCTGACACACGCTGAAGCACATCGTTCACTTCCTACAACAAACCATAATATTTATTTTAATACTATTGCCGACTGTGAAATCGTTTTTACTTTCTGTGGTGACTGAATGACTGGTGCTTTCCACCCACATGGGTTAGAAGCATTCAGCAATGGTACACGTATGGTGCGTATAGTAGTTATACGTGTATATTGAAGAGGAAACCGGCGATGAAGATTGCGTTACATTAGAACACGTTCGTTACTCGGGGCAGCAGTATATCGCTGGAACCGATTCATAAAATACAAGTGTTTCTTTTTTTATCGTGTTCTTTATTTGAACATTGAACTCTGGTGACGTCATGGAACCATAGAACCGTCGTCCTCGACCAATCAGATTGTACTGGCCACGTGAACGCCACATGTTGCCTGCATGAATGTAGTCCCGGCCCGAGCCGGCTGACAACAACTGTTTCTTGTTTTGATTAGTTAAGGAGCCAGTCAGCCAACCAGCGACGAATAATCTCGGAGAATAGAATAAATTCAATTTACCGCAGAGCCTCATGTTGAAACCTTTGTGCGTTACAAGTGAAACGTACATCGAAAGTGGGATATCGTAGACACCAAAAGTGCACGCCTTCTTAGTTCCATAAGCTTTTGAGAACTGACAACATGATTCAATTCTTGGCTTCCTTCCTGACCATGTAGGTTCTGTTAGACTGTCATGAAACTTTGCAGGTCCCACGACACGCGCAGTTCGATCAAACTGAAACAACAATCCCTGTTTTCCCATTCGCTGTTGATCTTCTGTTTTGCGCACGCTGTGTCCTGCGCACATACATGTGATATGACATTTAGGATCAGGTGTAGTTTACGATTCTACATGACAATGGAGTCACAACTACACTGTATAGTTTACGACTCTACAGTTTACGACTCCATTGTCAAGTGGAGTCGTAGACTACACCAGATCCGACATTTAAGTAATCAACAGGTTGTGGACAAACTCATCAAGTGCATTTCCTAACCTTCATAAAACTCTTCTGTACAAACACTAGATGGTTCAGTAGGTCAGTAGTCAGGCTGTGTTGGAATGAGCCGATCTCAGCGGCAGCGCACAGGTGGCCTTTAGTACCGTGGCGGTATACTCGCAACTGTTCCACTTCCGGTGATACCAGGACCTCTCGTCTGACAGGTCGGCGGAGCTTGGACACGAAATCTCCTGAGACTGTGACTGGAGGTAACTCGACCTCGGTGGATGATGGGATATTGGACTCGACGGACTGAACCTAAAAACGTACAGTACCATGACTCTTGAACTTGATTGGACGACAAAAACAGTGCCGAACCATTTCAATGTTTTTGACAATACAAAGTCATGAGATACCGGCCAACTAAGGGCGCGTTCTACTGACCGTATTCCGGAATAAGAATAGATGGAATAGTCTCTGGAAAGCACTGGTTCAGGCACATTTTACACTGTAAGCTACAAACGCTTGCTGACATATGCTATGCATGATACATTTAGTATTGCAGAGACTAAAAACTCCCGCTATAAGCGATCTGTAGTGATCATTCTGTGTATTCTTATTCCGGAATACTGTCAATCGTCTCGAACTCATCCTTAAATAAAACTGAACGTTTTTCTTGTTCAGATAAATTTTGCTATGAAATAAGATGAAGAACTGTTAGCAGTACGTTTGCAATACAGAGACTGGCTGACTAGTCTCAAGGCAGAAGAGAGAACTCCACTTAAGGCAGATGTCCTTGCGCAATTAGTGTTTATGTTCAAGGTTCCGGCTATCTTAGAGTGCATTTGATTTGACTACAAAACACTTTAATATATCGGTATTTTCAGCAACTGGAATACTGAATGTTCCCGCATATCATGTCAGCAGGCGTCTGTAGTTTACAGTGCAACATGTGCCCGAACCAGTGATTTTCAGAGACAAAAAGGTAAATTAAAGGTAAAGGTATTCATTTATAGAGCGCAAAGTCTATATGAATATGTCCAAATGCGCTTCACAAGGTTATTTTTGTGATACGGACTGCTATTGTGGCGCAATGTGCTGCCGTGCAGTTTACAATCATGATTAATAACTCAGAATACCTGGCTGTTGTGTCGGGAGACAATCCCCTACTCTTTCTCGAAATAACAGGTTCTTTCACGTCCCCCTGAACGGCTTATACATCCCTGCCCAAGGACGCGGCCGGGATTCGAACCCCTGACCTCCCGCACTCTAGACCGTGCTTTACAAACTGAGCTACTCATTCAGGAATACGGTCAGTCGAATGTATCCCTAATGTAGAGTAAGCTTACCTTTGACGAGAACATCAGGCTGTGTGATGGCATAGACGCCTTAAACAAACTGCTTTTACCAGTTCGCCCAGAAGCTGAAATCTTCCCAATCTGGAAATTCAATATGATGTGGTCAACATATCTTATAACGGTAGACTTTAGAGGTTCGTGGCACTTTGAAGAGGCTATGTCATGGTGTTATCAATGTTCGACTGGTGGATGTTAATTAGCTACAAACAGTTAAAAGTCCCCTCCCTCAATGATACGCAATATTTGCCTTGAAGACCATGTCTACGCACATTTTGTTAGTCATTTGTGCATTTGTTTTTATTTTAACCATCCCACATGTGCGCGAGGTTCGTCAGTTCATATGAAAATCGCTGATAAGAATTGTGTACGGCCCGGACTGTGAATATAAAGGTGTCTTACCTGACAGAGCCCCTTTAAAATAAATAATTTCTCAAACTTAAAGACAAACCACTATCGAAGTTCTCATATCTTCTCATCAATGTCCAAGGTTTTTTCGGGCAATTTTAATTTTGGGCTTCCTGTGGTGCGTGCCACAGGGAACCCAGATTAAACTTGGCCGCTAGCGGGCTACGCACCCTATAGCCAGCCCTCAGCGAGGGCAGCAGAGATGCCCCGAGAGTAAAACCCTTGAGAACAACATTGAAGGTGATCCGCGGTACAGACGGCTCCTTGCCGTCCACACTGTCGATAGGGGAGAACGTCTTAAAGCCACTCGGTGATACCAGGTGGTGCTTGACGAACTCCGCTGGTACACCGGATATCCGGCGGCTAATACGAGGGGAACTATTGTCAAAGCTACCCATCGACCTGGGGGGTTAAAGAAAAGAGTATTCAAAACAAATATTTATTGCCTGCATGGATTTCAAATTCCAGATGGAGAACTTCAATCCTACGCTTTCCAGAAGCCTTTCCGTTAATCTTTTAAGATAAATTTAGTAGACATGCCGGGAACTAAGATTTGGTTCATGAATTACGATATTTGTGTCGTGTACTCGAGGACTGTGAACCTTTATATATTCACGCTCTACCGGTTCATCCATCGACAACTTCCGTCAAAATGAGACGAGATCAATGAAGTACGCCACGAGGCGCAGTTGTTCTCTACATGACGTCATCTGTGCATCTTTGAGAGGAAAGACTCACGGCAAAATGGTATAAATTTGTTTTCTAAAGTGATTAGCGAAAAAGGAAGAGAAAAAAGTAATTCTTACAAAACGTGACGTCATCTGTGCTTTTGAAATCTAATAAAACATGGCTATCGACCAATTAAAGAGCAAGTTTCGAAATGTTCATGGTTAATGTGTTGACTCTTGCATCGTGCGCCTGATATTGACTGACCTGATAACTGATCGCTGCATCTGTATATCGGTGATGTGGCGGGATATGGTACGGGAACTGCGGGTCATCATCGTGTGCAGGGCCACGGGATGCTGCGGGATATCGATGTCTATCACTCCGAGGGTTAATAATGCCAGGTTCTTCTCGCTGTCACGGTCAGATGCGGACGTGTAGAGGGCGTGAGACCGAGAAAGATGGCAACTTACCACCATCCTTAAAACAAAGAAATAAACAAGGGAGGGGTTACTTTAGAAACTATAAAGTACGTACTTACACCGGAACTGTATTTCAAAACCGAGGAGAAAATACTGGTTATGGAAGGTCGAGAGTTCAAAACCCTGGCCGGACCAACACTCAGGGTCTTACAATAACTGAGTAGAAGGTGATTCCTTTGTGGAACAATCTCGTTCACGAACTGCAAATGGTTAGATCTTCACGTCTTCTTGGATGAGGACGTAACATCGTCGCTCCCACATCGGCCTCGAGTTTATTAGTCTCACCAGACTGTCACGAGTTACCGACATTAATAGCCCACTCGATATATACTTCACTTGTCAGCACAAAGGTTTTAATATGAGGCTCAGAGACAAAATAAAGTTATTTTTAATTTACCGGCTGGAGCTTCATATTGAAACCTTGTGCGTGCCAAGTGACGCATATATCAAAAGTGGGTTGTTAAGTATGCTTTACATTGACCTTAACTTAACTATAGCAGCAAAAACCATGAAGGAAGGGTGAGATAAGGACAACAAACTCAGCCTATATGCTGCGTCCAGGAATCGAACCATTTCCACGGCGAGGCCAGGCTCTGACCACAAAAAAACTCTGAATTTCTAACGGACTTGAAACAACCATAGGGGCTGATCAAAGCCAGAGACAGGCTAATCCTCAGATCGAATTGGAAGTTAGCGTGCGCCACTCTGGCTCCCATTCCACCTCCCCTGACTCCCATTCCACCTCCCCTGACTCCCATTCCACCTCCCCTGACTCCCATTCCACCTCCCCTGACTCCCATTCCACCTCCCCTGACTCCCATTCCACCTCCCCTGACTCCCATTCCACCTCCCCTGACTCCCATTCCACCTCCCGACTCCCATTCCACCTCCAGACTCCCATTCAACCTCCCCTGACTCCCATTCAACCTCCCCTGACTGCCATTCAACCTCCCCTGACTCCCATTCGACCTCCCCTGACTCCCATTCAACCTCCCCTGACTCCCATTCAACCTCTAGACTCCCATTCAACCTCCCCTGACTCCCATTCAACCTCCCCTGACTCCCATTCAACCTCCCCTGACTCCCATTCAACCTCCCCTGACTCCCATTCAACCTCCCCTGACTCCCATTCAACCTCCTGACTCCCATGCAACCTCCAGACTCCCATTCAACCTCCCCTGACTCCCATTCAACCTCCCGACTCCCATGCAACCTCCAGACTCCCATTCAACCTCCCCTGACTCCCATTCAACCTCTAGACTCCCATTCAACCTCCCATTCAACCTCCCCTGACTCCATCCTATACTAATAAACACTACTGACACTACACCATACCTTGTCTGGCGTCTGACTTTTTCAAGTAGAACAATGTTAATGATGCCCAGATGTGCTGACACGGATCCAGTTAAGTGTTCTTCAAGAAACAGAAAAAGATAGTTAAGTGGAATAACGTAGGACAGCATATTAATATGGCGATTAGGAGTGACAGGATGAGTTGGGTTCCTAAATACAGGAATTGTTCAACAGATTCCCAAACTATCCTTGGCTGCTAGAGGACTAGGTACTAATCAAGCTTCTAAAACTCATTAATAATTCATGAGGAAAAAAACAAAACAAATGAATGTTTAATGGTGTTTATAAATGTGATATAGAACTGGTTCATTTACATAAACTTTAACTTTGCTTTTCTCGGCCTAAATAGGTCGTATCGCCAAAATAACTGAACAACATGACTCTACATCTTTAGTTTTAGAAGTAATTTATAAAATTACTTCTAAAACCGAAGCGGCTCGGATCTATATCTACCAATACAATACGGCCTCATTTTATAAATAGTACATAGAGCTGAATATGTCATATGAAGAGGATGGATGATCACTCAGTGTAGTGGTTATCACTTACTCACAGAACGTTATGAGTGCGACGCCCAGAAAAACCTCGCAGTATTTTTATATCTCTACTTTTTATTCTGTTCCTGTTTACCTGTGAATCCTAGCCGGCCGGCCCTAGATGAGTGAGAACTCACCATGCTTTACTTGAATCCTAGCCGGCCGGCCCTAGCCGTTTACCTGTGAACCCTAGCTAGCCGGCCCTAGGAGACTGAGAACTCGTTGTTCACCTGGATACTTGTTTTAGAAATGGTTCGGATTATAGTGTAAGTTTGAAGTCTATTGAGCGAGTCATGCATTCAGGTCAAGTATCGCGTATAGAAAGGTATGCAATTAACCAGTAAACATATTGATCATGACCCGTACGGCCCCGCGTGCGCTTTCCTTTCAAAACCATTTACAAAAGTCACGTGATGGGGACCGTACGTGTTTGACCGTACGTGTTTGACCGTACGTGTTTGACCGTACGTGTTTGACCGTACGTGTTTGACCGTACGTGCCCCTGCTTGATTTTATGCTTGTTGTTGTTCAATTATTAAAACAAACTAAATGGTGATAAAAAACTTATTGACGTCATGACCTCGAACAAAATATGTTCCCGTCCCACCCAGTCAATAAGTACATATTGTATTTACCGGTGATCTGCCCGTCCCTCTCCTCCCTCCTCGTTATCACCGTGCTCACGTCCCTTATTTCTGCCTCGAGCACTAGGCCCCCTATGGTTGCTAGGAGACGTGTTTTTGGTAAGATGATCACGCCGAATATAGTGTACGAAGGTGAAACCGCTGGCCCGTCCTCCTGATCATAACTTTTCGAGTCCCAGGTTGTCCGGCTGACTACCGACCGACGCTTGTCTGAGACTCCCTGGGGAACTGGAACTGAGTACTTTCTCCGTGGCCCGTCCTCCATGTCAATACGGACATCACGGAGTCTGTCTGGAGAAGAGCGTTCGGCTGAAAGAAAATGAACTGTGTTATATAGAAGAGGCCTCGCCACAAGAGTAACTTTGGACTCGCGCAAGACTCGCGGAACGTCTGAAAAGTGTTGTGGTGTACAGTATGAGTTGGTAACGAGTTTCGATGGAATGGAAACTTCTACAACAAATGAGATATAAATGTTACCGCAAAATATTATGTTTGCAAATTTCATACGAAATCTCAGGCAACTCTGGCTTTTTCAATTTCGCCATGAATACAATCTCGTTCCCAGAGCCCGCGGTCACCTCTGGCCTAAAACCTTGTGGACCCTGGTTACGAGATTGCAATGAATACATCCCCAGTGGAAATGCTTGTGGTATCCCCTTTATCCTTCATACCCCTTTCATCCATTCTACTACTTACCTATAAACGACCTTCCACTAGTGGTCCTCTTGAGGAACCCCTTGGTTTTAGCCTCTCTCGGAAGTGACGAGTACAGGTCGAGCACCTGGTTCATGATCTTCCAGCACTTCACGGGAGGCAGCTGTGGGTTATGACGCTTTCCTGGTGTGAAGAGTGTGGTGAAGACTGGCGCTGGGCCATCTACGGCGTCTTCTACCATCTGTTGGAATTAGATTAGGTGGAGGGAACTTATTGATAAGCAAGTGAAAGAAATATGGCATCACCAGATTCAAGGAGCCAGACCGTACCGCTCGAAACGAGCCACAGTATTGGCTTACCCAACAATACCAAACACCCTAAACTTTAAAACAATAGAGCTACAGTATAATGGGTCCAGCTCAGGTCCAATCAGGTCTGGAAGTGGTACTGTATGACTCTATTCAAGGGGCTGTGCCACTGTGACAGGCCTTCGTTTTCAGCGATGCCGAACCTCACGCACACATGTGGGATGCTTAAGATCAAAGCAAATGTGACAACAAACTTTGTATAGACATAGTCTTGAAGAAAATATTGCAAACCCTTTCAATTTTGAGCCAGTTTACAGCCACCAAGCGAACGATGACTCCACGCATGTGCAATACCATGAGATGAATAAGATCTAAGGTAGAGCTGGATTAGTATATTAGGTTATTGTTTCAATAAATCTCTTTTTATAGCACAGGCGTTAGAAGGAGTGTAAATTCGTTTTTAAGTTTTTAGTATTTTTATTCCTGTATATATTCTCACAATTGATTGTAAATATTAGTGTAATTCAGCTCTAGGGCTGCAAGGCTGGTATTTTTTTAATAAACGATTTATCTATCTATCTGTCCTATTGTTATTATTGTGTTGTTGTTGTTGTTATCTTATATAATAATACGCTAAGTGTGTGTGGGTGTGTGTCTGTGTGTGGAACGCTCTTTCCCAGGCTCCCTCGATATCCTAATATGGAGGACGCCAAAAAGGCATCAAAAAGTGACAGCCACAGGTATCCCAACGCAGACGACGAAGTCTTGGACTTGGTTGCATTTTGAGGAAAGCCATCGAGTTTACAGGGTCAGGAATCTGTTTTAGGGAAAACCTGGGCGAGCAAGCCATCGAGTTTAGGGGAATCTATTTTAGGAAAAACCTGGGCGAGCAAGCCATCGAGTTTACGGGAATGTTTTAGGGAAAACCTATCCCCAGGCGAAGCGGCCGAAGCCAAACGACCGAACTATGAATTACCTTGGACTCGGTGTAAGAGAGCAACAGATCCATCATATCCACCAGTTGTATGGACAGACGAACGAACGACAGGTTAACTCTCTGTGTTATATTCCCGCATCCGATATTGAACTTGATGGATGTGACCTTGGTGCTGTCGTGTGATCGAGAAGGACTGTCCTCCACATTCATGTCACTACACGGAGTTTTGTCTCTCACAATCCTGAACGTGAAGTCTTTGGCGAGGAAGATTGGGTCGACATCTGTGAAAAGCTGTAGGAACATCGTAAGGGAAAACATAACATTACCAAATTAGGCTATCGTAATGAGGTAAATACAGTAGGGAAGGTACAACATAACATTACCAAATTAGGCTATCGTAACGAGGTAAATACAGTATGGAAGGTACAACATTAGATTACCAAATAACTCACTTTGACGATGTTGCGCACGCAACTAGAACAATGTACATAAAATCTGGCAGGCCACACAGACTACTTGGTGTGCCACATCTATTGTTCTCTGATGCGTGCGCAACATCGTCAAAGTGGGCTATTAGGCTATCGTAATGGGGTAAATACTGTAGGGAAGGGTACGACCAGAGGAGAAAAGGAGGTGGGATGCTTCTGGGTCTAAACGGCGAGAAGTTTGTAAGGGCACAATTAATGTCCAAATGTACACCATTACTCTCACAAAATCTCTGCAAATCCTTCAAATTGTTATCAATCTCGACTTTTAAGTTCGTCACGGTTTTGAAGAGCTGCCAGCTCGACTTTTATTTTCAAACCAGCGCCACAATGATTAGCATTACAGTGCGACTACTGAAACCTGGGCCACTTAGACAACGAGAACCAATCACATTGCAGCATGAAAACAAAGCATTCCAACTTACGGTTACTTCAGCCAATCAGTGGCGATTACAAGTCAAGCATTTCAACTTGCTCGGGCTTCGAGCCGGGGGTGGCGTAGTGGTTAAGCGCTTCGCCTCTAACCTCTGTGGCCCAGGTTCGATCCCCGGATGCGGCGCTACATGTGAGTTCTGTTTGTTGGTATCTCGCCCTTGCTCCGAGGGTTTTTCTCCGTGTTCTCCGGTTTTCCCCCTCCGCAAAAACCAACACGCTAAATTCCAATTCTCGACCTGTGATTTAGTAGGGTCCTGACTTTGATCAGCCTCTATGGTTGTTTCAGGTCCCGTTAGAAATTCAGAGGTCAAAGACGAATTTGGTCGACTAGTTCTGAAGTTGAAGTCTTACGAATGAATAAAATCACATGGATGTGCTAGGATTTGTATGTTGGAATGCTTTATTTTCGTTCTCCAATGTGATTGGTTCTCGTTGTCTAAGTGGCCCTGTGATTGGTTCTCGTTGTCTAAGTGGCCCTGTGATTGGTTCTCGTTGTCTAAGTGGCCCTGTGATTGGTTCTCGTTGTCTAAGTGGCCCTGTGATTGGTTCTCGTTGTCTAAGTGGCCCTGTGATTGGTTCTCGTTGTCTAAGTGGCCCTGTGATTGGTTCTCGTTGTCTAAGTGGCCCTGTGATTGGTTCTCGTTGTCTAAGTGGCCCTGTGATTGGTTCTCGTTGTCTAAGTAGCCCCGGTTTCAGTAGTCGCACTGTAATCCTTAATTTTCGTATTTTAGAGATTATTAATGTCCCCAATCTTAAGACACCCCTTCAAGTCGTTTCCCCAAACAAACCTGTTTGTGTACTTTAGGCTTGTCGTCTGTCTTTGTGTTCTTCCCCTTTCCTTTGCCTTTCTTGTTCTTAGACAGGTTGTCAAAGCCTCCGTCCACAAGGTCAACGTGTAGATACCTACAAAGAATCAACCATAAAACAGCTTGTGAATGGGCAAACTGGAAAAAACGGTAAACAAAAAAGAAAAGCTTACAAATAGGGGACATATATTTGTTCGTTGTAAGTTTTCAAGTTCGAAAAATAACTGATTCTCCGCTGATAAATGTATCTTGTGTGGTTGTTCGATTCAGTATAAATTTCTCCATATCGTATGTCAAACATACCAAGGAAAAGCAATCACAACTCCAGCAAAAATAAAACACAATGGTTCGTAATTAGGAGCCGTTAGTCAAGCTTCTCAATGTCGATGAAAATATGGCAAAACTAATAGCCCACTTCCGAGATATACCTCATTTCCTATATACAAAGGAATCAATACGAGGCTCCGTGCATAATGCTCAGTTGTTCGTGACAAGACTACAGCACTTCTGTAGTTTGTCACGAACGACTGAGCATTACGCATTTGTTTCCAAATACTGTTTTTTTTAGCTGAGGTTGGCTTTAATCAAACCCAGGGTTGCTCACCATTTACACCGAGAAACCAGAAATTCAGGTTGGAAAATCAAATGAATACGCGTCATTTTTAGAAAACGTGGGCAAACTGTTGGGGTAATCCACTTTTCCCGCTCTTTTGGGACCCTCCGGTGGACGCGCGTACCAGTTTTCCCGCTCTTTTCTGTCTTTCCGGTTGATGTGCTTACCATTTTTACATTTATTTAATTTCATTTTTCATTTTTATGTTTATTTTATTCTTAAATTTTCAACCAGATGGTTTGGTTCGATTGAGTATCGAAAAGTATTGCTTTAGAATTTGATTGGTTAGTTATCTATGATTGTGTTTACTTTGCCTCGTGATTGGTTGAATTAAAACCAATCAGGAATTACTTCAGTTCGTGATTGGATCATTGATGTTTTTACTTGCCCCTGTCACTGGCTCACTGGTTTGGTTTAACAAAACTCAATCGAAAACCGCTATAGTTAGTTATCCATAATTGTGTTTACTTTGCCATGTGATTGATTCCAGTAAAATCAATCACGAATTACTTCAGTTCGTGAAAGGTTCATTGGGGTGGTTGGCTATGGTTTTGGTTTTACGACATTCAATAGGAACCGGCACATTATTCAGGAATTTCTCTAGGAATAATAGTTTTTTTTAGAATAATGGGACGAAAAAGTGAAAATGCGCAAATACGTTATCCAAAATTCCTAAATTGTTACGTGGCTAACAAAAAAGTGTTTGGTCACGTGACACAAAGCAACGTGTTGTGTTCAAAATGGTAATAATATAATAATAATAATAATAATAATATTTACATTTTTATAGGGCGCATTTCTAAAACCCAATGCGCCTTACATAACAAGTGAATCAACAGTTGTATTATTTGCGATTTTATTGAGAATAATAGGCAAACTTCAGGAATAATCTTGAGAATAATAATGGTTACAGAAAGAATACAGGAATAGAACAAAGGAGGAAAAAAGAATAATGTGCCGGTCCCTAACAGTCAATGGCAAATGCTCTGTACATGTCAGTGCATACTGCTCACTTGAGTTTGGTGTTAAAGGTGACAGTACTCGCCGTATCCTCGTCTTTAGCTACTTTAGGCATCAGGTTGATAGCTTGTAGCACAGTCTTGAACGTCTCGCGCTCGTCTTGTATCTGTTTACCGCTCGTCGGTACACTCACCATGTCGCCAAACAGGTCGTAGCTGTGGTCTGACTTGTCTGGGGAGACTAAAGATTAGTTACCCGTCATATTCAATCAGGCAACGAGAAACCAGAGTTCTCAGCAGAATTTTCCCATGGGACATTTTGGATATTTACTGCGTACATTGCAGCTGGCGATTCGGTTGGTTTTTCGAAGGCGAGACAAAAAGCGTATTGTTTCGCCCCGCCCCATTCTTACGCGCTCCGATCTTCCGCCAAAACAAAAAGGCCAAAACAAAAAGGCCGAAACGCCGACCACGCAGGCTAATATGTCACATGTTCTAATGGCCTACAAGAGCTCTCTATTGTGCCAAGGGTGCTGCCTGATGAAAACACTGATAAACAAAGATTATAGCAGATTTCGTAAGAATGGGGCAAAAATACGGCATGTCCGTAGCCTTACCGTAGCCGTACTGTAACCGTACTGTAACCATACTGTAACTTACTGTCCGTAACTCGGTAATTTAATTTGATCAGAAAGAAAACCATTTCAATGCCACGGCATGCCGAACAGTAAGTCATACAGAATCTGCTCCACTACCACGTGAACATACCCTGTGTAGCGTGACTAGATGGTTGACGTGAACATACCCTGTGCAGCGTGACTAGATGGCTTACGTGAACATACCCTGTGCAGCGTGACTAGATGGCTTATGTGAACATACCCTGTGCAGCGAGACTATGGTTGACGTGAACATACCCTGTGTAGCGTGACTAGATGGTTACGTGAACATACCCTGTGTAGCGTGACTAGATGGCTTAGACGGCGCCTTGCGTTCCACAGTACTCGTGACATGTTGAAGGCGTCCGGTGTTTGGTGACGTAGTTGGTGTGTTGGACAACCAGCTGTACAGGCTGAGTTGCTTCTTGTGACCAGGCTTCTTGGTTTCGCCGCCAGATGTGGCTAAGTGCTTGTCCCGAGGCATGGTGTTAGGGGGTGACTCATCCGAATCTGTCTCGCTGTCGGGTGGGGCCCCTTGGTTTGTGGAAGGGAGTAGGGGTTCCCGTTGGTGGTCGGTATGAGGTGATGACTCGAGTATTACGGGGGATATAGGGAGAGTTAGAGTGCGAGGAGATTGTGTGGTGGTTTGCCCAGGCGTCGTGGAGGAATCGTTGTCTTCTTGTAAGAAAGTGAAAAAGATATATATATTATTAACCGACCGGGGGTCTGTATAGAGGAAACATTTGCCAGAGGTTTTGAAAATGGCCCGAGGCTCTGTCAATTTATTTTATGTCATTTCAGTAGCGCGCTCGTGCAGAAGTGATACATGTCTCAGCCTTGAACGTGCGCTCTTTATTACTCGGGCTGCCTGTGGCAGCGCCGAGTCTTAAAATGCAAGTCGTTATTATTATTTATTTATTTTTATTTCATGTCAGACGGCTTCTGCGCATGCGTTAAAGGTCAAATTCAAACCAATCAGATTGCACTGTGCTGGTCACGCAACAATCACCAGGTTAATGTATTTACATAAGTGAATACAGTAAATCAAAATGGTCGACCCGCGAGGGCGAAAGCCTTCCAACAGGCTCAGGATATTTCAACTGGCGCTCTTGTTGACCATAAAAATACATGAACAACGTAACACATTCGATCAGTGCTGTCTGGACAGATCCAATGTACATTTAGAAACGTAAGCGAAATACAATATCCAAACACGTTTGGATATCAACGGGTATCGAATTATCATCAAAGGTTAGATCTCGTCAGGCGCGCTCAGATAAGAAAGTTCAAAGCTCTCAGACAAGGCGAGACAAGGAGATATCACTTTCAATGAGTCATTGTCGGAAATCTATTCCATCGTGGGCGGTCTTGTACAGCTAAGGCATGTTTTACGACAGAATAACCAGAGTCTTTCTACTGGATTGAGAGCTCGAGACATTATACATGTCGGCTAATATGGGGAAAACTGAAACAAAAAATGAACTTTGACGGCAGAAACCCTCAATTGAGCCAAGCGGAATATTTACATGATCCGCTAAGATTTTTACAAATCTTAGTTAAGCAGATGTTTTCAGTGTATGCCAACTGAAATGCGGCAACTACACGAACAAGAAGCATGAACTGCCAGCTGGGGTATGGATCCAAAATGAATGGATACACGATCCAAAATGGCGGACTTGCGATATGGTCTATACTAGGGTACGAAAATGTAAGAACCTCGTCACATACTTTGGGATTAGCCGGTTCAGATCTGGAAAAAACCCGGACTGGTTCACCACCCAATCAGATCGCGCGGTTTTAGTGGACTCCTTATAGAAAAAAAAATCTTAGAGTGATGTTTCCACTTAGAATAAGACTATTTGTCAAGCCAAAAGGGGTTAACAGTACATTTGACTTTATCGGAACGTCAACAAATGACCAAAGAGAATGGAAAGCAAAGTTGGTATTATAATTTCCATCGTAACGGAAATTCGTTCCTCTTACCAGAGCAACAGAAATCGTCCATAACTAATGTGAACAGGGAAAATAATCAGTTAAAGGGCTGTGTCACTGTAAGACGTCTTTATATTCACAGTGCGGGCCGGACAGTTATTTTCAGCGATTTTCATATGAACTGACGAACCTCGCGTACACATGTGGGATGTTTGAAGTCTAAGCAAATATGCAAAAATGACTAACAAAAATTATGCGCAAATATAGTCTTCAAGGAAACATTGCGTATCACTACTTAAACCAACCTTGCTTCGTCTCGGCTTCCATGTCTAGCTTTACTTCATTCTTGTCCACTGGCTCAGGACTCGAGGTCACCTCAGAGACTGGCTCGGGTATAGGCCCCAGGGCTTCACGGCCGTGGCTTTCCTCCTTCATGAGTATGGCCCGGTCCCTCTCGGTCAGTACGCCCCTGCCTACTACACGCTTTTTGATGGAGTTGGAGCCGTAAAACAGGATCTCTCCTCTCTCTGTACCGGCTAGGAAACACTTCCACTGCCTGGCGAGTGCGAATATACCCTGCAGCGGAAAGACATCACATCATAGCCGCGTAATATTTGGCACCTTTTGGCTTTACAACCTGAAGATGATTACAGTGGGCGCCAGAGGTTCGCAGAAATAAAAGGCGAGAGAGAGAGAGAAGAAAATGAAGAGCCTCTGGTGTTATCCGTAGAGAATCTCACTTCCATGCGAACATTAGGTTTACAATATGAACCTTGTCCCTGATTGGATAATCTATTCATTACCAGGCGCAACCGTGAGTGCTGGATGCAATTTTCATTGGTTTACCAATGGCATAACAAAACCGGTTTGACGTGTTTTGTTGATTTGAAACTCAGCGCATGGAAGTGAGATTCTCAACGGGTAACACCAGAGGGTCATATTTTTCTTCTCTCTCCTGTTCTCTCCTCTCCTTTTATTTCTTTGAGCCTCTAGAACCCAGGCTAGAAGGTGATTAGTTTCAATATTCAGGATTGACATCAGGTTCAGTGCTCAAAACTACTTCTTGCCCAGGACTACCTGCAATATCAGTTGGATTGGTAAATCTTGGGATGCACTTAGCCTTTGAGGTAGTAGATTTTTTTCATTACTAGCCCAGGGACTAATTCATAAAACAAGTGAATTACTGTCTCACGCAAAGCATTAGGGTCAAATGGTCAGTCAAACGAAGTCTCTTTATTTAACGTTGGTAACCCCTTCAGTCTTGCAGACTGTTATCCCAGGAGGCTGGCGATGCACTCAACTTTATTCCTTTCCCCTTTCCATGTCAAAGCTCCCGATTAAGGGAAATCGAAGCTTTACAGTTCATCGAGTCGGTACAGATCTGTCCAGTCCGTGGCAGGAATCTAACTCGGTACCGCATGCTCAACGTATTGTGCACCACCGAATCACCGAATTACTTTCGACATTCAGTCGAAAACCACTCTAAGCAACGATTGCTTACACCCACACCGCAGCAAAATATCACGCGCATGCGCTTTTGATGAGCCGGTCGCGCGCGCGTCTCCCCAGTTTCCCGCCGAAACTAAAAGACGACAGAGGCAATCACCCCTGTTTCTAATTTTAAGTACGTACGCGTATATACGTGAAATGTTTCGCGAAAAACTATTTATAAGCTAAGCCTAAAACTTTAACAGGTTGACATTTTTTTAATTTGCAATTCACTGTGAGTTTCCTAACTAAAGTTATAAAATTATTTACTAAAAACGTTTAAGACCTCGGAAACCTGAACTCCAGAGCCTTCGTTCTTTTGGCCAGCGGAGCATAACTGTTTGCCGCGGTGCACACAGCGGTCAAACGTCTGCGCATGCGTCAAAAGTCTTGCAACAACAACATATTCCAAAACAAATTCAAAGCGAGCCGGCGGCCGTCACTTTTCACACACCCGTTTTCAAACCTTGAGAACTTTTTTGGTAAATTACGAAAAAATTTGGTAAACTCACAGTTTGAAGTTTGTTAAATTTCCCGTCGACTGTGAAAATATAAAGCTTAACTTTCACGTATTTTTCTTAACTTTTCGGGGTAGAAGTTCACTGTAATATGTTTTAAGGTAAATTTTGCGCGGGAAATTCGCGCAGCCGCCCACCAGACTGCCCGTAATACGCACGCGCAGACGTTTGACCGCTGTGTGTCCGCGGTGTGGTTGTGCACTAAACAACAGGTCTGCAAAACGCTTGCGCATGCGTGAATTTCACCGGGAAATCACGCTCTCGCGCATCATTTTGGTTGAATTTTCACTCGAAATTTGGACTACAAAGCATTTTTACAGAAAAGTACAAGCTTCGATGTTTAAAGTCGCAGTGTCACGGTACTGCGCATGTCACAGTCTCCAGACATTGAATTGACAGCTGTATTGTGTAACATCCAATGAGAATCAACCAACATAAATTGCCGGAAACGCCACATTGTTCGGGTGATAGCCGTGATTCACAGATTGTAGTTTTGTGAGATTTACAAGGATTTTATTCTTCCTACATCCAATGTAAACAGCATTGAGTAAAGAATGGTATCTATATTTCATTATTTGTTGTATTTTTTGCTGTTTCCAGTCGTAAACAGTCCGAATTTGACCAAAGTGAAACAAGCTGCTCGCGTCCGTAGATATATATTTCTTCGTTATGCACTTTTGACATGAAATAATTCTCCAGATGGCACTATTGCTTTATTTCTACATGAATAATAACACAGTTCTCTGCTGTAAAAAAAATAGAACATTCTATGGAAGATTTCTTGTCTTAAAGTTTGGAAACGTAACACTTGCATTTGACGCTAAAAAGTTCAGTACTCGCGGAAGTACGCAAGGTTAATTACTAGTGGCTGTTTACTAGTTTGCACGTAGTCGATATCGGTTGTTATGGACTGGAAACTAACCTTCACAGCTTAATATTTATGTAAATTGGTCAGAAGGATATCTTGTTTAAGATGCTCAGGTTCTTTCGGCATCAGGAAATTTTTAAACGGTTGTTTTCGTATAGTATTTCAAGCTATGCTGTAGCGCGAGTTCAGTAGTTACAAACTCCGTGAAACTAATAGCGCGTTCATTATTATCAGTTTGCTCTATGGGTTCTCATGAATTCACTAATTACTTCTGGAGCTTCATATGTATGTCGATTAGTTACAAGGATTTCCTCTTTCAGATTTTTGCCGTTAGTTTGGACATTAGGGATTTATTCTTGGAGATTTCGTACAGTTTAGCGACCGTGTGTCGAAAGTAGAAAAGCTCGCTTGTCACGAAAGTGCGTAAACTGACAAGTGGTTTCATAGCAGTTCGATGTTTGATTCTCATGTAGTCGATAATAACTTCTATACCTTCATATGTATGTCGATTGCTCACAAGGCTATCGTGTTTGAGTTTATGAGGTTGTTTTGCCAGAAAAGAAAGGTTTTATCTAACTTTTCGTACAGTCTTTGCACTCCGGTCGGTTCATATAATTTCAGCCTCGTTTCTAAGCCGTAGATACATATTTCTTCGTATCACTGTTGAAAGCTGCCATATCATTTATAATATGACTCGAAAAGTTGCCATGTGTTTCGTGAACTCTACTGGACATCCAAACCCTCTTCGCTTCTTGTTGTAATGCCAAAAAGCTTCCAATTTCTTGCGTTTTTCGGCTGCTGTATTCAGAGTACTCAGAGTACTCAGTGGCTGTCGTCCCGCCGGTAAGCATCACTTATGCTTTTTTGTTTTAGTTGTGTTGCAGTCTGCAACGACTAATTTTGAATAAACAAATAACTAAGACTTGTTTAAGCACATCTTACATTTCCATAAATGACCAAAAGAGGCAAGGATGAGTTCAAAAAGAACACTGATGGAAGTCGATTTTAAAATCGATATTTCACCGCTCTGAGAATTTTGTTCCGGGCTAGAACATAATTAAAAAATCATCAGATTTTCACACATGCGCAGTACTGTGACACAGCGCCTCATTTAACTGCTTATCATGAACCAGTCCCAAATTGCATTGGCTTCATGACTAAACTAATAATGCTCTTAATTCTTGCGATATTCCCCTTAACCCCTGTCTCTTTTGCGATGTGTCGAGTTTTTTAAACAGAAACCCTTTAGGATAAGTTAGAGCTGCTCCGGCGATTTATACCGCTGACTGGACATACACAGTATTTTGCAGACCTGTCGCACTAACCCACTGAACCACACACCTGTTGTACGGTCGTCGCTTTGGTTTGGCTGGCGGAGCAGATTTCGTATGAGTGGGACAAACTACAGCACTGACTACAGCACGGGTACTGTACGGCATGCCGTGACGTTGAAATGGTTTCCCATTGTTTATGTCCTGCTGATCCTATCAAATTACCGAAATACGGTACAGCACGGTACAGCACAGTTACAGCACGGATACGGACATACAGTAGTTTGTCCCACTCATACGAAATCTGCTCTAACGTCCGTCATCTTATACAACGCATCCCGTTGTTATAGAACCACAGTTTTGGAGCATCAGAGCAACTTGCCAACCACCTTCCCTCTCCTCAGTCACTCAACTCCGCGCATGCACTGCTGATGCTCATCTCGAACAACGATCAAATAAAAGGAAAACTTACCTTGGTGAGTTTGTTGTCTTCTGGGATGCCATCCCTGATAGCGAGTGAGGTCCTGACTTTGTTAAGTCTCGATCCAATCAGCTGGCGACGCAAGATGTAGATCAACTGGCTGGAGTGGTCGTCTTGAAGGATTTGCGCTGTTCGGGTCATTAGATAGTGAACACCATGCTGAGAGTGAAGGAAGTGAATATTTACTCAGTGATCCTAGGTCACCTGAAGATGGTTCGGTTTCAGTAGCATCTACACTACTCGACACTAACTTTTTCAGGTACTAGCCTATGGGCTAGTGATTGCGGTAACTAGTCCCTAGGTCTTTTCCACTAACCCAATATACATCCCTCATAATAATGAGTTGCCCTGAGGAACACTTTTTAATAACAAAGTCGAAATATTCGGGCAAATGCAAAATTGACCCACTGATTTCTTATTATAATTGGAAAGCAAATGACTACCACTACCACTGACAAAAACGTAACCCATGACTAGTTCCCGTCTCCTGAAAAGCAGAATTTTCCAAGATGGTGGCGTGATCTGCATGTGTTCGGCACTGAGTTAACGTCTATCAACTGAACTAGCTGTAGTGGGTACTGTGGTTATAGTTAGGAGTTGAGGTATTATGCGCTAGTCAGCCGCAGAAGATTGCACCAAGCCGACCTCTTTGCTGACACTGAGGGTTGTCCCGGCCAGGATTTCTTGTGTCCTCAGTGATCGTGAGTCACTCCAGCTAGCTGGACGATTCCTTTTACTTTAATTTGAGCTACAGAACGAAGAGGTCACAAAAATGTTCAACAGTACATGTTGAAATTCTTCTAGCCTAAGCAAACTTTTACTAGTCCGAGACTAGTAGACTACCGCAAGTGTCGAGCCCTGCAAGTTGTAATCAAAATAGGTACCCAATGGGTAACTCGTGGATTTTGAAAGCAAGCCAATGTGTATCAAGATGTGTGCCAAACATGAGCTAAACTGTGCACCGAATATCATTTTCTAGGAATTACGGTACAACAATATGCGTTGTAGAAACAATTTAGTTGAAACGACTCAAACTAACTCTGCTTAAAGACTTCAGGAGCAGTCACCATGATAAAGGTTTCGAGGAGTAGCTTTCTTTTTTAAATGACAAACGACATCGACAGCATCTGGTACAGTTTAGCTTATCACGGCGCTTGTCCGTACCGTCATATTCGTTGCTTGCGTTACTCTGTGGTTGCGCTACTCTGTGGTTGCGCTACTCTGTGGTTGCGCTACTCTGTGGTTGCGCTACTCTGTGGTTTGACTGGGGAAATATTACTATCGCCGGGGTCGGGAACTGCTAATTGGCATCAACATCGCATTTGAAATATTCTTTATTCATTCTACCCTATGTGCCCAGGAATTTTACCTACAATCCCCTGTTTTAGTTTTCTAAATGGCAGAAAGGTTGAGATGGTCGAAGGAGGAAGTAAAACGTCCTATTATAGTCTAATCAGTATGAAATAAACTTAATCACAAGAAAGAGCACATCGAAATTAGTAAATTTACCACGTTTGGTGACATTTCATTGGATATTTACGATGTGGTGAGCTTCCAAGCGTCGCAGAAATAAGAGATGTTTGTATGGAATTGGAAGTACGCCTTACTTCATACACGTCACAGGTCACTAGTCTCCAGGCCCCCAAAGGGATTGAAAGCTGACGGTCACATGTTCTGGTTTTCAACTTTGAAAGGCCGTAAAAAAATTACAGTTGAGTTTTAGCCTCCCATTTTTGCTATAAGTTCTAAAGAATAGTTTAAAGTTTCAATCAAAAAAAATTCATTTTGGGGGTTTTAGGCACTTTAATGCGAACACGCCTTGGTACTGGGCACCAGTAGTCTGGACGTACAGTATCGCGTCGGTGCTTGGGCACCAAGTGTAAACACGGCCTAATTGGTACGATAATCACCAAACATTTTTCACAGCCTAAAAAACAGCTAAGCAAACGCAAAACCAAAACAGTCAGTGAATTACTTTCGACACTCAATCGAAACCCGCTCTAAAGCCGCACCTATTTCCCATACCTTCTTTGGGATTCTCCCGTGTTCAGGAAGAGCCTGAGACATGAGGCATGCAATAACACTCGTTAGGTGCCGATGCCTGTTCCTCTCCACCACTGATAGCTGGTCCTGTAGCTCCAGCACTCGAGGTACCCATGCCATGGTTAACGGTACCATAGTGGTTACCAGACTGTTGTACAGATGGTAGTTGGACGGCACGGTCTTCAGTGATGAAGGTGACGCAAGGTTGAACCAGATACTGGACACGTTGACCGTGACATCTACACGTCGAGCTAGCTCAGCATCCTGATTATGGATTACAGAGGTCAGGTGTCAACAGAGAAACTAAACGGCAGGATGTCTATACAAAATATTACCGTAGCTTAACGATACGCAAGATAAGGCACTCGACAGAGGTCGGGGTAAAATGTTACAGTGCGAATACTGCAGCCGGGATCACTCAGACAACGAGAACTGAACACACTGAAAAACGAAAATAAAGCATTCCGAAGTACTAATCCTAGCATATCCATGCGATTTTCTTCATTCAAAAGACTTCGACTTCAGAATCCACGAAATTTGCCTTTTACCGGATCGAAGATCGAGCAAGTTGAAATGCTATTGTCTTGTACTCGACACTGATTGGCTCAAGTAACCGTAAGTTGGAATGCTATTGTCTTGTACTCGACACTGATTGGCTCAAATAACCGTAAGTTGAAATGCTATTGTTTTGTACTCGACACTGATTGGCTCAAATAACCGTAAGTTGGAATGCTTTGTTTTCAGTTTGCAATGTGATTGGTTCTCGATGTCCAAGTGTAGTCGCTCTGTGAGGCTAATGTCAATAAAGAAACTAAAAAACTGGATGTTTGTCACAACGTTTTACCGCAGTTTATAGTCGATAAATGAGGTCCTTTTAGGGTGCTATGCATGTCTGCTGTCTGAGTTTCTAAACTAGTCGTGTCGCAGTCTCTGAAGGTGGGCGATGTCGCTGTCGGAATTTCGTCTAGTTGTTTTCTTATTTCTCTCTGCCGCTCTCGCAATTTCAGACAATTTTAGACGTTCGTCGTTATTTCATTTCCTTTATGTCGCTGTTTCAACGCCGTGTCGCTTGTCGGAAATTACCCTTAACAGGGCCTCACAAATGCATGAACGTTAACGTGTGCTACAATGTATGTAGGCCGCTAGGCAGTCGGGGTAGCGCAAGTTTAGCCTGTACACAGACCTCCGTAATCCCTTCAAAGGAAGGAAAAGGACTGTACTACAGATGAGTTAATCGTGTTCTAGGTCACGTGGATAGTTACAGCAATGTTGTAACCAGTCGCTGATTGGCTGGTGCCTCATAGCGGGTGCTGATTGGCTTAGCGGTTATGTTGACCTTAGTTCTGGCTCCGTGGGAAAATCCGAGCGCGACTTCTCAACTGGTCTCAAGTTCACGTGGTTCTCAAACACTCGATTTCATCCAATCTTCCACTTCCTTTGAGGGGATTACGGAGGTCTGTGTATAGGCTATCGAAGAACGGAATTTATTTTATTTCCCCCGCTTCCCAGCGCGTCCTCCATCTTTGTCTCTTGCATTGCCGTTAACAATAGGAAATAAACAATCTGAAATCTACAATGTCTACCGTCTAGTGTCTCTCGGCCAATGGAAATCGAGATGTAATGTATGCAAAATTATGCCGGAACACGATTAACGACAGTGTAGCACAGACGTCCCTTCCCGAGTTTTGAGGGGATACGGACGGCTGTACACAGGCTACGCAAGTTGAGAGGGGCTGTATTATTTGCAAGGTAAGCTATTCACTCGGTATAAATTGTATACAAAACGTGTACAGGATAGCTAAAGCCACAAGGGCCACGTTACAAGTAGGGCATTAACCCTGTATCTGTCAAACAATGTGAAAGAAATTGCCTGAGCAAGTTGCAGCCATGGAAAGCTGTTCCAGTCTCTTTTGGTCTCATCAGCATGGCGTAGCTAATGCTTAGGCTGGGTTCCCACTAGAAATATATAAGATGAATGAAAGCTGTGAACCATGTGGGATGCAACTGAATATGAAAACGTCCTTAGTAATTAGCAGCCATGGACAGCTGTTCCACTCTCTTTTGGCCTCATCAGCATGGCGTAGCTAATGCTGAGGCTGGGTTCCCACTAGAAATATACAAGATGAATGAAAGCTATGAACCATGTGGGATGCAACTGAATATGAAAACGTCCTTAATAATTAGCAGCCATGGAAAGCTGTTCCAGTCTCTTTTGGCCTCATCAGCATGGCGTAGCTAATGCTGAGGCTGGGTTCCCACTAGAAATATATAAGATGAGTGAAAGCTGTGAACCATGTGGGATGCAACTGAATATGAAAACGTCCTTAGTAATTAGCAGCCATGGACAGCTGTTCCACTCTCTTTTGGCCTCATCAGCATGGCGTAGCCAATGCTTAGGCTGGGTTCCCACTAGAAATATATAAGATGAGTGAAAGCTGTGAACCATGTGGGATGCAACTGAACATGAAAACGCCCTTAGTAATTAGCAGCCATGGACAGCTGTTCCAGTCTCTTTTGGCCTCATCAGCATGGCGTAGCCAATGCTTAGGCTGGGTTCCCACTAAAAATATATAAGATGAATGAAAGCTTCATAGCCTTCATCTTATTCATTCTACACACACACCAATGGCAAATTTCCCGTACCTTGGTTTTAGGAGAAACTTGCTCAAATACCACTCCACCTTGGCGACCTTTGCTGTTATCCTCTTTAGCTTCTGGCTTGAGTAACGGTTTCGTCACGTCTTCATCGCCTGAAACTACATCCAAGAACATGGAACATGCAGCATTTCCAAAAGCCGCCACAACACAGACATGATAGCCTCACTCGAATGTGATGGAAACTCAAGAACGTGTCAACTGTTAAGTTCTCTACTCTACTGACTAATACCAATCGTTATTTCATAGAAAACAAAGGAAAAAGAAAATGGCAAAAATTAAACTACTCGAGGGCCACTAGGCACCCTGCGTTCATACCGCGGCAAAGGTGGCAACACGTTACGCTCCGCTGGCCGAAGGAACGAAGGCTCTGGAGTTCAAATACAAGTTTCCGAGGGTTAAACCTTTTTAGTGAATATAGCGGTTTTGAATTGTGTCGAAAAGTAATTGCTTTCAAATTTGATTGTTAGTTATCTATGATTGCGTTTACTTTGCCTCGTGATTGGTTGAAGTAAAACCAATCATTAATTACTTCAGTTCGTGATTGGCTCATTGTGTTTACTTGCTCCTGTGATTGGCTCACTGGTTTTGGTTTTACGACACTCAATCGAACACCGCTATAATGTAAACTCACAGTGGTGTTCAGAAAACTTAAAGCTGTTAAGTTTTAGCCTAAGCTTTAAAGTAGTTTCGTTACTTTTGGCGAAATATTTGACACGTACATAAAATTAGAAACAGGGGTGATTGCCTTTTTTTTTCAGTTTGGGCGGGAAACTAGCGGACCGCGCGCGCCACTAGGCTCAACAATAGCGCATGCGCCTGGCGTCCTGCTGCAGTGTGCCCTGTCTCCCTTTTAACGACATTATTCCAATGTCCCTCGGCCATTTTATCTTCCTTTAATTTTCCCTTCATTAAATACCTGAATAACTGTATTTTGATATTGTTCAAGGTTTTACTCTCCTGTACATGCTCTGCTATCCATATTATACAATGTGTTCGTACTTACCTTCGCTTTCGATGTCCGACATGTTCCCACCACTTGAACTCGTCAGAAAGCTCAAACTTGATGTAAGTGAGCTCAAGCGACTATCCACCGATTTGTGATCGTTCTCCGACAAGGTTATGTTCATATCCACGGAACCACTCTCCTGGGTAAAAATGGGATTACTGAACCCATGGAAACCCGGCTTCTGTTCTTCATCTTCCTTTGGTTTCGCTTTCTCTTTGTCATTAAAGACGTCAGCGGCGTTCACCCTTCGTTTGGTTTCACGATGGATAAAGTGCCTTCTTCGGCGAATCTTTGGGAGTATTTCTTTGCCATTGCCACACTCACTGCCTCCTTGGATGTGAATGTTATCAAGTCCGCATTCGAGCATCAGCAAGCTAAGACACGAACCAGGAGCCAAGTCGTCAGTGCTGTCATTGTCCATAAAGCCCTGGAGATGACGTCCATTTACGTGGAACTTCGCTTTGGATGCCTGCTCGGGGATCGCCGTAGTAACGCTGTTCTCAATGTCTTCCTTGTTGCAGAGCTTCCGAAGCTGGAGCTGTACCTGACTGCATTTAATGCTACCGATTGTTGAAGTATTTCGATGAACCTTCTTCTTGATCATGTTTCCATTTCCTTGCGACTGGATCTCCACTACAGATGGCCGCTTTTCATCGGAAACCTTTGCATCTTTCTTTGCATCTCTCTCTCTGCATTCCATTCGATCTTTACATCCTCTGCACTCCTTGCAGTCCGTATTCTCCTCTGAGTCGTCCGTAGCAGCTTTCTGTACGGACATAATCTCAGACGTTATCCCACTAATGCTTCCGGCCAGTAGAGACACCGATGGGTCCCTACACTCAGTCTTCGAGTCATTCTCTATTTTACTTTCCATTTCAGGGATGGCGGCTTGGATGAAACACATATTGATTTTGGACGTCGATATCAATGCTACCATTTGCTTCAGTTCGGGTTCTTGTGGTGGGACGTCGGTGATTTTTTCATTACTCACTGCTGGGACAAGGTTCTCCGCCAGGCGTTTGTGGTACATGAGTTCAGCGGCATCTGTACATTTGTCATGCACTAGATCGGCTACCATGGCGGGATGTAGGATTTTGTCTTGTCTTGACACGGAAGCCGCATACCTGAAAACCAGACAAGTACGAGTTGAGATGAGGTTAAAGTGCCACTACGACGAAATTTGACCATTTCTTTTGCCACTTTTTTGTATTCCATAAGAACAAACAGTGGCAGAAATATCCAAATCAGTGAAAAAATTTGCAAAGGGGCCAATTAGACCACACATTTTAGAGAGAGTTTACCGTGAAAATCACGTCCGCCATTACGCGAATCCGTTCCCGTGGGCGAGGAATGCCTAGTCATTTTTGTGCGTATGTGACGTCATACACTTAACGCATCGTTCTCAAGTTGCTTCGAACCCATACATTTCTTCTTATGTTGGCTACAAACTCACACTGCGAATTTTGCTGTGGTTTAGTAAATAACGACCTAAAATCTGCATCAGATTCTTCAGAACATAGTAATGTGTCTTTCTGTTTAAATTTATTGCCGGATGTAGATGATTTAGGGGGAAATAGAGCCGCTGGCGACCGAGTTGAAAGCTGGACGAATGAATAGTCGCTTAAATCGCTTGGAATGTGGCCTGCTAGTAAGTAGTGCTAGCTAGCAGAGGTTTCTTATCTTTTCGGGTAATTTTCCCCCAGGGTATTTTCCCTGATTCGGCTTTCAGGTTTGTGCTGTTACTGGATCCGGGCTACAGGGAGAATTCAGCGGAGAAATCACTAAGGTAATGATCAGTTTATAAGTCCTAAGTTTGTTCATTGTTTATAGTGAAACCCGGATTGCTAGTTCGTAAATGAGAGATCGAGAATTATCTGTGTCCCGGCAATAGATTTTCCGGCGAATTACAATGTAATTGCTATAAAATTAAATCGCTCTCTTGTCTAACATGAAATCGTGAATGATAAGAATTTACTAGAGACTAAAAAAATATATTGAAACTGACTGATCGTGGCTATCACAGAACCAAACTTTGCATGCACCCGTTTCTGTTTGACACACAAACAACTGAAACAAGGTACTTCGTGAAATACCGGGTGAAATATTATTGGTGGTTTCTTCTGTGGTTTATTGTCTTCAAAATAAAATTAGCAGTAAATTAAAAGGCATACTACATCGATAGGTTTATCTGTTTATAGGAAACAGCAATATGAGTTATTTATGACAAACTATGTTCTCAGCAAACGTAGCCGCTTATTTTTCGGTCAATACATCTATACTAGTAGTAGTCTGAGTACGGTACATTCTGTCAGTTGGTTCGGCTGTTTTGGCCTTCTTCTGAACTGTTATACTGGACTCTGGTACGGTATTACCGGCTATTCCATGTGATACAAACTATTATGGAGAAGCTTCTGTCCTCAACACGTACACTGTAAACCATCCTTGCATGAGGCTTGAAGATAATTACAAACCGTATTCTTGGTATTCAACTAGAAGGCTTGAATGTAGCGAAATGCCAGCTTTGTGGTTCGCTAAATTGCTACAGTCTTGTACAATGCACAAACTTGAAGGATTATTTCTATTCAAAACGTTTTGTTTGCTTTTCAAAGCGGGAAAATGGTACACTTTCTTGCTACATATGTTAGTTCGCGTGAAGCTTTGTATGGGAAAAGTAGCCACACGTGTTGTTGTGGGAAGATTTCCCAGTCACTGGTGTTTGATTGCTGTGAAAGAGGCGGGCGCCAGAACGTCTAAAACTTTTCAGAGCGTTTTCTTGACTTTCTATTTTCGTTCTAAACATAGTTTGAAAAAAGCTCCAACTCGACGCGAATTTGTGCGAATTACTTCAAATTTTCACAGATTGTTCGCAATTATATCAGCTAAAAAATGTGTCGGCGATTTTTTTAATTTTTAAAAGAGAGGCGCTGAGAGCGATTCCCGCATCTGTACTTGGATTGCGCGTTAGCAGTTTCACGAAGACCGAAATATCTTCATAACGGCTTCGAATTTCCACAATCGCCGACACAGTTTCGTAAACAAGGTCTGTGGGAGTCCAGAAAAGCAAACAGATCTTAAATTCGTTAAATTGCCGTGGAGTTGGAGCTCTTGGAAACCAACTCGCTTGTTCGGAAAAGAGGTATATTTAAAATCGCACTTTTATCAAAATTACCAACTTTAGGTATATTGTTGTAGCCAATTTTATAAGCTTTAAAATGAGGTATAATTTATCTAAATACGACGAATATTCGAGACGCTACTTAATTTTATCCGGAACAGTACCCTGAAGGTATACGATAACCTTAAGTGTATGACGTCACGTACGCTAAAAAAGTGACCAGGCGTTCCTCGCCCACAGGCACGGGTTCGCGTAATGGCGGACGTTAAAATTCAAGATTCGGAGTCCAAAATATAAGACTTCCCGTCGTCGTATCGAAAAACGGTTTGAACTGGTAATAATATAGCCACTATACTTTACGAATATGAGAAAAAATTGATATGTCAAAATTTGATCGTAGGGGCACTTTAAGGGAGTGAGGATAAATGAGATGAGATGAGACGAGGTTAAATGAGATAAGATGAGGTGAAATGAGATTGGATGAGGTCAGTGGCGGATCCAGGGGTGGTTACGGGGGTGACATGTCACCCCCCCCCTTTTGGGCCAAAAACAAATTCTGTATAAGAATTCGTAAAAATAAAATACATTCGTTCAAATTTTGTAAGAAATTTCGCACCAGAAACTGTACCGGTCAAAATAGTCACCCCCCTTTTTCAAATCCTGGATCCGCCACTGGAGGTTAGACGAGATGAGGTTAGATGAGGTTAGATTCGCGTGACGAGGTTAACCTTACTAGTTGTAAAAATTGTAATTGTAACGGTAGTGTGAGCTTCCTAGATAAGCACCTGGTGCTCTTGAGGCAAACACTAGGATATTATGTTTAAATAAATAAAAAATGAGATGAGATGAGAGATTTCATCTTCCAGTGATGCCCTCGAAACCTTAAACTAGTTCAATCTCAAAACCAGGAGGACTATACAAAGTAGTAAATGAACATATTGGACAGAAATGCATGTTGTTTTACTCGTGGCTCAGACATTCACGACTATAACACCCGTCACAAACACGACATAAGATAACTAAAATCTAATACGAATAAGGGTTTAGTTAGATCGTATAATTGTTATTTTTATCAGACTGGAACAACCTATCTGAAGATATCAAGAACCTGCCTACTTTGTCAAATTTTAAGAAAGCTATCTTTAACAAGTTTAAGTAAGATATTATAAGGTTGGATATTATAAGATATTATAAGATATTATAAGGTTGGAAGGTTGGATAATGGCGGCATAATGGCGCATAATGGCGGCCGCAGGCGGGTGTTTCAAGCTCTTGCGTAAATTTACTTTCTACTCTCTTCTAACTATATTGTTGAGTGTATTTATAACTCAAACCCACGATAACAACTACAAGAATAGAACTACTGGAATAGTCAACCTAAGTATTGGAAGAGAACTGTCTACGGTGAATTTCAAGTTGGGCAGTACAAGTACGGGGAAATCGACTAAAAAAAAATAAGGAAAGATATAACGCAATCTGCCATCATTTTAATTCTTGTTAGCGATTTTTAAGGTTTTTAATTAAGATATTTTATATATTGTTACTAACTTTTTAGCTTTTTTGTATTTAAGTTATACAGGGCTGCCATTGATAGCAGTATTTATTACTGAAGGCACTACCCTGTCTAAATATTTGTATTATTATTATTATTATTATTATTATTATTACAAGTGGATACCGCTAACGATAATCAGACAATGGTTTCCACCCCTCTTCCCTTCCCCCCCCCCCCCCCCCCCCCCTCAGTTTTGAAAGGTTTGCAGATCTTACTCAAAATTCGCAAACAATATGTTGTGTTCGTCGTGTTTAGTACCAAAACTATGATTTTTAAGCTTCAACTTCATTCAACCCACTTCTAAATGGGGAGGGTACCATTATTAACAGGAAAGGCATACTATTTTCCACCCCTCCCCCCTCAGTTTTGCAAGGTTCGCATTTCTTATCCCAAATTTGGAACCAATATGTTGTGTTCATCGTGTTTAGTACCAAAACTATGATTTTAATGCTGTAACGTTATTGAATCCAGTTCTGGACTGCGAAATAGAAAATGAATCTTGTCCCAGGATGCTTTGCGGGCAAAACCAAAAGGGCGATGGATTTTTACGGACAGAAAGCAACGTCGTAGAGACATGAGGTTTTCACCAAAATGTTACCCATAGAAAACTGCAGAGGTTCCTCGTAAAGTGGTTGACATTAAAGTTCAGGGGGGGAAATGCTAGCCAAAACAAAAATTCAAAACGGCTTAACCCCCCCTGACCTTCATTTGCGCGAGTAATAACGCAAAGATTTCAGCTAGGTGTTCGATATTACATACGATAGGCTAGTTTTGAATCCTGTAACCATTTGCTACATATGAAACATAAGCTATCTATTACAATTATTCCCTACCCCACCCCCCCTGAAAATGTTATACCCATTTGTGTTAGCAAAATATGTTGGGAATGTTATTCATGGCAAAACTGAATGGTTTCTAAGTTTTCAAGTTCAACACCGAAACACAGAATTAACGTTATCTAGTTGCCCAGGCCCCGCTCGGCCAAGCAAAAAGCGAGAAAAACCGCCTTAACCCCCCCTGAACTTCATTTGCGCGAGTAATTACGCAAAAATGTAATCTAGTTGGGCGAAAATACATAAGATAGGTTAGTTTTTACGTCTATAACTATTCGCTACATACCAAACATTAATTAATTATTTAATTAATTAATTAATTAATTATTTAATGATCGTATTATTTCTATGATTATCGTTAGGAATTATTATTATTATTATTATTATAAAATATTTTTTTAATAAATAAAATTTAACATTCTATTTTAGATTAGCTTTGAATAGACAGTTCCTTCTCCTGTTTACATGTAACTTTGCTGTTATTTCTATTTTTAATTTTCTTTTTATGTATGTATTTTATCGATTGACCTATTTATTTCATATTTCTTTTCACAGAGACCTACTGAAAAGCACTTATGGTGATATAGGCTATTTGTAAAGATTGTTGTTGTTGTTGTTGTTATTATTATTATTATTATTATTATTATTATTATTGTTGTTGGTATTGTTATTACAACTAGTGGATACCGCTAACGACAATCCAACATGATACTGGTGATAAGTCCGCTTTTCTGTTATCTTACTGGATCAGTGATGTGACCTTTTATTTTTTGTCAGCCAAAAGAGGTGCACGCATCCGACATAAGCATAATCATAAACATAAGCTTGAAGGTGTTTAAGGAAAGAACAAATGACAGTTTCTGACTATTCTAGTCTTTCAATACCATAGTTCGTTGGTTTAGATATCGTCATTTTCCACCTACCAAGGAAAAATGGATTTTCGGCCATTTCTCGTCAAAATAAGTGACTGAATGTCTGGCAGAAAAGAAATTTCCTTCCAACTAACTTTTCCATGAAAGTGCACTGAATTTCATCACAACCTCGCAAAATGATGGCCTTTTGAAGAGCATGCCACATACGTATACCAATATGTTGTATTCGTCGTGTTTAGTACCCAAACTATGATTTTAATGCTTCATTCTCATTCAAACCATTTTTAATGGGAGAGGGTACCGTTATTAATAGGAAATGCACATGATTTTCCACCCCCCCCCCCCCCCCCCCCATTTTTGTAAGGATCGCAGATCTTACCCCAAATTCGCAAAGAATGCTGTGTTCGTCGTATTTATTATATAAAAAATGGATTTCAACGCTGTAACTTCATTTAATCCAGTTCTGAACTGGGAAATAGAAAGTGAAACTGTCCCAGCACGCTATGCGGCCAAAACGAAAAGGGCGATGATTTTTTTTACGGGTAGAAAGCAACGTCGTAGAGACATGCGGTTCTCACCAAAGTGTTACCCATAAAACCTGCAGGGGATCTTCTTAATTTGATTGACATTAAAGTTCAAGGGGAGAAATGATAGCAAAAACAAACATTTCAAAACGGCTTAACCATGAACTTCATTTGCGCGAGTAATAACGCAAAGATTTCACCTAGTGGGCTTTTGTCACACGTGTAGCCTCGTACTGAGCAGTTTCAGAACGAGTTCACGCGTGCAAAACAAAGGTTTTTTATACTCCTAGGATTAAACATGGCCGCCGTGTGAATACGGTCCGTTGGTCGAAATTATAACGTTGTGAATCGAATAGTGATTCTCTCCGGTTGGATTCGCAGTCAAAACTGGTAAAATTATCTCATTGTATACTTCATCATTACAAACGTTCATGTTGTCGACCAACGATGGAGATCTGGAGTAATAATAATTGCGTTCGACGAAGGAAAACGCAGACTAATCTTGCAGTGGACTCCCTGTGGTCATGTGTGGGCTATCTGTGCTTCTCCAGGCGAAAGAAATCGAGATTCGTGTATGTCATCACGTATGTTTGTACTTTTTAGAATAAATTATCTCGGCTGGGGAACTGGTAACCACACGTACACAATGCTGGCATTCTCCAAAATGGCCACTCGCATGCTTTCTGTTTTGCTCGCGATCGGTAAGTTACTTGCTTTATTTTCCGACAATCCAATGCAATGATGTTTCAAACGGTTCGCAAGTACAATTGAGCAAAGCCTGACGAAAGTGTGTAGTACATCTGGAGGACTGACAAAATGGTCTGTTTCGTACCGGCCATAATTATTATTTATTCGTGCTGAACCCGAGTGAATCTGCGATCGAAAATTTTTCTGTTGGCTTGCTCGCTGCATTTAATCGTGCTGTTCGCTTTGCCGATACCAAAACTGCAAATGGTCAAAATGCTATAAATCATACCTGAAGAGAAATATATGGATATGGATATTTCAGTGTTCATTGTGGTTATACAAATTAACACTGCATTCAGGGAATAATCACACCTGGATATGTCAAGGAACTTAATATCAAAACAAGGTGAGGGAAATTTAAAGTACTCTTTATTGCTGTGTACCCTAATATTATCAGATATTATGTAAGGTTAGAGACTGCTTGTGAGTGCTTTATCGACAAATACAGGCACGCGCTGACTGTACGATGAACGAAAGATAATGAATACTGCATGAGGCCGGAGGCCGAATGCAGTATGAAGACATTTTGAGTTCATTGTACAGTCAGCAAGTGACTGTATTTTGCCGATAAAGCACAAACATAAAGTCTCTAATCCTTTTAATATTCAAACTGAGTGCACTGTCAGCAGTGAATTTTAATTGTAATACCATAGAGGTCAATAACAATTTCATAAAGAAGTCAAATATTTCACATGAATTAAATCATTTTACGGTAAATATCTCCACAAAGAAATGTCATTTCAATAGACAATGAATAAAAACAGGACTTTTAATATCCAACTAAGTAGACAACTTTGCAAAGAATATTTTACTTTGGCGTTCGGTCAGTTTAGTTGACGTCTTGCGAGTATGATTTGTACATTGTACATTTAAAAACGTTTCTCTTGGAGCCATGTATTCAAATATCAAGTATTTAGCCGGCTTAACTCCTAGATAGTCTACTTTCTTTAATAGTTTCTTTCATTCGAAAATAACTAACCTGCAGATTCCAGTGAATTGAAATCTTGAAACCCGCCTCCGTGTGCTCGCCTCTGATGCAAGCATTTTCCAAATAAAAAATCCTAGGTTTTAGAACCATCCACTGAATTGTCGCTTCATTGTCTCCTCTTATTGATAGAGTTTCTCTTGGAGCCATGTATTCAAATATCAATTATTTAGCCGGCTTAACTCCTAGATAGTTTACTTTCTGTAATAGTTTCTTTCATTCGTAAATAACTAACCTGTAGATTCCAGTCGGGCAGTGAAATGAAATCTTGACTTGAAACCAGTTTCATTCCATGTGCTCGGCTTCGATGCAAACATTTTCCAAATCAAAAATCCTAGGTTTTCGAACCATCCACTGAATTCGTGCTTAATGTTCTCCTCTTATTGACAGAGTAAGGTCTCAGAAATAAAATCCATTTCTTCGGTAAGACTGCTAGAGTGTAGTAGAATTTTTTATTCACTCGGACACATGTTGACTTGATGAGTTGTACTTCCAGCACTCGCAAATCAGCCATTTCCAACGAGCGATTATGCAAATGTTCGCCTCAAAATATATATCTTCTTTCACACAGGAAACATAGTTAAATCCTGCCGTTACCTTCCTAGTAATTGTCTACATTTTCACTGTTAAATAGGCGATTGTAATGAGGTTTTGCAAGCCGTCCAAACACGTAACTAAGCGAATGCTCACTCAGTCACTGTATCAGGTCTCCCTTTCCCTAGGTAAGAGAGGGTCTGGGTCGAGTGCTGTGGTCACCAATAATGCACGCTCATTAACCAATCACATGCTTGGATTTTGTACAATGCACGAAATTTGAACATTAATCTGCAATAACAATGGACACTCGATATTCTGCAGCCAGCCTTGGTCTCACTTGAAGAATAATTTGAATCCTCTTAAGGTGTAGTTTACACACATGCACATATATTTTATGTTCTACACTGGAGTGTAATCACTGACACTTAGTCAGTATTATGGAGACAGCCTTGGTCATGAAAACTGGGATGCAGTTTATACACATCTGAATAGGGTTGATTGTGTTCTATACTAATTCCTATGTACTATTTAAAACACTAATTGGAGTGGTATTACAAATGTCGAGAAAACAATTGAAACCCGAGAGGCGTAGTTCTCATACAAAAAAATATGTCGAACGCACTTTGATAATCTATGATTACTTCTAGTAATAATAATAATAATAATAATAATAACTGAATAATGAGAAATAAGATGAGAAGATCGATTTGTTAACACCTTAGTGAGTGAGTGAGTGAGTGACACGATTAACGACACTAAGCACAAGAGTGATATTTATAAGCCTCAATCTCGACGCTCGTGGGGCCAACAATGTCTATGCTTTCACGCCATTAATGACTGGAATATGTTGCCCGAAAGAACACAAAATATCTGATTACACAAATAAAATCCGATTGTACAGTCGTCTACTAAACACATGCACCTTTGACCATTTTTTTATGTAAATTGGTGCAATATAAAGTTTAAATATTATTAAATATTATTATTAACACACAAAACAGAAAGAGAAGCACGATTTGTTCTCGACTGATTGACCAACCTTTGCAAAGCCTCCATGAGAAGCGGAGTAACGAGAATGTTAATGTCCCCATCCAACCTTAGTACCACCGTGTTCTGTCTGGCTACTTTCCCTTTCCTGGTCAGGCTACCCACAGGCGTGGTGTCTGTCGATGACACAGAGATGACGTCACCTTCGTTCATGGCTGACTTCCAGCGTGCTTTGCGCACCGAGTCCTGCTCACTTTGCTCGATGATTTCCGAACTGAAACGTAAACTAAGACATTCTTTAGCGTCCTACCCAGACATCTCTATGAACGGGCTTCCCGTGACAAGAACGAAGAAGAGAGACACCCTGGCCCTTTCCCCAATTTCCACCCCAGTCACCCTTTTTCGTCAATATTATCCCCAATTCTCCCGGTATTTTCTTTAAGTATTAGAGGATTCTAGACAATGTTAAGAATATTTAAAAAACTATATTCATCACCTTCCCTATCATTAAATAACTAAAGTTACTATACCCACATCTTCCCACACTCCTATAACGTTAAAAACTTCAGTTTGCTTTCGAGAAACTTACCTCCCCGTTTCTTTACTCCTCCCAACCTTCTCCTGGGGAGAGGCCATCTTGATAACTGTCCTGTTACCCATGAACACCGAGCCAGAACTCGACGAACTGACGTCGGCTTCGTCCGCATGACTCCTTCGCTCCCTCTGTCCATGGTATTTCTTGACTAGGAATGGCAGCTCTAGTTTAGGTGAGTTCTGGTAGTTAAACTGTGGTACTCCAGGAGGGATGAAGTTCTCACTCGGATCAGTTATCTAACAGACAAGAAAACGTTTCAAAGGAGCAATGCCAAGTGTTCTATTAAAAAAATACAAAATAGCTCCCAGGAATAAAAGAGAAATACATTATAGACTTTTGATATGCTTTTCAAACTGTTTTGATAGAGGTGGCAAAGATTAAGGCGGTTTACAAAATTTGTTTAGCAACTTGATGTCTGTGTACAGTGGACCTGGATTGGCAGTCCGTAATCCTAAAATCCCAATAACAATACACTGCAGGTGATGTATGTTGGCCGTCAAACAGTAGAGACAATTACAAAACGGTATTTTGTTAAACACTAAGAGGCGCAAGCCGATTGATACTTACAATGTTCTTGAGTTAGCGATCTCCCAAGTGTAGCGTTTACCATTACATTTATAATACTGCACACACTTTAAGAGCAAAGGCGTGAGCGTGCAAACAATGGGGGAAATGGCTATACGCCACCCCCACCGGGGGGGGGGGGGAGCACTCATGTTTATGATGTATTATATATGTGCGGCGGTACCGGGTTTGAACCTAATTTAGACTTTGAGGTCAGGGTTTTCCGCAAAAATATGTGGAATTCCGGGTTATAGACTACCCAGAATAATCAACCAGAGTGGAAAATCCGGGTTCGTTTGCACAATAAGGTTAGGGCTAGATTCCATCCGCCAGAAGGACGCAATCCCAAAATGCACTGCACTAAAATACTTCATTGAGAGCAGGAACTGGTGTCTAATGAAGTAACGCCTGCTAATCAAACAGCATGAAGTATAAAAGTTCTAAAAAAGCGGTTGTTGACAGCAAATCCCTCGTGGCGTAAGAGATAGTGACGGTTATGGTTTCGGCTAATAGATGAGTTAGGGTTTCGGTTCGACTCTTCTTGGAGCCAATATTGTTTTACATAGTTGAGGGAAGCGTTGTTCGCCTAAATTTCTAAGTGCCGCTTTAGTTCGTACCCTAGAAATATAACATCGAGAAAATAGTGCAGTGCATTGCAATTCGAACATCTAGCCGCGACCGCACAATAACTTGGAAATTCGTGTTTTAGAGCTACCCTTTTCTCACATTTATTATACAAGTGCCCCCCCCCCTCCCCCCCTCCCCCCCCTCCCCCCAAACCCCTCCCCCCGGATTAACCAATCAAGAGATTACCAAAACGTACCTTGAGATTTTGTGCAATGCTGAACAACCTCTTGCCCGATGGAACAGTAGGCGGCATGCTCCAGTTTAAGCACTCCAACTGAGACAGCTGCTGTGAGTATCGACTGACGAGCAGTGGACATGACACCACGAAGCGAGACATGTATGTCTGCTCATCCTCAAACTGTATCAAGTCATGGGGGAACTCCACCGCCGAGATGAAGGACTCTGCTGAACCGGCTTTGTACAATGTGGTCCTTTAAAGGAATGGTTCTCCGTTAAGGCTTTGGATGCTAGGGTGGTGCGGCCACGGCAAAACGTTGTGCTCCGCTGGCCGAAAGAACGAAGGCTCTAGTTTCAAATACAAGTTTCCGACGGCTTAACTTTTTTTAGTAAATAATTTTATTGCAAATCAAGAAAACTTCAACCTGTTAAAGTCTTAGGCTTATCTTTTATGTAGTTTTCTTGTTTTTCGCGAAACATTCCACATGCTCAAAATTAGAAACAGGGGTGATTGCCTCCGTTTTCTTTTACTTTCGGCGGGAAACTGGGGAGACGCGCGCGCAACCGGCTCATCACAAGCGCATGCGGTTTTACCGCGTTGTGGGTGCGGGTGGTAAGTGCTTTGCTTCTCAAAACTGTGGCCAAAATTCCAGAACGCATGTGAGTTAAGTTTATTTACCACTAAGTAGCCACCACTTCTGACTTCTTACTCTGAAATTTTTTTTAGATTGATGTCAATCTAACAACCTATTAGCCGGTAACAAAACGAGCGGGGGACTGGAACCGAGTCAGTAAAACTAATTCAATTAATAACTAGTCAAAGTGAGCATTATTTTCCAAAAGAACAGATCAAACTTAGCTAGTCTGGAAAGTTTTGTGAACTTTGGCTCAATATTGACGATGCTAGAAGGCATCAAATGTGTCAATTTTCCCATACAAACTCTCTTATTTTTTAACGTTGTCCCTCCAAACCATACATTCATTGTAAAAAGTTGGAGGGACAAAGAAATTTCAATTGCTTATAATTCAGACGAGATTCACTCGAATCACGTCAAACTTGGCACACATGCTAATTTCAACATGCTCTATCATGTGATGAACTTAATTTTAGAATTAGAGTAATTCTGATAAACTCGGTTCCAGTCCCCTGCTCGTTTTGTTACCGGCCAATTGCTACTGCATGGTCAACATACCACCAATCTAACAAGGACTTTGGTGATGTCTTAATAATGTGTAACAATGCAATAGTTAACCGACACTCAGGTGAATAATTACCCTATATCATTATGACGTCACGGCTTGTTTATGAGGGGGACAGAATCGACTTGAACAATAGAGTTTTGAACTAAATCTGCTCTGCTGAGGAAATTTTAACTTCGAATTGTCTGGTTTCCAGATATCAGCTGTATCAATGTTCATCCCACAATATTTACCTTATTTGGTGGCTGTTACCGCTATTCTACGTTCTAGAAAATGCATTTGATAGCGATTTCCTTTGTGTTGTTGCTGTTTTGTCCCCATCCCACGATCGTGATCCTTAGCGTTTAAACAATAGATTGTTTTGATTTGACGTCATAATGATATAGGTCAATTGTTTTAGTATATACCACACTGCAGGTGAATAGCCAGCACCAAAATTTAATAGTTATTTTACTTTCTGTCAAATGGACAAAAACTCGCGTGAGGTAATCGCTGCTTCGCTCGGAGGTGAATATGAAATCATATTCACTGTTTGAGTAGCCAATCAGAGCACGCGAGAAGTGATATTCACTGGTGTGGTATATACAACACGGGAACCTACATAGATCATGCAATTTGATTGGCTCGCTATCTCGGAATAATGAGCAATAGCCACTTACAAAACTCGGGATAACGTTTCGCGATAGTTTCCGATGCGGAAATTTTAGAAATTCAACAAAATGCGGTGCCCAAAAGCACTAAAAAAGCTACAAAATATGGCCTTCGAGTGTTTCAAGGTAAATTGTTTGCATAAAATGTACAAAAGCAATTGTCACAACTTGTTTTGCCATAGAAAAAGCCTTGTCTACAAAAGTTACATTTCTCACGCCTTCTATTTAAGAAATAAAACTAAAAAACACTATAATTCTCATTTTATGTTGAGGTTCCCGTGTTGTATATACTAAAACAATTTTTTGCCTCAGGCTCAGTCGATATTAGCCGGTAACAAAACGAGCGGGGGACTGGAACCGAGTCAGTAAAACTAATTCAATTAATAACTAGTCAAAGTGAGTATTATTTTCCAAAAGAACAGATCAAACTTAGCTAGTCTGGAAAGTTTGGTGAACTTTGACTCAATATTGAGGATGCTAGAAGGCATCAAATATGTCAATTTTCCCATACAAACTCTCTTATTTTTTAACATTGTCCCTCCAAACCATACAGTCATTGTAAAATTTTGGAGGGACAAAGAAATTTCAATTGTTTATAATTCAGACAAGATTCACTTGAATCACGTTAAACTTGGCACACATGCTAATCTCAACATACTCTATCATGTGATGAACTTCATTTTACAATTAGAGTAATTCTGATAAACTCGGTCCCAGTCCCCTGCTCGTTTTGTTACCAGCCAATTAGTGAATATTCCCCTCGACTTCGTCTCCGAGAATATTCACCAATATCGACTTCGCCTTCGCCGAATAATTGTTAAATATCCCATGTTTGAGTAGCCAATGAGAGCACGCGAAAAGCGCTATTCACCGGTGTGGTTTATACCCCATTGTTCTCTCTCTGCACTATTACAGATTGCAGCCTGATATAACCAGCACACTGCCATTTTATTATTATTGTACATAGAACTTACTGACAGAATTCTATCAAAGTGCCCAGGACATCAACGTTATATTTGGCTTTCCATTAAGAGAAGCTAAGGAAAATATGGAAATAAATACCAGCGTACCGAACCATCAACCTTATGACGTTACACTCCCGACTTCTAATCGTCTCTCCTATCCGCTACACTATCAGACAAGTTCGTTGAAACGTGGAAGAGAAAATAACAATGGAAACCTTGCGATCAATAACTGTATGCAACAAAATACCTGGAAAACAATGCTTCCTAATGATTCAAGAAAACAGGTAGTAGTTATAGTGTACAGCAATTCTCACAATATATGTTAATTTTATTGTTTTGTGTATGCAAGAACAATATGGAAGGGGCGGCTTTAATGGTCGATTATTGTGCAAGAGAGAGAAAAATGAGACTGCATGGGCATTGAATAGCAACTATACCAGATAGTTACTTCGGCCAACAGAAACATGAGAAACATTGCAGTCAATCTCATATTGCTGCCGGCCTCAGTAACTATCTAATACATAGTATTTAACGAATTGAACTTAGTTCTCGAACAGACGCACCAAACGGCTGATTCATCCAAGTATTTTAAGGGGTTACTCAAGTGAAAAGTTTAGTAAAAGTCGGCACACCCCTCCCCCCCGGGGAGCACCACAGTTCAGATTCGAGTAAACTTTTTGAGGTTTTACAATTAACCAATAAGGAAGACACTATTAACTACGTTCAAAAGCCATGTTAAAGTCATACCCATCCTCCAGGTCATCCAAGAGGCTGCCACACGAGTAGAATGAGCCTTCGCTACCATGCGAGTGCTGAGACGAGCAGCTGCGTAATGGAGGATGCACAGATGGCTTGGATGGCTTCCTAGTCAGGCTTTGTCTGGAGCCCTGCAGACTGGTAGTACGCATGTACTTCATCCTGTTATGCATGTTGGAGATACTCGACGACACACGCTGTAGGGAGCTACCCCAGCTGAGTCGAGACGCGGGGCCGCTACCATCACCAAGGTCTGAGATAAGAGTTATTACGAGAAGAACTCGTAAGGGGAAATTGATCAAGGAACAGGACACTCAGAGTATTAGCTCAGCCCTCCAATTTTTTCAGTGGAGGGATACGGTGTATTCTATAGACCCATTCTTAAAATTGCATCGATACAATTTAAATACGTACCAGACTGTCCAGTCTCATGCTCACGTTGCCACATACATGCAATAGCGCTTTCACGTGCTGCGAGACTAGTCAGTCCTAAACGATAGTTATTTAAATTGGACTTTGAATTTTGAATGGTTTATTTTCCACTATAGTGTAGCAATTTTGGAGACTTGATGATTATTTTCATAATAATTTATTGTTTTTACATGTTAAATATGAGTGCAGGGTAAAGGTTAAACGTTCGCCTTCGTTGAAGTTTCTTTTCCCCTCTCTAGAATACTAAATAGGGGACAAGCACTAACCGTTCACGTGACCTGGAGGGCAAGCCATACCTTAGAGCCTCAAACTCCGTTAAATTTGGAGATTTCAAAAATTTGTCTTCGCTTCCGTTTTAAAGATATGAACCTAAAACTTGCCTTGGTTACTCATTTTCGCTCGCTCTTTCGATTTCGGGCATCCATATTGTACTGGCTAGCACAACTTTTTGATTGACAAGGTTATGTGACCGCTTAGTGCCCTGTTCCATCTCGACAACCCACCCTAGTCTACTCAATCACACTATAGACTTGTATCCAGATATAGAACTCTCGGTTTGACCAAATGGTACCATTTATCATGCAAATTCGGCTCAATCCCGGTTTCTGGTAAACTACCCACCCACCCCTCCCTTGGATATGCATCGTTCTATTAATGATTAACCATTAAAGGTGAAGGTGAAGTGTGGGGGAGGGGTGGGGGTTTCCCAGATACCGTGATTGATCCGCAAATTCTATATGATCAGGGCTGAAAAGCAGGCTTGCGCACTCGCAAAATGTAGATTTTTTTAGAAATTCGAGTACACTCTACTGTTGCTACTAGAATCTTGTTGAACTATTTATTGTTGCTAGTGGATCACACCATGTTGCTAGTAAGAATTAGTCACAACTAGCAACAGTTGCTAGTAGAATCTTGTAGAACTATTTTTGCTAGTGGATCAGACCATGTTGATAGTAAGAATTAGTGACAACTAGTAACAGTTGATAGTGGTAGTTTCCTCTCAGTTCAAGTCCTGCTGAATATATTCAAATGGGCTTCACAGGGGACTTCTTATTGTGGTGCAGTATGATGACCCTCTACCACTGAGCTAACCGAGAGGCGGTGACCAACCGACTTGGATACTTCTGTCTACATGGACGTAAATAACTAACGTTTTTTCTATTACTAGCCATGTTTTAAATGAAAACCAAATGGCAGCCATACCTTCGTCCAAACATGCCTCCATCTCGTGCAAATTCCTCGCATTGGCCGGCTTCAGTTTTGGTGAACAACTGGACTCCGAACCACGGTAACGCTTACGAGTGAACGCTTCTACCGACCCAACAGGACTGGCGTCCATGTACGACGACCCCAGAGCATCACGGGAATACATCAGCGGTCTGGAACCATCGTCATGTAAGTCACCGTCGTCATAGAAACCGCCCTCGCTGCCAAATCCGCCAATGCCTGTGTCGTTGTAACTGGCGTCGAGTTTCTCGGCGATGAAAAACCGAGCGCCGTTCATGTTTTTGCCGAAGAAGTTGCAGCCTCCCATGCACGCACAGCAGTTGTGACGCTTGTCGGGGTACTGGTCAGATGGTTGCCATAGAAACCATAGGCGTTGTAGGTTGTTATCGTGCATCTCTAGGAAGTCCTTCTGGTCGTGTTGAAGCTCTGTAATTGAGATTGATGGGAACACATGAAGCGGAGCTAAAACTATACGGGAGAACCCCAATACCAAACGGGTGAGATGGGCAATATAATTATTTTTTAAGGCTCCTATAAAGCCCCGACCAACATCGCCATACAACATGTTGGAGTCATTGGATGATGTTGGGCGATATTTTCTTTTGTGTTGAACATCCAACACTGTTGCGTTCGTTTGTACGGGCCTTAATAGAACTAGTCACCCAACGGGTCACTAGTCACCAATGTTTCCACTAGTCACCCAGTGACTCACATTACAGATTAACTCACTCAAACGAACAGAGAATTTCGAAGCATCTTCGTCTGTGATGTCTAATAATCCAGTTTCAAGATCATGCGCAGTTGTACAAATCTTTTGTATATTTGGCGGACAGGAAGATCTATGTTAAGTAATGATTCGTGTAAGAAGAACGGGACCGAACGGCATTCAGATGGAGCAAGGTGTCAATTTTGTATTATGAACTTCTTTTTTTTTTTTTTTATTTTTTTTTTTTTATTTAAACATATTTGCTCTCTGCATTTGCTCCAAAAGCTAAAGGCTTATCGAGGGAGCTCATACAGAAAAAAATACAACAAGTATAAGGACAGTTTCATGAACTTCTTGATCTCATTGGTTGAAACATGAAAATCACATTAAAGGTTAGGAAGACGTCTAATTTCCTGCGGTTCCAAATTTCGTTTATAAAGCAAATTGTATATTCGGACCCTTATCAATCGTGCCTGTTTCGTAGTTTTTGGCTGTTCCTATTGGTTGGAAGATAATTCTTTGTGGTGAACGTCTAAAAAGAGGAAATACGTTTTGAAGGTAGAAAAATAGCCTATTCTCCGCTGATAAAGCTAGTTTGTGTGGCGACTCATTTCCCCTGTATCGTACGTCATGAATGCCAAGGAAAAACAACCACACCTTCAACACAAAGAAAGCACAATAGTGCGCAATTATGAGTCGTTAGTCCATCTACAATATGACAAAACTAATTTATTCCCCATATTGTACATCACAGATTACAGGAATTGAGCCGTCTGTACTTAGCGGAATATTTGCAGATTTTCTTTCCTTTGACGCAAAACACGGTAAAATAAATTTTGATTGAGTCTTTTCATGTTTAGATCGACTCATTGAGCTGAAGTTGATTGTAGGCTTCGGTTCTCCTTTAGACAAGTTAAAACAAAAGACAAAACCGCCATTGCGCCATTTTTAAAGGCCAAGTCTCGGGCTTTTTAAAAAAGGCCAAGTCTCGCACTCACTCAAAACATGTCGATCCGAAATAGGAACAGGAGAGCCCATTTCCGATGACACAAAGCTTTGTAGAACAAAGCTGCCAACCTATCAATCTAGTTGTCTTTCGCCAGCCGATTGGTGGCTCGATGGCACATGGGCTGTTTCCGATTGAGTGTCGTAAAACCAAAACCAAAGCAATTACAGAGCCAATCACGAGCAAGTGAAAACACAATGAGCCAATCACGAACAAGTAAAAACACAATGAGCCAATCACGAGCAAGTAAAAACACAATGAGCCAATCACGAACTTAATTCTTAATTCGTGATTGGGTTTACTTAAACCAATCACAAGGAAAACTAAACACAATGATAACTCTCGCTAAAACGAAAATTGATTGCGTGATGGACCAAAACTATGTTTGATTTTAGTTGAGAACTTGATTGGCTGATAATTACGAAACATTTTTCACACCCAATAGAAAAGCTAAGCGAATGCAAAACCAAAGCAATCACCGAATTTCTTTCGACACACTAAGCAACGATTGCTTACACCCACAACGCGGCAAAATGTCACGCGCATGCGCTTTTGATGAGCCGGTCACGCGCGCGTCTCCCCAGTTTCCCGCCGAAACTAAAAGAAAGCAGAGGCAATTCACCCCTGTTTCTAATTTTAAGTACGTACGCATATTTACGTGAAACGTTTCACAAAAGCCAAGAAAACTACATAAAAGCTAAGCCTAAGATTTTAACAGGCTGAAGTTTTCTTAATTTGTAATTCACTGTGAGATTACTAAGTTATATTTTATTTACTAAAAGAGTTTAAGACCTCAGAAACTTGTATTTGGACTCCAGAGCCTTCGTTCTTTCGGCCAGCGGAGCATAACGTTTTGCTGCGGTGTGGCTTACATCACAGTAACCTTCAGTCAGTTCAACATTCTCACCTTGATTCGTGGATGCCATGGAAAAGTCAGAGATAATAGGCCCTAACTGGACAGTGGCAGCCTCAAGCCAAATGACGTCATCACACATGGAAATGCGTTTATGAACGTCGCCGAGCATTGGGTCTTCAGCGCTGGGGACTGGAGCGAGCACGAACTGACGAAGCTTGATTGTTTGTACGAAGACACTCATACCAGTAGAGGAATCATCGCAATGAAGATTACAGGTTGCAAGTCGGACAGGAGAAACCTACGATGATTAACGAATGTTAGAATGCATCACCGAAAGTAAATGATCTCGAGTAAGAATAAAGTACTCGAAGAAGGTAAAGAAAGGTCGAGGTTAAGTTTTAATGGCTTTAGAAGATATACAGTGAAGCTAAAAGTAGCAGTGTGTTGGACAAGTGTTGCGATACTGCTTCTTAGAGCATTCATTGTTACCCTGGTTCCTGAGGCCCGGGGGAGAGATTCTACTGAGGATAGAAAGGCCTCTGGCTGCGGCCATTGAGAACCTCACTTCCATGTTATCAATGTCGCTTCCGCGCCGACATTTCCCAGCCAATAAAAATCATCGTTATATCAAATGTCTAAAAAAGAACAATCAGAGACGAGGTTCGAAATATGAACTAAAACGGGCATAGAAGTGAGATTCTCAAAGGTCGAGGCAAGATGGTTTTTCCTTTTTCCTCGCTCGCTCTGTATTTTCCTCTATACGGCCTCTGGATTCCAGGTAAGTTATCATATGAGTGTGAAAGAAATATTGAAAGACAATAGAGCAGATTTCGTATGAGTGGGACAAACTACAGCACTGACTACAGCACGGTTACCGTATGGCATGCCGTGACGTTGAAATGGTTTCTCATTGTTTATGTCCTGCTGATCCAATCAGGAGCCTTCAAAAACACAAACATATCACCCTGCGATACAAGAGCAATACGTTGCGAATGTCTTGATATGCTTAAAGTGCCTATAACCCTTAGCCAGCTATCATTTTTTCCTTCATGATTTTATTGGCATTCAAAACCGTACTTCAGCCCTAAAACGCGAGGAACCTGGGCCGAGCTGTTCTGTGACGTAGCTTAAGGGACCGCTCTTGTTATCTTCACCGATTCCGATAAAGTTTAGGGCTGTTTTCGGATGTAATAACTAAATAATAATGTCAGACTGCAGTTCAGATAGTAGTTCTGACTCAGAAGGCAGTCAAAATAATTCAGAATGGAACTTCCGTATGCTACGTCATCAGCTATGATTATGAAATTATCCCACAAGGAGCTGTAAAAAAAAAATCAAATTCAAAGATTGGACGTTTTTTTGCAAAATAATGTTCTATTTATAATCAAAACAGGTTTTCTCCAGTACACCTATGTTTGTCTGTTCACGGTACCCTTTTAACTTACCTCGAGATTGCAGGCGACTCCAGTCTCAACAATAAACAGATCAATATTCTCCACGGATACCCTAGACATGCGATATTTAATATCATCCTCCGTTATGCACAACTCTGACAATGTCCTTGCAGACTCGGGCTCTGTGTCTCCAACTCCTGAAGCTCTGAGCCCTTTAGTATCAGCCCCTATTGATTTATGTCCCTTGCTAGTGCCCTTGCTTTCAGTCCCTCCTGATTTTGACCCCTTTGAATCAACCCCTGCCGATTTATGGCCCTTTTTTTCAACTTCCGTAATTTCGAGTTCTTCCTTTTCATTAGCGTCGTATACTGCCTTACGAGATTTCAGTCGCCTTTGGCAATCATTCTGCATTTTACCGTGGATACACCGTTGGTACGAAGTCGGCGGTTGAAACGAGTTCTCCTTGCTGAGGAGGTGGAATACAAACGTCTGGCCCCAGTTTAATAACGATTGGAGCTGAACAAAAACAGAACATTATATATGGTTAGTGCACGTAAAGCTGCCAAAACTGGTTGGCTGGCGACTAATAAGTTGTTTATTATATCAATCTGAAAAGGACTGCACTTATAGCAATCGTGAAGCCATTTTAACGTTACTACCCCAATATGTAATAGATACAGAATGAGTGGCCGTGTTTTATGGGATTTACAAACTCGATCCGCAGGCGAGAGTATGTAAATAATAATAATAATATAATAATAATAATAGATTTATATAGCGCTGTTTCTTCGAAAATCCAAAAGCGCTTTACATTCGGTAAAAACATATTAAAACTATAACCACTGATGTAGTTAACTATGATAAGATTAAAAATATATCTATATATAAAAACATTACAAAATTACATCATGAATAGTATGCGCGCTTAAAAAGAAATGTTTTAATGGAACTTTTAAAATCAGTCAAAGATTGAATAATCCTTATGTTTTCTGGTAGATTATTCCATAAGGACGGTGCCGTAACTGAAAAAGCTCTGCGACCATAGGACTCTAAATTGTACTTAGGAATAACTAAAAAAAATTTGGTAGCAGAGCGTAGTGACCGTTTTGGAACATATGGAGTTAAAAGTTCATTAAGATAAAAAGGTGCCATATTATTTAAAGCCTTAAATGTCAGTAGTAAAATCTTAAAGTCAACCCTCTCTGCTACGGGCAACCAGTGCAATTCCTTCATAATAGGACTGATATGTTCATATTTGCGTGAGTACGTGAGAAGTCGTGCAGCCGAGTTTTGAACATACTGTAGTCTCTTCATTAAGTCCCTTGGCAAACCTGATAACAGCGAGTTACAGTAATCAAGTTTAGATGAAATAACACATCGACACGAATTCTGACAAAATCATGCCACAATTTATACTCCGTTAAAGATATGCTTTTTACTTTACAAAAGTAAAAATATGCCGACAGCAAGGCCCCTCTGAGTTAGACGTAATATTTAGAATGAAAATTAGACTAAAAAAACGAACTGTATTTTGTAGTATTTACGGAGGCGAATGCAGATGTGCAAACCCCTGACGTCATGTATGTGATTAGCATATCTTTAACGGCGTATAAATTGTCGCATGATTTTGACAATTAAAATTGCATTTAGATTATCCCAAGGTCACTGACCATAGATTCGAACTTAAAACAACTGACAGTGCCAAAGTGTTCTCGTTATTATCTAAGCTATGCAAATCTAAAGCGACTGGATTAGACAAAATATCTGCTCGACTCCTTCGAGAATGCGCAGATTTGATCGCTAGTTCTCTTTGTTTGATTTTAACAGATCCATTGTTTCGGGTGTTTTTCCCAGTGAATGGAAATGTTCTAAAGTAATTCTATTATTCAAACAGGGAGAACGTTCCGACTTAAATAATTATCGACCGGTATCTCTATCATCCCCGTCGTGGCAAAAGTTTTTGAGAGAATCGTTTACGATCAGTTTTATAGCTATCTAACTGAAAATAATTCAATCTCAAGCAATCAGTCGGGGTTTCGATCACTTCACTCCACTGTTACGACATTATTCGAAGCCACTGACAACTGGGCTTTCAATATTGACAAAGGCAATGTTAATGCAGTGGTATTCCTTGATCTTAAGAAGGCTTTTGACACTGCTGACCATGCCATTTTATTATCTTAATTAAATGTTTATGGTGTCGGAAGCGCCTCACTTAACTGGTCAAAATCATATTTGGATAGTCGCAAACAAAGATGCTTCGTAAATGGTTCTCTCTCAGACACCCAACCCCTAACCTGTGGCATTCCCCAGAGAACTAACCTAGGTCCTCTCCTCTTTATACTTTACATAAACGATTTGCCTAATTGTCTCTCTCGTTCTCAACCTCGGATGTACGCCGATGACACGCACTTAACTTTTGCCAGCAATGATATCAATCACATAGACCATGAGTTGAACCAAGATCTTGTGAGGGTTAGTGAATGGCTAATTGCAAATAAGCTCACCCTTAATAATTCCAAGACTGAGTACATGTTAATAGAGTTAAGGCAAAGGTTAAGTACGTTTGACACAGTTCCCTCTCTTTTTACTGATGGTGCCTCTGTTAATCGAGTTACATCCACAAAATGTCTTGGAGTGCATATTGACGAACACTTATCTTGGAATGTGCACATAGACAAACTGTCAAAGAAAATTGCCTCTGGCTTTGGCGCCCTGAAACGCACGAGACCTTTTGTACCTTTTGAAACACTCTTGTGTATCTATAATGCTTTAGTGCAGCCCCATTTCGACTACTGTAGCGTCGTTTGGGGAAATTGCAATAAAACTCTTGCCACTAAACTTCAAATGCGACAAAATCGTGCTGTACGAATTTTGACTTTTTCCAATTACGACGCCAATGCTGATTATCTATTCAAAAAACTTGGCTGGAGAAAGCTAGACAATCAACGGAAAATTCTAACTACTACTATGGTCTATAAATCGCTAAATGGCCTAGCGGCTGAATATCTTTGTTCAAAGTTCGCTGACCGTAGTAGCGTTTCGAGTTATTCTCTAAGGGACACCGAGGGCAAACGTAACTAGCTATTCCTCTGCCCCGCACCAATTTTCTAAAACTCAAAACAATTAGTCGTTTTAATGTAATCGTTCATGTGGTAGCATTGGTTTCTCTATACAGACTGATCTTCCAAATTATGGAAATTGGGAGGCGGCCATTATGAAAGTAGTGTATAGCATGAGAGTGAATTCTTGCCCGACCGCCCAGGAACACGTAAGGTTTTCGAGTCCTGAATTGGCCTGCTCAATTTTGTATGGCTATTTAACGACGTCCTATCATTTATATTTAATTTGTGGTTTTCCAAATTATCTCAATGATCAGTCTGAATTTTTGCTGTAACGCGTAAAATATTTCCAACTTTAAATTCCATTACATCTCCGTGTGCACGTATACGCGTCATGTTACCGTTACATACGCGTGCAACTCTACCGCGGAAGATACCAGAGATGGTAGAGTGTAGCCTGCTTGCAGGCTCTGGTTGATTTGGGGTTCCTGTGGTGGGAGACGATGGGGAAGGGAGTGAAAATGTATCTCTCTTTCTCCCCTTCCCCTTCCCCCTCCTCTCTCCCACCACAGGAACCCCAAATCAACAAGAGCCCCAAATCAACCAGGGCCTGCAAGCAGGCTAGATAGAGCGACTAAACAAGAATACAGGGGCAGTAGACAGTCTCGGTAGCTTTTAACAATAACTGATAATATATATAATATATGTAAGCCTATGAGCGGAGCTCCCAGTAATCAAATACGAAGAGATGCACGCGCATACATGTAATGGAAATTAAATTACGAAAATAAATAGTGCACGTGTAGTACGACGCACGAACAAACAACACAAAGCATAAGCCTATCTATAGGCGAATCTTTGTTTACGTTGTTTCCTCATTAGCATACATCAAACTTCAAGCGACGTACATACAAACAAACAGAGTCCATAAATCGAAAGACATTGTCACACTTGATAATCACCAAAGATTTGAGAGTGATATGATAAATATATTTTGAGGAATGAGCGTTTAAAAATCTCAAAATTTACAAAGAATGTATGGCTGTCATCAATTCTTGCCCACCAGCCCATTTTACAGTTTTGAAAAGTCAATTTCTCCGTAAATATTTAACATATTAATCTCAAATTTTCGGTATTAACTATGAACCGATGTAGTCTGGTTGTTTGTAGCTTGCAGTTTAATTTATGCTATTGAGGTAAACAATGACGCCAGCAAGGATTCGCCTATAGCCATTTAACAAGCCAAGCGTACTTGAAGTTGTCTAAATACTGAGCTTGTTCAGCCTCCTCTCACCTGAGGTAGGGTAACCTTGCCAGACAATATGCCAAACTGCAGTTCCATCAGCCACGCGTACTCCAGAGTGTCGCTGTCGGGTGGCAGGCCCAGCCCTGAGAACATGGCATGTCCGCGGAGCTGAAATCCTGACAGACTCAAGTGACCCTGGGACAAGGGTTGATGAAACATACCACGCTGGGGGTACAACAAGATAAAACATTAATCTCTGGGGACTAATGGAACACGAAACCTATACGTCATACCAACATTATACGTAAGTTGGGGAGCCGGGGTGGCGCAGTGGTTAAGCACTTCACCTCTCACCTTTGTGATCCAGGTTCGATCCCCGGACGTGGCGCCATATGTGAGTTGAGTTTGTTGGTATCTCGCCCTTGCTCTAAGGGTTTTTGTCCAGATTCTCAGGTTTTCCTCCCTCCACAAAAACCAACACGCTAAATTTCAATTCGATCTGTGGATTATCCAGGTCCTGGCTTTGATCAGCCTCTTATGGTTGTTTCAGGTCCCGTTAGAAATTCAGTGTTTAAGTTACACTACAGACCATCATAATCGGTTAAATGTTAACTGTGGAGTTGGTTCTATTGGTAAAAGGTGTCATTCTTCAATCTCGGATTACAAGTGGAGAGGCATTATTCACCTGGGAGGGGGAGGGGGGAGCATTCTTGTGTATGACGTAATATATACGTGCGTCGGTACTGGGTAAGGATTTGAACCTAATTCCGATTCCCAAGCTCGGTTTGACGATAACTTGGAAATCCTGGTTTTGGAAATCCTGGTCTCGTAAAACCACTCCCTTGGATATGCATCGTTCTATTAATGATTAACCATTAAAGGTTAGGGTGAAATGTGGGGGAGGGGTGGGGTTTCCCAGAAACAGTGACTGATCCGGCCGCACACACCTACCCCATTTATGATACAAGTCCCCACCCACCCCCCACCAAAAAAAAAACACGACTACTCATTCCTCATCAAATCATACGTTTTTAATACCAACTCAGTAGTCTAGAAGTTAGTAAATCAAACAAATGATTACCCTTAATCCTGGATTAGCTTCATCGGGGTTTGCGAAACTGACCCAGGTGAACATCTTACACACCTAAACTTTGACATTTTGTAACAGGTGCTATCCTTTAACCCAATTGCCTTTTTCAACTTTTCCAAACTGTCACTTCCTTCTCTCCTAATCTGATACTCATAAACCAGTACCCAAGAGATCATCATCATCATAATATTCCTACCTCATTCCCATCAGAGACTAGAATGGTGATTGGCGTGAGATGCAGCTGCAGCCTCGTTTCCGTATAGGTCTTGTGCATCTCAAATGAGAACCTCTCCATGATGAGCAGTGGGCACGTGGACTCATTAACCCCACAGTGCTGGGGAGTGAAATGGGTATCAGAAAGACTCATTAACCCCAGTGCTGGGGAGTGAAATGTGTATCAGAAAGACTCATTCACTCCACAGTGCTGGGGACGGGTAAAAAATGTCATGGGAGAGTAATGGGTGCCACAAAGAGATGAAGAAGGGTACAGTATGTTGACCAAAAAAAGAGATGCTTAAGGGTGCGTTTACCAATTGTTTTGGGCCGTTGCTAAGTAGAATTTAAAACGCTATAAAACTCCAACAATTTGAGTAAAATAATTAATAAATCACTCAGGAACTCCTGGTAGACGGACCTTTTTATTTTGATGATGTCATCATATGATGTCATTATTACGTCATCAAGGTAGAACAATTCAATCAACTCATGATTTCTTTGGGATAGTGCTTTCATATTTGCATATATCATTGGTCTGGGTAAGGCACAAAAGGTGTAGCATGCGTTTTACGATATACCGAAAATTGATCGTTTTAGATTTTTTCCCCGTGAATTTTAACAGTTAGATGGTCATAACTTCCGTATTTTTTTTTTCCGCTAAACCCATGCTTGGCTCTGTGCAATGCAACTTCAGGACAATTTTTATGTGAAAAAGGATTGACTTTTCTTTGTTTCACGAACTCAGTTTCATTTTTTTGTGAATCCGGATGTATAATATTGTTACCAAGGCCCACGGGGCGGTCCACGGGGCACGGCCGCGTTTGGGTGGTTACAAAGCAATTATCTTTACATACATGGATTCTTGTGTACCGATGGAATTTGCGAGGGCAAAGCTAAAGGCATTGGACAAGAAAATGAAATCAGTGAAATTGAGACAGAGCTGCATTATCAGACATCTAATTCCAGCGGTTTATTCACGCAAAGAAGTCGATTTGCACCATAATCAGTCACATGTCTAACCGCCTTCCGGTTGTAATAAGCGCCGGTCTGTCGAGCGGGAGATTGCAGGTTCAAACCCCGGCCGGACCAACACTCAGGGTCTTAAAATAATTAAGTAGAAGGTGTTGCCTTTACATAATACAGTAAACGGTAGACCTTCACGTCTACTCGGATAAGGACATATAAAAATCGTAGGACTAGTGTCCCCAATTTTATACTTTACGTCGCGTCGAGGAGAAACATCAAAATCTGATTCAGTTTTCTATCCTATAGCAATCAAAACCACTGCTAAATATGTCAATTCCAGAGGAATGTCTTGCTATAATGTGTAATATCATTCGCACATGTTCGTAATCCTTATAATATTCTCCATTGATCAATAAAGAAATAATTACAAAATTCGGCAAGTAGGCCTTAGGCTTTGTTCGCCCTAAAGGAATGGTCGCAAGTTATTGGGAACTTGCTATCGTCCGTTTCCGTATTTATGTTTAACTTACGCATTTTTCACAGACATTTCCAACCTTGAACGACAATCTACGTTCTACGTTGTATCGGTCTTTGCTTCTTTATAGTGTCCAGGGTATCAGAACACTCTGGTATCAGAATATATGAAAACGTTTTGGACATTATTAACCGATTACTTCCCGGCAGTCAAGTCCCTAGTATCGTGACGAGCCGCCGTAAAAATGGAGTTGATTTCTCTTTCGTATAGGCACTGCATTTTTCTTCGCTACTTTCTTGTGAAAGTGGCTCAAAACCAAACTCTTCGAAGACTCCTCTCGCGTCTAGCTGCTCACTTGTAAGTACATTCTGACTCCCCTCATTATCAACAAGCTCTTTCCGAGCACTTTCCAAACTTTCTTTGTCGAAATCAAAAAGAAAATTAGTTTGCACTTGACACCCGAATTCCACTGACATCGGAATTTTCCCTCGTCCAGCGACCCTCCGCAGCTAGAATGGCTTTCTCGGTTTTATCGCTCTTTTTCGGCAATTATATAAAGTAAATTTGAAGCAGGGAAAGTAAAAAAAAACCGGGTTGAAGTAGCAAAAATAACTTCATTGTAACTTTTACGAAATGTAAACAAAACTTGCCATCCAGCGAATTGCAAAGCGCGCGCGTTGCCTTTTCACTAAACCGGAAGTAAGTTTTTCCCGCCATTTGCATGAGCGCGCGCGCGCGCCGACCCTTCATAGCAACGTCGCTGCTTAGCGACGAAATTGGTGAACGCACCCTTAAAGAAGCACTTTTAAAGGGGACCCTGTCAATCCACCGTACCGAAAAAGATGGAGGCTGTACATTTGACCACAATCCCTTGCGAACCTAAAACACACACGTGTAAATCCTCTATTCTCTTGAATGACAGTGTATTGGCAACAGCACTTGTACTGGCTTGTTATTAGGATAACACGTGTAAATCCTCTATTCTCTTGAATGACAGTGTATTGGCAACAGCACTTGTACTGGCTTGTTTTTAAGATTTAAAGCTCTCTATATCGATCTTATAACGGATTTAAGGTTTTAGCGCACAAAGGATTGTGGGTAAAAGTACGAGCCGTCGTATTTCTCGGTACTGTTTGAACAGAGGATTTTAGTTCTCTTGGTAAAAGCTGTCTTTCTGTATTCTAGGACGACAAATAAAAAGGTGGACTGAATTAAACCTTCAAGTTTCTTTGAAACAAAACTACAAAAATAACACCTTCAGATAGAAGAGAAATACCATGTGAATGTCCTGATATGCTTTTCAATCTTTTTCGATAGAGGATGGCAAAGATTAAAACAGATTACAAGAGCTTATTCTAGATTATAGCCTGTAGTCTACAGACAATCATAGTGCACAAAGCACCTAACCATCTTATTGCGTACGTTTTAGCTGGTATTTCATCTCTTCGCCAATCTAGTTTTACAAAGTTTAGAAAATGAATAATAAAACAATAATAAAACCTTGATCTTGTTAATTTGCGCCCACATGCTAAACCTCATCCAATAATTGCTTACTGTCAGTGTTAAATATACTCACCTTGGTAAGTTCGGTCTTGAAGTCATACAGACTGAGGTATATGTTGGCATCGAGCGGTCTGAGTGAGAACATGTTCACGGAGTCCTTAGTGGGTTCTGGCGTTACTGTTCTTTGAGGAAACACCTTCGTACCACCCTTAGCAGTCGCCAAGGACGCACACTCCTGGAATACTTGGTTGACACCGAAGTAATTCTCCTGTGAGATTGGTACATAGATATAGCGGTTTTCTATTGAATGTCATAAACCAAAACCACAGTAGAGCAGATTTCGTATGAGTGGGTCAAACTACGGAAATGACTACGGCACGGTTACTGTACGGCATACCGTGACATTGAAATGGGTTCCCTATTGTTTTTGTCCTGCTGATCCAATCAAATTACAGAAATACGGTATAGCACAGTTACAGTACGGTTACACTCAGTAACAATTTTATATGTTTGAAGTTACAATTCATGATGAGTGAGGTTAACTCAATTAAGTATCTAGAAGGAGGAAAATGAAATATAAATATAATCGTAAGTAAAGATGAGAGGTGACGAACTATTAGGAAAATAAACACTGGTATATAATCAACTAAAGTCGACTGAGGTATGCTAACTCTGACGAAGGGCTAGCGCTCGAAACGTTAGCTGCTACTCGCTTTCCACAGCGGTTAGCATACCTCAATCGACTTTAGTTGATTATATACCAGTGTTTATCTTCCCCGCCGACGCAGACCAACACTAGTTTTTTAAAGGAACTAGTTACCTATCGTATTAGGAAAATACCCTGCTAGCAGTGGTTTCTTTCAGTCTATTTTTAAGGAATTTCTTTGTACATCTCTCAATTCCAGAGGAATTTCCCCCAAATTTTGATACCATGGTATGTAATGAAACTTCGTTTATAATTTGTTCTGAAGTAATTAATAAAATAAGTATGTTTATCAACCTGATGTGTCTGGTAATAATGAATATTGGAAAGAGGAGTGAAAAATTTGGTGAAAGGTGTTGCTTCAGCATTGTGCCAACAGTCATGAATGCTATCACGTGGTTGTACTGGGTGGCAACAAAATCTTAATTCATATACTTAAAGGCACTTGTACAAGATCGGTAGTGTTATAATTAGCAAAACCTGGTTGTAAAATGCAATCACGTGGTTGTACAGGTGGCAACAAAATCTTAATTCATATACTTAAAGGCACTTGTACAAGATCGGTAGTGTTATAATTAGCAAAACCTGGTTGTAAAATGCAATCACGTGGTTGTACAGGTGGCAACAAAATCTTAATTCATATACTTAAAGGCACTTGTACGAGATCGGTAGTGTTATTAGCAAAACCTGTTTGTAAATGCTATTTCCCATCTCCAATCGATTGTTGATCTTTCTAAAACTGCGATTTCAAGGTTGTTTGCCATCCAGTAAAGCCTTACCCATGGGTCCATCGCCATTGAAGTGATATATCAGCACGTGACTGTTTCCCGCAAAAGACATATCGTGGATAACTCTCGGTAAAACGAAAATCGATTGCGCGATGGGTTAAAACAGTGTTTGGTTTTAGACGGTTTAGAACTTGATTTGCTGGTAGGCAAGTGTCATTCTTGGAGATTACGAATTTTAGTGGGATAATACCGCAGAACAACATATATTGCAATCGTACGGTCGTTATTTTCGACATGAATTGAAGAACTACAGTGAAAAATATTTTAATGGGTAATCAGACTCATACAGAGCAGACTTTGTAGCCGTAATGTATTCTGCATTGTGATTGGATCAGAATGATACAAAAACAGTAGAGGGAAACCATTTCAATGTCACACCATACCGTACAGAAACCATTTCAATGTCACGGCATACCGTACGGAAACCATTTCAATGTCACGGCATTACCGTACGGATACCATTACAATGTCAGGGCATACCGTACGGAAACCATTTCAATGTCACGGCATACCAAACGAAAACCATTTCAATGTCACGGCATACCGTACGGAAATTATTTCAATGTCACGGCATACCATACGGAAACCACTCAATGTCACGGTATACCGTACAGTAATTATAAAGCCCCGGTCAAACGAGCATGAGAGCACATGACAGTTGAAGAAAACTGTCACCAACTCTCATGAAAATTTGAACAGGTTCCAATTCAATGAAAGCGCATGAGAGATGACGAGAGTCGATGAGAGTTGTACACTACATAATACCTTAATTCCAGCCAAGATTTTGAAAAGGGACCCAAACAGACGTAATGCCGCAGGCCCCGCTTCCAGCTCCAGTGTGATAACGTCCGGCTCCATATCTGTTGGTTCCCACAGCAGGCACTTTTCTCTGGAGATATCATATTTGGAGTTCGGGATAATAGGGTGATACATGTACCCTAAGGATAGGCCCAAGATTGGAACAGACATCGTATCCACCCAGCCTCGGGTAATATCTGTATACCTCCGGAAAATACTGCTAGTCGTTTCATCTGTAGCTCCACTCGGGCCAGTAGTTTCGTCCGCGCTATCGACCCCTTCTTCTGGGATAGCTGTGGTGGTGGATGACCGTGAGCGAACCCCCTGGGTCTGGGAATGTCGCTTGTTTGAGCTTCGAGCCAGTGAGAGGAAGCTACGGCGTAGAGTGTCGTACTCAGGTAGACATACTCGGGCCACCAGCTTCTCGACCTGAGCCGATGTGATTAGATAAAAAGATTATTACAATAAACAGACAGGTGCTGACGACCAGGCCGACCAATTCAATAAAACGTTTACACTTGTAGTTGAAGGGAACCTCGGCTGAAAAACAATGTTTGCTCCCAAATGTTCCTTATAGATGCCTAAATACATTGCTGTGTTTGTCTCCTGTAAATTGTATACTAGATGTCAGTTATGGACTGATTTTCCTGTCCATAAAACTCATTTGAATTTCCTGCACGTCGCCATCGGCTTGGATCTTATGACGTCACACGGTTGCCTCTATTGTTAGAAAACAATAGCTCTTTTGTTGTGTAACAATAGAGGCAGAACTGTGACGTCATGAGATCCTAGATGGCAACGTGCATCATATTACGAGCTCCCAAGGAGAGGAATCGCTCACTTAACTAATTCATGAAATGACAATATATACTAACTAAAACCCTACCCTGAACCATAAAAAACCCTAACCGGTCAGTAAACAAGATCTTACCCACCTAGAGCTAGGGTTCTCAAGAAAAACTTCTCAAGAAAATGGTGAGGTAAAAATTTTTGAGAGATTTTCTAGAACTCGAACCCCGCTACTCCTACTCGTAAGGCAAACGTCGCAACCACTACACTAAACAACCATCGTCACTCAGTCGCTGTCAAATTTACCACTGCTAATCTATGTACTTTTAGCCAATCAGAATGAGTGAGCGATTCCTCTCTTTAGGAACTCTGGTAAAATTCAAATGACTTGTGGACATGAAAATCGGTCTATAAATAACAGCTAGTGTACAATTTACAGAAAACAAACACAGCAATATATTTGGGCATCTATAAGGAACATTTACTTCCTGCATAACAATGGACAGATTTGTAATTTACAAGTTTTATTGAATTGGCTCCAAGAGGAGAAACCTTCTACTCAGCAGGCACTACTGCGCATGACCGAAAACCACGACTTGATCCTGCACTCGTTCTTAACCTATTCATTCTAACTTCCAGACTGCGTTGCAATCATAATTGGGCTTCCATTATATCAGTTTTATATAATACTTATTAAGTTGGCAATTTGTGAAAGTTTATACAGTAGGTGGGGCACCTTACAACGTGTAAAAAGAGGTTATTACACAGAAAGTTGTGTAATACGGCTGGGTATTTTATTTACGAGTCAGATTTATTTTTTCGAGCCTGAAACGCGAGAAAAAAAATAGAATTGACGAGTACAAATTCCCAGCCGTATTACACAACTCTTCATGTAATAAATTGTTTATTATACGACGGCTAACACGAACAAAAAAGGTTTGTTTTCGCTTACCTTACTGCTCTGTTTGAAGAGAATCTCGAGAGAAGAAATCTCTCGGCCTCAGTTGAAGAATTGAAGTCCAATGTCTGGGGCGCCGCGCACTGAAAAATTTGTTTCCGTGCGCTAAAAGCTCATTGGCTGTTACTCAAACAGGCCCATTTCGATTGGCTCGCATGCTTACAAAACCTTTTAAGTGTTGAATAAACCTGTACAAACCTGTTCGCGACCCATGTAATACGGTCTCATATTTGCACTCATTTTAGTTTTAGCCAAGTCGTATAATAATTCGTTTTATTTCATACACCCCAGTACTTGGCAAACGCAAGACCATACCGTACCCTCTCTTTACCGTAAGTCGTAATATACCTAATTCGCTCTCTAATTTGTCCCATTACAGATCACCTGACTGCACCCATGAGTAATGTTTCTGTTTCTCTTTATCCCAAGAGAAATGCATAACTTTCTCACAACTCGGGAGAAAAAAGCACTGAGTTCTCTGGAGAAATACCAAATGATCTGTAATGGAACAACATTGAGGTGAGCGAATTAGATCTATTCGCACCCAATAGAAACCCACTTAAACCAACGTCAAAATTACAGTCTATCAACTATGTTTACCATCTCGAAACATCTCTAGAAAGCATTTTATTTTTATTCAACGTCATTAAGTTGCGCTCAGTGTACAGAAGTAAGACCTATGGAGTTGTATACAGTGTACCTGCAAGAAAAACTTGATTTCCTCTATCTCCGGTAAGAATCTGAGAAACTGAAGCACAAAGGTCAGGTCAAACACCTCGCCACAGAATGCAAGTTCGGCTGAAATGAAAAAGAAGAGTTAAATGGAGACAGGAACAAGCTTGGTGAGCTTCAGAACTGTGGTGTTATTGCACCTTGTGACGTGATCTGTGCACCTATTTAACAAATAGATTCCATTCTGCCACGCGTTTGTCTTCCTATAGATGCACAGACGACGTCACAACGTGAATAGAATAAAGAATTGCGCCACGAGAGCAAGTCGAATGATGTAACTGATGTTACACGTTTCACTATAAATTTCACGTTTCACTATAAGAGGACAGACGCACAGCTGAATGGCATCTATTTGTTTTATGTAATAATCGCAAACTAAAACTATGTAAACATCCAATCAAAACGAGTTGAGAAATTGGTTGCGCGCGTTCATGACGCCATCCATGTGTGTGTCCTCTAATACACCGCGGCAAAACGTTATGCTCCGCTGGCCGAAAGAACGAAGGCTCTGGTTTCAAATACAAGTTTCCGAGAGCTTAAACTTTTTTAGTAAATAATTGCTGCGACCTACATTGTGCCTCGTTATCATTTCATCGGAGCAGAGAACTGGTAACTACAATCCGTGCTTTCGGTCATTGGCCTTTCGCCATTTTGTATAGCGAATGAGTCCTCAACTATACCCACAATAATCCTCGCTTCTATCGCTTTAGGTAAGTTATTGAAACATTCTATCAAAACATTAGGATGCTGTTTACTGCTTTGGGTTGTGAAAGAAAACCCTGTTTCCTCGGTGAATGCGGATTGTATCCGAGCAGAGTTTCTGTGTTTGATTCCTTTCTCACCAGAGTAACAGATGATACGATCAGATGTTTTCCCGGTGCTGTGGGAAGGCTAGAAGGATTAAAGAAGGAACGCTTGACCCATTGTGTTTACGCATTTAATGCAAATGATCAAACTGAAACAATCACAAATGAACTGGGTCGTCGCACAGTCGTGACTGTCGATCTTCACACGCTGTAACGTCCTCTGTACAATTATACGACAACAAACAAACGGGAAAATATAATCTATTTGTTTTATATAACAATTGCCAAGCTTTTTTAATGAGAGAAACACTGAAAAAAAAAAACTGAATGCACGCTGTCGACAATAGCGATCCCTCACTACATTTCAATGTACTGCTGCGATCTCGTATAAACGTATACACTATTCAATGCACCACGGACGTTCAGCGGATTATAACTTAAGAAGTAAAATACATTATCAATAATTAATCAACTAAAGGTTTTGAGATAACCTCGGAAATGGTTGTCTCCCCTACATGAAGTGTCGATGGCAGATTCAGGCCATTTATTTACTTGTGCACTAATATCACTAGGAGTCAGATTATTAAACTACAATTTCATATACTCTACTGCTTGCAGCACTTCACTTTTGTTAGAAATCTCTAGTTTTATAACTTAGTAAACTCACAGTGAATTACAAATTAAGAAAACTTCAACCTGTTAAAGTCTGAGGCTTAGCTTTTAAGTAGTTTTCTTGTTTTTCGCGAAACATTTCACGTACGTACTTAAAATTAGAAACAGGGGTGATTGCCTCTGGTTTCTTTTAATTTCGGCGGGAAACCGCATGTGCGAGACGTTTTGCCGCGGTGTAGTCCTCAAATAACACATGGCTCTTGACCAATCAGAGCGTGCGTTTCGGACTGATTATTATATAAAAGAGGGCAGACCCGGGACAAGTAGCCTGCTTTCAGGCGGTAGCTGGTGTTTTTTTCGCGCAGCAAACGGATCATCGAAGCCGGGCCGCCATATTGGCCGAGCGTGATTGAGACCTGGGATCAAATGACAAATGGAGGGAGGAGGGGGAGAAGCAGAAAGGAAATACCGCCTGCCCGAAAACCCCTGGTTTCTGAGTACAAAAGTTAGATCCCGTCCACCAGCGGACGGGGTATATGATTCGCTGAAACTGTGTCAATCAAAGCTTATCGCGGCAAGTGTTGAAAGCAATAATAATAATGGCCATATTTATATAGCACCATATCACCACAGTCTCATGGCGCTTTTACATATTACTGATATATCCTGTCAGTGAATTATTTCGGACTGCTTTTTTACGGCGCTAATAGCTGCGAAGCAGTTTACAATGTCGAGTGTGTGGTTAGTGCAATGGCCAGGCTGCTGTACCGGGTGACGATCCCCTGCAAGAACTGAAAGGAATAAGTGTAGCCTGTGAAGCGGCGTAACTAGAATAAGTGTTGTGTACTGAGCTTGCAGTTGATAAAATATGGCGAGTAATACAAAAAGCTTTGTCTTTTTTGAAGACTAAGGTGAAGTACCCTGGTTCCAGAGGTTTTCTAGAGAGAACAGCCACGGAGAAAGAGCCGCGAAGGCGGAGATCGGCGAACTGCGAGAGGTTTGTTGTCGAGTTCTCTTTTCGCAAGTTCGTAAACCGTAAATATCATACTCTTTCCAAAGCGCCAGAAGATCTTTACTTAAAAGTAGGCTCTGTATATAGCTTCCTCCTGCTCCGTTTTCAAAGTTATCTCCTTCGCCTTTACCCTGGTTCCAGAGGTTTTCTAGAGAGAACACAGCTGCTCGCTTCTTTCTCTGCGGCTGGGTAAGGTACTTTGGAAACGGAGCAGGAGGAAGCATAACAGAACCTAGGCTTCTAAGTAAAGACGTTCTGGCTGTGCTTTCGACAGGCTTTGGAAAGAGTATGATATTTAAGGTAAAGAGAACTCGACAACGTACCGTGATTTAATTCGCCACTGAAAAGTATTATTGTCGACCAAACTGCAGAGATGCAATCCGGCTATTGACTTAACGGCCGTTGAACTAGGAAATAATCAGAAACCGCCTCAATACATTTATGCAACGGTCGTCCATTTATTTTGGCAAACATTCTCTAAAATGGACTTCGACTTCTCAGAGAAAGAGCTTCTCGTTTCTACTCTCGTTAGAGTTGACGTTTCTAATTGACCAACGGTCGTCCATTTATTTTGGCAAACATTCTCTAAAATGAACTTCGACTTCTCAGAGAAAGAGCTTCTCGTTTCTACTCTCGTTAGAGTTGACAATTGTACTTTGCACTCGTACTTTGTTTGTCCACGAGTTCTTCAATATCGAGTTTTGACAAAACATTGTCTCCATCAGAGTTTTCTTTGAAGTTTAGAGATTTTTTCGATCCTGTATTTGTCCTCTGAACTTTTTTTTATGCGAGCTTAATTATTTTAAGGAAGGAAGCAGCCGCTTGTATCGCACCTCTTCTGGTTCGCCGGACTGTGTTGCTGCGGTGCTGGACTGCTCTCTATCAATGGCTTTTTGAAGCAGCTTGTAATGTTGGTATGTATTTCGGAGGATAAATTTGCAGACTCTTTGAGAGACTGATGGGGCGAACGCAACAAACTAAAACCGAACTGTCTACATATATATGTTGTGGTTCAATTATATCTTTGGTTCAAAAATTTTGAACCAGTACAAATTTTTTGAACCAGTACCATTTTTTTGAACCAGTACCATTTTTTTTTAATCAGTTCAAATGCTTTTTTTAGCTCAGCCGCAGCTGTGATTATTCTGTAAAAGTCGGCTCGGTTGACACAGTTTGTTCAGTTTCGGCAAACGATTTCACACGGGCGTAGAGGGAGGTTGAGTTTGCGAGTTTTTCTTGAGAACCCTAGCTCTAGGTGGGTAAGATCTTGTTTACTGACCGGTTAGGTTTTTTTTATGGTTCAGGGTAGGGTTTTAGTTAGTTTAAAATTCCCAGCATAATTTTCCCACAAGTAGCCCAAGCTGAAATTCGCTGTAATATGGCACAGACATAGTTAAGGAACACAAGAAGACACTGTATAGGTTTTTGTCGAGTTTTATTCAAGATTTACGTTGTACATGGAAAACTAAAAAATTCCATACAAATGCTGTTAAATATTATACAGACCGTGTTGTCGTCCATGTAATTTTATTTCCAAGTCCGATTTTGTTAGCAGTGCGCATGTGTGAATAAAATTAAGAGACTGGAAACAAATTAGCATAAGTAGAGGGACTGTGTTCGACGATTAGTCACCTATAGAATAAACGGTGGTGTAAAAATTAACAAGCGCTTCTGTGGCGCAGTGCGTTAATCGACTGGACGTTCCTCGTAATACTGTCTCAAGTTAAGCCCGACCGGGCGAGGTTAGTAAGTGGATGGGTAAGTGGGATGGGGGATGGTAAGTGGGATGGGGGATGGGGGATGGGACTGGGGAAGAGAGGGTTGACAAAAATTATTTTGTAGGGGAGGGGTGGGTGGATTTCTTTTTTCTTTTTAGAAACTTGAAAAAATGAACCAGTTCAAAATAATGGTACTGGTTCAAAAAAATGGTACTGGTTCAAAAAAATTGTACTGGTTCAAATATATTTGTACCAGAGGTAATAATTGAACCACAACATATATTCTAAAGTGGTACTGTCGCAGTCCTCTCCATGGAGAACTTTGAACAGAAATAGCTGGTTTTATTGAAATTTCGGTATCTGAGAACCAATTGACAATTTTACCAACATTTTGCATTGCATTTGACAGCGAGCGAAGTTTGTTTTGAATTGCAATCAAACCATATCAAAATTGGCAGGCTGTCACACGTCGACTCCTATTGGTCAATTAAGAATGGGTTACAAGTTAACGGAAGTCATGTGCGTGGTGGGCGGATATTCAGAAACCAGGGGTTTTCGTGCAGGCGGTCTTTCCTTTCTGCTTCTCCCCCTCCCCCCTCCATTTGTCATTCGATCCCAGGTCTCAATCACGCTCGGCCAATATGGCAGCCCGGCTTCGATGATCCGTTTGCTGCGCGAAAAAACACCAGCTACCGCCTGAAAGCAGGCTATGGGACAAGTTGACATATTATTATTTTATACAATAATTTGCGAAAAGAGATAAATGTATCACGATTTCGTGCAAAATGACACCATCCCGAATAAGATGATCCAGGATTAAGGGTGACAGAGTTCGATTTGCTAACTCGTGGACTAGTGATTTGGGATTAAAAACGTATCGTTTGATGAGAAATAAGTAGTACCTTTTTATTTGTCATCCTAGTACACAGCAAGACACCTTTTACCAAGACAACCAAAATCCTCTGTTAAAACGGTATATATTTCATGGTAGTGTTTCGTTCCATACAGTCTCCCTGCATAATCATTTTCTCTACTGTTTCACAGTATTGTACAGGGAGACTATATGGAACGAAACACTACCATGAAGTATATACCGTTTAAACAGTACCGAGAAATACGACAACTCATACTTTTTCCCACAATCCTTTGCGCGCTAAAAACTTTAAATCCGTCATAAAATCGCGGAAGAGAGGTTTGAAATCTTAAAATCAAGCCAGAACAAGTGCTATTGCCAACACACTGTCATTGAAGAAAACAGAGGAGTTCTTTGTGTTATTTTGACTCTGTTAGGTTCGCAAGGAATCGTAGTCAAAATTAATGTACAGTCGTCATCTTTTTCGGTACGGTAGATTGGGCTGAGGTTCTCAGGTCTGTACTATAATACCACATGGATATCGATCAATCAGAGCATACAATTTACACTGTTTCTTACATAAACCTGATAACTCACCGTTCTCTTGTCGGTTAGAGGAACACTCGATGTAGTTGTACTGATTCGCAATCCATATCATCTCAAAGTCATGGAGTACGATGTTAAATTGCCATTCGTACGGCACAAACGTCAGTAGGTCGGCCCGGTAGTTAGCTGTCCAGTCTTCGATCATTTCTATGAATTCAGATGAACACGATAATAAACACGATGATTAAAGTGGAAAGCGGAAGATGGGTTTGTCATAAAATAAAAAACAGATTTTCTATTTCTGTTGGGTACAAAAGAATAAGAATAGATCTGTGATTCCTCATACTGAAGCTTTCCTACTAGAAATGTTCACTAGGCAATGGTTTTGGTGACCGAAGTTGGTACCAATCATGCAGTGCCAAAACAGACCCAAATGTAAGGTGCCATTACTGGGTCAAAAATCGATCCATGTAAGGGGCAAAATGGCCCTTAATAATAGGTCCAAAGATGGCCCCATTGATGCAGTGCCAAAACGGCTACAAATTTGGTCTTATTTTTGGGACCGAGATGGTCCTTTCCAATTTACTGTACAGCGATTCAGGTTGTTGTCAGACAGTGGACTATAACTGATCATTTCACAAAAATATCTGATATATTCTAAACTTGGCAGGAGGCTGGTCTGATTACTGTCTGTTTCCCTCCGTTCGAGGTCGTCTCGAAAAGCGCTGTTAAAATTACTGTCCTACTAAAGTAGTCCTATTGATCTACCCCTACAATGTAGCTATGATACAATATGACAGATAGTATAAAATGCCAAGAAAATCCCTGCCAATCTTCTAGAAAAAACTTGTACATCTGCTCAGGTGGGATCTGCTTTACACAGTTATAGCTGCCTACATATATTAACATTTGCCTACATATAATAACACTGACGAAGGGTTCTCACGAAGGGCTAACTCTCGAAACGTCAGCTGCTACTCGCTTTCCATGCACCTTGATCGACTTTAGTTGATTATACTAGTGCCAAAGATGTAACGACCTTATTCGAGAAGATGTGAACGCCTAGTAACTACAACTGTATTTGCCAATTTTCGTTAGATGTGATAAACATCCTCACTCTCCCCCCCCCCCCCCCCCCCCAACTCCTCCCCCTTCAAAGAACCATACCTTGAAAATACCACTTGTGTGCAAAGATGAAGTACCATGTGACCTTGGACACGTTGACGTCACAGGTCCAGTGCTGCATCTGGTTCCATATCCTGGGAAATGACATGTGGACGGCCAGCTCAAGGGTGTCGGCCTCGACTAGCTGTCTGTATGACATACTGGTGCTAGCATCCACTCGGTACAGCTTGGTCACCACAGAGGTTGTGTAGCCGTAGTCGTTAACTGTCCATGGTTGATAGACACCGATGTGAGAGCCAGCCCCGACACAGACGTGCACGGCCCGTGTCTCCTTTTGTATTAAAAACAACAGCATAGGATAATTAATCACTCTTGTAGTTAAATAATCACCATCGACTAATATTGAGAGATAAAAATATCAAAAACTTCGCAATTTTCTTGGAAAGTTCGACTCTATGCGTGCTCATACTATACTGCGTGTTTGCCGACAGTTGGTGGCTTGGTTACACTAAATTTATAAGAGACGTCTGTCTCTGCGAGTTTGATTTAAGTGGCTGGGCAGATGATCGTCAATAAGTGTTGAAGCCAACTCATTCATGCAATATCTCCATCTCCATTTAGGTCAGCAAAGCTAATACAAGCATCACTCTAACTATAAATAAAAAATACATTATAATAAAATTAAATCTAAAATATTACAAATGCAATGACAATATACAATAATAATGATATACAATGTAAACAGAGGTTAATCTGCCTGAAAGTAATTGCTTAATTTAGTATTAAAAGAAACAGGGGCAGTTGCTATTTCAAATGGGAGATCCTAATTCTAATCCCTTACAGACAATACTGTATTCGGGAAAAAGGAATACTTTCTTACATGTTCTATGTAAACGTTACATGTTCTTTGCAGACATTTCAGTCGTAACCAGAATCTTGCAGCTACCTTGAAAACAAATTCAGTATAAAACAATCAGTGAATACATCACACATGTCTGACCTGATTCTTGGAGAACAGGATGTCAAGACTGGCGTCAGCCTCAAAGTCAAACTTGATATCCAGCCCTGTGTGGATACGCCGCTGACCAGGTTGTAACGGCTTGGTGACAGCCATCTCTTGGTAGTCCAGTGGGTAGAAGAATTTCTGAAGTGCTTCCCTAAGAAATGTGTAAACATTCTAAAAAACTGTCCCTAAAGCATGAAAATTCATTCAACAGCATTTCAACACCAACAACCTGTTCCTGAGGTCCCCCTGGAGAGTAGGGATGGTGTAGTAACATGAAAAGGAGCCTACCACCACCCCCTCCCTCTCAACTCTGAGACACAAGTCAAATTCTTGCTTAGGTTGTGTGGGGGCTAGTTTGGTTGGCATCTCTCTCATTCCAAGGGTTTTTCAGCAGCTCTAATTCTCACCAACCCTTACCTTAAACAAGTCAAACTCAACAATAGGCCTTTTGCAGGAAACAGTTGTGCTGATATACATGTATCACTTCAATAACGAGTGAATTGAACTCGCGATACCATGGGAAAGGCTTTACTGGATGGCAAACAATCTTCACAAATGCAGTTTTAGAAAGATCGATAATCGATTGGAAGTGGAAAACACATGTACATGTAGCTTTACAAACAGGCTTTGCTAATAACACTACCTATCTCATACAAGGGCCTTTAAATAAATGAAGTCAGATTCTTTTGCCATCCAGTACAACCATAATTATGACTACATCCTGCAAAAGGCCCATGTGCTTCGAATGTATCAATACATGAAATATACATGTATGTTGGCTTCCTGAGGCACCTGTCATTCAGTTAAACAGTCATGGAAAGGAATGGTGAGCAGCACATTACCTTTGTCTGTCCACCCAGGGTCCATAACAGATAGATGTACTTTTGACGAACACTATCTCCATACCCCAGTTAGGATCAGAGTCTGGGATTTCCTCTTCACCAGTTCCTTTGCTTTCAGGAACAAAACCTGAAATGCCAAATAAAGCCAGATAAGCACTCCTATGCCTAAGGGCCTGGTGTAGTCAGTGTGAAATTGAACCACCCTTTCTCTCAATTGAACCCCCCTAAATTTCTCTCAATCGAACCCCCTTTTCTCTCAATCGAACTCCCCTTTCCCTCAATCTAACCCCCCGTTCTTTCAATAGAACCCCCCTTTCTTCCTCCTTTTTTCGAATCCCCTCCCAGCAACACGATCTCGAAGTTAAAGTAATGATTGTAATTACTTCTCAAAAAGTTTTAAAGTAATGATAACCATTACTCTTAAAACCAGTCAGAATAATAATTATATACATTTGTCACATTCCGAATGGCGGTAGACCCGCTTTATAGTGTTGTGGTCATGACGTCTGCACTACCAAGCGCTACACGCAAATGGTTAAGAGTTTGAGCCCTAGTAGGATCACTCGAAAAAACTTTCTCTTGTTTACCTTCTCTTCTTGTTTACCTGAACCCAAGCCCTAGGTGAGCTCGTCATTTACCAGTGAACTCGTTCGAAGGTTAGGGTTAGGTTTGTGGTTAGGGTTAGGATTTGTCTTAGAGTAATGATATTAAGCATTCGAGAATGTGTTGCTCTCAGAGAATCTTGGATCCACCCCAGGTGGCCGTAGTTCCACACCAAAACGTCACGCGCATGCTCCTGTTTCTAATTTTAAATACGTACGCATATTTACGTGAAATGTTTCACGAAAAAAACACTGTTGGAAAAAAATTCCCCATCCAATGTTGATTATACTAAACTCCTGTTGAATTGACTTAGCGAAGCGAGAAGTGCACGGCCCATAAAAAAGGGGGGAAATGAGGATCATAACGGACCGAGCAAACAGGTTTACAATTAAGATGTTTATTATTTAACTATAGCTTTTTCATTTTCTTTGAGACCAGAAGTGGCCGGAAGGCCCATAAAGGAAGTTATGGACCGTAAAGCTCTGCATCATGTGATGCTCCACTTGAGTGATCTCTGACATTTGGTATCGCACGAGATTCAAATCGAAAACTTGATTGTTTAAAAATGCACTTAACAGTTTGTAAAAACGGTTCTAAAACGCTACTGACAGGCATAACTGAGAAACTAGCCTCCTGCTGTCTACTTTTACTTTGCTCATTTAAATTTAAGCTTAAGCAATTTAGTATTCTAACAGGAGAAGACTGATTACTTGCTTACTTGCTTGACTGTTCTGAATTTGAAATTCAAATTTTGAATCCCAACGTGTGACAAGGGGGAGGGTCAGTTCCCGTTTATAATGCAGGTCCTTGTTAAACTCACTTGCTCAATCTGTACCATAACTTATCATCCTCGATTTTTCCCTTCTAAAATGTACTAGAGCCCATGCACTTCACGCTTTGGCCATAAAACTGGGGGGGGATCAGTCTATAATTGAAGGGCTGTGTGCAAAAAGAGCATAAGTGTCTCCTGATCACATTCTAAATTCTCCTTCAATTTCTTTGTTTTCTAAGGGAGAATTTAGAACATGTTCAAGAGTCACTTACACCCTTTTTGCACACAGCCCTTCAATTTATGGTACATGCCTTGGGCTCGTTTAATAAGGTGTGTGTATTATAAAATACGATTTATGTCGCCTACCTGGCTCATCCTGATAATAGGTTGCCTTACATAATGCTGTCTGAACAACCACAAACCCATCACCCATGTAACGAGGAGGTCTACAGTACAAGAATATAACATTACATAATGCTGTCTGAACCACCACAAACCCATCACCCATGTAACGAGGAGGTCTACAGTACAAGAATATTGTATTTACTCCCATTCTCTGCCGTTTGAACCAATCAACTGACTTTGGATTTTCAATAACAACACCGGTGTACCAGCGATTCGCCCCCTGGGGATCTCCAATTGAAAACATTTTGGGCTGAACAGCTCTGCGTTTTTTCTCAGGCCCCCTTGTCTTGTCTTAGTTGCATCCTCTTTGTATGTTAAATACAGTCTCCATACTATGGTCATCTTTATTGAGCGAGAAATCCTACACAAACATGTTATGGTGTTCTTGGCAGCCTCGTAAGCCAAAATGCAGTGTGAGCAAATATCAAAGAGTACTTATTAGTGCTTTTGGCTGTGGTCACCTAGAACTCCTCCACTCCAAAGCTGATCTTTATCCTGTGCGGTTAGAGGTTTGGTGGCATTTGGGCACTTGCTGTACCCCTCTTGTCAAAGACCTCTAGCTTTTCCCTGCAGAACCTTTCAGCATTGGACAAACTCTCGGTCCTTTGTAATGGAGTGCTTCACCTGGTTTTTCTGAAGATGTCTATCGAGAGCGACTAACATTATAACTCGTAGCGAGTCAGGCTCGTATTCACTTCCATCCCTTTTCCTGACTTTGGCAAAGAAGACTGCTAGCATTTTTCCGAGCTCCTCAGACTGGTACAGTACAGGTTGATTCTTGATCTTACATCATATAATTCATTCCACTTCATTCCATTGCAATAATTTGAATAGATATTTAGCATTAATTTTTGTCTAAAATAACTGTTTTCTTTACTAACAACTTGCAGACTGTGTACCGTATATTCTCTATATATCGATGTTGTTGTGATAGAAAGGTGCCATGGAAAATAATGCATTAATGAGGTGACGTAAGATCAATAATCGACCCAGGCTTTTTCTTACACAGTCATGGGTCAGGAAAGGTCAAATTTTCACAATTTCAAACAAACGTAGAACATACATGTAGAGTATTCTATGCAAGCCAAAAATTTATTCACAGAAGTACTCAAAACCTTTCAAAGATTCATATGTATAAAAATTGCAAAAGGGGTTATGTGCACTTTAACTGGCAAAATGTTTTGGGAATCACTTGCAAGAGTTTCTGCAAGTCTATAGATGCAGGTTCTGGTTTGCATGTGGTATGTTGGTACAGCCAAATAGAGCAGATTGTGTATACTCACAGCACGTTTACTGTGCGGCACAGTATGACATTGAAGTGGTTTCCCTATTGTTTTTTGTCTTTCTGATCCAATCAAATTACAGAGTTATGGTACAGTAAGTTACAATGTACATAGCCTGCGAATACAGCCGTCTCGCATCGGGAATCACAATCAAAACGTGGCCCCCGAGACAGGATCTGGTCGCATCATTTGGTTGGTTAGTATGCCTAATTATCACATAAAAGCCAATCGAATGACGCGACCAGATCCTGTCCGCGAAACATCATCAGTATGAAATTTTCTGTCTCAAGACGCAGACGTCTCTCTCGGGAGCCATGTTTTGATTGTGGTTCCCGATGCGAGACAGCTGTATTCGCAGGCTACAATGTACAGTACTAACAGTACTTACAGTAAGGCCATATTTTTGCCTCACTCATACAAAATTCTGTTCTACATGGGCAACTTTAGGGGTATTTGTACAATAAAATCCAGAAATAACCCATCATTTCGAGATAGGAATCTCTCAAGAACTAGTATGTGTACATACTCATCTCTGGGTCCAGATGCATTGTAGCCAGGACTTGGGAAGAGCATAACTCTGACATTCCTCCCATTACATTTCACAAGGTGCATAAAATGGTCCAGGGATGAGTTCGACTACAATGACAAAAGCACATAGTTCATGAGTCATTTTCATGTACAGATTTTGCAAGTGTTGGAAGTGCCGAATAGCTCAGAGCGCTGGTCATGAATGTGGATGGTTGTGCATTCCAATCTGGCTCTGGCATTATCTGGCTCAATCCCGGTTTCTGGGAATTTACCCACCCACTCCTCCCTTGGATATGCATCGTTTTATTAATGATTAACCATTAAAGGTTAGGGTGAAGTGTGGGGGTTTCCCAGAAACCGGTAGGGACGTAAAAGCCATTGGCCTTGTCTCCCAACACTTCTTTATTTCTTTATAAGTGGGGATGTAAAAGAACATGTCATACTATTTGTGAAGAGAAGGGAATTATTACCCAGTACATCAGCCTGCTCTTATTTCTACCAACACGTCCTTGGACAAGACGTTAAATCGTATTCCTCAGAATTGGTTAATCTTGGTAATTAGCTTGTACTAGCTAGAGAACTAATAATCCTCAGTCTGAGAATAAATAAATAACTTTACCTGTTGACTCTCATTTCCACTTAATTATCAATAACTATTCCAGGTTTCTTTCAAAATGTGCATGCACAGTCTGGGAAGTGAAAAATATGACTGCATTCATCTTTCATTCTGACTTGTATAATTACATGATTCAGATCGATTTAAAAAGAATAAAAAACTGTCCTCAGAACCCTTCTTCAATAACTCAAATTATATTGTCCCCATACAACATAGTAGACCATTCTAGCAGGTCAATCATCGATTGATCGACCAGTTGATTGTTGTTCTCAAACGTTCATGTAATGAATAATTATTATTACGTCATTGTCAAATGAACAAACCGGCAATGAAACAGGGTTATGATGATTGCAGTCGATTACATGCAGTCATCCTCTTACGATCGTGGTCGATTACAGTCATCCTCTGATGGTTGGAACTGTGGAATGGTGGATCAGTCGCTCGACAATGGTCGATCGATCAGCCAACTACAGACGACCACGGTCGATCATAGTCGACTATGGTCGATCGATCGCTCAACCAAGGTCGACCACAGTCGACCACGGTCGATCGATCAACACTCAGCTGATGGAATGGCATACCCTCCCATACAGAAATACAATTACCTGTGATGTTGTGTATAGTCCTGCAGCACTCTCAAATTGGATGCCTAGAGTTGTCTCAAAAAGCTTGTTTCCAAATGCAACCTTACACTGCAAAAGAATTTCAGCTCATATTTCATTGACACTGAAGTTAACTGAAAAGTTTGAGACAGTCAAGCAAAGTACATGTATGTCAAAGGTGACCATGGTACAATGTATTTACTGTGCAACAGCTGGTCTAACAAGTGAACCTTTTGTAAAACTGTATTTGTTGTTATTAATCTTGACCTAAAAGTCACTGAATTTAAGAAAAGCCATAGTAAAAACCTCTAGCACATACTGTGTTAATGTCAAACTTGATAGCAGGAATTAGTTCCAATAGCCACAGGGGTAAAGCACTACTGCTACTATCAAGCTCTTCCTTCCTAAAAATAAAAATAACAAAAGAAAGTTCCCTCATTACAATGCAAATATACATACAGGTACATGCATGCCTACATGTACAGTACCGCCTGAAATTATTGACGCATTTACCGCGGCTTTACCGCGTGCAACGACCGCGGTAAAATTATTCTGCCATGGCCACTTACATATATACAGTATTGTTTGAAATTATTACAATGCTAATTGGGGTATATTTCTTTTAAAATGGCACTTCATGGCCATTTGTGTGTTAAAACTGACTAAAACAAGTCTTGCTTCGCTAGCATGGCCATTTTCAAGTCGCACTTCACTAACATGCCGATTTGTGTGTTTAAAATTACTAGAACAAGAAACGCTTTGGAATAAACTTTTCAAGTTTCCCTTCACTAGCAAGGCGATTTGGGTGTTTAAAATGACTAGAACAAGAAACGCTTCGGAATAAGCTTCTCAAGTCTCGCTTCACTAGCACGGCCATGTGTGTGTTTAAAATTACTAGAACAAGAAACGCTTTGGAATAAGCTTCTAAAGTCGCGCTTCACTAACACGGCTATTGTGTGTTTAAAATGACTAGAACAAGAAATGCTTCGGAATAAACTTCTCAAATTGCAGTTGTTAGACTATTGTGTTACTACCGCAGCTTTTTACCGCGGCTTTCGAACACGCTAAGTTAATTAGCCACGGCTTTACCGCGAAAAAAACCTCGGTCACACTAGTGGGTTTCCCCGCTTTCGTGGACGTTTTCCGCTCGCGAATGAATTTCAGACGAGTAGGAATGGATTTTTCTAGTGGTTTTCCCGGCTTTCATGGACGTTTTCCGCTCGCGAATGAATTTCATCGCACCATTCTTCCCTCATCCAAATATATTGCGGTTTCCCAAATAAAACGCTAGTCGTACCGCGGTCAATGGATACTGTTTGACCGCGTCAATAATTTCAGGTGGTACTGTATTTTGAGGGGGTGGGGAGAGGGGTTGTCTCATGTACATGTATGTTGCATTGATTATTGAAAGACCAGTTTGAGCAAATTCAAAAAAAGTGCTGAGAAAAAGTGAATTCTTCATTTCCAATATTTGGCAACAAACGGCTACCTTTTCATCTTCACAAAAAGATAAATCGTATGAGCCTTATGTTTTCAAGCAGAAGACTACATGAACTTTCATCCTAACGGCTGGCAGAAATCCACCGATTGCTGGCTTTTACTGAGAACCCTGACAAACACACACATGCTTTTTAAACAGATGCCATAAAATTAATGATTTTTTTGTCTAATTTGTTGTCTAATGCCTAATGCAATATGTGCTAAACAACCTTTTTGAATTAGGTGCATGTGCAACTAGAGCATGTATTGATTAATTTGATAATTATGGTAATATGTAGGTATCTCTCATATGTACAAATGTACATACCCAGTTTCTACATCTTCCTTAGGATTGATTACATTAAGAATATTCTGAGTAGACTTGGCTGCATCTAAAACAAAGAATAGAAGGACACTATACTAGTTAACACCTGTCCTGGATAGACTGTACCACTTACATGTATGTGTGCAACTGAAAACTGGCAAGATTCATTCAAGTCTTCTTAAAGGGAATCTCAGTTTGCTCTCAAAGATGATTGTTATACATGTACATGCCTAAGTCTGTGTTTGTCTCCAGTATATTGTACACTAGATGTCATTTATACACTGATTTTCCTGTTAATAAAACTCATTTGAATTTCCTGCATGCTGCCATCTTAGATTCTATGATGTCACAGTGTTGCCCCTATTGTCAGAAAACAGTAGCTCTTTTATTGTGTAACAACAGGGGCAACACTGTGATGTCGTGAGATCCAATATGTCAGCACACAGGAAATTCAAATGAGTTTTATCAACAGGAATATAGGTGTATAAATGCATCTAGTGTACAATTTACTGGAAGCAAACACAACAGCAGACGTAGGCATTTTAAAAAACATTTGAGAACAAACATTGCTTTTCAGCCAAGGTTCCCTTTAACAAGAATACAACATTCATTTGAGACTTCATACAGCTATTTTTTCTACTTTAACCCTCCAAGGCAGACTCTTTATCAGTTGAAAGGGTTGGCACAGCTCTTAACAGAAGGGAGGGTTACATCAGTGATGGAAATAGGGCGGTTTTTGATTGAGTGTCGTAAAACCAAAACCTGAGCCAATCACAGGAGCAAGTAAAAACACAATGAACCAATCACAAGCAAGTAAAAACTCAATGAACCAATCACAAGCAAGTAAAAACCCAATGAACCAATCATGAGCAAGTAAAAACCCAATGAACCAATCACGAGCAAGTAAAAACCCAATGAACCAATCACGAACTGAAGAAATTCAAAACCAATCTTGAGGAAAAGTAAATGCAATCATCAATAACTAACCAATCAAATTCAAAAGCAATCACCTATTTTTAATTACTTTTCAACATTCAATTGAAACCACTCCAATGGCTGGTGATTGGTAATAACATGTATGTATCAAATCCTACCAGCATCTACATGTATGGTGCTGAGCCCTGCCTGGGGTGGGCAAAAGTAACAATTTGCACCTTCTCAAATATCATGATCAATTCATTTTCCTTTGTTTACATTCCTGTCACATTGTAATAGTACATGCATTTTCCTTCGATGTGAATAATTAACAATATGCATTATCGCATTATAAATTATACATGTATGTAATCCTAGCAAGCTTTTCACCTCCAAAAGCATTGCTGCAGCATGGGATGGAGAACACATTCCACATATTTTTCCCTAGGATTTTTCCAGGTTTTCGTGTCTGGCTCAGCTGCAATATTGCTGTGAAAAGCTTTCTAGAATTGATCATACAGTTGGAGTTCTCATACAAGCATGAATTAATGTGAAAATTGTGTCTGAAATGAAACAATGTAAGGTGACAGGTCCAGGCCTGCAAAGAGTGTTATTAGTGCTCCCAGTATGTAGCATAGAGTGTACAGTTTATATTATGATCTGGTGTCTGGTATTATAAAATGATATGTACTGGTTATTCGGCAGCAAACTGATGAACTGTTGTGTTATGGGTTGCCTTTGGCACCCCAGAATGCCTTTGGGGCAGAAAATAATATGGACTCAATGTTCAATGTTGTTGGCATGAAGAAGTGGACATGTTTGTTTATGGTTTTGCATGAGCTGTGCAATTCATTTGGTTTAATAGCAAATAAAGTATAAATTCCTGTAGCCTTATTTAACTTTCATGTAGCAATATTTTGGGTGGTGAGCCAGAACCACAATGAACTGACTGTCTCTTGACAGTTTATATAACCCTAATTATCAGAGCAACAGCTCTCCAGGCCCTCTTGGCCTCCCAGTTAGCTCAGTGGTTAAGCTCTGGTCTGTCGTGCAGGAGGTCGTGGGTTCAAACCCCAGCCGCACCAACACTCTGAAGGTCTTAAAATAACTGAGTAGAAGGTGCTGCCTTTACATAATACAGTAAATAGTTAGACCTTCTCGTCTTTTCAGATAAGGACGTAAAATCATAGGCTCCACATCGGCCTCAAGTTTATCAGTTACACCAAACTGTCACAAGTTACTGATGTTAAATAAAGTTACTTTCCTTTACTTTACTTCACATAGGAACTTATTTCTATTTGCACTACCAATTCATGCATTCATTGTCCATGATACAAGATAAATACATTTATCCTTACCCACCTCCATATCTTTCTACTCTGAATAGATTCTCCAATTTTTTATAAAGACCAGACCTGCAGAGAAATAGCATACACTTACAAATTAATGTAGTACTGTCAGCTACAATGTACTTGTATATCATTCTGTTAAATTATACATGTAGCTGTTTTCCTTGTTAGATGAGGGGCTTTTGTTACTTTCCCATCGGAACATGGAACATTTTTCAAACTGCCTCCCAGTTAGCTCAGTAGTTAAGCTCTGGTCTGACAAGCGGGAGGTTGTGGGTTCAAAACCGAGGCCAGACCAACACTCAGGGTCTTAAATTAGCCAAGTAGAAGGTCCTGCCTTTGTGAAAAAAATCTCGTTCTCAAACTGCAAATGGTTAGACCTTCACATCTTCTCGGGTAAGGACATAAAAACAATTGTAGGTCCCATGTCGACCTCAAGTTTTTCAGTCTCACCAGACTGTCACGAGTCACCGACATTAAATAAATAAATAAAGTTGCTGTATCAACAGAGACATCTACGAGTGTTGATATTTAAAGGAGACAGTTTGCAAAAGCACAAACGTTATGGACTTGTTTGAATTCCATTTTTTTTTTTTTAAACTTACCAGTGGCTTACATTTAATTATTACCGCAGCATTGATAGTGTTTGAATGCTTGAGACAATCCACATAGCTTATTTCAGTTTTAGCATTTTCTCATATATCAATAAACAGGGGAACTAAACAGGAAATAATTCAAGGAAGTCAAAATCCCCGACTGTTTATCTCACTGTATGCACACACCGTTTAGACATGTGATCAGATCCTGCCCACTTTTATGATTGACAGACACCCATTGCTACAGGGCTGTGAATAACTTTTTAAGCACCCGTTCCTTATGACACTGCACCCATAACATTATTTTGCTTTACTTTGTGCGCAAATCTAATCGAACATAGCAACCATCTATTTAATTCTTTCGTTTGGCTGCCATTTTATACTGAAGCTGATATCAGGAAATGTGTTTTAGCTTTTAAGCATTGTGTTGGTGAAACACCAACCTACAACTTTAATGATATGTTAGTGCTCAATAGTGATTGTCATTCCCGAGTTACTTGTAATGCATGTTTTAGTTATGTTTCTCCTAAGTACACGTGTAAAGCAGAAGGTGGCAGATCATTTACAGTCTCAACTATTAAATGCTGGAACTCCCTACCCTTCTATATTAGATCATCCTCCTCCGCAAAATCTCTTAAAACTTCTCTGTATAAGCGCTGCCTGGCCTAACAATTTCACACATCTTCAAGTTTTCTTTAAGTCTTTTCGTATTTTCATTACTATTTATAGTTAGTGGTATTTATATATAGCTTTTAATGCCAAGTGAATATTGTTCTATCATAATTTTACCTTTATGCCCTTATAATTGTAATTTCATTTTTTTGTAGTTGTTTGCTTTTATTATTGTATTTATTAGCTTAGGAGGGCCACAAGTTTATTAGTGCTCCACTATTGAGTGTTACCCTCTTTAAATAAAGTTTTCATTCATTCATCCAACATCGAGTGAGCTCACCGGTGACAGGTGTTATGGGATATGACCCTTATTGACAGCCCTGTGCTATGTTCTGGCAGGAAAGTAACAAAAGCCTGTCGCATAACAATGAAAATGACAGTCTGTAATTTGTTTAAACAAATCAGTACATTTGAATGCAAGTACATGTACATGTAAAGGGGCTTATTTCGATGTATTTGTTTCAAGAACATCTCAAGTATGTTAAGGCCTGGTTTTGACATGAACGTACATGACTGTATGAGTCCAATAGTGGTGATTTTGACGAGTGTCACCATACAGCAATGCCATGACACTGAATTGGTTTCCCCATTGTTCTTGCTGTCTGATCCAGTCACCTTACGACAAAGTTACAGTGTGGTTACTGTGCAGTTACAGCTGTATTTCTTTCCTAATCAAACAAAATCTCTTCTTACTAATAGCTTGGAAGACATGATTGTAACAACTTTTTTTCAGAACAATGTATATTTACAAATGAATGCATTAACACAGTCTTATGTTATATATATATTTTATGTTAGTCTCGTACCTGCTGTAAACATGGTATTCAAAGCAATTTAACCAGATATTTAACCTTTGTTCCCCATTTTCTGGTTCTGAAAGAAAAACAAACATAAAAGCATTCAACATTCAAACCATATGCAGTTATCAACATAGCAATGAAAATGAACAGGGTAGCTAGGGGGGGGGGGGGGGGGGGGGAGGAAATTAAAATAATTGACAATCAAAATCTTCCCAACACCCCAAACATGTAAAAGACACTTCATCCAATTACCCCTCCTACTTTTCCTCCTTCAAAAAATAACATGTGTGCTGCATGCAATTCCCTTGCTGTGCAAAATGCATTTATTTTACATTTTTCATGCAGAGGTTCAACTACTAGGGAAAGGTGAACGTTGTCCACTAAAAGGGCCTTTTGCAGGAATGCAATCACGTGGTTGTACTGGGCAGCAAAAAAAATCTGACTTCATTTATTTAAATGCACTTGCACAGATTGGTAGTATTATTAGCACAACCTGTTTGTAAATGGTATTTTCCACCTCCAATTGATTGACAATGTTTCTAAAACAGCATTTAGAAGTTTGTTTGCTGTCCAGTAAAGCCTTTCCCATGCGATCACAACTGCAATTAATTGATTATTGATGTGATATATCAGCATGTGACTGTGTTTCTTGCAAAAGGTATTACTATTCATTTGAGGTTTTAAAGAAATATTATTGAGTAGTATAGTCGGAGTCAAAATGATACCACTTTTTTCTTGCACAAGGACGTCAGAAAGTGAATTCGCGCGAATTCAGAAATTCACCCGAATCCACTTTCTGACGTCCTTGTGCAAGAAAAAAGTGGTATCATTTTGACTCCGACTATACTACTAGGGTACTAAGGGTCATCCAAATTGTCACTAGACATTCTTGCACCTAAAAATCCAAACTTGATAACCTATTAGAGATATGATTAGCATATAGTTATATCGACGTTCTTCGCCCCACAACATCCTTACACCTAAAAATCCAAACTTGAGTATCTGTTAGAGATATCCTAACGTATAGTTATACCGAAGAGAGAATGGCGAGTTCAAAGCTTTTCAACGTAGGCGATGTGGTCGAAGCATTCGAAAAGGCCAAAGAAGATGGGCAATCCTATGGATCCGTCATATCGTTCGACTGGACCCATCCTAGAAACGGACCGAACGGATGCAAGTACGTTTCCGTATTCTTCGACATTGGCGATGGACCTCATCCAGCGGTCTTTCGGTTCGAAGGGGAAAAGCACGTGGGACGGATAGCACCACACAACGAAGAAGACGTAGGCAAAAAACGCGATAGACATCCTTGTCTACAATTTCAAAAATGGAACGACTTTGTACGTACGGAGGTCGATGGAATCACGATTAAGAAAAATGACAATGGAGAATTGGATCTTCCTTCCGACGACAAGCTAAGTCCTACTTTCAAACTAGTCGAACACCTAGATTGGGCTTTCGATTGCGAAGTAAGTAAACTTATCGAAGACAAAAAGATCTGCATGCGCAATCCACGTAAACGCAGTCCACCTGGAAAGGACGACACCATTATCGTCCCCAACACCAAGGTGGTTCCGATGATCCAAAGGTTTATTTCCACGAACTCCACTACCAATGCTGGATGTCGATTGCCCAACCCTATAATGAGGATGAGAGCGAAATGCGACTACAAGACTGGAACACCTAACGGTCAATTCTTTGACAAAAGTAAGTCGTACTCCGATGGGGACAACACTACGTACGAACCTCTCGTCGATGAGAACTCTAGCGGTCTTAACATCGACAACATAAGCAAACTCATCCTACCAGGTTCTATTCACGATGGTATTTGCAACGCCTCAAGTATTTGTGCAAGTAGTATGGGACTTTCATACCCACTAGATGTTGAGATCGACATAGTACGACAACCATCGAAGAAGAATAGATACGACCAACGAGACGTTTATGCCGCCAATACTAAGCATAGTGCCAGTGTGGACGCAGCCGCAGAAGATGAGTGAACGTAGGTAATGGAGAGCAAAAAAAAAAAAATGAAGAAAAGTCGTTGCATGACCCTTCTTCATTTTTTTCTTTTTTTTTTTTTTCTTTTCTATGTCCAAATTGTCACTAGACACCTAACAATCCAAACTTGATAACCTATTAGAGATATGATTACTATACTGCATATCGATCTCTTCCACTATGGATAATATATCGTGCCTCCCTCTAGAAATCTTGACTAAGATCGTAGAGCATGCAGGTCCTACGTCATTCGCAAGCATCGCAAGGGTATCAAAACGCCTAAACGGTGCCGCATCTCTCGCGCGCTACAAAGACGTAGACCAAGAGTTCCGTAGACAAGTACTATGTTTTGGTCTTAGGTCTACTAACGACGACAACGATCGAGACAAATTGGCTAGGACTTTCGGTATTTCCGCAAGCCACATCGACGATAGCCTTCCTCTTATCTACGCCAGCGATCATGGTAATCTTAATATTGTTAAGTGGCTCACCAAGCACTTACGTTTCGATAAAATGGATAGATATACCAATCATACTCTATGCGCTGCCTTAACGTATGGTCATCTTGGTATCGCTAAGTGGCTCACTAAGCACTTCCAGTTCACCAAAGAGGGTAAAGCCGTCACGTTTGCTATACTAAATGCCAGTACGAATGGTCAGCTTAATATCATCAAGTGGCTCATTCAACGTTTTCAGATAACCATAGAGTGTGAATACGTTCGTCATGCTCTACTATGCGCCTGTAGCAATGGTCATCTTGATACCGCTAAATGGCTCGTTAAGTGGCTCATTAAGAACTCCCATCTCACCATAGAGGACGAAAATGCCCTACTAGATTACTATGTGAATGCTTATGCTGCCATATAGGAAGCGATTGAATTTAACTGCACCTAAAAAGTCCAAACTTGAGTATCTGTTAAAGGAATGATTATTATACTGTATATCGATACCGAATGGTATTAGTATATGTTCTTTATTCCACGATACTAGCTTACGTTGTCATCTTAGTACGCATTAACACCATAAAGATCGAACATTTCGAAGAAGAACTCGAACGTAGACGCCGCAATGCCTGAGACGACTTGTGATTGGTTGATGAGAGGGAAGGACTCGAAATGCCCAAAGAAGATTTCGAAGACATCGAAGTTCTGTGCCCAGCACAACTGCCAAATCTCAAAAGGCTGTGCCCAATTCGTGCCATGCTCGAAGTGTGGTAAAGGATGTCGTACTAGTTACGGGCTTTGCTCAGGATGCGACCGTCTCGCCATCAAGAAGAGTTCCCATATAAGACGCGCTAAGAAGTCCAGCAAGACGCTAGAGGAAACTCCACAGCCAAGAAAGGAGGAACTTGCAGAGCCAAACGTGGTGGAACCGGAGGAAGAGCCAAACGTGGATCCAAATGAGACAGCGAAGACCGACTACTTCCGTGAGTTCGATACGTTTGCAGATTCAACCGTGGTGGAAGCGGAGGAAGGTTTCGACGAGGCTCTCACCCGTGCGTTCGACAGGAATGCTTCGATGAGGCTCCTAGCCATGCGTCCGACGGTAGCATTGACCGCGGAACCAAGAGTGCTGGAACCAGAGGAAGGTCTCGGAGAGTCTCTCAGCCATGCTTTCGACGAGGTGTTGGCTGCCTTGAGGAGCGAGAAGGACGATTAGGAATAGCCACAAAAAAAAAAAGAATGAAGAAAGTCGTTGCGTGACCCTCTTCATTCTTTTTTCTTTTTTTTTTTTTCTATTAAACGTATAACATCTATAGTTGTATCATGGACGAGCTAATCAGATTGTTTGGTCCTGGAATTTGTAGAAGCCTGAATATCAAACCACAAGTGGAACATATTAACACCAGTGAAACATGTTCTGATTGTCTCTGCCCCTTGGAAATACAAGGAACGGAATTCGTGTGTCCCACATGTGGTCTTGTTTCCGAGGTCGAACCATGTGAAGAAACTAAGATCGATATTACTACTACTCGACTGCGTATAGTAGGTCCGGACGGGTTTCAGTATCAAAGTGATCTAGACCGCGCAAAACCAAAGCAAAGCGATAACACGGAACTGCAACGACGAACGCTCCTACAAGAACTACGAGCATACAACACTATTTACAAACAAAGTTATGACCTATCGTTCCCTATGAACACGTTAGGAATCGTAGCCGACGCATTTATCCAAGTAATGAAAGTTCATCCCAAGCGTAGCGATGCTAAGAGAAATATTTTAGCTGCTCTACTCTACCATGCGTGCATACAATGTGGGTTCGTACGAACTAAAGGTGAGGTTGCTCGCTTCATGCAACTAAGCAATAAAGGCATCCATAGTGGAGAGGTCTTTATACGTTCTCTGTGTGACGACGATAAGATCGATGTAGACTTGGATGCCGAGCGCATAGTTCCTCACATTGCAACGACTTTCCTTAAACTCGAGCCTCAAGGAGTACCTATAGACGTTCAACAAATAGTCCACGAGGTTGTTACTACAGCGATAGAAAGCAATATAGGCAGATCGGTAATTAAGACGAAAGTTGTTGGAGCAAGTTACGAGGTGCTACGTCGTTTAGGATCGTCTATGTCTCTTAACGAGGTCATTGGGCGATGTGACGTATTTGGAAATTCAGTCAAGCGTTTTGTCAAGGAGTTGTCTTCTTACCATTCCCACTTCGAACCAATCTACACTAGGCATGGGCTAACTAGCGATAGGACTTAGCGAAGTGAAAGTGAGAACCATGTTCGTTCCTTTCATAGGAAACGTCGATCCTTACCCTACTAAGCTGCCAAGTTTTTCTCGCATTTCCTTTTGCACTTCTTGTTTGAGTTCGGCTCGAACCCGATCCGGACTTTTTTCACCTATGGAAGTCTCACGACGAATTTCAGACCTCATGATCTCATATTTATTTGCTTCGTTCAGGATGAGACTGTATTCGGAGTCGGATATGTTTTCATCGCGTAAGGCCTTCGATACTAGATCGCGAATCGTATTGATTTTCGCCTTTGCCAACATAGTTGTCCTTTCATGCTTAGAAACCTTCATTCCTAACTTCTTAGCTCCAAGGGTCGTAGATGCTGAAATTAATCCACATAGCCCACCAATAACTCCAAGTGGTAGACCAATCACTATTCCAACCCCAGTCAACGCTACGCCCAATCCAGATCCAGATAAGATCACAGATAGACCTCCAGTTACCACTGCGATACCATGAACTATTCCTTGAGAACGTGCATATTTCTTGCGCACACCTTCGTAGTGTCTTTCTTGAACTTCTATGTCCGAAAGCGTGTCTCGGATCGTTTGCAGTCTAAAGTTCTTTCCAGTGTCACTAGCAATCTGTGGATAGATACTTGGTGCTGATGGAAACGGTTGAATCGAATCGCCTTCCATTGTACGTTATACATATAACTTACTCAAGCTTCAACACGTACAGTATGGGTCGACCCTGGAAGTCTATCAGATTGCCTTTCTCATCGAGAATTGTCAGACGAAGACTGCTTTGTATCGTACCTAGAGCTTTGACAGCTAGAGGTTGTAGTGAGGCATACGTCGCTTTCACAAATCTATCGCCTCGGATATGTATTCTACTTAGGACTTTAGATTGCTTTCCATCTTGAATCGAGAATCTGGAATCCACCACGTCGCAGCAGATATGCGCTATATCGATTTCATCTTGGATGGACACTTCGTGCACACCTACTTTTAGTCGCGTAGCAATCCCATCTTTATTAATACCCATCAGTTTGCAGAGGTTTCCACTAAGTAGGATCGATTGCTTGACTTCTAGGTTCCAAGCCCTCCTATGATGGGGTTTCTCGATTTTTATGATGTCAGCACCAACTGCAGGCGCAAAGAATTGTCGAAGGCTCGCCATAGTGTGGTTTCCCTTAGGAACGTCGTACGGAAACCCTATGCCTTCGGTAGACCACCAGAAGGTAGCATTCTCTGCTAGGTTCCACCAACTATTCTCAATAGTGACCTCGACTAGTGAAACGTTCTGTATGAGAATAGGGTTGTCGAAGTAGACAGTATGGTCGGCCAATGTTGTGGTGATATATAAGAGAACCATCTTATATGTTGAAGGTATAACTATACATACGTATAGCTTCAACATGACAGATGCATGGCAACAGTTCAAGTACCTATTTCCTAATGCCGTACTTAGTTGGTTCGAATCTACTTCCGATAATGTTAATTTCATTGATCGGGGAATGTCTCATCGCGTGTTCACGGAGGAAGGTCCTCCTACTAAGACGGGAGGTGGTAAATTGATGGGGTGGCTCGGTCGCACTGGTAAGGCTCTAGATGTAGCACTTGGTGGTAAGTCAGTTTACGAGAGCGTAATATTCGCACGGGAACACGAAGGTCTTTCCAAACACAATTGGATAGAAGAAAACGATAAGATCGCAACGTTGAATGCAAATCTATTAGCGAAGTTCAAGAAAAGATACCCACATGCAGATCTTCACAAGTTCTATGCCTCTACGGAAGTGAACGGTCCAGGCAAATATTCGACGAGTATTTGGTTTCGAGATGGAGATTCTAGCTATGTCGTTTACGGCGATGATGTCTCAAAGTTATCTGCAGTCACTCAAAGACGTATCGATGATGCATTGCAGGGAATGGTTGATGGTTTCCCATCTACGTTGACACTAGATAAGAGTGCGAAATATCCTATTCGAGCAGTTCCTTTTACCGAACCGGCACAAGACATAGATCTCACCAAGTTATGGATATACGTCACACCTACGAAGAAGTTCGAAGCAGGCGTTCCAAATATATTCAAGGAGATCGTTGTAAAGCATACGACAGCAAAGGAGTCTCGTAGATGGTTATCAGGTCCGGATTTCAAATACTGGCCTCAACAACTTAATTTGACCCCACTTTCAAAACATATCCACCAGTTGTCCAAGGGTTCCTACGATTCCACGTATATTTCACGATACGAAGAATTCTACATGAACTTGGAGCTCCTCTACCTGGTAACCGTGCTTTCAAGCAACTCGACAATCTCTATAGCAAATCAGTCCTTGAGAAATTGTGCATCGAATTCGGCATATCTCGAACGCCAGACTTTCGGTGGGATGGCTTAGGAGACGTCTACGTAAACTCTCATGGAAGAATGGTGAACTATACGGAGAAGTACGCACATAATACTTCGTACTCTGCGAAGTGGCCTGGTGGTGACTTTAAGTTTCCTGAGGAGAGTCGTACGGACTATCAGTTTCCTTTATCGTACATTAGCAATAACAACGGTAAACAATACAATTGGTTTACGCCACCAATCGGTAGAGGTTTGACGAATGCTGGATTGGGTAGATTGAATCGATCTGTCGAAGCTTTCGGATATTGTATTCTAGGCGCTCAAAACGATCTTAACGAATCCATCGTAGATAGTTTCAACGTCAAAGAAAAGTTCAAGAGCTTAGTCGAAGGCGCTATTCTCGAAAACGATTTAGTGGTGAGCTATAAAAACTATCTTACTGCTATAACGACGACGCATAAGAGGCTCGATCTAGCAATAGCTATGCGATTGTTGCCAAGCAATCTAGTGTACTATCTTGGTAAGAAAGATGGCTATAGGAATCCAACCCCGAAAGCCACGAAAGATATGATGCTAGGCACTAACGACATCAATGCAGAAGTCAAAGGACGCCCACCTCCTCCTATGGAAGGACCATCAGATAAGAAATTAATACCACCTCTCGAGACGCACGAGAAACGAGTTCCGGCTAAAGTGAACAAGTTGCACCGTAAATACGTTGTCGGTAAGTGGTCGGTAAGTGGTTGGTAAGTGGTCGGTAAGTGGTCGGTAAGTGGTCGGTAAGTGGTTGGTAAGTGGTCGGTAAGTGGTCGGTAAGTGGTTGGTAAGTGGTCGGTAAGTGGTTGGTAAGTGGTCGGTAAGCTGTCGGTAAGTGGTTGGTAAGTGGTCGGTAAAATTGTGTCGGTAAGTGGTCGGTAAGCTGTCGGTAAGCTGTCGGTAAGCTGTTGGTAAGCTGTCGGTAAGCTGTTGGTAAGCTGTCGGTAAGCTGTCGGTAAGCTGTTGGTAAGCTGTCGGTAAGCTGTGGTTGATTCATTTGAACCAAAATATGCTTTATACCTTCTTAAGTTTCCAACGTTCTGGCAACGATAAAACCGCTTCGATAACGGATACCAAATTAAAATATCCGCGGCACTCACTGTTGGGCCTCTCCTGTTGTGTCAAAAACCAGACAATCAGTCTGAAAGCGCATGAATCGTTATCTCATACTGGCTCAAGATTATTTTGAACCAATACAGTGCGATCTCACGTACGGCAAATTAACAGATAACTACAGTATTGTGCTAAAGTCATGCAAACATATTACGACGAAGTTCGCTCTTAATGTTCCTACGAATGTCGCCGAAATTTCGGGCAACTTTTCGAATGCCAACGCGAATTCGAATTCATGACAAACAGTTTTACAAATGTACAGCAAGATGGTTTTGGTAAATACCCTGCGTGCCAGAGGCGTCAAAAAGTCAGGATTCTAAAATAATAGATTTGCCGCAGTTTGACGCAGTTTGCCGCAGTTAAAGAACACGTGATATCACGTGGGAATCCAAGATGGCGCGGGTTCACTAATTTACGGAATTGAATCGAGAATATTGCTGCAAAGAAAAGACAGATTATTGAGTACACTGTTTTCATCAATATCCAACTATCTACAACGTAGTAAGAATACGCTATTGACAAATTTCGTTCTAACATTGGAAAGCTACGTGATATCAAGAGCGTAGCGAGTATGTACGCACATACGCACACTTTGAGTTTGAGACGAAAACAAATTGCTGTCGGTAAGCTGTTGGTAAGCTGTCGGTAAGCTGTCGGTAAGCTGTCGGTAAGCTGTTGGTAAGCTGTCGGTAAGCTGTTGGTAAGCTGTCGGTAAGCTGTCGGTAAGCTGTCGGTAAGCTGTTGGTAAGCTGTCGGCCGACCACTTACCGACAACAAATTTACGGTGCAACTTGTTCACTTTAGCCACGAGTTCCTGTACCAAAGGCTGTCCCACAACATGAGATAAATCTCGCAGTGACATCCATTGCCGCAGCTGGAATCGCATGGACGTTGTTTCGTTAACGTCGTTTGTATTGCTCCACTACGAAGACCACTGCTGCTACGATTAACAACCAAATGTTGTTTGCTAAGACTCCAACAACGTCAGCAGCCATACTGAATATGAAACTCGCAATTGGCCCAATCATCTTAGGTAGAATCTCCTCTAACTTTTTACCCATTGCCTTTAAGGCTTTGGCAGTTGTTTTAGCAGCTGCTTTGGCAGCCTCTCCAACTCCCGATACAATCGCGGGAACTACGTTCGTCAGATTGGAAACTATCACGCCGATCACAGTACTTACCGCAGCTACCACGCTAATTATACTGACTCCATACTTCTTGAAGATGATTCTTATACGATCCCTAAGTGGCATCCGTTCTACTATAGCTTCTTCTATTTGTTCTAGGACTGCTTGCTCCTCCTGATCGGTCTTTATTTCATTAGTAGCGTTTTCTTTCTGAGTTTCGGTAGACGTAGGGTCTTTGAGTATTTCCTCATTTCGTTCGATCCTCTCACTCAATTGATCTTCAGCTACTATGACTTGCTCTACCATTTCTACCCTCGGAGGTCCTAGGACTTCTTTGAGACCTTTCCCAATCCTCGCATATAACTCGCCCTTCGTGGTGGTCAAGGGGATAGGTTTATTTTTGCTTCCATACTCGTGGATAGCGACTCTACCGTCAGACATGGTTGCCATCTCGAGATCGCCACCTCGAATTCCCACATCTGGATATCGTTCCCAGACGGCCTCGAACATCTCCTGTTTCACATCGTCTGATAAGCCTTGTTCGAAGACCACGTTTCTAGCGCTGAATTTAGGAGGTTTCTCATCTTCCAGATTTTTCATGATTCTTTGATATCTAGAAACGTTCGATTCCGGATCCGTGATCGAATCTATGTAATCATTCATAGAAAACGAGGTTTCCTGATCCTTCGGTCTAGCACCTTCTAGGGTGTAGTTGCGTCTGGTTTTCATTGGGACCATTTCTCCTGACTCTTCTGGAAACGTCATCGCTTTCCACTCCTCCACATCGATAGCGTCATCATCGTCGTAGTCTTTTCCTCTTTCAGCTCCACCAGGTCTTTCCTCATACCTCCAATCAAAGGCCATGTTAGACATAACTATATATATAGTTATATTCAACATGATCTCATCAAAGTTGGATCCCACACAAGCACGAAGAGAGCCTCATGCACTCAAGGCTCCACGAGACTTGTATAGGAAAACTTTCACTCGATCATCTGCCAATCCAGGTGAGACTCTATACGTAGAAGTCCCAAAGCTAGCAGAAGGTGTAGTACTAGTACCTGGTAGCCTAGCGCTATTGGGCGACATCGTACTATCTGGTGGACATGCGAATAACAGAGTCGTTTCGAACATTGGACGCTGCTTGGTCATACGTAGGATCTGTAGGATGGGAGCTGAAACAGTAGAAGACCTCGTCAGGCCAGACCTCCTACAAACGTGCTCCGACGTATACCTATCTACGCAGGAGAGAGAGTCTAGAGTACAACAAGGCATTCAATCAGAGAACACGAACAAGCTACGGTCGAAAGCTGGTGACGCAAGTACTTCGTCTGCTGGAGAAAACGCGCTCCTAGCTGCATGTGGTTCCAAATATAGGATTCCATTAGATGTCGACATTCTGACACAACATGGAGTTCTATATCCATATGTCCTAGAAAATACCATTACATTCGAGTTGACTCTAGCGCCTGCCGTTGAAATAGTAGTTGGATCGGATGCGACGAAGATAGGTACGTACCAACTTACCAACATCCAACTAGAATACGAAGCAATCAGGGATGGAACGCTGGCTAGTAGTGCACTTCACAAATACGAAATAGGTACTGCATTCCTATACAACTACGCTGTTCACTTCAAGATAGTAGAGATTGCTAAGGCATCCGATACTTTGATATCTCAAAACGTTAACGTTCCACGACGATCCTTTGCTGGACTACTTCTACTATTCGTAGATTCACCCACTTATGGTACGCGAGATAGTGAAGCATTCTCGAATCCAGATATTTTGAAGGTAGAAGTAGATGTCAACGGGATTCCCAACAGACTCTTTCCAAGTGGCATGCTTCCCCTAGATTTCTGGGAGGCTGCAAAAGGCTGGTTTGGTACACCCAATACTTCCATGACTCCAAAGAAGTTCTTTGAAAATAGATTCGCTATCCTAATCGATTGTCGCACAGCAAAAGATTCCACCGTTCATGGTGATGGCTTGACACAAACCGGCAGTGGAAAGGACATCGACATTCGCATACATAGAACTGCGAAGGGAAGTGGAAATGTGAAAATGCACATCTATGTCCTTGCGGATGCTCAGGTCACGATATTGAACAGATCTCTGCAGAGTATATTATACTGATGGATTCTCTCGTAGAGCACGTACCGTTCAACGCACTCATAGTCGGTCCAACGAATTGTGGGAAGACTGCGTTCCTCATAGAACAACTTCGTGTATCATTTCGTGGTAAGTTCGATTACATAGTACTGATTTGTCCTACGTATGCCCACAACAAAACCTATCGTGGATTTGCAAATCGAGATCCTCGTTTCTTCGTCATGTCACCACCGCAGGATGCCATCAATGCCGCGCTACGAGTTTGTTCCACCTTTTGGGCAGGAACCAATACTCTTTTGATACTCGACGATTGCGCTGCATCGAAGGATGTAAAGCTGAGAACCGATAAGCTCGTGGAGATGGCCTTTTCCGCTCGTCACATAGGCATTTCTATTTGGGTGTTAACTCAACAGTATAAAAGCATATGCAAACCTTTTCGAGAAAACGTGGCGGTGGTCGTGGCCTTTCATACAGCGTCAGCTCTTGATGCCAAAGAACTATTTGAGGACTACGGTGGTGGGTTGAAGGTGGATGATAGGAAAATGTTGACCTCGGAGCTCAAGGCCCACAAGTTTGCTCGCATGTGCTTCTGTTTACGCCATCCTTTCGAGGTAGTGTTAGAGCTCCCAGCACCTATGACATATCATCATGGATAAAGAAATACTCGAGATATTCGGTGAGGATGTAACAGGCCCACCACCAACCAATCTAGACGTCGTGTCAGACAATCGCGAATCACTTTCGATCTTAGCTGCAACAGGCGTAACGAAAGAATACCTAGGTAAGAACTTTTCCCTAGGAGACATCTCTAGACTTCCTGAGAAAGAAGTAGACAAGTTGTATAGGAGGTATCAGGCCGTTCTAGCTCAGCAAGTAACGAAAGGCTTAGTCGACGGCGTGACGCGTCTAGCTACCCGTCTAGTTGCCTACCTAGTACCAATAGATTCTCAAGAAGCCCTAATCAAGGACCTACAAGAAGACCCTCTAGTCCGCAACGAAATCAGTGCTGCGACTGGCCTACTATCGCTTAAGGCAGGTCGCCTTGTAGCTCTAGCTAGCGTCCTATTTCACATATCTGGCCACGTAGTCATTCCTGGCACAACTGTTGAACCTTCACATATACCTACTATATCGAAGCAAGATGGAAGGACAGACGGATCAGATAACTGCGAATCCTCCGACGACTGCACCAACTAAGGTAAAAAACCCAAAGCGCGTTGCAGCAGGAAAATTAGCTTGGGAGAAGGTCACTGCCCGTGCAAAAGAAGCTCAAAGGATGGAGATAGAACGTGAAAATGAACCGTCCAAAGAAACTGACGTAGAGAAAGGTCGGTTCGAAAACCTGACTATCCTCGCAGTCATCGGTACTGGCGCTACATTGTTTGGCACGTACTTTGCGTACAAGAAGTATGTAGATGGCAACACGCGAGCTGCCGCCGTTAGCACGACACGACCTGCAGCTCCGGCAAAGCTTACGATACTAGACATGGAGTAACACTTAAAGACTCGAGACCATACTTATATATGTCGAGATGGATAAGGAATTGATGAAGACGGCAACCGATGCATCTATAATTGTTGGACTCGCTTCTGGTATTGGGTGGATCGTAAAAAAGACTACCAAGGAATCTATGCTTAGCGATCCTTCTTCTTCCCTAGTGAATTACGCAAAGTGGACTGTCGTGATACTTGGTAGCTTATACGCGAAACAATATCTTGAGAAACAAAAGATCATACCGTAATGGCAGCAGCAATTGCTATGACAGTTTTCGGCGCTGTTTTGAATGCGACGGCATTTACTGGTGGTGGCATACTAGCTAGAATGATTGGAAAGGGTGATATAGATACAGAACGAGAGAGACACGATAGGGCCATCGAAAGACAAGAATCTGAAATGACAGCGTATAGAACCGAACGTCAAAGATTATACGACTTTGCACAAAATCAGGAAGGTCTTGAACGCGACGCATACAACGTTCAAAGAGATACCAACAAAGCCTTTGTGCAATCCGATAAGTTACGTAAGGCGCTAGAACGGCTCGAAGGGATGAAAGAACCCCGCTTATCTGACTACTACCGACCCTCAAACAATCAGAAGACTGGTGAGTTGCTCTACGTCGGTGGTGGAATGCTAGGCGCTGGATACGCTATTAGTAGATGGTTATAGAAACGTACTAGGTACTACTAAGCTACTACTAAGCTACTACTAAGCTACTACTAGGTTACTACTAGGTTACTACTAAGCTACTACTAAGCTACTACTAAGCTACTACTAAGCTACTACTAAGCTACTACTAAGCTACTACTAAAAAATACAAAAAGAAAAGAAAAAAAAAAAGAAAACAAGAAAAAAAAAAAAGAAAAAAGAAAAAAAGAAAGGAATGAGGCCTGGTTCTTATTCTTTTTTTTTTTTTTTTTCATCTGTTGAAGGTTAGAATGTATAGATGTATGATGGATTCTAAACTTGCGAATATCTTCTATGGGCCTATGGGCTATTGGAAAGGTCACGCTGCAATTGGCAAGCTATCGATAGCAGCGAAAGCATCAGAAGACGTAGCTAGGAGTTGGTTGGAAAAGCAATCTATGTGGCAAATATATCTACCACCACCAAAACACATTCCACGTCCGCATTGGACTGTATCGAAACCAAATGAAGTCCACCAAGCTGATTTGATATTCTTACCACACGATCGTCCTGGACGTGGAAGGAAACTATATAAGTATGCATTAGTGGTAATCGACGTAGCTTCTCGATACAAAGAAGCCGAACCTTTAGCTTCGAAAGATAGTGGCAAAGTTGCTGCGGCATTCAAACGAATCTACAAACGTAGTCCACTCGAATGGCCAAAGACGTTGCAAGTAGACCCTGGTAGAGAATTCATGGGACGTATGTCTGAAACTCTAGAACTACATGGTACGAAAGTTCAACGAGGTGAGGCTGGTAATCATAGAGCGCAAGGCTTCGTCGAACGAGCAAATAGGACATTAGCTGAGAGATTGTTTGGGTATCAATATGCACAAGAGATGGTACTTACTTCGGAAGGGTCGGATGCACGTAGTAGAGAATGGGTAGTTCGGCTTCCAGAAGTTATCAAAGCCCTGAACAGTGAGGTGACTCGACTTACAGGAAAAGAGCCTTCGAATTCCGTAGTGACGCAGCAAGTAGACCTAAAGACTCCTACATATTCGCGCACTGTTGGATTGAGAGAAGAGCGCCTACCATTCGACGTTCTAGTTCGATATCTTTACGCACCAGGAGAATTGGAAGGGGGTGAAAAACGTAGAGCTACTGATCCTGTGTGGAGTTTGCAGATATACACCATTTCGCGAAGTGTAGTATCTTCGGGACAGCCTGTGCTGTACTACCTTGCGAAGCGAGAAGGGGAGAAGGACGCACCCAAACGTGGATTCGTTCGTGAAGAGCTACAAGTCGTTCCTAGGGATACGGAACTACCACCAAAAGGAATTCTGTTTGTACCCAGACGCTAGACAGCGTACTCTATTGGCTCGGTGTGGATTCCATCTGGAAGAACGCGTCTTTTGTCGTAGTAAGCCGATAGCCCAAGCTTCCGTTGTTCGTAGGTTGCCATACCTTCTGGCAATAGTCGGAAGCCTTGGTTCTTCGCCATGTCGATACTACCCTGGAGGGCTGCTTCGAATCGATCCCACGAAATGTCGTTGTGCCGCCTAGACATACCTTTGACGGAATACTTCTTGCTGCCACCCGTATCGACGTAGTAAGCTTTCGAGCATAGGGCAATGGCGCGCTGTCCTTCGAATTCGAGTTTGAAGAGTCCTGGGGTACGACTGCTCCACTTGTCCCAAGCTAGCCATTCCTTCCTATTGGCTTCGAAATCCTCTCGCAGTTCCGATCGTACGACTTCATCGATGCTATTTCCAGAGATGGCAATGTAGGCGCTGTCTGTGTCCATCTGTATGTACTCGAAGTCCTCGCGGTCGATGTACTTATCGAGGAAGTCGTAGTAGAACTCGAGCATATGCAGTTTTGCGAGCTGGTACACAGCGATGCCTACTTGGAAAGGGCGTTTGATTCGGATCTGGTCCTTCCTACTCTCGAGTTTGTATGCCTCGCCAATCTCTTCCAGGTCTTCGAACCAAACACTTCGCAAAGCTTTGTCCACAATCTTCTCGTCTTTTGTATAGACGACCTTCGTTTGGCGTCCCAAGTCTTCGAGCAACTTTCCATAGGCGCTGTTTCCTAGTAGCTTGAACACATCTGCCAGCAAAGCTTTACTTTTGTCTACGTCTCCCATGCGTCGCGCCTCGGTGACTTGGTCCACGAACCATCCGAAGATTTCTTTGGGTTCGTAGTCTATCGTGCGGTAGACAGCAGTGATCACTGCGCCATGGTCTAGATACCAAAGTAGAAGAGGAGCATAGAGTAGCAACTTCTTTCCAGAGAGACTCCCAACTAGCTTCGTTTCCTCACTGCGCTTTCTACCCGTCTTCTCAAGGTAGGCCAACATTTGTGGAGGAATTGCTTCCTTGGGGATTTTCTTGTTGTAGAAGAAGGGGGGCATCTCCTCAAATTTCTTCCACAATTCTTTTGGTATCTCGATGTCTACCTCCGCATATCCAAACCACGCATCGTTTCGTAGACATTCGACAAATCCTTCGGCTTCTAGACCTGGCTCGTCGTAGTGCACAACCTCTTCTTTTCCACAAGGCATTTCTAATTCCATGGTAGAAAGATATAGGGCGTTGGCATCGTATCCAAGAACCTTGCGACACACCTTGGTTCCACCCTGATGACTACGAATCTTAGTCACTCCTGCTTCGTGGCGTCTGGTGAACACTATGCTTGGACCTCCCACGACAGCGTCTTTCAGCATGTGGTAGGCTTCCTTACTTGGAGCGTGCATCTCAGCTCCCCTTTCTACACTACCTCGAAGCAGGAACTGTAGCGAGACTCCTGGGATGGACACTGCGTCTTTCAGCATGTCTACTCCCTTCTCATGATAGAAATCTCGCATCTTTTCGAGTGCCTCTAGGAATGGAACTACGTCTAGGTTGTTGTAGTATCGTAGCCAGTCTGCAAAGGTCTCCATTCCCTTGTCGAGAAAGGTGCGCTTGCAGTCTTCGAACTCTGACCTAGATAGTAGGTGTTCTCTTTTCAACTTCGAACCCCACTCTGGATAGTCTGGTAATCCAACCTGATCCAACTTGTCGGGAGAGTCGAACCACTCATATGGAAAGAAACTGTTTTGCAACTCGCATCCATAGGCAGTGATCCAACGTTCGTAGGAAGTTCCAGGTCCAAGGTAGTTCATCACATCGAGGAAACGGAAATCGGGAGTCAAGAGAAACATAGTGGTGTTGGCTTTCTTTGCTACTCTGACTTTCTCGCATGTGTCGGCAATAGATTCTACGAAATAGTTTCTGATCAGGTTGAGGTCATACCTGCCAGAGTTGAATCCCAATACGGGAACTTGGCTGATCCATTCGTCGATTCTCATCCGTTGTGCCTTCGATAGGGTGTCAAAGGAGAATTCAGGTGTCTTGGGGCAGAACCGTTCCGCAACGACTTCTCGGATTGCTTTCGCTCTTCGTTGGAGTTCTTCGACAAAGGCGGCTACAAGTTCTTTTGGCTCGCGTCGACAGAGGTGGGTTGGCGTTCGATCGTACGTGTCGGCAATTGATACTGATATTGGGACATGGACGTTTTCGATGGTCAATCGGTCCGTTGGTTGTCTTCCTTTCGTTGTATCGAGATAGGCTTCGAAATCGTAAACTATGGCATGTGGATAGGCGGTTTGCGTTGGAGTTGGAACCGGCTTGTTTTTCTTCTTTGTAGAGCAACCCCAAGCCTCCACTACTACATAACCTGCCTCACGTAGACTCTCCGTTCTTTTGCAGGTCTTGCGATAGAGCCTCCTTTCCCTAGGGAAGCATTTCGGGCAGCCATGGAAATAGCATCCATGAAATTGGAAGATGGTTTTCGAAAGAGGTTCGTAGCCGTCGACCGGCGCTCCTTCGATCCAATGCTCTCCACCATGCCCACAAGCTGCGTGATGAATGTGTTGCCCAATCCTTTCGGCTTCGCGTTTCAACCAGCATAGAGCGACTTTGCTGGCTTTGTTAGAATCGCTCTCTGGCCAGAAGGCTTTTTCGTATGCCGACTGGGGTACTGTGATTACTTTTCCGGGGCAAACAATCTTCGTTTCGCCACGACTGCAACGATCTGCGTGGCGTTGAAGGTTCGAGGCTTTTGTGAACCGTTGCTTACAATCGTTGCATACGTAGATGCTGCCTATCTTGTCGATGTTCTTGATGTAGAAGGCATGTCCATCGTATATCCCAATCGTCATCGTACGCTTGTAGTGGGCTGCATGCCGCGTCAGATGCCAAGCGCCATCCTCTGTAGGTTCGTACACCCGAATACCGATTCCAAAGTGTAACTCGGCTTCCTCCAGCTGGTCTAAGGAAGTTCTGGGAACGTCTTGCGTGGGCGCTGTCAGGCGATAGAAGTTCTGGGCAAGTCTTCGAGCTGTGACGCAACACCTATCTGATCGTGCTCCTTCATGCATGGCAAGGCAGCGCCACAGACATAGGTTGTCACCATATCGATCAAGGGCAAGCATTCCTTTTTTCTGGCGAAGCCATTGGGGCAGTGGGCCTGTTCCCAACAGAGGCTGACGATCGATCACAACTTTGACATCCACGTAGATCCAACGCACGAAGGCCCATTGGGTATTTGGCCGATTGATGTTGTCGGGATTCAATCGAGATAGCTCTTTGCTATTGATCCACTCTTCTGCATCTCCTAGGATGTTCACCCATGGAGAGCCGGGGACAGTCTTGGAGAATAGCATCACACGCCCGTCGTTGACATTGCGAATGCGATAGGTGTAGCTGTAGCGCAGGTAGAAGCTGGTGGTTACCTTTGCAACTAACTTTTCCATGATCCAAGGGGTCAAATCTCCTGCCATCGAATAGTACGGCGGCCTATCTCCACTCCCTCGAGCATTCCATCTCTCTCATCGAGAATAGCACCTGCCTCTCGAGCTAGACTCCGTGGAAGTGGCTCACTACGCGGCCTCGCCATTCTCTCTTCGGTATAACTATACGTTAGGATATCTCTAACAGATACTCAAGTTTGGATTTTTAGGTGTAAGGATGTTGCGGGGCGAAGAACGTCGATATAACTATATGCTAATCATATCTCTAATAGGTTATCAAGTTTGGATTTTTAGGTGCAAGAATGTCTAGTGACAATTTGGATGACCCTTAGTACCCTAGTAGTATAGTCGGAGTCAAAATGATACCACTTTTTTCTTGCACAAGGACGTCAGAAAGTGGATTCGGGTGAATTTCTGAATTCGCGCGAATTCACTTTCTGACGTCCTTGTGCAAGAAAAAAGTGGTATCATTTTGACTCCGACTATACTACTTATTGATCCTATAGGCATGCTACATGGAATGATAAATATTGAAATAGTCATCTACAATTTTCTTCTGCACCAAGGAGGACTCCTTGCAATATTAGGGAGCCTTTGTGTGCATGTGTACCCTACAGAAAGTAAGTAATCTACAGTGTATACCATGATTGTATAACTTACCATTGTTGGATGGCCCAAGAGAGTATGGTTTTCTTGGTTCCTCAGGTTTTAAGGGCAACCAGTACTTTAAAATAGCATAACCATCCACAACCCTAATATCAGAAAATAATACATCATGCATATTTAAACATTACAATCTTGTTTTACTAAGAAAATAACTAACAAAGAGCACTTACATTTTATGTAATGGTCCGCCTAAGAACTAAGCAAAGAACAATAGGGCCCCGGCAAGAATGACTGTTAATTGTAATCCCAAGAAGCTAGGTAATCCAATTAAAACACGTCATGCTATTGGTCCAGAAGGGCAAAAGCGGCAAATTCAAATTTTAGAATGGCATAACATCATAGCAACGCGGATCCACAAGATTTTTCGCAGATCCCTGCAAAATGGCATAACAAATTGACTACTTGAGTTATAAAAAAAATTGACCATGGGACTCCGTCTGAACTGTGTGAGTTTTGTCGATTAGCGCTTTGTTGCCATTTTAAGACGTAATACGAGGCAACATTCATGTCAAGACTGACAGCCGATCATTTACTAAAACTCCTTGCTAAATTAAAGAGAAAAGAAAAAAAAATTAGCACGGAGACGTGTGTTGAAACCTTTGTGCATGACAAGTAAAGCATATCGCAGAATTGGGCTATTGTATCAACGTTTATTCTTGAAAGTGTGCAATTATAAATTTATGGTCGAATACACTTGAAAAGACTGAATCTTCGAAACTCTAAATGTTGTCCATCCTTCATCCCCAGATCTTCCCTGCTGATTTCAACCCTCCCTGACTCCTTAGTTTGCACAAAACAAACAACAAAAACCAACAACAAAGAAACAAGCATGTAATAAGTATAAGCCATGCAGTGATACAGAGGCACCAAACATCAAGAAATTCGGAATATAAGGCATCACGAGAAGAATAACAGGGAAATCACGAAGGAAAAACCAATATGGCGTCCACTCACAATGTGTCCCACGGTAGAATTTCAAATAATTTGGCCAAGACAAAGGCATTTGAGACTGGGACCGAGTCGTGAAATAAAATATAGAAAAAAGTTTTTAATGGGGTGATTTTTTGCGGGAAAACCTCGATAAGCCAATCAGATTTGAGGATTTTAATTAAATAATCCCATTAAAAGTTAATTGATTCTGCCGCTAGCCTCCCTAGTTCTAACGCGGACCATTACTTATATTTGTACAATATAAACAAATGAGTATAAGCTTCAAAAGGGAGAGAAACTGAGGTGTACAAGGCTCTCTAGACTTGCCACAAATCGACCACAAATTTTCGGTGTCTCGAGAACATACACATGGCATTCTTTGGTAGTCTTCATGAGAATCTTAACAAGACAATTAATGATTGACAGGTGTGCACTAAAGCTGTTTTGACTGGCTACATTTTATAATTTATTCACAGACCCAAGCATCCATCAGTAATTTTGGCATGAAACAAGGATGAAAAGTCACTCATCCAGTGGAGACCGGACTCTGAGAAAGTCTAAAGGCTCTCCAAAGAGTATTTTTCCTTCAGGTGAGCTTAATAAAATAAAATACGGTATAAAAAAAATAAAAAATAAACTTTACTTTATTTACTTTGCTTTACACGTAAGCATCACATTCAAAGTCATAACTACCCTGTCTATTTATCATATAATAGTCCAGTTTGGCATTCACGATTCACCACTGATTGCAATGACTACGCAGTGTTAGCCTCATCTTGGTTAAACATTTATTAATAACAGCAAGAAGGTGGACTATTTACAACTCTGTGTATTGTTGTAGTTTCAAGTATGACACATTCTTGCTGGGCACAGATGAGTCAATCTGTAGTCATCTCACTCAGCAGCAAATTGAAAATACAAAATCATTGGGACTATTGCATCACAAGCATAATTTAGAATAATTATTTGATAAAAGAAACATTAATAAATATTCTCACTGGTTATACCTGGCAAGGTTTGCGATTTCGTTTATGCTGTAGTGCTTCTGTAGTGCACTACAAAAATAAATGCATGCAGCTCACTTTGACAGTACAGGTCCGTAGCATTTCTGTAGAGCACTGAAGGATTTCGTTTAAGAGTTGCTATGAAAAACGGCTCCTCCAATGTCGGCCCAAATTGAAACAACTTAGCGTTCTACAAGCAGTACAGAACGCTGGTATATTGACAATGTGAAAGTGCCACTACAACGAAATTTACCATTCTGATTTGCCACTTCTTTTATTGTCAATAGGTCAATCAGTTGTGTTGTGCAGGCAAGCATATGTGTGTGTATGACATCATTTAAGCTGAACATTGGGAACAGCCTCCAGTAATGGCAGACCATTAGAATCAATACTCGGAATTAAAAAAATTAGACTTCATGTCGTCGTATCAGAAAATGTTTTGGACTGGTAATAATATAGCACCTCTTCTTTATGAGTATGCAAAAACATTGATATGTCAAAATTTGATCATAGTGGCACTTTAATATATTTTCTGCAGGTACTGTGTTCTGCTGGTGTTCTTACCTGAAGCTGAGATCCTTTGTTATGTATTTAACATCTCTGAACATGATCTTCCCAGACAGGATAGAAAGTGAAAGTGAACCTAGCCATGAAAAAAACTTTGAGTAAACTTTAATTAATTAATTAATTTAATTAATTATGTGTGTACATGCACACTGTAATATATTGAAAGGAGCATTAAGAAACTGCTACTTACATACTATTTACACACAAACAAGTAACACACTTACATGTACATCTTTTTGCTCATAGCACATCATTGAAAATTGTATGCTACATTGTACATGTATTTGCATCCAATTGTAAAGTACTGCAGTTCTTGTTTTGACAATTAAAAAACCTATTCATTCCCAAAGGGTTAAAACTCTTAATTTTTGTTGGAACTCCTATGGCATCAAATACTTTTAAGCTTAGCTGTGATGGGAAGAGTTCGAAATAGAAACACATTATGACCCAACATTTCATTTTTTTGGCAAGCCATTGAGTGTAAGAAATCATTCCCAAGCATATAGTTTCACCTGCCATTCCTGAAATTTGGCCTACTTTTTGGCCATTTGGCAGGTTGAGCTCTGGATGGATGTTACAGGTTATACAATTAATGCCAACCCTGGAGCTTACAGTCGACATATAAATTACAGTAGGATAAATTTGCGAGTTTAAAGCCCATTAGCAGTCATTATAAACCAAATATTTTCTCTTGTACGTACATGTAATTGGTGGAATGTATCACATGACAATATTTGCTCTCCATCAGATGACAAATATCAGCAATATACAGTACATGTATGTTGTAGATAAGTTTCATCTCAGTTTAAAAAAATTGAACTAGGGATCTTTTTTAACTTGGGAAGGTACATGTACATGTAGGTGGTATTTTGGACTCAGTTATTTTTAACCTTAATTGTAATCACTGTGCCCACCCGAAGGAGGCCCCCAGGTCAGAAGCGACCATCCTCCCATGCTTGCCAGAAGATATTTGTTCACTTTTATTTTATGTTCAATGGGGTACTGGATTTTTCATCAATTTCTGTGCAGTTTTAGTGAAAAGGGAGGAAGGAAAACAGAGGGGGGAGGGGGAATTCAATTTTAATACACAATAACTCCCTAGTTCCAAAAAAGACCACATGAAATCCAACTTTCCACCATTTGTAAGGAAATGCAGTCGAATCTGTTTACATTAATTTATATTCATTAATTATACATGTAAGTTCTAAACCTTTCTTAAATGTTATTTTGTTAAATTAAAAGGAGTGAGGAATTTTAAGAACAATGTCTTCAACTGGAAGTAATGGTGGAGAAGTCAAGAGATGATCTCAACAACCTCAGGTCAGTACTTGGCCAATGTTATCCTCAGAACGACCATATAAAACAAAGGTATGGAAAATGCAATGTTGACGAGTGTGGATAATCAAGATAGGTAAGTATAGAGTAAGCTGACCCTGAATCTTGTTGTAAACTAGATTTACACAATAGAGGGAATTGGGTAACTATGTTGCTTCCCAATTCAGATTACCGTATGTGACATAAACAGATGCTACTCTGGGGAATTATTGTTGTTCCTTTTTCATTCTAATCATAATGCAGTCATGCCTATCTGAATAATATTAATTTTCAAAGAGACGATTATGCAGAGTAACATCGATCTCTTTACATCACATGATCTGAACTGGGTAGCAACAGTTAGCCAATTCCCTCTATTCAGTTGTTTCCTTTTTAAAGATTCTAGGGCCCAATTGAAGCAAATCACATGTATTTTATGTGTAACCCTCCTCCTGCAGAGTTCTTCCTTACCTGTTATAAACCTTTATTTATAATGTGCATATCAGATATGGTATTTTCCCCAAGCAGCTTACCTATTTTGAAGTACTGGCCTTCCTTCATGTATTTAAAATTCACAAATTCTGTAATAATGAATCCCAGTAACCGAGAATGATAAAATGTCATGTAAATCAACCACAAACTTGAGCATAAACATGCTATTATTAAAAGTGCAATGACGCCATCCTTCTCAGAAATGTTCTGAAACTCTGTAGTTGTTGTAGGGTTCACAGGTGTGGAAGCAGGGGAGGTGAAATTCGTATAATTGAACATAATTCCAGTAGAATTGACAACCATGTTGTGTACGTTGTTGTACTCAGAAGCTGCGAGATTAAAGGCCCTTGAGTCATGTACTCATAATTACATTCGCTCTTCAATTCAATCAGTACTGTTTGTTAAATGTATCTTTACGCGATGTAAGACGAAAATACAGGTCCATGCATGGTCGTTCTCGAAATTCTTCTTCAATGGCCGTGCACCGGGTAGTTTCTGTTCCTTTTCGAGTTTTGTGAAAGAATGTTAGCCGTCATTTTGCTCCCTGAAGCCCAGTTATAACATTCCAGTTATGTGAAGTGAAAGTGTATAGACGTACTCCCTTCTCTGATAGATCTGCTGGAAAACAAATAAGCAGAACAGTCACCCAAAAACCACACTGCATCTGTCCGACACGTCTGGCAGTGACATAGATCAGAAGGAAATCTCAACATTTTGCACACGCGGTAGGAGAAAACTTTACCAAAAACCTTCCAAATAGTTATTCCTTACCTTATTTAGTTGGACTGCGATTTATATTGCGATATGTTCGGCAGAATTTCAAACTAATCAAAGATTCAAGGCAGAAGAGGAGGGACTACAGTTGGGCGGCCATTTTGAATGTGAGACTGGGTGCTAGACTTCACACGAAGGAAAGGACTGGGACAGAGTTGTAAATTTACGCGCCTGACATGACCGCAAATGATCCCGGCCCGCAAATGATCCCGGCCCGCAAATGATCCCAGGCCCGCAAATGATCCCAGTCCCGCAAATGATCCCAGTCCCGCAAATGATCCCAGGCCCGCAAATGATCCCTAAAATGGACCGCAAATGATCCCGCTCCGCAAATGATCCCCAATGTGAAAAAAACATGGAATAGCATGGATTTTTGCCGCTGGATAGTGGATCTGCACAGGTCCGCAAATGATCCCAAAAATGGACCGCAAGTGATCCCGGCTCGCAAATGATCCCCATTGGGGACCACGTATCATACCGCGAAAAAATGAAGAATGGCATGGAATCTGGTCGTTGGATTCAATGTTTTAGAAATCAAAATATTCGCATAAAGTTAGTTTTCTTTTTCATACAAACGGTACTTTCTTCGGTGGCTCGTAACCGGACCAATTTCTTTTCTTTTTCAAATCCTGGGTTAATTCATTATTTTTTTGATGTTTTTTGTTAATAATCCCGAGTTTTATAGTTTTTCTTAATCGGGAGTATACTGACTCAAAGTTAAAATTAAAGAGATTAAAGTAAAGAATAAATATAAACCCGTAGTATAGATTAGTTTGGCCCATTCAAAAATAGTTTTTTTAAGGGGAATTGAACCCTAAAATCAAACCAACGTCTATACAAAGATGTATTTGAAAGAAATGAGTTCTGCTATTTTATTTCTTTGTGGTGCTTTTGAAGGTCGAAAAATAGCCGATTCTTCGCTGATAAAGCTAGATTGTGTGGCGGCTCAATTCTGTGCTTTTTTCCCCGTATCGTACGTCATGCATACAACCACACCTCCAGCACAAAGAAAGCACAATAGTGCGCAATTATGTGTCGTTAGTACATCTATTCAAAGCCGAGAACAACATGACAAAACTAATTTATTCCCCGCCCCGGCCGTATTGTACGTCACAGATTACAGGAATTGAGCCGTCTGTACTTTGCGGCAGTTGGAAGGACGATTTGCAGAGTTTCTTTCCTTTGACGCAAAACACAGTAAAATATATTTTGATATGAGTCTTTTCATGTTTAGATCTACTCATTGAGCTAAAGTTGATTTTAGGGTTCAGTTCTCCTTTAAACCCGAGTCATTTTTCCAAACACAAAACAATTTTTTTGGGGGAAAAAGAAAATTATTTGCTTTGGAAAAAAGAAAAAGCTATTTGATTTTTTTTTTAGATTTTTTTTCTTAATCCCGAGTTCCTCAGCTAGTAATCCAGAGTTCTTAATCCCGAGACCTTCGTCGAACTTTCTTACCAGAAACCGGTAGCCTTTTTTAAATCATCGGGTCAATTATTCTGATATCTAATCCTGCTTGTCAGTATCTCCTATTTACAACACACAAGGAAACAATTTCAAAGCAATACCAAAAGTAATAACAAGCGTAACAGCCAGGAGCGAGCATAATCGCGCCTTGTTCACGAGTGTTCCACTTCAGCGATATGCTTTACTTGTCACGCACAAAGGTTTCAATACGAGGCTCCGTGCTAATTTAAATTTATTCTTTCCTCTGTGAAAAGAATAAATTTAATTTAGCACGGGGCCTCGAATTGAAACCTTTGTGCGTGCCAATTAAAGCATATCGCGGAAGTGGGCTATTACAGACACTGCGAAGGCTGACGACAAACGATTTTTATGGACAGGTGTGATCCGGGAATTATAGGAATGAGTTCGCCCTCCGTTTGGCTCGATAGCGTGACGTCATGGAGATTTTGATGGACATGTTTTAAAGGGGGTTCCCTGCCGGAGCCAATGGTTAAAAATCATTACATCATTATTAAAATCTGTTCTTCATTTTTCTTTTATTCATACTTTAGATCCACTATCCAGCGACAAAAATCCATGCCATTCCATCACGGGATCATTTGCGGCCCCATTGGGGATCATTTGCGGAGCGGGATCATTTGCGGTCCATTTTGGGGATCATTTGCGGGCCTGGGATCATTTACGGGGAGGGATCATTTGCGGACCTGTACAGTACTCTTAGATACAGCCACATCACACCAGTCCTGTTCAACTTACACTGGTTACCTATTAAGTTTAGGATAGATTTCAAGATTGCTGTACTTGCTTTTAAGTGTACTCATGGTCTTGCACCTGTATATCTTTGTAATGCCATTACTGTCAGAGAGCGATCCCGTTACAGCGGCTACGATCCAATAGCGGACTTTTGTTTTTAGCACCTAAACATGTAACTAAGAAGACTCTGGGTGACCGTGCGTTTGCTGCGGCAGCGCCGAAAGTGTGGAATGGAATGCCTTTGGGCATTCGTAATGAGGACAATTTTGATAGTTTTAAATCTTTAGAGTACGGAGGAACAGAACAGGGAGGTAGGATAATTGGCAAAAAAAAGTCAGGAAGGAGGGTGAAATGTCCAGAAAAACTAGGGAGGAGGAAGAATTTAGCATACAGGGAGGAGGGAGAAAATGGGATCTACATACATGCTCTAGGGAGAAATTTTAAAACTCACTATACGAGAGCCTCCCAAATGAGCTTCTGCTCTTGAGGCAATTGTATGGAATAAATATGTTTATATAAAAATAATAATGGGCATTTGATCATACATTACATGTTAGACCAACAATGTGAGACTGTTTAGCACCCCATGTTAGACCAACAATGTTAGACTGTTTAGCACCCCAGGTTGAACCAACAATGTTAGACTGTTTAGCATCCCATGTTGGACTAACAATGTTAGACTGTGTAGTATCCCATGTTAGACCAACAATGTTAGACTGTTTAGCACCCCATGGTAGACCAACAATGTTAGACTGTACGTGTAGCATCCCATGTTAGACCAACAATGTTAGACTGTTAGATCAACAATGTTAGACTGTTAGATCAACAATGTTAGACTGTGTAGCACCCCATGTTAGATCAACGTTAGACTGTTTAGCACCTCATTTAGACCAACAATGTTAGACTGTTTAGCACCCCATGTTAGACCAACAATGTGAGACTGTTTAGCACCCCATGTTAGACCAACAATGTTAGACTGTGTAGCACCCCATGTTAGACCAACAATGTTAGACTGTTAGACCAACAATGTTAGACTGTGTAGCACCCCATGTTAGACCAACGTTAGACTGTTTAGCACCTCATTTAGACCAACAATGTTAGACTGTTTAGCACCCCATGTTAGACCAACAATGTGAGACTGTTTAGCACCCAATGGTAGACCAACAATGTTAGACTGTTTAGCACCCCATGTTAGACCAACAATGTTAGACTGTTTAGCACCTCATGTTGGACCAACAATGTTAGACTGCACGTGTAGCATCCCATGTTGAACCAACAATGTTAGACTGTGTAGCACCCCATGTTAGACCAACAATGTTAGACTGTTTAGCACCTCATGTTAGACCAACAATGTTAGACTGTTTAACACCCCATGTTAGACCAACAATGTTAGACTGTTTAGCACCCCATGTTAGACCAACAATGTTAGACTGTTTAGCACCTCATGTTAGACCAACAATGTTAGACTGTTTAACACCCCATGTTAGACCAACAATGTTAGACTGTTTAACACCCCATGTTAGACCAACAATGTTAGACTGTTTAGCACCCCATGTTGGACCAACAATGTTAGACTGCACGTGTAGCATCCCATGTTGAACCAACAATGTTAGACTGTGAGACCAACAATGTTAGACTGTGTAGCACCCCCGGGGGGGGGGACTCCCCATAAAAATAGACGGGGGTGCTCGACCTATCTTTTAGGGGTTAAAATCGTTAGCAGTGCTATCTCTTAGGGGTCTTCCAAAGGTCTGCTATCTTTTAGGGGTCTCCGAGACCCAAAAGTTTTGTGGCCGAGAAAAAATAGCGCTGGATCCTCGAGCATGAGACCCCACAAGTTGAATCGGTATTTACGGCTTCGATATAGAGTTTGATCCATCCGAATATTAAAGACGAGGTTATGGGGCAGAGCTTTGTCTCTTATTTCCTTTAGTTTGCGCAAATTTGTCTTTTGGAGTGCTATCTTTTAGGGGTAATTTTTTTTGTGAGCCACGCCCATATTGCTATCTTTTAGGGGTGAATTTCATTTCTCACGTCGAGCACCCCCGTCTATTTTTATGGGGAGTCCCCCCCCCGGGGTAGCACCCCATGTTAGACCAACAATGTTAGACTGTTTAGCACCTCATGTTAGACCAACAATGTTAGACTGTTTAACACCCCATGTTAGACCAACAATGTTAGACTGTTTAGCACCCCATGTTGGACCAACAATGTTAGACTGCACGTGTAGCATCCCATGTTGAACCAACAATGTTAGACTGTTAGACCAACAATGTTAGACTGTTTAACACCCCATGTTAGACCAACAATGTGAGACTGTTTAGCACCCCATTTTAGATGATGTTAGACCAACAATGTTAGACTGTTTAGCACCCCATGTTGACCAACAATGTTAGACTGTTTAACACCCCGTATTGGACGATGTTGGACAACACTTTTTGTTGGGCGAAAAGTTAGATGTAAAACAAACTTTCATCCAACAACATGTCCGTCCAACATCGTCGTTGTTGGTGACCAACAGTATTGGCCCAATGTTGTACAACAATGTACAGACGTTCAGGCCAGGCTTAGAAAATTAAGAAACGTGTGTGACTTAATGAATCTTGATCTATGTTCCTTTTTTCACATACAGGCATTGTATCTCAAGGCACTTATGAACTGTGTTCAAAGACTGTCCAATATCCGATTTCACCAGGTACGTTTCAGGAAAAAGAGAGCTGCATAATGTAATTAGCCAATTCGTGAACTAAAACAGGTCGCCCCATGTAAGAGAATCCACCAAGGTCCTGGATTCCGGATCCCAGACTGTGGATTCCGGATCCCAGACTGTGGATTCCGGATTCCGGCCTCTGGATTCTGGATTCCAACCCTTTGGCGACTTTGGATTCCGGATTCCAACCTTCTAGATTTCAGATTCCAGCGTTCTTGTACAAGCTATGTTTTACCAGTTTTATCATGCTGCTCATATATTTTAATGGTCAGTACATGCAAAATTCGTTGTCATTTACCAGTTGCTGATTAAGTAAATTTGACAGCAATAGAAGTAACACCTACAATTTAGCCTTAGGGACCGGTCATTATTTAGCGAGGGGGGTGGGGGAGTTGGTGATTCACTGTGTCTATGGATTATGGAAAATACATTTATTTGGCTCATATCATCGAGATTCCTTTCCACATTCGGCACATTCTATCTGACCTGGTGGGATATAACTCCCAATGTATAAAACTTTGCTATATACTTGTTACTGTTCAATTTATGAGGCTGCTCCCCAACAAAGGTATGAAAAGAGTAAAAATACCTTTTCATGATGTATTGTATACAAAAAGTGTAAACTTGTATCAGGGAATTTCAAATAATATATATATGGGCTTCACTTGAATACGCAATTAAAAATTGATGACCCTCCCCAGGAGATGGGCTCCTGCCCTCCCTAAACTAGTCTCCAATTCCCAAAAATCTTGTAGCCCCCCCCCCCCCCCCCCATCCATTGCTACTCGCCTTTATTATTATTTTTATTGTAGTTGTCATCGTTGTATATATTTTTTAAAATTCTAATTATTTGCTAAATCGTATTGTCTTCCTAGCCTTTAGAATTAGGGTTTGCCTTCTTTAAGTTAGGAAACAGTAAACCAGGAAAGAGACATACTGAAGATAACTTTTTAGAAGTAGAACCCCACTGAAGTCCACGTGTTTCAAAGAATCAAAGAAAGATAGCAATAAGCCTCTATATATCGCAGCTGGCACTGATGGCATTAATAAAACTAAGATCGGTGTTCTTTAATTTAATGCAGCTAATTGAAACTTCTTTTCAAATTTTGTTATGGAATAGCTTTAGTGGCTCCACATCTAACAATATGAATTAGTCCGGTGTTGGATTTTGAAAGATGAAACTTTTCCTTGATACTATTGTCCAGGAGTTGACGTGTCAATCTCGGAAATAATCTAAGAAAAGCTATATAGTGCAGAGTATCTGTCACGACTGACCTTCCCAATTCGAGAGCAGAAGGAATATTTCACGTTCGCGGACCGAGGAAGATTAGTCATTTACAAACATACCTTTGTGGAATTGTTTACATTCATCAGACTTTGAAATTTTATCTGACTATTAAAATTAAAGACTGTTTAAATCGTTTATCAGTGTTCAGTTTTTGTCCCCAATAGCTTCTCTGTATTCGCAAACGTTTTGAGGTCTTCATTAACATGCAGCTCACTCTTGACAGTTCCAGGCTCATACGCGGTTAAGTCTGGTCGCAGTTTTCTTTGCTTAGTGCCCGCAAGCCCAGGTGAAATAGGAGTAATAGGAAACATTATGTCAACCGAAGCCATCCTTGTGAATAGTGAAGCATTAGCCATGTGGTCTTCTATTTGCTCAATCTCTTTCACAGGTTTGAAAGTGGTGTTCAGTCTGCTTCCAGTAGTACCACTAATATCTTGTAGGGTCACCTGAATCAGCTTGAGGAAACCTCACAACGCGACGGCCTATGGATAAATGTTTGACTCGTGAAAATCGCCATATAACACACACATGACATTTTACAGGATAAATTTCGTAGTTCTATATGGCCTGAAGAGCTAACCCCTGCCAGTCTTGCTGATGCAGACTGAATAATGGATCTGACGGCCTCATTCATCTCCTCCAGATCTTCAACTGGCCTATCTTGGTCAATATCATCGTTTTCGATGTCATCTCCATTAGCTAATCGGAGAAGCCTGTTTTTTTCTCTTCTGGAGCTAATGTGAAGGACTATCCACAGCGTTGGACGTGAATAGTTGGAACACGTAGCCCGCACAATCTCATTTCAATGTTGGATAAAATTTCGTACTGGTTTGGTCACTTTTCTTCCCCAACATTGAATGGGAGTGGAAGGGGGAGAGAGGAACTTCAGGGTTGCGCGCTGCTTCTGGTCCATAACAATTAAAGGATTAGTGTTACAAGAGTCATGTCCAAAGATGCAATTCTTGTCTGGTCACGGGAATAGTTGTTGAGTCTGCCTAAGATGCATTTTGGGGAGTTTGTATTGAACGCGTTACCTATGGTGCATTAAACTAAAGTGTCCGTTTGGTTAAGCCATAAAAAGTTCACCGTTCTCTTTACAAACTCTGCGGTGGTGGCTTCCAGGTAGACGTCCTCCGACAGCACCGAAAGCCAGTAAGGGCATTTTCTCTCCTTCTGTTGTGCCTAACCGCTACAACATCGTCCTTCTGGAAGAGGATTTTCACCCTAACAACTGAGGCAGGCCTCCTCATTTCTGAGTTTGCTTCCTGAACTTGGCACTCGGCTACCACATCTTCATCGGAGTTGACCGGCGCATCACTGCTGATCTGAAGCTATATATAGCACAAGGCAGTGTTCCGGTCAGCTCTTTCGTCTTTGATTGTACATTTTCCTGTCTCACCCCTCTTCCGTACTCCCTTGCAAACTCTATTTTAAGACCTTTGTTTCCCCTCGGCTCTGCTCGGCTCTGCTCGGCCCTGCTTCCATCGTTTGCCACCACCTGCTTCGTTTTCCGACACCCAATGTTCGGAGGCTCGCTTTTGATAATTTTCTCTGGGTTTTAGGAATTGGGCCCAGTGAAGTAGGAGAAGTGCTTCTGATATATCCTCAGCGTGTTGTCTTCTTCACACGGGGCTCTTCTGTATGCATATTGAAGTACTGTTGGCACGTGGTCAGCGCACATTCCCTTGAAAAAGCTTTCCACTGCTAAAGTTGTTAAGCTTTCAAATGAAATGTCTTCCAGGACATGTTCCTTCCTTATTTCTCTGATAGTATTAAACAATAGCTTTATTCACACTTTTTGAAAATTAATTTACAATAGATGAGAAAGAAAAAAAAAGTTTTAGGAGGCCTGAAGTAGTGAAAACTAATCTAGTCAGGCTACCTTTACAATACATATATTACTTACAAGTGCACATAGGGTGGATGAAAAGCAAACAATACTGAAACATACACATTCGACAAAACAGAGGGGGAAGGCAGAGAACCAAAATGGAAAATGTAGTGAGAAGAAGTTTGAGAAGTAACAACGGTAATTAATAGTTAATTGTCTTAAATCTTCTTTAATTGAATTCCAAATTTGCACGCCTTTATATCTTAGACTAAATTTTCCATAGTTAGTACGGACTTTGGGGGGATAAAAAGCCGCCTTTGAAGCCAAACGAGTGTTATAACGGTGTACTTCAGAAATTGGAGTAAAGAAGTTATCAAATGCTGAAGGAAGATTATTATAGTTATAGTGAAACATAAACACATAAATATGCAATGTTATTATTGACTAGACTGGTGAGGGGCTCAAGGGCAATGACAAACGACTCAGTGGCGCGTGGTCCGAGAAATCATCATGTCTGGACCATTTGTGTTTCGTTTCCCAGTTCTTTCAAATGCATACTCTTCATGCCTTGCATAAAATGCGACAACATCCTCAACATAATTCATTGCATCCAGGAATCTTAGTGTATCACTTAAGTTCGCCTTTTTGTCGATCTTGAAGACGTTGGCGTAATTTTTCATAACTCACGCTGGAGTGGAATGAGTCATTTAGCCGATGTTATCATCCTAACAGTATCACATACAAAAACTGTGTTTTGGTATGTGCAAACGGCAGAGGGCATATTCGATGTGCTCTTCACAACATCGCGGTGGCCGGCAGCATCTCCTCCAAACAGGCCGTTCTGGTATATTACATCCTGCTATTAACTCTTCTTCATTGATGCTGTAGATAGCATGTTCTTTGCTGAAGGTTACGAAGACTCTTCCATTTTCTGTAACGGCAATTTCCATGGGACTTGCAGTGTCGCTAAGAGTTATTACTTTAATCGCTCCTTTAACTTCACACACGTGTACTTTTGCACCCGTTTCGTCACAGTCTCCGACGATGATACGCCTCTCACCGCGTGTTATTGCAATAGCAATTGGGCCGCGTCAGGCAAAAAGGACCCGGACGACATAATATGTAAATGTATTTTGAAATTGTACAATGTTTTTTATACTTGTGGTGCTATTACAATATGCATCGCGAGCGCCACATTGTGCTACTAACAAGTAGTGTTGATTTCAAGAAATTGACCATTGAAATCGAAGACGAAATTTACGATATTTTTATACGAGGGTGTGATCACAATTTTAGCAGGCGCAAATGATTCCTTATCATCAGACGATTGTTTCAAGGTGTAACTTGTACTATTGCTAAAATCATATTATGAGCTACGGGGCGTAGAATAACTGCAGAAAAGAAGCTTTTTGCCAAAAAGTGATAATCTTGTTCATCTTATATATTTTTTTACTCTTTAATGCGAGCAGGTATAAATGAATGTCATACATCAAAATCATCCCCTCTGACAGGATTCCCAATTTTTGTGGTCATATTTGTAATCGGGCCCTTCCATCAAAATCACGTAAATTTCACCCCTGATTTTTGTTGTCAATTTCTTGAAACTGACATTTATTGTTAGGAATGAAATGTAGCGCTTCTCGTCAAGAATACAATACAATCTTCAACCTATTATTAGGAACACCGTTGTAGGTATTATTTAACTTGAATGTCGTCCGGGCCCTTTTTGCCTGACGCGGCCCAATTGGCAAACTAGACCTAGGGAAACTGACAAATTAATCAATCCTTCCCTACCCACTTTGATGTTTCTTCATGTTGTGACACTTGTGAAACACAAAAAAAAAATTAAGGCGAATGTCTGAAACCAAAAAAATTGGAATTGTCCTTTGTCGAAGAACAAATTGTTAAAAAGGAGAGGCTAAGGATGGTAACGAAACGCGAGCTCTGGGAAACATTGGCTTCTTTGTTGCGTTACCTAGCAACGTTGACATCCGACGTCAATCAACTAACAATTAGTAACCGACGTGTAAATAAAAAAACACAAGTTCAATAATTAAGTTCTGGATTTCTATGGATTCCGGATTTCATACCATAGTGGATTCCGGATTCCAAAGCATTGTGGATTCCGGATTTCAGTCCTATGGATTCCGGATTCCAAAATCAAAAAATTGATGGATTCCGGATTCCAAAATCAAAAAAAATATGAATTCCGGATTCTCTTACATGGGGTGAAACAGGAGTAGGAACGAGTGTGTAAATTTTAAAACTGAACCCCACTGCAAGAACATCGAAATTAGTACGAAATAAGTTCGTTTACCAAGTTTGAAGATGTTTAGGTAAATAAGAACTGAATAGCAAGCTTTTGAAATTCACTAAAATAAGAGAGTTCTGTATGGTTTGGGAGGTCACTCAGCTATCTTAGTTTTATTATTTTTGAAAGCTCACCACCTCGTTAATATTGATTCAAATTGACATACTCGGTCTCAGTCTATTCTCTGAGAAAAGAATACATTTAATTTACCTCGGAGCCTCGTATTGAAACCTTTGTGCGTGACAAGGAAGCATGTATCGAAAGTGGTCTATTGCGAAGTGCAAAACTTAATTATGTATAAAAATCATGTGTCGCAGATCACTACGATCATCGTGCGTTTAACGCTATATAAACCTTCTCTTTACCCACAATTCCTTCCATTTCTGTGACGAAAGACTCGAAACGTCATGTCAGCTGCCACTCGGTTCCTGCTGCGACGGTTTGTATTCCGTGATGAACGTTCAGTTTATAAAATGCAGAGTTTAACTTCTCCGCAGTCGCATACCTACACATGTTATTACCAGTAATCAACTCTTGAACTAACTAATGAACTAGTGAACTTTAATTAACTAATCATCAGATGTGGCAAAGACTGCATGGCAAGTGGGTGATGTCAGTGCGTTGGCAGATGTGCGGAGTAGAGGTCCATTGTGATACGGACATCGGCAGGAAGCTGTCGTCGCTAGGCAACACAATGGCAGCAGTTGTTGGCGAGACAGACATCGCTAACATAAAGAGATAGGGCAGAAGCCAGGAGGAGAGGACGAAGTGGACTAAAGTGAACGAGCTAAGGCAAGTAAACCTGTCGTCTAACTCACTGTTTTCCTAGGGACCGGTGTTTAATGTTGCAAGCCTGGTCTTTAGCTTATGCAGCTGCAATCTTTGGGAATTAAATCTTATAAAAAAAGGTTGGAATGAAAAAGATTAAATTAAACTTTTAGTAATAACTTCATTAAAGGGGAACTGAACAACCTCGTTCCCAGGGTATTCTGTGGCCCAACGGACTTGAGACCCACAGATGAACTTGTATGTAGTTTAATGTTATCATTAAAACAATTTTAAATAACCTTAAAGTGCATATAAGTCCTGGCTAATTATATTTCTTACGAAGAGACTAGAGGCCATAGACAAAGGATTCCTGAATAAAAAGTTGATTTGAATGATTTGTTATGGTGTATTGGCCCTTCAAAGTTGCCCAAAAACGTGTCTTGGGTTGCCTGTGGACGAAAATCAAGCGCACGAGAGCGCTTCACAAAATTGGCGCTGGGTCTAGTTTTGACGTCATCAACAGAACACGCTCGATGCGCGTTTAGCGCGATATTATCATCTTTCTCGGTTATCTATTCAATTATTTTGTAAATAAGCCAACGCTTTATACCCGCGAAGAGACGATGTTGATGACGTCACGTTTTATTCTCGTCCCAGTCCCCGAAAGTGCGCGGAAATGATTCTACTTTGGAAGTTTAGTCGCAAAAAAAATAATAAAAACATTTTGATTTAAAAAAGATCCCTACCTTTTAAGGTCTAAGCTGTCAAAAAAAGCATAACTGGCCAGGGCTTATATGCACTTTAAACACGTTCTGTAGGTAGAGCAATAGATGAAGTGCATTACTGGGTAGTTTTCTGGTAAGTTTCATCAGTGGGAAAGCCAGGAGAAGCCGTTAAACCTGAACACGTGCTATCGGTCGCTTCGCTTCCACACTAACGGAAAATGAACGGCTTTTTAGGATTCCTTTTCAGTTCAGATACATGCTGGTAGTATTATGATACCATTCCACTGCTCCTTCATCAAAATAAACTCCATTGCAAGCCGTTTGGTAGAAAGAATATTAAAATGGCAATATTAGACTCAGTTTTGTTCAAACAGTAATCATTATTAATATCGTGCTAAAGATTTATTCCAGGAGGCGCGGTGACGTCAAAAATTGGATAGTTGAGAGGGAAACGAGAATTCTTCAAGACCTTGAGAACGCTGTCTTCAACGAATTCCGAAAAGACGTCCGCAAGAAATTACGTAGGACATCCCGCGGACGTTCAGCTCACGTGCGACGAGTAGTGGGCGGAAAGCAGCCTCTGCACGACCGCAAAGCCATGTCAGAACGCGCTAGACACCCGAGAAGACACACACGACTGCGTGACCACATCAGCGAGGACTTCAACGAGTCTGACAACGAAGGAAGCGAGATGGTGGAAGCACCCCGTATAATAGAGATGCATTGACCGTCCCTGGTGGTCCTAGAGTGACCTTCAGTACCAGTGGTACTGATAACCAGGTCAGAGCGCGGCTTCGCAGAGGTCCAGCGTGTTGCCGCAGCAGAATCTAGACTTTGAGTTGGGATGGTTAAAATCAAAGCAAATATGCAAAAATGACTAACAAACTGTGTATAGACATAGTCAGAAATAGTTATACTTTACCACGGGCGAGCAGGAACGCATAAGATGTGAAAATGTTTTGACTTGCATGGGTCATAATGTTTATCTTTTCCTCCTTTTTCCTTATTGATTTTCTATGTCTCCAAAGATTTTTTCAAACCGAATTTAGCTTCTCAGTTATTCTTAGCCTTCTTGTACTAAATTGGGTCATAATTATTATTGTTGTTGTTGTTATGTGTATAGAGCTCCGCTATGAATCACATTGAAATATATTGTCAACTCTATTGATATTCTATTCTAGCTACAGACCATCAGCTAAGAAACTTTTAGCTATGGACCCCTCGAAATCCAAACTATTTTCATTGATATACCCAACCTCAACTGGAGGTCGCCGTTACAAGAGCAGTGCTCAAGACATTAACTACCAACCCAAAGACACGGTACTCTTACTCCCTGGTGTATTTATTTCATGTCGCCTTGACTACTGTAACAGTTTATGTTATGGTCTTCCTGCTTACCAAATAGCAAAACTTCAAAGAGTTCAAAATGCTGCCGCTAGAATCATATGTAAGGTTTCCCGTTTTGCACATATTACTCCGGTTCTCATTAGCTTACACTGGCTTCCAGTCAAAACTAGAATAATCTTTAAGATACTTACTATCACTTACAAAGCTATCCATGATATGTGCCCTTCGTATATTTCTCAATTAATTAAAGTCAGAGGGCGCTCTTTTTATAACACTAGATCTAATAATGAGCTACTGCTGATCGTACCGTCCTTTAAATCACTGTCTACTATTGGCGATAGGTCATTTACATCAGCCGCACCTTTTCTATGGAATAAATTACCTGCTAGTATTAGGGAAATCAAATCCTATGACTATTTCAAGAAGCAGCTCAAGACTTACTTATTCAGAGAAGTCTTTAGCCTTTAGCTACTATTTACTACTATTTTATTATCGCTATTATCGACTAAACTTTATCATTACTCGTAGTAATAGCATTTTATTGGACTGTTATTCTTAATTAATTGGTTAGTTAATTATTAGTTTGTTAGTGTATTTTAAAAGTAGAGACTTTGTAAAAGCGCATCTGAACATTTTCCATATGCGAATTTGCGCTATATAAGTGCATTATTATTATTATTATTATTATTAGTCGTACGCGTTAACTACTCCTCAAGCTTCGACGCAGAGTCCATGACCTTTTCTTCCCCACCCTCCACCCCTGGGTCATCTTGGACGACGTCAACAACTCTAATGACGGATGGAAGTGGATTGTCAACCTTGGTGGGATCCGAACCCAGAGCCTCGTATTCCCAGCAGAGTGGTGTGTTTGACACGCCTCGGCAAAGCACGGCGTCGGGGCGGATGGTCGTCGGATGGTCGTCGTCAGGGTTCAGCCCTCTAACATGCGCTTCAGCTGCCTTGCTGAGTCGAAAGTGGAGTGCATGCTAAGGCTGCCTGCTCTGGATGTAGTCTTCTCATCCAAGTCCAGCCCTAACAACTATATCCTCCAATCTCCATCCAAGCGTCCTTTCACTCGAGACCACTCCCAAGCGAAATTCAGTGACACTCTGGACACCCCTACGTCAGACCACACCTTCGACAGTGGTGGTATCAGCTTCACCGTACCGTCTGCCTCTCGAGTTTCTCCTTCTGCATCTTCCATCCTTATGGTAAGCAGCATATTGGATTAGGAAGGGCAGCCAGCGCGCAGGCAGAGGGAGACCAAGAGGCATCGGAAAAACCCGACCTCGCTACATACCAACCCAGCCGATTTCTGGCAAGAAGGACTCGTTAAGTTTGGATGTAGAGTTTGTCAAGTTCAATCTGTCCAGGAGGCGCGTTGGCAGTTCAGTGGAGAGCGAGGAGAGAGGAAGTCTGGGAGGATCTCCTGATCTCTTGGCAGGAATAAGCTCGTCTACGGTCGTCAAAGTTTCAGGTAAGAGTACAAAATACATAGTAGACCTAGTGTCACTGAGGGACGGTACAAACGGTATTCATGGTGTTACCGGTACAAATTGTCTTACGGCACGAGTTCACTTCCTACGAACATTGTGTACCGGTATCGTGTAACGGAGATCTGAGGTTTCATTCCGGTACGAGATCGGTGGTCGAGTTGGACTTGAACGGGTAGCGCATGCGTGTTTATAGGCAGGCTAGCGCCATATTTGTTTGACTTTTTTCTGTACACTCGCTGGCTAGTAACAGCGAGGGCTCAAATGAATTTGCTTGTCATTCCGGTACAACGACTTCCATGTAAAAGTAGTACGAAATTCGTAGCGGTATCATGTAAACACCCCCTAAGATGCTTATTCAGATTTTGAGGAAGTGCATTGCCAAACATTGTAGCCGAAACATAACGGAAAGAATTATCAAGGGCCAAATGTATTTAGAGAGACTCAAATTAGCAAACAAAGTCTATAGTTTGTTACAAAAGTCATTTTTCGCTCTTACTCTGCATGTACAATGTAATAACAGTAGAGACAGTGTAGTAAAGGCAATTCACAGCGCTTAGAGAGACTGCAAAACCAGGCTATGCGGATTATTCTTGCTGCTAATCGTAAGAGGTGTTCACAAGACTGCGTGCTAAGCTCTGCTTGTTATCTCTTAATAGTAGAAGGCGCTTCTTAAGGCTCCAGTTCCTGTATAAAATGGGCAAATTGTCTTTTAAATGCGCCGCTGCAAGAGAATGGAATGACTTACCTAGAGAGCTCTCAAGCATGTTAAGGCCTGGTTCATTTAAAGTGCCAATGAAATGAAAAAAATCGATTCCGTTTATATTTTATTAAATTATAGACTTCCCTTAGCGATTTTGTGCAATTAAAAATCAATTTGGAGACCACGAACATAATTTTATTTCGTATCGAATTCAGGTGGAATTGCCAAAATCTGGTGACGATTTTTACGCTGTTAAAGATATGCTAATCACATGCGTGACGTCACAAGGTGAACTCATTTATATTCACAAAGCCGACTGCAAGGATTCCATAAAAAAATTAAGGCCATCTTCAAGGTTTCTCGAAGTATTACATATTTAAATTGAAAACTGGCCAAAAATGCAGTTATTTCGTAGTATTTATGGAGACGAATATAAACGAGTACACCTTGTGACGTCACGCATGTGATTACCATATCTTTATCAGCATAAAAATTGTCTCCAGATTTTGGCAATTCCGCCTGACTTCGATACAAAAAAAAAATATGTTCGCGCTCTCCATATTGATTTTTATTTGTACAAAATGACTAAGAGAAACCTAGAATTTGATAAAATAAAATAAAAACGGGATCCATTTTTTCATTTCTTTCTGACTGAAATAACAGTTTAAAGAAAATCTAATTACACTATAATACTAATATCAACTTCCTTAAAGACCCTGCGTCCGAGCCCATGGTGCTTTGCGCCAATGTTATGAAATTAAAGCCAGCTTTTAGGCGAACTAAAATAAGTTTCATCATTTCTACCGGATTAAAAACCCAATCGCTCTTGCTACCTTGTTTTCATGTCTCTAGTATTGCTTAGCTGTATTTGAAGATCTCTAATTTCCTTGCGAATGATATATTTTGAGTGCAAAATGAAATGTCGTACTCACACTCGAGTCAAACTCACAGCGAAGTAACAGCTGAACTCGGCAGATTGGAGTTTGACCTGCGATCGTAGTTTTGGTAGCAAGACTTTCTGGACGTACTGGAGGATGAAAAAACAGGTTAAGGACATTGCTTTCTCTGCTAATAAAAATGCAAAACATATACACATACAGATACGTCGTGACACCTCAGTGGAGCTTAGCCGCGCGAAATTAAAATTACGAATGATCTTGATGCCAGAAGTGGTTGCTTTGTGCTTTGTATTTCCAACGAAGCCCGCCGGTCCCTTAGTGCAGCAAATCCCCGGGAAACTCACGTAGTAGTCCTTTTCAACCACAAGTGTTCTCTTGTAGACCTAGAGAAAGTAAAATGCGGACTGGTGAAGGATTATTTGTCGAGTCGCTTCGCCTCGCTGTCTCGGTCCTTTCTCCAGCATTCCTCTATACTCGCCACTCTAGACCGGGATTTGAAGAAATATTCGAACTAAAGTTTCATTTTAAAAAGTATATATCTGACAAAAGTTAAGATAAAAGAAAGTCAGTTAAGCATATATACCTTTGAATAATTACACGATGGCCCAAACTAGGGATGGATTTCGAAAGATTCGAGAGTCACATAACAACAACAATGATCTTTCTGATTTTCGTAGCCTACGAAAATGATTTGCGCGCGCAAAGCACCATGGGCTCGGACAGAGGGTCTTTAAATTTGTTAAATGGATGATTGTGGTATCACGTGTTCGATGACGTCATAATTATATAAAATCGTTTAAGTGAAACGCGGCTGCGACGATATCATATGAATATAAAGTAACCCTGCTAAAACATTACTCCTCCGGCAGTGCTTTAGACCACGCTTAGAAAACATGACTATCATGTAAAGATAAGGAGATATTAAGGGTACAAAAAGTCATGTGACCTATTTTGCATATTTTCGCCTTAATTACTCTTTAACGAAACATTGTAGTCATCTTTTCTAAGCTGATTTAGGTAAAAGGCTTCAACCTTAACTAAACATATCAACTCATCATTCTAACTGTTTTAAACTCGGAGCTGCGTTTTTGATTTACTGATTTCGTGGTCTAAGTCACGTGACAGTCCACGTGACAGTCCACTACACACAAACCACTTAAGGTAGTCAATAATGGCGATATCTATTACCGTGAGAAACTTGGCGTATTTACCATACTCGGCTGTGCTGAAATAAGGAAAACAGTTTTTACTCGAAACCAGGCCTTAACATGCTCGAGCTGCGGGAGTTACAAACACTATCAAATTTTAAGGCTGGCGTTTTCAAGTATTTTTTAGAACTTGATAACAGCAATCATCATATTTCAGATATCCTTTTTAGGCTTTGTCCAGTTATATGTATTTATTATTATTATTATATTATTCATTCATACATTTATTATTATACCGTATTATATATTGAGATTTTTTAGATGCATTATCTATAATACTGGTCACCGGTTGATACCAGCTAATCCTTTTCGATTAGACGATCGGTCTTATCACTTTAGATAAAGTTATTATTATTATTCTTGTTTTTATAACGTCATCTTAAAGTGATTATTTAACATTTTATTAAAGTGCGCATAAGACCATTTTTTTAATCGTTAATATTGATTCTACATCAAGTACATAGTTGCATAGTAGAATATTTCTTGATTTGAGTGTTGCGTCTATGAGTTATAAAGGTTATAAATTTCAAGTATGCTAATGATGTGACGTCAAACAGGAAAACAATAGGCCCTTTGCAGCTAACACATCACGTGGTTGTACTGGCACGTGGTTGTACTGGAGAGCAAAAATTATCTGACTTCATTTATTTAAATGTATTGTACAAGATCGGTATTGCTATTAGCAATGAGAATGAAATAACAATAACTTCCCTGTTTGGACGTCAATCATTAGCATATTTGAAGTGAAAACCATTATAACACATAGACGAAATACTCAAATTAAGAAATATATTCACTCTTTTCACCTGGTGGCCATCTTGGATTCAAAGCGAGGCAATCCTTTGTTTTTGCCAGGTTAGCCTCGTTTTGACCATCCCTCAGCATGAGGCTAACCTGGCAAAAACAAAGAATTGCCTCGCTTTGAATCCAAGATGGCCACCAGGTGAAAAGAGTGAATTCAGCTATTTACTTGATGTAGAATCGATTTTAATGATAAAATATTTGAGCTGATGTGCACTTTAAGTTTTCATTAGATATATTCTGCTACACGGGGTCTGGGTAGTTGCTCTATGCACCGAATAGCCTTTGTCGAATCACATCGTCGATCCACCTTCGTAGTACGCTGACTCTTGCGAATACACTGAAGTGGTGTTTGGAGGAGCAGTTAACATCTCCCCAGCTGACCACTCCCTGTAGTACCCACTTGCCAGCGGTATTCCTGCACACAAAAGGCCCGCCGCTATCTCCATTGCAGCCGTTCTTGCCTGAGTTCCCAGCATCCCCTGCGCACAGCATCGTGTGTGTTACATGCCATGTACCGTTGTCCAGGAATACGTTGTTGGAGGTCAAATGCCTTTCTATGCATGCGCGGTTCGATACCACTTTCAGGTCGGTTTGTTGTAAGATGGTTGCTGTGGTGCCTGGGACAGAGGTTCTTCCCCAACCTAAGAAAACGTGTAGTATTGTAGCACAACCACAGGCTCATTCCAAGGGCTTTTAGGAGAGCTTATTAAAATGCTGTTATTATGGTTGTATCTGACAATAGCATTGTGAGCAGTACTAACGCCATCCTTCAGTGATATCGGTTAGAAAACATGGAGAATAAAACTGACAGACAGGTCTGACAAACCACGGGAGCAGCTCTAAATGGGTATAAAAACTCGATATATCGCACTGAGAAAAGACCCAAGCGTAAAGAGAAAAATCGCAGGCCAAGTTTATTGTCATCAGTTGAGATATAACGTCAATGGGCTTTTATCGAACGGCGGCCATGTTGAGTCCCAGGAGAATAAAAACCTTTGTTTTCGTCCTGTAAACTCGTTCTGAAACCAACCAGCGCGAGGCTACCGGGACCAAAACTATTGTTTTATCCAAGATGGCCGAACTGCGACAACAGCCCATGGACCAATTCACCGTGCGTCTTTGTTGCCCCATCCAGATCACCCAACTTTACCATTTAGTAAAAATGTTTTCGTTTTTCCGTATTCAAGAACAAAAAACAAAGCACTAAATCCTCTGGAGAGCTGTCACATGATCTGAAATGGGGCAACAAAGAGGCAAGCTGAATGAGGCTATTCAATTTGGGACCGGTTCATAATAAGTAAACTAAAGAATCTGAGCTTTTTTTTTTCTGAAAATGCATTGAAGTCCAAATTTTGAGTGACGCGCGTGAGCGTGATTTCCCGGCATTCTCGATCCCAGACCCTTCTCTTATTTTTTTAAGAGAAGGGTCTGGGTCGAGAATGGATTTCACGGGTGGAACTGATCCACGCATGCGCAGACGTTTTGCATCAGGAGGAGATTTTTGCGTCGGTTTTATTCTCCTGACATGCTAAGAATCTTACCGTGGTACCTACCTGTTATGAAGCAGTCCTTGCCAGGCGTCACGTGTTCCATGTACCGTGGCAAACAAACCGTGTTTACAAAGTCCGTCTTCTTTGCAGAACCTGACAACTTCAACAGCGCCACGTCATTAGTGTTACGCACTGGGTTCGAGTAATCCGGGTGTTTAATCACCATAGTACCGCGAATCGCCTGCTCAGAACCCTCGGTTTTGTTGCGATTGACGTCACCAAGGATTACGTAATACTTGCTTGCGTCCGCAGTTAAAATGCAGTGAGCAGCGGTTAGTACCCATCCAGGGGCAACCAGGGACCCACCGCAGGTGAATCCCTGGCCTTGAATATAGATCCCAACCTGCCACGGCCATTCGCCCAGTGACGCGTCGTCGCCACTAATCACTCGAGAGGCAGCAACTTCAGTGCGACCACAGTTTGCTAAAGAAAATGGAAAGCCAGTCAGCCCACAGACCTAATCTGAAGGCGCTCTGGGTACGAAATGGGCCAGTCAGTTGACAGGGTTTGAATCCGGTTGTCGGTGAATTAAAGTGTCTGTGAATCTCTTTTTGTAATTGTGACATATTGATATTGTTAAGCAAATAATCGAGTTGAAAGGAATCCCACCTCTAGCGCCGTGTTAGTGTCAAGTGTCCAAGTTCAAGTTAATTTTATTTTATTTTGTACTATTTTTTAAAGATAATTACACAAGAAAATAATAGTTATGAATTTCAAGAATGTGCATAGAGGTCAAAGGAGCCATAGGCTTTCCAGTTGACCCCTATCAAAAGAAAAATAAATGAGGATATTTGGAGCACAGGAAATACATAAATATATATTGTACAAGTTTGCTTGAGTAGTAAGCGGCTGGAATTAATATTAATAGGAAGAAGAATTTATTTACAATATTTATACTACTTATATGGAAACGTTGACAATATATATATATATACAGTCGATGCCAAAAAGGTTGTCCAGCAGAACATAATATAATACTATAATATCCATTGTTTTGGGCTATATATATATATATATATACAGTCGATGCCAAAAAGGTTGTCCAGCAGAACATAATATAATACTATAATATCCATTGTTTTGGGCTATATATATATATATATATATACAGTCGATGCCAAAAAGGTTGTCCAGCAGAACATAATATAATACTATAATATCCATTGTTTTGGCCTATTGTCTAGGCCAAAACAATAGGCCAAAACAATGGATATTAAAGTATTATATTATGTTCTGCTGGACAACCTTTTTGGCATTGACTGTATATATATATATATATGCAAAGAATAAAGATGGTATAAATATATTCATTCGATCTTAGTTATTATTCTATATTTACAATTTTATACAATTTTATAATTTAGGCCTGGTTTTCAAGTAAAAATAATTTGTATTGTCTTTTTAAACTACTGTATGCCTGGGAGGGATTTTATTTCGGGTACAGGTATATTGTGCTAGTCATGAAGTTGCTAGTTGCGAGTTGTTAGTTGCTATAATTATTGTATTTTTAAATGTAGGGTTAGGATTTGGATTAGCGGTGATGTATTTATAAAACCCAAAATTAGTGACTAGCTCTAAACACCCTAAATTAGTTAGTCACCCATTGTTGACGGTTAGGGTATTTTTAAATGTAGGGTTAGGATTTGCATTGTGTTGTTTAGTGATCAGCCCTAAAAACTCATATTAGTGACTAGCTCTAAACACCATAAATTCAGTGAGCTAAACGAGTGAGCACCCGTTGTTGACGGTTAGGGTACCGTTGTTGACGGTTAGGGTATTTTTTAATGTAGGTGTTAGGATTTGTATTAGTTCATATATATAGGGAGAACGAAGAAGCATGTGTTGTTTAGTGATCTAGCCCTAAAAACTCATATTAGTGACTAGCTCTAAACATCATAAATTACAGTGAGCTAAATGAGTGAGCACCCGTTGTTGACGGTTAGAGTATTTTTAAATGTAGGGTTAGGATTTTGGATTCGCAACTAGCAACTCGCAACTCGCAACTGCAACTAGCAACTCGCAACTCATGACTAGCATATTTCATGAATGTCAGTTGCAGAGGGGACTAACTCGAAAAAAGCAGATGGTACACCTGTTTTAACATATTTGATTTTGTGAACAAGAGTGGAGATTTTCAAATTAAAGGCATTGTCAAGTTTTAGAATTTGCAAAATTCTAAAAGTTGGTGAGACAGGTCTTGTACAGATACAGAGAATCTTGAACCTTCAGATCTATTAAATGTGTCTTTAAGCCTCCATTGGAAACATGTCCGTAAGCAAAACACATTAGTGCTAGAAGCACGTACTACTGAACTAATAAGAAGCTAGAAACTACAGAAACTACATGTACAATACCATTGCTAAAACAGAATCAGCAAATATATCATGGGTGGGAAACCGCACTTGAGATCATAAAATACACTGTAGACTGTAGTTTATTGCACATTTTATGCTTCTCGATCTGTCCATGTAAAATCGAAGATCTGAATAATAAATGTATTGACTTTGGTTGATTCATTCAATTTGTGCAACGGGAATTTGGTATATATATATATATATGATGAGGAATACGTCGAGTAAAAATACAACATTCTACTGACTTACCTAAATTGATTCCAAAGGCTCTCTCATCACTCTGGCTCCGTGTTAGAACTTCTGGATTCCCGGACAAGAATTAAGATATTAGTTATGTTATTATATGTTTTGACTGAGGAAATGTTAGCGTTCAATACTGAAGGCCAAGTGAGATGTTTTGGGGTGTTGATTGCGTATTCTCATTCTTTCTGATATTTCTCATCATCTTGGGTACACTTCATTGTCTATGATAATGTATCCTTTTGTCTGGCTGTTTTTCTTCGTTTTACTTAAAGTTTATGGCCATGCTAGCATCTTGGCGGTCCGTAAAACTCTGTAGTGTAGTCATATTTTTAACGAATGGCCCAATTTAACACCATGTTAAACTGCTCGATTTTACTGGACTTCAGTTTGCTTCAAGTCAACTTTTTTAAGCTAGGTCGTCCAAATTTCTTTTTATATTCCTTAAAAGTAATTTTCATTGACCGTTTTCTAAATTTTAAGCCGTACTCGTCTTCTTTTTGCCTGTAGTTTCAATCTTTGTCTACCTATTTACTAGGAATTACTTCGATCCTTTGGTGTCAATTGGTAGTCGATTTAACAACCAAATATATTCAGTTTAGAACAAGACATTCTTACCTCGACTGAAGTAACCTCGAAATCTAGCCTCGCCTCTGTTTAGAAAAACGCCAAGAAGAAGAAAAGCGTAGAACAACATGACCGTAAGGAGCTTCTTCTGTGAACTGAAACCTGAAGGCTGAAAGGGCTTAATTGTGTATTCTTCAAAACAGTCAAATGGATCGTATTATGTTATACCCAGCTTCATGTCTCCATTGAAAGTGCACCTGCACCTGCTTTTCGTAATTATCCAATCGGAATACTTGTTTTTGCGTTTCTTAAGGTCTCCTGAAATATAACATTCACGATTTTGATAGAATTTTTTCCCTATTAAAAATTATATCATTAATAAAAAGACGGGTTCAGCGAGCTCAGCTATTAAGGACGACTGTGGGAGGGCTGTTTTCGTGATCGTGATATGACGCGTGATTACAAATAAGCGAATGTAGGCGTGAAAACCAGACGGCAGTCTCACGTCAGGCTCGAGAGCCTTGCCATTTTCAGCAATAAATTAGTCGGAAAGCGTATTCATAACGGCTTAAGAGCATCATTGTAGTAATGTGTCGTAGTTTTGTTTATATTTGGCATGTCATTGGTGACAAAAGGCCGGCATGCAATGGTGCATGTATATAACGAGCAACCAGCCAGAGAGCAATTCATATCTCGCCGTTCGTGCAGCGTCCGGAAGGCAAATTTTATTCAACTTGTAATTATTTACTAGAGAATTATTTTAAGGTCTTAACCCCTGAGACCCTGTGCTACTGCATTCGATCGGGGAATACGTTTCCCAGAGTTTTTTTGCCTAAAGAAGGTTTTTATCTCTGGGTTTTTCGTATCGGGCGGAGCACGTTGTTTGATTATGTTATTTCCATTTAGACAATCTTATTGAAGTAAACTTATTATAGTATAAAACACGTAAGTGTGAATCATTAGTGTTAAGTCATTGGACACTCTAGCACTGTAAAACGTAATATTATACAGTTACGTGTGAAGTTATTTTTCACCTGTAAACCTTGAAGTATTGGACACATGTACAATGTAAGCTATTGTGATGCATGTAAAGTCATTATCGACACAATTAAGTCGTTGTGCAGACGCACCTAAGGTGTAAAGCTACTATAGATACATGCGGAGTGCCGTAAAGTCATTGTAGACACAAGTATAATTATAGTCATTGTGTATAGACACACACGTAAGGTGTAAAGCTATTATAGATGCATCAGAGTATAAGTCAGTGTGGCACACATATAGTCACTGTGCACAGACACATGCAGGCGGTAAGCTATTATAGCTACACGTGGTGTGTAAATCGTTGTGGACACACGTAAGCCGGGTACAGCTATTATAGATACTTGTACTCGTAAGTAATAATCATTGCGGAATGACGCGTAAAGTAATTTTGGACACATGTAAATCATTGTGCATAGACACACACATAAGATGTTATGCTATTATATATCCATGTCACTTTGTCAGGGACACATGTAAGTCCAAGTGCTTAGACACATCTAAGTGTAAAGCTGTTTTAGGCAAGTCTTTGTAGACACACGTTATGTACTGCATGTACAGCTATTATACATGTATGTATGTGTAAGTCTTTGTGGACACGTATGTCATTGTGCACAGACATACGTAACGTTGTAAAGCTATTATATATATATATACCCATGTGAGTGTAAGTCTTTGTGGGCACACGCATGTAAGTCCTAGTGCTTAGACACTAAGTGTAAAGCTGTTTTCGATACACGTGAAGTCTTTGTAGACACATTGTGTACCTCAAGCATATTAAGGCCTGGTTCATTTAACGGAAAATAGATGTTCGTTAAAAAATATTTTCTGACAGAAATAACAGTTTAAACAAAATCTAATGACACCATAATACTAATATCAACTTCCTTAAATTTGTTAAGTGGATGGTTGTCGTATCACATGATCGATGACGTCATAATTATGTAAAATCGTTTAAGTAAAATGCGGCTACGACGATAACATATGAATATAAAGTAACCATGCTAAAACATTACTCCTCCCGCAGTGTTTTAGACCACGCTTAGAAAACATGACTATCATGTAAAGATAAGGAGATATTAAGGGTACAAAAAAGTCACGTGACCTATTTTGCATGTTTCGTTAACGAAACATTGTAGTCATCTTTTCTAAGCTGATTTAGGTAAAAGGCTTCAACCTTAACTAAACATATCCACTCGTCATTCTAGCTGTTTTAAACTCCGAGCTGCGTTTTTGATTTACTAATTTCGTGTTCTAAGTCACGTGACAGTCAACGTGACACGTTTTACTACACACAAACCACTTAAGGTTACCATACTCGGCTGTGCAGTTTTTACTCGAAATTTGACCCCTGAACCAGGCCTTAACATGCTTGAGCTGCGGGAGTTACAAACACTATCAAATTTTAAGGCTGGCGTTTTCAAGTATTTTTTAGAACTTGATGACAGCAATCATCATATTTCAGATATCCTTTTTAAGCTTTGTCCAGTTATATGTATTTATTATTATTGTTATATTATTCATTCATACATTTATTATTATACTATTATATATTGAGATTGTTTAGATGTATTATCTATAATACTGGTCACCGGTTGATACCAGCTAATCCTTTTCGATTAGATGATCGGTCTTATCAGTTTAGATAAAGTTATTATTATTATTCTTGTTTTTATCTGATTAATGACATAACATAATAACATCATCTTAAAGTGATTATTGAACATTTTATTAAAGTGCGCATAAGTCCATTTTTTTAATCGTTAATATTGATTCTACATCAAGTAAGTAGTTGAATAGTAGAATATTTCTTGATTTGAGTGTTGCGTCTATGAGTTATAAAGGTTTCTATTTCAAGTATGCTAATGATGTGACGTCAAACAGGAAAACAATAGGCCCTTTGCAGCTAACACATCACGTGGTTGTACTGGAGAGCAAACATTATCTGACTTCATTTATTTAAATGTATTGTACAAGATCGGTATTGCTATTAGAAAAACCTATTTGTAAATGCTATTTTCCACTTCCAATCGATTGTCGATCTTTCAAAAACAGTGATTTTAAAGATAGCTTGCTCTCCAGCATCCATGGCAACGTCTTTCCCATGGGGATCACGAGCTCAATTCATTCCTTAATGAAGTATTATATCAGCACGTGACTGTTAGCTGCAAAGGACCTATTATACAGAAACGTGCTGGTAGAGATAAATGACCTTTTATGAACATATGTGCTTATATCAGTGATTTTACCAAATATTTTGCCCAAATGAGAAGTAAGTTTCATTCACAATGAGAATGAAATAACAGTAACTTTTAAGTTTTTAAACAAAATGGCTGACACATAGAATTAGCCGTGTGTATTTGCGTGTTGGGTTAGGCCTGGGCCCGAGGCAGAAACACGCGACCGTCTCAGAGCACCTCTGGGATTTAGGTCCTAACAGACTTCCTAACTCCTGAAGAAGGAGTCTGTTAATCAGAAATACACGTTTGGCAATTAATTCTAAAGCAGCCTTAATGTAAAAGTATTTTTCACATATTTTTACTCTAAATTATTTTACTCTAAATATTTTAGATAAATAAAATAAAATGCAAAGGGGGGCGGGGGGGGGGGGGGTAGAATGAACAGACAGACAGACAGACAGACAGACAGAAGAGGTTTATTGGCACTTTGCAGACATTAATGTTTACATCAGTGTTGAATCCAATAATAATATAAGATGACTAAATAGATGAATACTAAGTCTTGTTGTAGGGTAATATATATGACATTAATTTATTGTGGAAACAGGTGGCAAGTTACTTATAATGTGGGATCTAATTGTAAGGCAATCAGATATGTATTTGGCTGCTCTTCTTGCAATTTTGGTATCTGGCTTAAGTATAAGGGTTAAAATTTGGTCATCATTTGTTTTCTTTAGAGATCTTTTCAATGTATTTTCCAATGAAGCATAGAATTCCTTTCTCGGCACTTGGTAGTATGTGCATCTAATTATAAAGTGCCGTTCATCCTCAACTTCGGCTTTACAAAGAGGACAAAGCCTCTCGTTGGGTGGTTTATATGGGCGCTCATATCTGCCCCTCTCAATTTGTAGCTCATGATTACTTATTCTCAACTTCGTTAGCGCAATTCGATGCTTCACGTTCTTAATATTTAACAGATAATTTTCAAGTTCGTGTTTATATTTGAATGTTCGGTAAAATCTTAATTTGTTACCTTGGTTGTTTTTTCGGTTATTATCGTTGAATAGCTCACTATGCCAATTTTGGATTTGAATATCTACTAGTCTTTGTTTTAAATTATTAATAATTGTGTTTGGGTGTTCGATTTCTTCCTGGAAAAACCATAGTTCACCGAAACCTAGTCGAAACAGATGGTTTTTTACTCTTTGGCACCACATTGTGGGCTTCCCTATCTGTCTCGATTCAGCTACAGCGTCTTGCGCTAATTCAGTGATATTATGATTTTGTTTTTTTAGCCAGTATTTTAGGCTTCTTAGGGTGGAGTCCATGCTTATTGGTAATTTACCTAATTCGGCCCGACAAGCATTATTAGTGGCGGTCCTGCTTACACCCAGTAACCATTTACAGAATTTTAACTGTACACTTTCTATTGGGTCATTGTTTGGTACTTTATCCATACCCCATATTTCACTACCGTAAAGAAGTATGGGTTTGATTAGACTATCGAATAGTTTGAGCGTAAGTTTAACATCAGTCCTAAAATGACAACCCATTGTTTTCCGTAATTTGTAAAGTGCTTTTAATGCGACTTTTTTTAGCTCGATCTTTGCCGTAGTAAAGTTACCATAAGTACTGAAACAGAGGCCTAGATATTTAAATACTCGCATATTTTCTATTGGTTGGTTAGAATAAGTGAAAGCATAATTGTTCATTCTTCTACCTGAGTTGTTGAAAATCATTGCTTTCGTTTTTTCGATATTTACCTCTAATTCGGAGTTGATGGTATATTCTTTAAGCCTACAAAGTAGCTGCTGTAACCCTTTAGCAGACCTGGAAAGTATAACTAAATCGTCCGCGTATGCCAGACAGCTAATTGTCTTATTTTTTAGCTCCACAAAATCTGCCCCTTTTGTTTGATCAAGGAACTCAGGAAGGTCGCTTAAAAATATATTGAAGAGGGTGGGGCTTAGCATGCAGCCTTGTTTTATTCCTATTTCACATGGGAATTCTTCAGTAATTGTATTTCCGACTTTAACCGCGGCAGAGTCGTTTGAGTATATCGATCGTAATATTGAATAGAATTTACCCGTTATTCCAATTTTCCTAACTTTCTCAAAGAGTTTGTCTCTTGGTATGCTATCAAACGCTTTCCTGAAATCTACGAAGCATCCAAAGAGGAGGTTGTTTTTCTTACATGGTTTAGCTTTGACGTATTTTTCAATCAAAGTTGTCAGTATGAACATACTGTCTACCGTACTATGGTGTTTTCTAAAGCCGCCTTGTTCCCGTTTGAGGATCCCTTTGTCTATTAGATAATCATAAAGCCTAGTGTTGAGTATAGAGGTAAATAGTTTACCAAGGGTAGAGAGCAGCGAGATTCCGCGGTAATTGTCAGTAACAGATTTGTCACCTTTTTTGTGAATGGGCACGATGAGCGCTGTACTCCATTCTTGCGGGAACTCGCCGGATTTCAGTATTGCGTTAAATAGTTGCTTTAAGAACGGTGTTAATTGATCTTTGCCATATTTAATTACTTCATTTAGTATATTGTCCTTGCCCGGAGATTTATTGACTTTCGATTTCTTAATTGCTAATTCAATTTCTTGTATGCAGATTTCGTCATCTAACGCATCGCTGTCATGGACGAGCGTGTTTTCGCAGCCAGTATCTACGTGTACAGGCTGTTCGTTGATTACATCGTGTTTTTCGTTTAAATGTTTAAAGTGCTTGAGGAAATCACCTATTTCAATCGGACACGGGTTACGTCCCCGTTTTTTGTTAAAGTTAAACAGTTTTTCAATTTGTTTCCAAGCGTTTCGCGGATTGCCAAGATCAATTTGATTTATTCGTTGCTGCATGTTAAGATATTTTTTCCTTCTGCATAATTTCCTGAATTTTTTTTTCTATTGTGGAGCATTGCCCTAAGCGGTTGATTATTTGGGTCCTTGCACATCATTTAACCAATAATGATTACAGTTATATACTAGCTTAAGACATATTTTTATACTCAATATTCAAAGAAAATATTTATTTCCATAATATATTTTTCCCCTACATAAGTTATTCACATATCATATTTTATCAAATCATATCCATGGCATAATCACGTTAATAAATTTTCATACCACTATTTATATATATTTCATAATAACCCACTCTTCAAATTATCACTCAACATTTTTAGAATAAGTATGAATTGGTGGTGCTTGCTTACACAAGCACACTAACACTAGTAACTTCCCTGTTTGGACGTCAATCATTAGCATATTTGAAATGTAAACCATTATAACACATAGACGAAATATTCAAAATAAGAAATATTGTACTATTCATTCTTTTCACCTGGTGGCCATCTTGGATTCAAAGCGAGGCAATCCTTTGTTTTTGCCAGGTTAGCCTCGTTTTGACCATCCCTCAGCATGAGGCTAACCTGGCAAAAACAAAGGATTGCCTCGCTTTGAATCCAAGATGGCCACCAGGTGAAAAGAGTGAATTCAGCTATTTACTTGATGTAGAATCGATTTTAATGATAAAATACGTGGGCTCAGATGCGCTTTAAGTTTTCATTAGATATATTCTGCTACACGGGGTCTGGTTAGTTGCTCTATGCACCGAATAGCTTTTGTCGAATCACATCATCGATCCACCTTCGTAGTACGCTGACTCTTGCGAATACACTGAAGTGGTGTTTGGAGGAGCAGTTAACATCTCCCCAGCTGACCACTCCCTGTAGTACCCACTTGCCAGCGGTATTCCTGCACACAAAAGGCCCGCCGCTATCTCCATTGCAGCCGTTCTTGCCTGAGTTCCCAGCATCCCCTGCGCACAGCATCGTGCGTGTTACTCGCCATGCACCGTTGTCCAGGAACACGTTGTTGGAGGTCAAATGGCGTTCTATGCATGCGCGGTTCGATACCACTTTCAGGTCGGTTTGTTGTAAGATGGTTGCTGTGGTGCCTGGGACAGAGGTTCTTCCCCAACCTAAGAAAACGTGTAGTATTGTAGCACAACCATAGGCTCATTCCCAGGGCTTTTACGTCAAATTTAAAATGGCTTATTCAAGGAAGGAGGGCTTATTAAAATGCTGTTATTATGGTTGTATCTGACAATAGCATTGTGAGCAGTACTAACGCCATCCTTCAGTGATATCGGTTAGAAAACATGGAGAATAAAACTGACAGACAGGTCTGACAAACCACGGGAGCAGCTCTAAATGGGTACAAAAACTCGATATATCGCACTGAGAAAAGACCCAAGCGTAAAGAGAAAAATCACAGGCCAAGTTTATTGTGTCATCAGTTGAGATATCACGTCAATGGGCTTTTATCGAACGGCGGCCGTGTTGAGTCCCAGGAGAATACAAACCTTTGTTTTCGTCCTGTAAACTCGTTCTGAAACCAACCAGCGCGAGGCTACCGGGGCCAAAACTATTGTTTTATCCAAGATGGCCGAACTGCGATAACAGCCCATGGACCAATTCACCTTGCGTCTTTGTTGCCCCATCCAGATCACCCAACTTTACCAGTTTTTTTTGTTTTTTTCGTTTTTCCGTATTCAAGAACAAAAAACAAAGCACTAAATCCTCTGGAGAGCTGTCACATGATAATAATAATAATAATAAGTTTACTTATATAGCGCCATATCAACTAATTTTTCATGGCGCTTTACATTGAATATTATATAAAGAATTGAATAATTAAAACTAAAATGAAATAACCTATTTACAATATTTTTAAAAATAATCAACCTAAAAATTTTCCCTATGGACAATGACGTAAGAAATTAAAATCAAATCAAATTAAAATATTGTACATCAATTATAGGCTAGTTTAAAAAGATGTGTCTTTAGTGACTTTTTAAAAATATCTACATTTGGTGAGAGGCGGATTGATAACGGTAATGTATTCCAGACTTTTGGACCCACTACAGAAAAAGCTCTGTCACCATATGAGACTGTGCGTGACTTAGGAATGACTAATAATTTCTGTTCAGTAGAGCGCAGCGTGCGAACATTAGGGCGATATTTGAGTAGTTCTGTAATATATTGTGGCGATAGGCCATTAAGGGCCTTATAAACTAATAGTAAAACCTTAAAAATTATGCGCTGTGAGACTGGCAGCCAGTGCAATCTAATTAGAACTGGGGTTATGTGATCATATTTACGTGTAAGTGTAACGATGCGAGCAGCTGTATTTAATACTGACTGCATTCTATCTAATTGATGCTTAGTGAGTCCATGAAGAAGTGAATTACAATAATCTAGTTTTGCAGTAACGAACGCATGTATAAGAGTTTCAGTTGATTTTTCATCAAGGTATTTCCTAATTTTCCCTATATTCCTAAGGTGATAGTGTCCAGATTTACATATGCTACTGACATGATCTCCGTGGGACATGGACTCATCAAGTATAACGCCCAGGTTACGAACAGTAGACCGGTGTCTGATCGTATCATCACCCACTTCAACAGATGTAATACTTGGTCGTGGTTTAAACCGGGAGCTCAAAACAATAAGCTCAGTCTTGTCATCATTCAATCGTAGCCGGTTGTTAACCATCCAGTCATCAATGTCCCTTACACATCTTTCCACCTTTAACCTTGCCGCACATGCATCTATTTCTGAATCTGCATCAAATGTAATGTACAATTGAGTGTCGTCTGCATAGAGATGGTAGAGTAGATTGTGAGACCTCAAGATATCCCCCACAGGCGCAGTATAGAGTAAATAGAGCAGTGGGCCCAATACCGACCCTGGGGCACACCACAAGACAAACTACGTTCACTTGACTTACTTCCATCAACATTTACATAGAATGAACGGGAACTAAGGTATGATTCAAACCAGGCAAGCGCACAACCCGTAATGCCAAATCGACTCGACAGCCTTGATATGAGAATTGAATGGTCCACCGTATCAAAAGCCGCTGAGAGGTCCAACAACAGCAGGAGGACAGATTTCTTGTTGTCAATGGCTAACATTATATCGTTCTGGACCCTAACTAAGGCAGTCTCAGTTGAGTGGTAGAGCTTGTATGCAGACTGAAGCCATTCATCAAGATGGTTAGATGACACGTGATGAATCAGCTGCACAGCAGCTGCCTTCTCGACTACCTTTGAAACCATCTTTAGATTAGATATCGGCCTGAAGTTTTGATACAGCTTGAAGTCAGCATCAGGCTTCTTAAGAGTTGGCAATAGTTCTGCTATCTTCATTGAATCCGGCATACACCCAGATATAAACGACAAGTTGACAATGTTTGTTATAGTAGGGAGAAGTAGGTCAATGCAGTGTTCCATTACAGAAGCAGGAAGGGGATCCAAATTACACGATTTCTTTGCCATCTTCACTACGAACACGCGTATAGAAGCCTGATCAACATTAGAAAGTTGGGAGAGATTACATCTATAATCATCAGTAGCTAACGTGTTCGTAATAGGAGACACCCTAGAGGCTTGCTTCAGATCTAACTCACGGTGTAACTTCTCAATCTTCTGAGTAAAGAAATCAGCAAAGCAATCAGCCAACGTGGCTCCATCTGAATCAGTATGAGGATAGCGCTTGACATCTACTTTTTGGAGAAGCTTATTCACAGTTCGAAATAAAACCTTTTGATCACCCGAGTTGTTTGTAATGATATCCTTATAGTAGGACGTTTTGAGCTGAGTTATGAGGTTGTTGACAACAGAGCATTGGTACACATACCTCTCCCGATCACAGTCAAACCCAGATGTTCGCCATTTTCTCTCAAGTTTTCTCCTTTTGTTCTTCTCAGTCCCAACCTGCTCATTGTACCACGGGGCAGATGGACTGAAATGGGGCAACAAAGAGGCAAGCTGAATGAGGCTATTCAATTTGGGACCGGTTCATAATAAGTAAACGAAAGAATCTGAGCTTTTTTTTCTTCTGAAAATGCATTGAAGTCCAAATTTTGAGTGACGCGCGCGAGCGTGATTTCCCGGCATTCTCGATCCCAGACCCTTCTCTTATTTTTTTAAGAGAAGGGTCTGGGTCGAGAATGGATTTCACGGGTGGAACTGATCCACGCATGCGCAGACGTTTTGCATCAGGAGGAGATTTTTGCGTCGGTTTTATTCTCCTGACAAGCTAAGAATCTTACCGTGGTACCTACCTGTTATGAAGCAGTCCTTGCCAGGCGTCACGTGTTCCATGTACCGTGGCAAACAAACCGTGTTTACAAAGTCCGTCTTATTTGCAGAACCTGACAACTTCAACAGCGCCACGTCATTAGTGTTGGGCACTGGGTTCGAGTAATCCGGGTGTTTAATCACCATAGTACCGCGAATCGCCTGCTCAGAACCCTCGGTTTTGTTGCGATTGACGTCACCAAGGATTACGTAATACTTGCTTGCGTCCGCAGTTAAAATGCAGTGAGCAGCGGTTAGTACCCATCCAGGGGCAACCAGGGACCCACCGCAGGTGAATCCCTGGCCTTGAATATAGATCCCAACCTGCCACGGCCATTCGCCCAGTGACGCGTCGTCGCCACTAATCACTCGAGAGGCAGCAACTTCAGTGCGACCACAGTTTGCTAAAGAAAATGGAAAGCCAGTCAGCCCACAGACCTAATCTGAAGGCGCTCTGGGTACGAAATGGGCCAGTCAGTTGACAGGGTTTGAATCCGGTTGTCGGTGAATTAAAGTGTCTGTGAATCTCTTTTTGTAATTGTGACATATTGATATTGTTAAGCAAATAATCGAGTTGAAAGGAATCCCACCTCTAGCGCCGTGTTAGTGTCAAGTGTCCAAGTTCAAGTTAATTTTATTTTATTTTGTACTATTTTTTAAAGATAATTACACAAGAAAATAATAGTTATGAATTTCAAGAATGTGCATAGAGGTCAAAGGAGCCATAGGCTTTCCAGTTGACCCCTATCAAAAGAAAAATAAATGAGGATATTTGGAGCACAGGAAATACATAAATATATATTGTACAAGTTTGCTTGAGTAGTAAGCGGCTGGAATTAATATTAATAGGAAGAAGAATTTATTTACAATATTGAAAGTAGTTATATGGAAACGTTGACAATATATATATGCAAAGAATAAAGATGGTATAAATATATTCATTCGATCTTAGTTATTATTCTATATTTACAATTTTATACAATTTTATAACTTAGGCCTGGTTTTCAAGTAAAAATAATTTGTATTGTCTTTTTAAACTACTGTATGCCTGGGAGGGATTTATTTCGGGTACAGGTATATTGCTAGTCATGAAGTTGCGAGTTGTTAGTTGCGATATTGTATTTTTAAATGTAGGGTTAGGATTTGGATTAGCGGTTATGTATTTATAAAACCCAAAATTAGTGACTAGCTCTAAACACCCTAAATTAGTTAGTCACCCATTGTTGACGGTTAGGGTATTTTTAAATGTAGGGTTAGGATTTGCATTGTGTTGTTTAGTGATCAGCCCTAAATACTCATATTAGTGACTAGCTCTAAACACCATAAATTCAGTGAGCTAAATGAGTGAGCACCCGTTGTTGACGGTTAGGGTATTTTTTAATGTAGGTGTTAGGATTTGCATTAGTTCATATATATAGGGAGAACGAAGAAGCATGTGTTGTTTAGTGATCTAGCCCTAAAAAATGTATTTTCCGCTGGTATGCAAGTGAATTCATAGCAGCTTAATGAGATACTTGTGACGAATACCACATGCTTCTTAAGGGAGTGCCAGTTATCTCGCCCTGTGATTGGATATTCGTTATATTTAAAGAACTACTGAAAAGGCTTCGTTCTCTCTCACGCATCTCCATTCATACGGGATTACTATACAGATCCCACCCACCCACCCTGGTCAGATCTCTGATATAAATTGTGTATTTGATAGCCCTGATACTGTATATATATTTCAGGCCGTTCAGACTCTGCTTCACCCAGCAACCGCTGCTACAGATGCTTCCGAGTGGGACACTGGGCCAAGGATTGCAGATCCAATTCCTCAAGTTTTCAACAGCCCCCAAACCGCACCGGTTTCCCTTATTCTAGAGGAACACTCTATGCTAGGACCGGAATGGGAGGTATCAGTGACTTAGCTTCAGGATCCAAGTGAGAATACACAGGAACTGATAGAGGTAGTTAACAATCAGTATGAGTACGAAAAACATACTATTATACCGCAAGTTAAAGGCAATCTAAAAAGGAATGTACAATTTTGGCTTACTATCGGAGCACCAGACTACATACGAAATGTGATTAGTGACGGGTATACGCTCCCTTTTGTCGAATTGCCGCCGAATAACATCAGTAACAACAATTGGCCTGTCAACCGCACCGTATATATTCACAAGTGTTTGAAGATTTGAAACCGCTTGAAAAATATTGGAGGTTGCAAGGATGACGGTTTGATAATAGAACACAATCAAGAAGACTGTGTTAAAGTAGCGGATGTCATTAGATCAGATCTATGTAAGGCTGGCTTTATTGCGAATGACGATAAGTCGATTTGGGAGCCTACTCAGCTTATAGTATGGTTAGGCATATATTGGAATTCTATAGAGGGAACAATACACATCACAGAACAGCGTCTGAACAATACCCTGACGTATATTGAAAAAAAAATATATAATAATAATAATGGGAAATTAGCTTTAGTATCCGCAAGGGAATTGGCGTCACTCACCGGGAAAATTATTTCAATGGGAATAATAATTGGGAATATATCCAGGATAATGACTAGACATTGCACTATGGCTGTAAACGCTGCCCAAGATTGGGATTCCAAAATTCGCCCTAGACGAATACTGCATACGAGAAATAAAATTCTGGAAAGATAATTTGATTATAGCGAATTATAAGGATATAGCTCGCGCTTCCATTGTTTCGAACTATGCGGTATATTCGGATGCCAGCGCCACTGGATGCGGTGCTCATATAAACCTGAACGGTGAGCGAGTGTGTCATAAACAATGGAAGAAACACGAAAGCGTGAAGAGTTCTACATGGAGAGAACTTGCTGCTATAGAGTTCGCATTGCAGGCCTTCGTACGTGAAATGGTTCACGGACAGCCAAGCGGCATGCAAAATCGCACAAGTAGGCAGTATGAAAAAGGATTTGCATATCATCGCTATAAGTATTTTTCATTTATGCGTTAGTAATAACATAGAATTAGATATGCAATGGATCCCACGCACGGATCTAGAAAGAGCCGATTATATTAGTCGCATAATAGACACAGACGACTGGCAAATAACAAGTAACTATTTTGATTATCTAGAATCCATTTGGGGAAGACATACTATTGACTGTTTCGCTAACTACTATAATAGGAAAACCTCCAGGTTTTATTCCTGGCACTGGAACCCAGGTTGCACGGGGGTGGATCTTTTCGTACAAGATATAGCTGGAGAAAACTGCCTGGTCGTACCACCAGTTAGTTTGATAGAAAGAGCAATACGTTATCTCTACAACCACAAGGCTACCGCCACACTCGTAGTTCCATTTTGGCCGTCGGCTTATTTTTGGCCATTAATCTCTAGAGACTTTTCTAAGTCAATAGTTGCGTATAAAGTGTTCAGAGGGCAAGACGTGTTAGAACACGGTAGGAATACCAACTCGCTGTTTGGTTCTGACAGGTTTACTGGAAACGTCTTAGAATGAAGTTTGAGTGAGTTCATCGAGACACTGGAGTTTGTATATACAGAAGAGGCACTGGCCTATTTAGAACATACCTTATACGTAATACTTAGCTATGTTTCTGGGTATAATCGATGGATCATTTGTGAAGGGCGCAGGCCAAGAACTAACGTGTAAGTCGTTCACTTTACAGAAGAAGGGCAGTGGCCCACGCTTCAGTGAGTTAACGTTTATGTATTGACTTTGGTTGATTCATTCAATTTGTGCAACGGGAATTTGGTATGATGAGGAATACGTCGAGTAAAAATACAACATTCTACTGACTTACCTAAATTGATTCCAAAGGCTCTCTCATCACTCTGGCTCCGTGTTAGAACTTCTGGATTACCGGACAAGAATTAAGATATTAGTTATGTTATTATATGTTTTGACTGAGGAAATGTTAGCGTTCAATACTGAAGGCCAAGTGAGATGTTTTGGGGTGTTGATTGCGTATTCTCATTCTTTCTGATATTTCTCATCATCTTGGGTACACTTCATTGTCTATGATAATGTATCCTTTTCTCTGGCTGTTTTTCTTCGTTTTACTTAAAGTTTATGGCCATGCTAACATCTTGGCGGTCGGTAAAACTCTGTAGTGTAGTCATATTTTTACCGAATGGCCCAATTTAACACCATGTTAAACTGCTCGATTTTACTGGACTTCAGTTTGCTTCAAGTCAACTTTTTTAAGCTAGGTCGTCCAAATTTCTTTTTATATTCCTTAAAAGTAATTTTCATTGACCGTTTTCTAAATTTTAAGCCGTACTCGTCTTCTTTTTGCCTGTAGTTTCAATCTTTGTCTACCTATTTACTAGGAATTACTTCGATCCTTTGGTGTCAATTGGTAGTCGATTTAACAACCAAATATATTCAGTTTAGAACAAGACATTCTTACCTCGACTGAAGTAACCTCGAAATCTAGCCTCGCCTCTGTTTAGAAAAACGCCAAGAAGAAGAAAAGCGTAGAACAACATGACCGTAAGGAGCTTCTTCTGTGAACTGAAACCTGAAGGCTGAAAGGGCTTAATTGTGTATTCTTCAAAACAGTCAAATGGATCGTATTATGTTATACCCAGCTTCATGTCTCCATTGAAAGTGCACCTGCACCTGCTTTTCGTAATTATCCAATCGGAATACTTGTTTTTGCGTTTCTTAAGGTCTCCTGAAATATAACATTCACGATTTTGATAGAATTTTTTCCCTATTAAGGACGAGCTCAGCTATTAAGGACGACTGTGGGAGGGCTGTTTTCGTGATCTGACATTACGTGATATCACGCGTGATTACAAATAAGCGAATGTAGGCGTGAAAACCAGACGGCAGTCTCACGTCAGGCTCGAGAACCTTGCCATTTTCAGCAATAAATTAGCAAATTGAGAGAAAAAGAAACGTCGGCAATCATTATGTCATTTGATTTCATTCTGTAAGATTTCACATGCTGTTCGAGTTTGTTTTGATGCAAATAGACCAGTTTACGGTTCATGCGCCACCACCGCCAAACTGAAACAGAGGATTTGTACAACTGCGCATAAACCGTAAACTGGTCTATATATAGTTGCATTGAAGCTTTCCGACGGAACAAGTGAAGTCGGAAAGCGTATTCATAACGGCTTAAGAGCATCATTGTAGTAAGGTGTCGTAGTTTTGTTTATATTTGGCATGTCATTGGTGACAAAAGGCCGGCATGCAATGGTGCATGTATATAACGAGCAACCAGCCAGAGAGCAATTCATATCTCGCCGTTCGTGCAGCATCCGGAAGGCAAATTTTATTCAACTTGTAATTATTTACTAGAGAATTATTTTAAGGTCTTAACCCCCGAGACCCTGTGCTACTGCATTCGATCGAGGAATACGTTTCCCAGAGTTTTTTGCCTAAAGAAGGTTTTTATCTCTGGGTTTTTCGTATCGGGCGGAGCACGTTGTTAGATTATGTTATTTCCATTTAGACAATCTTATTGATGTAAACTTATTATAGTATAAAACACGTAAGTGTGAATCATTAGTTTTAAGTCATTGGACACTCTAGCACTGTAAAACTTAATATTATACAGTTACGTGTGAAGTTATTTTTCACCTGTAAACCGTGAAGTATTGGACACATGTACACTGTAAGCTATTGTGATGCATGTAAAGTCATTATCGACACAATTAAGTCGTTGTGCAGACACACCTAAGGTGTAAAGCTACTATAGATACACGCGGAGTGCCGTAAAGTCATTGTAGACACACGTATAATTATAGTCATTGTGTATAGACACACACGTAAGGTGTAAAGCTATTATAGTTTCATCAGAGTATAAGTCAGTGTGGCACACATATAGTCACTGTGCACAGACACATGCAGACGGTAAGCTATTATAGCTACACGTGGTGTGTAAATCGTTGTGGACACACGTAAGCCGGGTACAGCTACTATAGATACTTGTACTCGTAAGTAATAATCATTGCGGAATGACGCGTAAAGTAATTTTGGACACATGTAAATCATTGTGCATAGACACACACATAAGGTGTTATGCTATTATATATCCATGCGAGTGTAAGTATTTGTGGACACATGTAAGTCCAAGTGCTTAGACACATCTAAGTGTAAAGCTGTTTTAGGCAAGTCTTTGTAGACACACGTTATGTACAGCTATTATACATGTATGTATGTGTAAGTCTTTGTGGACACTTAAGTCATTGTGGACAGACATACGTAACGTTGTAAAGCTATTATATATATACCCCTTTGTGCATGGCACATTCATGTAAGTCCTAGTGCTTAGACACTAAGTGTAAAGCTGTTTTCGATACAGGTGAAGTCTTTGTAGACACATTGTGTACAGCTATTATCAATACATGTATAATGACGTAAGTATCAGTCATTCTGCATAGACATACGTAAGGTTATAAAGCTATTATACATATACGTGTGAGTGTTAAGTCTTGTGTTCACACTTAAATGTACAGCTATTATAGATACACATACACCTAATTAAAATCATTGTGGACAAGTCATTGTGGACACACGTGAAGTGCATAGTTATTGTAGACTTAGATGAAATGTAACCTCATTGGAAGACACAAAGTGTAAGTGTCGTTGGACACACGAATAGCGCTGGTAAATCTATTAGGACACACGTGAAGTGTAAGTCTTTAGACACACGTGAAGTGTAAGCTGTTGCAATACACGTGAAGTGTAAGCTGTTGCAATACACGTGAAGTGTAAGTCATTGACACATGTGAAGTGTAAGTCACTGTAACACACGTGAAGTGTAAGTCACTGTGACACACGTGAAGCGTAAGTCACTGTGACACACGTGAAGTGTAAGCTGTTGCAATACACGTGAAGTGTAAGCTGTTTCAATACACGTGAAGTGTAAGTCATTGACACATGTGAAGTGTAAGTCACTGTAACACACGTGAAGTGTAAGTCACTGTGACACACGTGAAGCGTAAGTCAATGTGACACACGTGAAGTGTAAGCTGTTGCAATACACGTGAAGTGTAAGCTGTTGCAATACACGTGAAGTGTAAGGTGTTGCAATACACGTGAAGTGTAACTGTTGTAATACACGTGAAGTGTAAGTCATTGACACATGTGAAGTGTAAGTCACTGTAACACACGTGAAGCGTAAGTCACTGTGACACACGTGAAGCGTAAGTCACTGTGACACACGTGAAGTGTAAGCTGTTGCAATACACGTGAAGTGTAAGCTGTTTCAATACACGTGAAGTGTAAGTCATTGACACATGTGAAGTGTAAGTCACTGTAACACACGTGAAGTGTAAGTCACTGTGACACATGTGAAGCGTAAGTCACTGTGACACACGTGAAGTGTAAGCTGTTGCAATACACGTGAAGTGTAAGCTGTTGCAATACACGTGAAGTGTAAGCTGTTGCAATACACGTGAAGTGTAAGGTGTTGCAATACACGTGAAGTGTAACTGTTGTAATACACGTGAAGTGTAAGTCATTGACACACGTGAAGTGTAAGTCACTGTGACACACGTGAAGTGTAAGTCTTTGTGACTATGACACGTGAAGTGTTAAGTCATTCTGACACACGTGAACTGTAATTGTAAGCTATTATAGCACGTGAGTACAAGTCATTGTGACACGTGAATTGTAATTGTAAGCTATTATAGCACGTCAGTGTAAATCATTGTGACACACGTGCATTGTAATTTTAAGCTATTATAGCACGTCAGTGTAGGTCTTTGTGACACACGTGAAGCGTAAGTCATTGTGACAGACGTGAAGCCTAAGCTATTATAGCACGAAGTGTAATCTATTATAACACGAAGTGTAAAGTTATTGTGACACACGTGAATTTTTGGCTATTATAGACGTAAAGGGCGGGAACTCTTTATGGAAGTTATAGTACTTGTTTGTTTGTAAGTTACGTTATAATAAATCTACTATTGTCGTTGCACACCTCGGCGACAGTACATTAACACACTCCATACATTGTTGTTGATGCGGTAAAGAGTTATGAATTCTTAGTTTCCCGATACATTATAGATTTCAAACCTGTTTGTTGCCCCATTTCATATCCCATTTCAAACAAAGCACATGATTCAGTGCTTTGTTTTCCAAGATACAGAAAAACAAACAGACTTTACTCAAGGGAAAAGTCAGATGGTCTGAAAAGGACTACAGAGAGGCAAGCTGCAAAGGTCTTTTGAATCTCCAAATCCATGTGAAGGATTTGAAAAAGCTTTTGTAATTGTTTGTGTTACTGGTCACGCGTGCACTCACAGAGCTGTAATAGTATTACGTTCGTCCATTATGTGACACTTGCTCTATTAACAATTTACTTAATTATTGAAACATATCGACTTTGTTATCTTTAATATCTTGAAGAACTTTCTTTTGTAATAGTCAAGTTGAATTAGCTTAAAACGAAATCGATTCATGTCGTGTGGATTCGATTCACACGATAACAGGAAGAGGATATTGTTTTATAATATAGATACGATAGTACTCGCGTTCTGATTGGCTAAAAAACATGTTTTATCAGAGTATATAACATGGTTTGCCGTGTTTTATTCTTTTCAACTGGCGGTTTCCTTTCATCGCGCGTGTAAATCTATATTATAAAACAGATAAAGAAGCCTTAAATCCATGTTTTATACTATCATAAAACACGATGGACATTTGAGAACATGAGAGAAATGTTAAAGCACAAGCCGAAGCTAAGGCTTCTTTATTTGTTAAATATACACTCTTATCACGCGGCGACTATGTTAGTCGTGACCGGGCCTCTCTTTCGACCGCTTCGTAGACTGGAAGATCGCGGGAAAGAGAGTCCAGTAGATATTGCGTGCGGATTCTCAAAACTATCCAATCCGGAATAAGGTCAAATTCGCGGGAATATTCGCTGGGTTTACCGAATAAATGTTTCCAGTTGAAGGTTTAAAATGGCCGATTCTCAGTGCAGAATTTGTCGCAACATATGTCCTTCCGCAACACAAACACAAACAATGTATTGCTTTGTATTATTTATTGCTTTTCGTACCACTAAATCCTTCAGGTGAGAGCCGTAACACTTTGTATTTACACTTAGATCGAAGGTCCAAGTTCGCGCTTTTCGTTTTCTCTGAGATCAGTCATCTTCACTGCTGTTACCCCGTTCTCCTTTAGTTTGGACATTTGATCATCCATCAAATATATGAGTAGCCTGTACACAGACCTCCGTAATCCCTTCAAAGGAAGTAAAAGGAGGTCTGTACTACGGATGAGTTAATCGTGTTCTAGGTCACGTGGATAGTTACAGGAATGTTGTAACCAGTCGCTGATTGGCTGGTGCCTCATAGCGGGTGCTGATTGGCTTAGCGGTTATGTTGACCTTAGTTCTGGCTCCGTGGGAAAATCCGAGCGCGACTTCTCAAACCTCGAGTTCACGTGGTTCTCAAACTCTCGAATTCATCCACTTCCTCGAGGAAAGAAAGATCTCCAAATCCCTTCCTTTGAAGGGATTACGGAGGTCTGTGTATAGGCTATCGAAGAAGGGAATTTATTTTATTTCTCCCGCTTCCCAGCCCGTCCTCCCTCTTTGTCTCTTGCATTGCCGTTAACAATAGGAAATCAGTGAACAATCTGAAATCTACAATGTGTACCGTCTAGTGTTTCTCGGCCAATGGAAATCGAAATCTAGTTTATGCAAAATTATGCCGGAACACGATTAACGACAGTGTAGACAGACGCCTCTTCCCGAGTTTTGAGGGGATACGGACGGCTGTACACAGGCTAAGATATGAGTGGTGAAATCAAAATCCTCGATTTTTTGAGGGACGAGTTTTCTCCATTCAGCAAGATCGTAAATAGTTGTAGACTTGGCTTGAAATAGCACAAGTTAAACCGAGGTGGTAAACTTAAACTTAGTTCTTTGTTTATAGTTGCAGTTAGGAAATGTTTCCCGCATAATTTTATACATTACCTGAATACCTCACGAGATTTCAAGTCGCTTTGAGTTGCATGAACTCCCGGCATGAACTGCATCAATTAACCAACTGTGTGGCATTCATCTCAACTAACTATTGACGACAGATTCTGGCTGAATGGAGTAGACTCGAACTTGCTCGGCGGTGCGTATATCACTTGTTATAATATAGATACGATAGTACGCGCGCTCTGATTGGCTAAAAAGCCATGTTTTATCAGAGTATAGTAATATGGTTTGCCGTGTTTTATTGTTTTCAACTGGCGGTTTCCTTTCATCGCGCGTGTAAATCTATATTATAAAACAAATAAGGAAGCCTTAGCCATGTTTTATACTATCATAAAACACTCTGGTCATTTGAGAACACTCGAGAAATGTTGAAAGCACACGCCTTCGGCATGTACTTTAACATTTCTCTCATGTTTTCAAATGCCCAGAGTCTTTTATGATAGTATAAAACATGGCTAAGGCTTCTTTATTTGTTAAATATTTGTTGTCACCAATCAGTCCCTCGAAACTCTTTTCCGGAAAGCTTTCGCTTTCAGGCAAAAGTCGTCAGTTGGACTTTATCTGTTCTTCGATAATGCTTCTCAGAGGCATGATTACTATCCAGGACAAAACCGTTTTGCTCGGGTTGTTGTTCTGACAGAAGCTGTTTGGCGAGCAAAACTGAACTTTGGTAAATTAAGCTTTTGCCAAAACTGTTGAAAGCACGGCCAACACATCTTTGTTTCGTAAATTATACGATTTCAATGGCTTGTTTTTGTTCATCCTTTAAAATTAAGCCACCAAGCTGACGAGATAAAGCTTCGACAATTTGACAAAAGTTCAAAGAGCCGTCACAGTTTTCTCTCAAGTCTCGTCGCAGCGAAATGTTGACATCTCTATTGTGATTGGTCGAACGCGCGCCAGTGGGAAAAGGCTGCAGGAGTTCGTTCGTGCCCAATCCGCGCTCGGCCAAAACATCGTTTTCGAGTTTTTCGTCAGCTAGAGACCAAGAAAAATAAAGGGTCTCGTCTAATTTTAGCTTGATTTCTATTCGCTCTTCAGTTTACCACGCAATGGGTTCCTGGCGCGTGCGTCAAAGTGGGAGTTTATTCATTTTCGCCATATAATAAAAACCTTATTGACCAAGCTTGTTCGGTCAAGATGGGGGAATATTGGCCTCGTTCATTTTTTGCGTTTTTATGGACCTCGACTTCGTTTAACATTCAGTCAAATTCAATGTCACGTATTGTTGGGATTCCCACGCATATCCGACATAATTTTAACTTGAGCTGCCCAACTTTTAGCGTCACGATCTTTTAACTGATGTATCATATGCCAGCTTTGCGAGTCTGTTTTCGTGTAATGCATAAGTTGTAATGCATAAGTTGTAATGCATATAAAGTTGTTACTTTAAATTTTATGTCAGTTATGAGGGGGAGGCGTCCGAGGTCTGAGCGAACACATCTTGAATAACGATGCTTTTGCAAATCTTAACTGAAAAAAAGTGTTTGATGGAATTAGATGTATTTGTGTGTTTGTGATTAAAAACGTATCAGTTTTAGGGGTCAAAATCATCAAGACTCTCTTGATTCCGTTAATTTATGCGTACCTATTAGGGGTCAATTTCAGGGCCACGGTCGAGCACCCCTATCACTTCAGTGGGAGTGCGAGTGCAAGCAGTTCATGCAATGTTTTGGTTTATAATAAATCATACTGAGGCAACATTTGCTGAGAGCATGCAACTGTGCAGTCATAACCTTTATATGCACACGTTAGTGACCAATCAGAATCCATATATTTTGTTGATTTTTTTATAACCTTTACATATTAGATGCTTGCTTTCCATATAAGTATTTCTAAAAGAAAATAGTTTAGCTCTCATTTGGGTTGGTATCCCTGTGGTTTTGAAATAGATAGGAGACTGTGAACTACACAGCGTCGGCCATATTCAATGGATTGAATAGCAGTTTGACCGAAAGTGCTCTCGATTGATGTCCAAAATTGTTGCCTCTTGAAACAGTTTAGCCATAATCTAAGTCCACAGACTGGTTCTTAGATTCATTTTCTTGACAAATGTTATAGTTTTAGTTGCGAATTTCCTTTCCTGGCGATGAGTGATCGATTTAATCATAGGGCACTCAGACTGGCCGTGGCACAAATATGCCAGTCGATGGGCTGGGATGGTTTGCAGAAGTCAACCCACGACTTACTTACAGATGTGCTGCAAAAGTATATGGAGGAGATCGCCAAGTCTGCGTATGGGTACTGTCAGCTGTGTGAGTAGCGAGTAGCAAGTTATATTTCTGCGCTGTATTGTAAAATGTTTAACTTTTAGTTTTAAACACACATGGTGTGAATTGACCGCCATGCAAACTTTTCATTTCGCGCGTATTAAGTTGCATTTAAGTTCAATAAGGCATTTCTCTCTTGTTCGTCTTAACTTAACATTTATCTATTAATTTATTCAAAGCGTGGCCAAACGACTCGCAAGTTGAACTACATGTACTATATCCTTACTTATACAAGGGCGTGTATAGACCCCAGGGGGGGGGGGGGGGTACTCGGGTATAAGAGTAACGGGGAGGTGCGATTTTCACCTACTGCAAACAGGCCCAGTTTTGTGCCTTATAATTTTCAAAATCTCCAGATTTACATGTTGCAAAACTTGGGAGGAGTGATACAATAAATGGAGCAACTATAGAATACCCCTCCCCCCCCCAAACAAAAATAAAATAATATGGATCATCAATAATTAAATTTCCATACAAATCTTTTAAAAATGAAACCCATCAGTTAAAAAAAAACCTAAACATTTTCAACCAAAACTCTTTCACAGAATGATTCTACATACACCCGCACTATAATGGATAATTTAGTACAGTTTAGCACAGTTTTCAAGTGATCTTTTGAAGTGGGGTAGTCTATAATATTTTATTGAAGGGCTGTGTGCCACAAGGGACCAAGTGCCCTTTTCAGGAGGTTTTTTTAAGCTAATACTTTGTGTATTTTTAATCGAAATTTCAAAGAAGAAAAACGTCCTGAAAAGGGCACTTGGTTCCTTGTGGCACACAGCCCTTCAATTATACCCATTAAACTTTATTAACATGTCATGGCTCCCGTGACATTACGTTCTAGTACATAATTTATACATGTGCTAATAATATTGGGAACACAGCTTAAATGAACTTAGTCAATAAACTAGAATGATGTTCTCCCTATACTAGTCTAATACTATAGTCTATACCCCAGGGGGGGGGGGGGGGGGGGGGAAACTCGGGTATAAGAGTGATGGGGAGGTGCGAATGAAGCCAAAATTTTAAATCCAAAAAAGTCTGATGGCCCAGAACTTAACCCAAAAGAGTCCTGTTTTTTTTTTGCATTAAAAATTGTACTACCGAAAAAAAATCATCCTGAAAATTTCTAACCTCGAGAAAGTCCCAAACTCACCAATTTCAAACTCAAAAAAGTCCTTTTGTTTTGCAAAAAAAATCTAGTCATGATGTGAAAAACAGTGATAAGAGTTCACGTAAATGCTACATGCTAGTGAATGATGCCTGCGAAACCTCCCTATAATTATGCAGTTTTACAGTTATATAAGTATCCCATACGTAGCTAAAATAATAATGGTTTTCAAGTCTGCTATCAGCAGTTTGACACAGGGTCACATGTATGAATAAAGTCTGTCTCTTTAATTCACTGATTCATTTTGAAATTAAAGTGAACTTAAACAAACAATTACTGTAAAGAAATCCTGGTGAACTGTTCTCAGCCAAGACTTACCCTGACTTGGAGAGAAAAATTGGTTTACTAAAAGAAGAAGTTACATCTACATGTATCTCCCCCAGTATTAAAGGTTGAACTTACAATGTAGGCCTTCTGCCACATGACAATGGTTCACCAATCTATTTGATGATGCTGACTAAAATCATGGGAAATTCTCTCTTAAACCAATTTACATTGCTAATTCATCCCAAATATTTTACATTGGCGTATTATTAATGACTCTAGCGAAAATAGTTGCACACTGTGACACAGTTTGCATGGTGAACCATTGCAATAGAAAAACATACTTAACTTTTCTTTCAAACTACGGTTCACCTTTGAAACGTGTCAGTGCGCAAAAATGTTCACTAGAATCATTAATAATACAGCAATGTAAAATATACCAGATCTGTTAGTGATGTAAATTGGTTTAAGAGAGAATTTCCTGTGACTTTGGTCGGCATTATCAAATAGATTGGTGAACCGTATCGTGAATCGTTGTCACCTGACGCCAACTATATATCATGCTATGGCATGGCAGAAACTGCCTAAGACTATTCTTGAAAAATCTTCCCACGTTGGAACCAAGTCAAGATTAGCCTGGCTGCAGGTGAGCCTCACCTCTCTTCGCGTTAATGGGGCTTCATCTCGTCGGCATTCAACATCAACCTCCTGCACCTCCCTAGCAACTACTCAAGCTTTGCTATTCAAATCTCCTCTTTCTTCCTCCATTACATACATACACAGCCTAACCAACAATACTTAAACATTCAATAGTGCTTTCCAAAGGATAGCTCAAATGAAATGTACAACCCGTGTTGTGACATACAGTTTAAAATCCCTACAACCTTGTTATTTTTTTTTTATGTCAATTCCCCTGAGCCTTGTATTGCAGGTACAACTTGATTTATTTTCTTTTTTGAATAACTCAACCTATTAATTACAGCTTCATAAAAAAAATGTTATACCTCATTGAAAGATTTATTTAATTGTTTTTAACCGAACGCAATGGCTTCAACCCCGTTTTGTTCAGAAGATCTGCTTACTTAGCATACCATTCATTCCAATTAAATACAATTGGAGACACAAGTGTTGAGACACCTTCGCCTCTTCCTTACCCAATGTTGGGTAGAACGATTGGGCCCATTGAGTCCCAACATTGAGAGAGGAGAGGATGAGGAAAAAGACTGCACAACCGAAAAATATCGAGTGTCCCAACAAATCATGTCACTCTGTAATTGTAGATCCAGCGACTATTGGGAACCCTGTGGTGCGCTCGGGGCCCTGGGTTGGTGTTCATCTGGGACTTTTAATGGTTGTTATTGCTTGTGGTTTGGAGTTCGCTGCTAGTTAATTGCACGTTGCTGCAATTGCTTGCAGCTTTCCATCCCTCCCATCCCCTTTGTCCACTATAATGTTCCTGGGCTGCCAGGGTTTCCTGGCAACCAAGCTCTTAAGCACTGCCTTACATGTATGTGTCCTATATTCCTCAACTTGGGTCCCTCAACATTTGATCATTAGTCTGCTTAATATTAATTAGCTGGTTTATTTAATCAGGCAGTATTAATGTCAGAACTTTTTTCTTTCCACAGATTGCCACACAGAGCCAAATTTAGATGACCTGAGGCATGCATTCAAAGATACTGGGGTCATACTACATGAATTAGAAGACTATGTGACGCAGGTAGACCAAGTCCCCTTTATTCACCAGTTGCCACAGTTTCCAATGCCAAAGGCTTGTGCCCTCCATCACCCCCGTAATGGAGAGATAGTCGAACGGCAGGAATTCTATCATGAGCATTTGCCACCCCTCATCAAAGTCCTGCAGCAAAATGAAGGTCGTGTATTGCTGTCATCCATTTTGACTCTTTGCTTGTTGACTTGTGTTCTGGTAGACATAATTTACAGTGAACTTTTCAGTACAACAGACATGATTTTGTTTGCAGGTCTTTGGTTCCCTTGATGTTGAGTGTACATACATGTATATGATTGGGAGATTTTTTTGCATACTTTGAAAATATATGTTTACAAGGACTAGGAATGCTGGTCCAGGGTTGTATATAAGAGCCGACATACTTCACCTGCTACACCTTAGCACTGTATGACTGTACATACATGTATACGGTGTATATCTAACTTTATGATTTTGACTATGATTTATTAGCACTTTGTTTAAATGTTCTCCATTTTTCTGACACACTAAAAACTTTCAATCATTGCCAGAATCATGATGTCAGATATATAATTATGTACATGTATGTACAGAGAAGCATGTGTTACCATGAGATCAAATTCCTTTGTGTCCCACATAACATTCCACAGTGTAGTCTTCAACAGACTTGTTGTGATGTACATCTTAAACATCTGTCTTGTATTTTGAGAAAAAGACTACTTATTTCCATAGTAAATTTATGAGGAATCTTTTGTTATTGATAATTTGGCTAATTTTCTTCATGTGGGCATGGTTCAAGTAGCCACACATTAAAGCCCAGGTTAAAATTCCTTAATACAATATAGCATAGGTGGTTGTAACCTGCGAATACAGCCATCTCACATCGGGAACCACAATCAAAACATGGCCCCCAAGAGAGACGTATGCGTCTTGAGATGGAAAATTCCATACTGATGACGTTATGCGGACAGGATCTGGTCGCGTCATTTGATTGGCTATTGCACTCATCTTCTGGGGCCTACTGAAGTGTAATCTGGCATCAAATGCGCAAAGCATTATTAATTTCGTAGGAATGTGTACTGTTCATTTGAATGATTTCTGCTTGTCAATTTAGATGAGGGAGAAGGAGCTCCAACAGAAGGCAAAGAACTAGAAAATGGAGTTGGAGAACCATATCTCAGAAGTGAAATCAAAACAGTTGGAGAAGAAACTCATAATGAACTTGTTGGAAGCACATCAGAGAAAAGGTCCCTTGAAAGTCCTCCAGAGTTTGAAACTGACACTAAAAGGAGAAGGCTAGAGGGTCCATTTCTCTCAAAAAACAACAAGGAAAATGAATTGGACATACTACAGGCTTTGCAGGAAAAAAATCAGTCCCCTTCACCATCTCCAGATTTTGTACCAATGGAGGGTGATGATAAGGTGGAAGGAACTGTGTTTAAGTTTACGCCAACTCCTGCTCAGTCAGAACCAAAGACTGGGGCACCAGTCATACAGAAAAAGGAAGCTCAAAGCAAAGCTGGGAAACCTTTGAAAGAGAAAAAGGTATCTTTACCAGCAAGTTCCATGAAGTCACCAGAGCCCAAACCCTCTAGTGCAAAACCGAAACCTTCTCCAAAGAAGAAATCTCCTGTGAAAGCAGCAAAACCTAAACCGAAGGCAAAACCAAGCCCATCTAAAGACAAGAGTAAATCCCTGTCACCTATGAAATCTCCCATGAAATCTCCCATGAAATCTCCCATGAAATCTCCCATGAAATCACCCATGAAATCACCCATGAAATCATCCATGAAATCACCTCTGAAATCACCTCTGAAATCACCTCTGAAGTCACCCATGAAGTCACCCATGAAGTCACCCATGAAGTCACCCATAAAATCACCCATGAAGTCACCCATGAAATCACCAATACAGTCACCACCCTCATCTAAGTCACCACTAACAGTACCCACAGCTTCTACATTACCTGAACCTAAAAAAACCAAAAAGACAAAAGTAAAAGATAAAAATAAGACTACAGTGGGTAAAGCAATTGGTAAACCCACAAAAAAGAAAAAGGTATCTATGTCAAAGACTCCATCTTTGCCTCTACTGAGCATTAAGACAGAGACACATGACACACTAGGTCAACCAATGCCAAAACTGATTATCAAACCAGTAAAACTAGAAAAGAGCTCTGTTGCAGAGTATTCGGTTTCTGAGATGCTGTCTGATATTGCTCTACCCTCTAATGAGAAGAAAAAAGGCAAGAAACGTAAGCGTGTTGCTGATGGCACTCAACCTGCAGAGAGTGAAAGTAAACCAAAGAAAAAGAAGAAGAAACAAGGCATCGCAGTCAAGACAGAGCCAGGAATTGGAACCCCTGGGTCCTCATCAATGTTTTCCATAGCAAACTTCCTGCCGTCAGTTAGCTCTACACCAGCACCAAGTGGAATTCCTACTGGGGATCAACAGGTGGATGTGATTAAGAAGAAGAAAAAGAAACATAAAGATAAGGACAAGGACAGAGACAAGGATAAAGTCAAGATAAAAAAGGTATGTCTTTATTCTAATAAATGCATCTCTGTCAGGGTTCTCAGTATTTACATGTATTTGGTCAGGTGGCAAGTAATAATAATTATTGGAAACAAGTAGTTACATGTTCATAACACCTGTCTTAACAAGACAAATCATTTGAGTTACATGTATGTCATGACTCAAAATTGCAACCAATATGGTTGTTGCCAATGTGACTATTAAAAACATTACATTTGGCAACAAAAACTTACCAATTAATCACCAATTGAGCTACAGACATTTGCTGACTGGCAACTAGAGTTTTGGCAACTAAGATTTATTGATCTATTTTGAGGCCTGCTTGTGCTTTCAAGGGAAAAAACAGGCAGCTACTTTCATCCTAACAACCAGTGGAAATCCATTGGGTGTCGGCTTCTTTGGGGGACCCTGTCTATAAGTTGTGCTAATGCATACATGTACATGTAGTTGATGATCCAATACTATTTTATATATCCTCTTTTAAAGTCTCCTATTTCCATGAGCAGCTGGATAACTTTTCTGTTTGAGCAAGTTCTGGTTTCTGATTGGCTAATTCCTTTTAATGTGGAAAAAGAGGGCAAATAGCCCCTTTCAATGTAATTTTATGCTTAAGGTCTCGATAAAGGTTTGGTACATGTCATTTCAAGAAACAAAATGGTCTTGCAGCATCGTAATTAAAGCCACATAGATGTACTATATACTGTTTTAAAGCCGCTTGAATTGAAGAAAGTAAATGTATATACACAATGTATTCAATCTGCTTTGATCAAAAGTTAAAAGATGCCATCCATTTTTCAATGTGAAATGACTCCAATTCAGATCATGTGACAGCTCTCCAGAGGATTTAGTGCTTGTTTCCGAGATCTACAAATTTATGCATTACCTCTTGGGATACAGAAAAAAAAAAACATTACTCAAGGGAAAAGTCAGTTGACCTGAATTGGGATATCAAATGTACAAATTGGTCAATAATAATTATTTGTCTGTTTCCCCCCACAGATCAAAAAGGAGCCAAAAGACTTGTCATTTAATCCAGCATTAACTCCTAGTACTAGCACCACCTCTATACCTCGCATTAAGCTCAAACTGGAACCCCCAACTCCATCTGTCACAACTTCTGTTGCAGCCAAGGAGCCAAAGCAGTTATCAGCACAAAAACTGTAAGTTATGACTTAAGTTCCTTGACTTTATTTTCCTTCTCCCTCACTCGCCAAAACAAGCACAGTACCAAGAGGCCCTTATAGGGTAAACTCTGGCTAAGCGTTTGACATCTCTCTCGGGAGGAACGAACCAGAGGAGACGGCAGAGCTTGTTTGGACCTAGAGTCTGTTTCTCAGCCTGAGTTAAGCTATTAATTTAAAAAAAAAAAAAAAAAAATTCAGGCTACATGTACTAGTTTACTAAAAAGTTTAAGCCCTTGGAAATTAAATTGAAACCTGTATTTGAACAATTTCCTCCTCAACGCCTCTGTTCTTATTGGCCCCAGTGGAGCATAAGGTTGTGCTGTGGGCCATGGTACAGATTTACCATGCTTCTTTCCCATTGTGCTATTATCTAAACTTTGGCTCTCCAGTTTATCAGTTATTGCAGCCTAAATAAACCACTTACATTGTATAATAAACAAAGGGTGCCCCCTTTACTTACAGTATAATCCATACTGGCAAAGACCACACAAGCAAGAAACCAAGCTCCTACCTCAGCACTCCAGGGCCATCACATGAGCCTCAAGTACATGTAACTCCACTTCGTATTAAATCAGAGCCCATGGAAAAACCACAACCTTCCAAGCCCCCAGCAGCCAGTGTGGTACCTAGTGGTGGACCAAGTGCATCTGCTTTGCCTGGCAAGGAAGGGGTTTCTCGAACAGTTATTGCTGAGACACTTTCTTCAACAGTGGTAAAAAAAATATTGGTAATAGGCAAGTTGTGTATTCTCATGGACAAGCTGGAACTAGCACTCAATGGAGGCTTGTGTGGGGGATTCTTTTCTGATGCTAAATATCTTTTAGCAAATTCTCGTGCATGAGCCTCCATTGAGTGCTCAATCCAGCTCATCCGTGAGAATACACAACTTGCCTATTCATGTGCATAAAGTAGCTCCTAATGTGGTTACTGACAGTGGTATTACCTTGTAGCAGAGAGAGAATTGATAATGAGCTGTTTATTTATTTGAAACTTGAGAATATACACATGTATATACAGTAGGACCCCGCTATCTCGAACTTGGTTATCTCGAAAACTCCGCTATCTCAAACAAATTGTTATATCCATTTGTTTTATTTTGTCACTGTTTTACTGTAAAATTTACTGCCCTAACTCGAACCCCCGCTAACTCGAACTATTATTTGTTTCCCTTGGGAGTTCGAGATAGCGGGGTTCTACTGTATATACATGTATATATATATGTTGTGGGGCAATTCTGAACCGGGGCAAATATTTTTGAACTGGTGCAAATATTTTTTGAACTAGGACAGATACTTTTGAACTGGGGCAAATAATATGTTTGAACTGGGGCAATTATCAAGGTTCTAAAAAGGGATTTTATCTTTTGCGTATTCATAAAAAGAAAGGGGTTTAGTTTTTTGGGGGGGTTCAAAAGAAGAAAAAAATCACCCTCCCCAGGAATTTTTTTTATCACCATATCCTTCCCTTATACTTACACTTACCTTTCATTCAGATGTAATACCAACGTACCGAACTCAGCGGGATTCGAACTCACCAGGATTTGAACTCTGCAGCTCTGCCTTGGCATGCCCAGTTTTCCACTGACTAACGCACTGCGCCACACAAGCGCTTGTTGATTTCACCACCACCGTTTATTCTATAAGTGACTAATCGTCGAACCCAGTCCCTCTCATTATGCGAGCATGCGTACTGCTAACAAAATCGGATTTTGAAACATCTTTAGAAAATATGACATTGGCGATATTAAAACCCGGGCGAAACTGTAACACAGATGAACTTTGTGTTGACTGCATTTTATGAAAACTGCAGCAACCAGTCAAGGGAAGTAAGAAAGCTAAATCCAGAAAAATACTTTGTTTATAGATGATCCGTGTACTTTATTACGGTGCCACTCGTACTTCGAAATAAACTGTATCAACCGAGTAATCACCCAGATCACTTACAGAGCTAAAGTAAAGGCAAAAGAAAAGTGAATCACCTCTAACATTTTATCTACATGTAGAAGCTATAGTTAAGACTTTTACGAAAGAGCTAAACAGTATCTCCAGAAAGTGCAGAGGATCTTGAAGTAACCCCTCGTAAGCTCGTTTATGAGACTCAGCTTTTCAAATGGAATATAAAAACACTGACTCAGACTAAGAAATGCTGTATTATATTATCTTATTCTCTCATGAAAGAATCGCCCACAGAGGATGTGAAAAGACTCGTAAATGGATTAATGATAGAGAACTGTAACAACGATTATGTTTCACTTTGCCGTTTCCATTCGGAACATTAGGGCCAATAACAAGCAGATTTATTAAAGCCAGTTATCACCCCTGTCCAGGCAAACTCATTCCTAACACTATTATAAATCGATTTAATGGTCCTATGAACTAATCCAAACCCTTACCCTACATTTACAAAAATCCTAACCGGTCAGTGAACATAATCTCACAGGTAAACAACAGGTTTTTAGAGCTAATTGGTGACTCGAGTTCACAGGTAAACATGTGAGTTTGTCTGTATTTATCAAAATACAATTGCTTACCCCAACAAAAAGAGACTCTGACCGGTCAATGAACATAAGCTCACAGGTAAACATATTTGCCCCAGTTCAAATGTATCTGCCCCAGTTCAAAAATATTTGAACCAGTCATCAAAATTGCCCCACAACATATACATGTACATGTATATACATGTGCATATTCTCAAGTACACTATATATAGTGTATGCTTGCATTTTGGCATTTTCTACCCTTTGGATCATACTTTAACATTGGCATTGAATCAAATTAGATGTTAAAGGGGAACTGAACCCTAAAATCAACCCAATGTCTTTACAAAGATGTATACAAAAGAAATAAGTTCTGCTATTTTATTTTTCTGTTCGATTTTCCGCTGACAAATCAATATTGTGTGGCGGCTCAATTCAGTGCAAATTTCCCCATAACGTACATCACACATATCAAGGAAGAACGATCACACCTACAGCACAAAGAAAACACAATGGTCCAGAATTAGAAGCATTAGTCCTGCTATTCAATGTCGGGGACAGCATGGCAAAACTAATTTATTCCCCATATACTACGTCACAAATTACGAGACTTGAGCCGTCTGTACATAGCGGAGGCTGTGAGTAAGGTTTTTGGATTTTCTCTTCCAAGATGCGCAACACAGAAAAATGAAATAGCAGAACCTATTTATTTCGAATATATGTTTGTATAGACAATGATTTTAGGGTTTAGTTCCCCTTTAAAGATAGGATAATTTACCACTCAGTGTTGTTGCCAGAGGGTCTCCCCAAAGAAGTACCCCCTCCCACCTCCCCATCAGACTGCCCCCTCCCCCTCATATCATGTCCCAATTAATTTTAGCAACTGGATATACTCAGTATTTCCTCCAATGTTTACATTTTTCCTATTTCTGATTTTGCCTGATATTTCCCCCAGTGGTTACATTTTCCCCCCATTTTTTTTATTTTGCTTGACCTTTACTTCTTCTTGCTTTCACAGCAAGTCTACTACTGCCCTGGATGTGGTTTATCTGATGATGGCAGTTTTATGATTGGCTGTGATAACTGTGACAAGTGGTATCATGGGTAAGTTAATGTTTTTATTTTGTTCTTGTCTGTTCAAAGCAAGGATAAGCACTACCTCGGGGTTAAATTGCTAATCCGAGGTTAAACTGAACAGATTACAATAATTACAGATTTTGCACTATCCTGGGGATAACGTTAACCTTGCTTTAGAGCAGATTTTGATTGAGTGTCGAAAGCAATCCGTGATTGCTTTGGTTTTGCATTTGCTCAGTTTTCCTATTGGCTGTGGAAAATGTTTTGTGATTATCAGCCAATCAAGTGCTAAACTAAAACTAAACATGTTTTGGTCCATCACACCATCAATCATCACGCCATCCATGATTGCATTTACTTTTCCTCGTGATTCGTTCAAGTAAAACCAATTGTGAATTACTTCAGTTCGTGATTGGCTCATTGTGTTTTTACTTGCTCGTGATTGGTTCTGTAATTACTTTGGTTTTGGTTTTACAACACTCAATAGAAAACCGCTCTAAACAACCCTAACCAGGGTGTTAGTAAAGCATGAAACAACAGAACAGCGACACAATTAAAGAAATTTCCAGCTAATTGTATTAAAGCAATCATTTTGGTATATTGTTACAGTGACAAATGATACGAAAATGTAACACCTTAAAGGCAGTGAATCACTCACTCTGGTGCTGTGGGCCTCATTTCACACTCAGCTGCATCATTGCAAAGGAGTAATAAATTAAATTACACACTCTTCTAGCCAGCCATGTTCAAATAACACTTTTATGGGATGCCCAGGGGACAAAACATTTAAAGTCAACAAATCAATGCTTCATTAATTAGATTACATACATGTACATAGCTTTATTGATTCTTCTCAAACTCATTAATAATTCATGAGATAGTCATCCAATGGAGGAACTGTATTTGGTCACATGCATGGGTCTTGATACCGGGTGAAACCCTTGTTCGAAGCTTCGTCAGGTGGATGCATCTTGACATCCAATGAAACACCAGTTCCAAACGCACTAGTGTTTGATCATATTTCCAACCCTAGTGATCATTATTTCTTAATCATCATATTCATGAACCACTAACTAATTACATACTGATAAACTACAAGTAAGGAGCGAAGAAGTAAAGAAATAAAGAATGACATAGAAAGAAAAAGTCTGCCTCCACTGGAATTTGAACCACGACCCTTCCGACTGCTTGTACTAACTCTTGTCCACTACTCTACTAGTACGCTAGTTGAAATCACTGCCATCAAAAAAGAATAATAAGCCATCTATTGAATAATTAGATACAACAGTCAAACGGTAAACAATACTTGCTAATGAAGTTTGAAAAGAAACATGTAAATTGTCGGTTTTGCATTCGCATGAGAAGTAATTTCAAACACTCATTGTTCGTCTTTCATCAGGGGATCCAAATATTTCGAAAACAATAAAACCCTCTAGGCTACGCCTCTCGGGTTTCAGTTGTTTTCTCAATATTTGGATCCCCTGATGAAACACTACAATTCGTGTTTGAAATAGTACTTCCTAGTTTATAAAGAGGGCAACAAGAAATGAATAAATAACAATTTGATAAATAAAACTACCCTAAACTAGTCCATTAATAAGTAACTAATATCTAATAATAAGACCGATATTTGAACACAATGTGTTTAAAGCTAACAGCTTGTGGGGTTGTGCAAAGTCAAAGTAAACAGGATAAGAATCCCATTCAATGAGGAGGCAAATCGGCTGGCTATTTACAAATGATGATGAATGCAAGGGAATCAAACTGAGAGTCCCTGGATTGCAATTCCACCATGTTAAACTGCTTGGTCTTGCCATCTCCACTCCACATTGTTCTGATTGCACTGTTCTTTCCTCCTGGGAATCCCCCTTCTTTTTTTTAATGGCACCATTATCAGCAAAAAGGTCTATTGTTTCATGTTGCGCCTAATGCCAGTAATGTATTTTGTTTGTAGTACATGTGTTGGTATTGCTAATGATCCTGGTGGTGACTGGTTTTGCGAAGTCTGTGCTGCCAAGAAGACAAAGAAGAAGAAAAAGAAGAAAAGCAAGGACAAAGACAAAGACAAGTTTAAAACCCTCTGAATCACTGGACAACATTGTACATTATTATATATAATTATATATGTTCTTGTAAAATTTATTAATAATTCATAAGGGTGCTAACCAATCCAAATGCAGCATTCGAGTCACATGAATACCACTGTAAACCCACATATATACCTTTACATTAGTTTGACACAGAACTGATTAATAAAACATCAACGTTCGTATCACCGATACTCTTGCATCACCGATACTCTTGTATCACCGATACTCTTGTATCACCGATACTCTTGTATCACCGATACTCTTGTATCACCGACCGATCACTGACTTCTGCTGCCCCAGCTGGGTGAAGTGTCAAGGTAAGTTCTTCTGTATTGATGCATAGAGACCGTCTGATCAATGTGGGACCTGTTTTGGTGCACTCTGTGCATGACCGTTAAAGTGCCTATGAAGCTTAATTTTCTATTTTAGATACATGTAACAATTCTACATCAAGTGAATAGTAGAATGGTACAATATATCTTGCTTTGAATGCTGTGCCACTGAGTTAAGGAGGTTTTAATATCCAAAATGCTAATTACATGACGTCAGGGGAGGTATCTGCAATCACTTCTTAGTGGTTGTGAATGGGCGTTTCTACTGATATAGGAAAACAAATTTCTAAAATCATTTTATTTCGACCATGGGTATAACACTGATAATTTATAAAATTTGTTTAATTGTAACAATTTTTTTTTTATAATAATTTATGCCTCCCCTAACGTCATGTAATTAGCATTTTGGATATTAAAACCTCCTTAACTCAGCGGCACAGCATTCAAAACAAGATATATTGTACCATTCTACTATTCACTTGATGTAGAATTGATATCTAAAATAAAAAAATAACCTTCATACACGACTTTAATAATGGCCGCCTCCGGCCACCTTCTAATTTGCATAATTTGGAAGATAAATCTGTAGGGGGAAACCAATGCTACCACATGAAAGATTACATTATAGCTAGTAATTGTTTTGAGTTTTGGAGCAATGTGGAAAATTGCTGTTGAGCTATAAGCATTTGCAATGCAGAAAAATATGAAAGCGAGGCTAGAAAGGCCTCCGTTGTTTTTTTCATACAAATCTCTCTAATTTCAACTGGATGTAACTTCATTGCTTTATAAGCTACAGCACTCAACTTTTACAAGTTCACTAATGTCAACATGCTCTTTCACATGACAATGTTTATATTTTCTATACATGTGGATAAACTACCGAAATGGGAAATCACATATGCAAATTAGGAGGCGGCCATTATGAAAGTCGTGTATAGGCACTTTAAGTAAACTGTAGAGCTGAACTCTATTTTTACGTTTTCCATCACAATTTAATATCTTTTTAAGTACTATATAGTTTCATTTTACAAGTAGTTTACAACATTCGCATGAGTGTTGTATCTCGTCTCCAGCTCGAGATTGCAACACTCACTCGTGTTGTAAAACAACATAAAGCACTCGTTAGAAATGATCAGAATTTACATCTAAAAGGTTTACATGTACACAGTCATGTACTCGGAGAATTTGCAGAGAGTGTGCCCATTAGACCTTTTGCAGGAAACAGTCACTTGCTGAAATGTCCATCAATAACGATGGAATCGAGCTTGTCATCCCAATGGGAAAGGCTTTTCTGGATGGCAAACAATCTGCGTTTTCTGCATTTTGTAAAAACGCAGTTTTAGAAAGATCGACAATCGATTGGAGGTGGAAAATAGCATTTACAAACATGTTTTGCTCATAATATCACCGATCTCGTACAAGGCCTTTGAATATATGAAGTAAGACATTTTTTGCCATCCAGTACAATCACGTGATTATATCCCGCTAAAGGCCCGTTTTACCACAAAACCCACATACATCTATTCCAAACGTGGTCCAATCGGACGCAACAAGCCAAGCCTGATAAAGGACTCTGGTTATGATTAAAACTAGAGGTTTCAACAGAAAGTGAAGTGCTGCGATCGCAAATAGTAGGACATCGGCCATTTAAGAAGAAAGGGACTTCTGCTGTGATTGGCGTCCATTTTACTTCGGCTGCCCCATCATCAGGGATGGACTAAGTGAAACGGAAGCCAGTCACAGATTCTGCTACCCTGGTTCTGAGGCTACTAGTAGCCGAGGGAGCCTGGGGGGATGAGACTCTGGGACCAGGGTAGGATTCTGCTTTAAGAGGCTATAGAAAGTGTATTGGATAAATAGGGGGACTGTATAATTAGATGTCGCGCATGTGAAGATTGATGTTTGAACCATCTTTTGAATCAACTGTAGCCATCAATATAGAGCCCAACATTATATAAAATCCAATCTGTATAATATTATCATTTGAATGAACATATGGGTAGTGTTTGGTTTGGTAATATTTTAATAATGCAATAATACAACTATTAAACGTTATTGTAAAAAATGTATCAAAATTTAATATTAGTCTTTTGTTTGATAATTCTTTTGTAAGTTACAGGAAATTATTTTGTTGAACAATGTAACAATAACATCAACATATTATATAACATCTGATAAAATGTATGTAAAATTTTCAATATTTCAAAAGTTTCCAATATAATAGTAATAAAACAATAATGCAAATAACTAACAACTTAACTAACAGTATATCTGCAGCCTTAGTCTTTTTATTATACAAGTTCTGCATCTTGGAGGTGACGGGTATTGACGTCATAGGAAACATGCAACTTGTCGAGTGACAATATGGCCTCTTCTACTTGCTCATTTGAAGTAAGTGCCTCGATGTCAGTGGATGCAAGGGCTAGTAGTTTCTTGACCATTACGTGAAAGGCTGTCAACTGTAAGTTGTCATTTTCACTCTCCACAACGAGCTCGAGGCTCCACTGGTTTTTGCACTTGCTTGCTTTCTGGGTCAAGTTACAGCTCCCATTTGTGCAGTGGGCTAGTAATCCATTGGATGAGAGGTTGACCTTGCGTTTACAGGCAGAACAGACAGAGGTTCTCATCAAGTTTTGTACACCAAGTACTTCAACAACTTTATCTTTGTAGTTAGATAGATTCACATCGTCGACCTGGGGTAATGGTTCGTTGAAGTCTTCTGCATCTTCTAGCATACAGCCATCTTCATCTATAGGAGTATTTAAGAAAAGCTCTTGGCCAGATTTCTTAAGTCGAAACTTAATAAATTGGTATGTGTTTCCTTCTTGAACACCATTTGCATACTTCCCCCACAAGATAATCTTAATGTTCCCAGATGGATCAACCACATTGCATTCTTGCTTGTCTACTGTGCCTGACATCACAGTTAGCTTTTTACAACCTGAGACGTGGACAACTTTTCCCTTGATTGTTACCAGTTGCCCTGGAGTTACACGAGCTAGGGATGACACAGTCAGCACGATATCTTCCTTCTTGTATTCAAACTGGAGTTCTGTGAGCGGTTGTACATCAGTCCATTTGGATAGCTGTACATCCTTCCTACCAAATTTAGTGCTGAATTTGTATTTCCTGATCTTTACAGGGCTCTTCTGCTGGGCTAGACTATCAAAGGCTGTCTTTCTCTCAGGAGCAAAGCACACAGCTTGTGTTATTCCACTTTCTGTCTGTAAGTCACAGTTGAAGTACGTGCAGCTACCAGACTTTTTAATAGGGCTGACACACTGCAGATAACACTGAATTGGTGGAGTGGCGCCATCTGCAACAACAAATGGAATGTCTTATAAATCGCATTACTTGGTGGGTTTTGATCCGTTGCCACTATATGACGACCTGCATGATTATGTGACCCATTACATATTTTGAAAATTTTCGGCCAACTACAGAAGGCATCTTATTTAGGAAAACCACTCATGAGGTCAAATATTTCTGACCCATGACTTGAATTTCTGATTGAAACTGAGATATTACAAGACAAGTATTTAGTACAACATTTATGCTTAGCCTGCATTGCAAGCGTTCCTTTTGGAAGGAGGAGGAGGACCTCTGTCTTCTGCCCAGTCCCCGTCCCCGTCCCCTTCCCCCTCTCAAAAGGAATGCTTGCAATGCAGGCTACATGTATGCTATAGACACATTAGAATACCTATAAAAAAATAATTTGTCATAAACTTACCTGGAGACTTTAAGTTACTGGATGCCATAGTGAAATCTGATATTAGGCTGTAGAACAATGAATTTAAAAAAATTAGTTTTTCTAATGTAAAGCACATGGATATAATACATGTATATGTTATGATAATTTCAGTTGCCAATGCCATATTATTCCTACAATGTCACTTTATATACCGGCAGTATACAGTAGTTAACCTAAGCTTAAATTAGCTATGTGTGATAATTGCACTGCATGTAGCATGTGCTGTCTGGTGAAGTCTTGCTTCTTCTTGAAGTCTGTACTGCAAAGTCGAAGAGGTTTTTAAGCTAGTTAATCGTTCAAAGGTCATGGGTTCAATAACACAGGATGACAATGTTTTAACTCTGCTGATGGCTACATATGACACTCCAGCAGTTCTCTCTGATTTACCAATATCAATCCATGCTTTAGGTAGTGTGAGGCCTTGGCTCTTGTGTATTGTTAGAGCATACGCAAGTCTGAGAGGTAGCTGTTGTCTCTCATGAAATCCATCTGATGCCTGTGCTGAGACAGTTACTGGGCATATTGGCACATATGATGGTTGAATGGTACTAATAGAAGGACCTCGGTAGTTATCAAACTGAACAATTACAGCGATAGGTAAGTCAGGTGGCTGGTAACCATTATTATAGATGAAATCAATGAGTGTCCCGGTAGCTCCATTACAGAGGCCAACACCTGCCCATAGATTCATAGTCAGCATTACTTTAGCACCCTTTGCTAAGAATACAACAGGTTGTAGACCAGACATGTCATCTGAACTCATCTTTTTTGCTGTAGCAGAAGAGTGGCGAGCATTGATATGTACAACAGGTTGTTGAAGTTGAGTTAGTTGTTCATGATTATAATTCCCAACTTGTTCATTGCTATAAAATAATCTAGTAGCATCATCAAATTGATCGATATCTGTTATATTTGATGGTTGACGGGTCAACAGCAGTTTCCAGTCATCATGTGTGGATTCGCCTTTACGAAGCCTTAGGAGCAAATCTCTGAATTGTACTTGTTCAGTGCTTATACCTTGTACACGTTGATTAACAGTAAGTTTGATAACTTTGTCAAACATTCTGTATGTTTGATAACCTTGTTCACCAATACTATTTGATGGCTTAGCATGGTAAAGTGGCTTATCTGCTACTGGTGGTAACTGACCAGGGTCTCCAATTAATATGAGGGATTTTCCTCCAAGAACTTGGTCATGAAATCCGGTTGCCTGTTTGCAACGCTTATCTATCCAGCCAAAAGTAGTTTGGCCAAGCATAGAATACTCATCTATAAGAATATAGTCTATTCCCGTAAGATTCTCTTGCAGTCTACACAAGCTTTGACCTGTTAGATCTTTGTTACCCCTTGGACCAACTGGTAATTTTAACAAAGAGTGAATAGTGACACCTCTAATATTATAAGAAGCCTTGCCAGTTGTAGCAGTAACTGCACAGTGACTTTGTAAGAGGTTTCGAATAGCATTGATCAGGTAGCTTTTTCCTGTTCCAGCAACACCAATGATAATAAGACACAGTGGGTCTTTCTCAGGAGAATTGTTTTCTGAATGTGTTTTCACAATATCATATACAAGCTGTTGCATTTCAGTCAAACTGTTGATATCAACAAATTCATATTCTTCATTTGTATTGTTATGTTGTTGTTTGTTAGTTTTAATCCATGTTGGCATTTCACCAATTTGCTGATCTGTGTATTGAGGTGTATCTTGGTGCCAATCATGTGTTGATTCTGATGTTTGTTCAGAACTAGCTGCAAAGGGTGTATGGAGATCAGATATAATCATCCACTCTTCACGAGGATTATTTGCTGGTTCAACAGGTGGTGGCTCATTGTTTGTTTCTTCCTCCTGACTCTGAATAACAGTCTGGAGTTTGTCAAACCAGTCAGGCACATTAGCCTGGGCATAAGGTGTTTGCAAGAATTCTTGCCACTTGTTGATCATGTTCTCATCAGTAGGTTCTTGATCACCCCAAGCATTATCTTGAGTAATATACCAAGGTTTATACCTTAACAGCTGATACTTACAATATAGGCTGAAATTAGGCCCTTTTGGATTGGATGAGTAGATTGGAAATATACGTGGAACGACATTATCCGGTAATTGTTTAAGCTTTGCATTGACAAGTTTGTACTTTGTAGCAAACTGAACAAAGTTGACATTCATGATATCAGGTGAACTGTCATACTGTTCACGGTTAGCATAAACATCCAGCAGTGAATTGGTAGTACATGTTTCACTATCTGCACTTGATGTATTACGTACTCTACGGGAGCCATTTAAACTGACTGGAATCACATTAAATGATGAACTGTGTAGTTTCAATGACAGCAGGTGGTGCATTGTTTCCTGAGCTGCATAATCTCTTTCACCAAGAGTTTTCATGACTACTTTCTTGATAGCTCTGTGAGGATCACTGTTGCTATTAGCATTTTGCACAATGGAGTTAAATGCTTGTTTTAGTAAGGGTGACCTTGGTTCACCTTTAGCAGCATACTTTGTAAGGTACTCGACACAAGCATAGTGATCAATGACAACTTGTATATCACAATTAGCTCTCCAGCCTTGAAGCTGAAGTCGTTGGTTGTTGTTCAATCGAGGGTCATTCCTCTTGGTGATAATCTTGGCTCTATATTGTATGTCTTTACTTTTACTGTGAACCTCTTCAAATTCAATTTTAGTCTTTGGACAGTGATCATGTGGGAAGTGAAATCTGCACTTCAACTCAGATTCATTGCTTTTTTTCCTTAAACAATAGCTTGTGCTACAACGAGTATGTCGCTGAACCATATTCAATAGATCTGTGTAATCAGAATCTACTTCATAATCAGGAATGTCTTTATGACATTTCTGACATGGATGAACTTCAGGTCTAATCCACATGTTGTCATCTGGTGGGTTTGGGTTAACAGTTGATAATAACCAATCAACATATTGACATGCCGTCTCTGCAGCTTTGTTACCAGCTTCAATATCCTGGTCTAGTTCTGTGGTATCTAGACAATCATTTTCATCCTTATATTTCTGAGCTAAGAAACCTTTCAATGCAGTCTTGGTCAGGTCACACAAACCTGGATCATTCTTCAGTTTAGCAGTACCATGACAGTGAATACTACCTCTACCTTGGTATTCATATCTAAACCAGTGCCACTTGGCATTAAGAGAATCATACAACCAATGTTTGACAAAACTCTCTAATCTTTCAGTGAAAAACCAGTCCACAATGTGGGGATTGTTAATAACATTCTGCCGTCTCTCTTCACTGGTAGTGTTTGCATTATTGTCTCCAAATAGAGCATGTAATTCAGGCCAATGCATATCAGCAGATGAAAATGTAAAAAACAATGTTGGAGTACCAACACTTGTTACAATAGCTTTGAGTTCCTCTCTCACCTTATGCCAATAAGCATTTGTGCCAGCAATATTAGCTACATAACGTGACATTTTAGACATGAATACAGCTGAATCATTACTGTCAGCCATCTCTCGTAACTCATCAATAGTTAAATGAGCTTCACCAGGATTCTGTTTAAGAAATATTCCACTTTGTTGCAAAATTCTCCTTCTCTGAATCATATTAAAAGCCCAGTATGAAAATCTGGGATGGCTGGCGAATCGATGAACCCATTTTCCATTAATCTTTTCAGCATATTTCATGAGGTGCTTAATCCTCTCCTGTAGAGGAACGTCTCTTATAAGAGCATTGTTGGTTGGATCTCCCTTACCATCAGGGAATAATGTAGGGAATGCCATAGTTGCTAAATATGATGTTTGATATTCATTTAATGGCTCATCTTCAACACTGGGCCAGTTCATTGGTTCAGCAGAGAGCTGATTTCTAACAGCTGCAAGTTCTTGTTGCTGTTTTTCACCAACTGGTAAGAAACTACTCATTTCAGTAGATCCGTCGTACACTGTATCTTCAGCAGGGTCATCTTCAACACTGGGCCAGTTCATTGGTTCAGCAGAGAGCTGATTTCTAACAGCTGCAAGTTCTTGTTGCTGTTTTTCACCAACTGGTAAGAAACTACTCATTTCAGTAGATCCGTCGTACACTGTATCTTCAGCAGGGTCATCAGTTGATGGACCTAAATCAGGGTCAATAACTTCATCTGATGCTATGTCATCCTCAGTCTCAACTGTTAGTAAGTTTTCTGGAATACCATTTTCCGGTAAAGAATGTAATGCTTGTGAATTTATTTCTATATCTGCATAATGAGGATTATTGTCCTTCAGCCATAATAAGGCATCATATACTGTTTGTCGTCTTACATTGACATCTTTAAATGTGTTGTCTCTACCTTTGACCTTAACAATGATTACAGCCAGGTCTTTAGGGTATCTTGGTAGTGAAGATGCAAGTTCCTTTACATTTTGAGGTAAATTAATACAATGTCCAGAGTAACCTCTCTGACCGCCAGGTTTAATATATACTCTCATGATAGGGAGAGCACGAGCAATAAGCATTTCCTCTATTTGAGTCAAGTCTTGCAGTTGTAGTGGCACTTGAGACGGAATCAATGAATTCTCCATTGAAAACTTTTTAGGAGATTTTTTATCCCTTGAACATCGAAAACAAATAAATGTATCTGGTGACCTTGGGTTAGATTTGAGAGGCCAAGCCTCTTCGCAAAGTGTACATTGATATGTATGATATTCAACAGATTTGTGAAAATTTGCCATATTAGCCTTTGCCCAGTTTTGTTCATGGATGTGACCACTTTTGACAACATTGAAATCTTTCAAATAATCTTGCTGGCTAACACTTTCATTTCTTTTGTTGGAATTTATCGTCTTATTAGATATATGGTTTCTGTCTTTTTCAAGTCTGGCATGTTTTTCAACAGTGGTTTCTTCGGAATGTTTCCTCTTTTTATAAAGATTGTTTTTTTTAAGTCTAGCTTGTTTTTCAATCTCAGTTTCTTCTGAACGTTTTTTCAGTTGATACAGGCGGTCTTTTTCAAGTCTGGCATGTTTTTCAACCGTGGTTTCTTCGGAATGTTTTCTCTTTTTATAAAGATTGTTTTTTTCAAGTCTAGCTCGTTTTTCAATCTCAGTTTCTTCTGAACGTTTTTTCAGTTGATACAGACGATCTTTTTCAAGTCTAGCATGTTTTTCAACCTCGGTTTCTTTGCAATGATTTCTCTTTCTATTCAGTCTAGGCATTTCAGGAGGTTTTTGTACCTCATGATTGTTTACTGCAGTTTGTCCTGTATTATTTATTTCACAGTTATTATACAAATGTGCACATGACTGAAATGCAACTGGTTCGATCTCAAATATTTCCACATTTAATTCAGCTGACAGTAAACATAAATACTGTTCTAATGCATTAATATCAGCATATTTCATAACTACAGCAGTACCATTAGGATCAGGCATACCAATAGAATTACGTGCATGTGAATCAAATAAATAGATAAAATCTACTGTCTTAATTATGGCCATGATATAGCCTTCTAGTACTACAAATGCATAACTATTGACTGCAAAAGTATTCATCAAAGCTGAACGCAAAGTGAAGTATGGAGCCTCGTTTTGAAGCTCCTCGACGAAAATTCAGTCTACCAGCCAATACTGGTTGTTTTGTGCCTCAATGGGCTCTACCACAATTGGTAGTTCACTTTCTGTCACCACAATTGGTGATTGCTTTGATTTGGTTGCCTCAATAGGCGTTTGGTTTGGTTTGTTTTCGTTTGATTTTGTTTGGTTTGGTTTGATTTTGTTTGATATGGTTGCCTCAATGGGCGATTTGTTGGTGTTAGCCTCCATAGACCAACAAGCTATAGCTGGTAGATGGTTGAGGGATATCGTCTCAGCATCTGGGATAACTCCCCTTGTAAGAGCATCGACGTAAAGTCTGTCTCCCTCGATTAAGATCTGATCGATTCGCTCGGTGGTCCAGCTTTCGATTGGAATTGTTTGAGCACATAAAAGAGCTGCAAAACTGATAAAAGAGCATTGCCTTCCCTTTGAAACAGTACTAAACCGTGCATGAGCTTGATGAATACTTCCAGAAGTAAATAAATTGCAGCTTGACATGATAATATTCGAGTAAAAGCAGACTTACCGTGAATAGCTTTGCAAATCCGTGTTGTCTGTTAAGACTTGTGAAGAGAGAGATCGAGAGCACGTGCGAATGATATTTTCCGATTTCGTGACGGTAATTTACCGAAAACATTTCCGAAGACACGACGTCTTACCGAAGATCTCGACATCTCGAACATGTCGAATCCAGATAGCTTCTGCCTTCTAGTGCCAGGCTCCGAAGTTCGGCATGGGAACGAGGATCCAAGCATGTTGAGATTAGTTTCGCTGCTCGCTTCGCTCGCAGCAATAAATGTCGCATTCATATTTCACGACAGCTGCAGTGCAACATAAGTTAAGAAACTTCGCTCAGCAGTCTTCCATTTTGGTAAAAATACACCGACCACATGCATATCTAAATAACGTTAGTAAGAGAGCAAAGTAACAAAACCTTTTTAGTCTTGGCTAAATGATGGTCACTTGGACAATGAGAACTAAACACATTGCAAAGTATAAATCATAGCATATCCATGCAATTTTCTTCATTCAAAAGACTGACTTCAGAACTAGTCAACCAAATTCGCCTTTACCGGATCGAAGCTCAAGCAAGTCGAAATGCTTTTGTCTTATAACCGATACTGATTGGCTCAAGTAACCGTACGTTTGAATGCTTTGTTTTCGTTCTGCAATGTGATTGGTTCTCGTCAAAATTGCCCCGGTTTCAGTAGTCACACTGTAAAATAGGTGTAAATATCATATCACTGTTTTGTTTGTTTTTACCAAGACCCTGCAGTAATTCACCACACAGCTGTTATTGCTGATAGGATGGCACAAAACCCCTTGGGAGATATTCATTTACAATATGAAAATATATTCATGAATATTGTTACAAATGTTGTAAAAGTCACAAGTGCAGTAAATCCTCAATCAAATACTCTGACAATGGTTCCTATTCTTACCTTTGTCAAAAGCTTCCAAGGTTAGTTACAGTATTTTAAGAAGTGGAGCTTTACAGTACACTCGATCCGATCACATAAATTTTAGGAATCAATGGTCTCAACAAAATATGAAACGCAGTAATTTGTCACAGAACGGTTTTCGATCGAGTGTCGTAAAACCAAACCCTGAACCAATCACAGGAGCAAGTAAAACACAATGAACCAATCACGATCAAGTAAAACAATGAACCAATCACGATCAAGTAAAACAATGAACCAATCACGATCAAGTAAAACAATGAACCAATCACGAACAAGTAAAACGCAATAAACCAATCACGAACTGAAGTAATTCGTGACTGGTTTTATTTGAACCAATCACGAGGCAAAGTAAATGCAATCATGGATAACTAATTCGAAAGCAACCCGAATTTTAATATTACCTTTTGACACTGAAAATTGCTCTATGTATATGAAGTAGTAATGCTAATGTTTATATTGGAAGGACTTGTTATTTAGGCTGGTAACATCGCAAAGGAACCCTTACAACTTCTATTGTTCCTGAAACGAAGGGTAATTAAATATTTCAAAGAAAATTATTTGTATCACTAAATTTTGGATTAAATTGTTTACGTAATGTGACAGTTGTCCACGGATGGTTGAACAATAATGACGGTGTTTTTGTCTCGGGACTAGTAGGGAGCTCAAGCAACCAGGACGATGACGGCTGCGATAACGGAACGTAGAAAAATGTTTTCTCCCGAGATTTGATGTTTTCCTTCAGTTGCCTTCAAGTGCCTTTTATAACCATATTTTCGAAAAATGCGATCAGGACAGAGTTCCATTCAGGCCGAACCATAAACGGTGTGATTTACCTTTTTACCTCTGCTTCGCGTTCTCCTTTGAACGTAAAATTTGGAGTTTTCACGTTGTGTTTTGCAGAGAACTGGCAGCAAATGTATCGGACACTCGACTTGGTGTCATTATTCGTGGGCATTGGAGCGGAATGGGAAGCATTTGCCGAAAATTTTGTTGAAGAACCGTCATATCCCATGGTTTCCAAACGCGTCTAATAGTGGTGGGTAGGAGCGGACAACAAGTCGGGAGTGTTTACACGGTACGCTGGTTCTGATTCCCATCTTTTCTTTAACTTCTCTAAATGTAAAGCCAATATATACTTTTGATTTCCCTGTTCAGTTACCGTAGAAATTCTGGCAGCAAACTGATATCAATAATAGTGCAGCTAGTGTCACGTTTTGGAATGCAAAGGGTATGCTGTTTACTGACTAGGTAGAATGCCGAGGGGTATACTATTTACTGACAAGGTAGAATGCAGAGGGGTATACCACTTAATGATGAGGTGGAATACAGAGGGGGTATACTACTTACTGACGAGGTGGAATGCGGAGGGTATACTACTTACTGACGAGGTGGAATGCGGAGGGGTATACTACTTACTGACGAGGTGGAATGCGGAGGGATATACTACTTACGGATGAGATGGAATGCAGAGGGATATACTACTTACGGACAAGATGGAATCAAGAGGGTATACTACTTACGGATGAGATGGAATGCGGAGGGGTATACTACTTACCGACGAGGTGAAATGCAAAGGGTGTACTATTTACGGATGTAGAGGTATACTAATTACGGATGAGATGGAATGCAAAGGGTATAGTACTTTAATGCAAAGGGTATACAACTTACTGACAAGATGGAATACAGAGGGGTTACACTACTTACTGACAAGATGGAATGCAGAGGGGTATACTACTTACTGACGAGGTGTAATATCAAGGTAATTCATTGCATTGATTTGGTAGATGTAAATAACGTTTTCGAATCACATTTAGCATGCGTACAGAAGTGTCACTTGATTGTGTTATGTAGAGTGCTTCTAAATTTTCCCATTTCCTCTAATACAAAACACATGAAACCATTAAATATCACTTTATTAGTTCAAAACTAATTTAAGGGATGTAGAGTTATCAGATTTAAAAAAAATTGGATCCAAATTCTTAACTTAATTCCATAAAGCACCAATCAGATGGAGAGGCTCTAAGTGTCCAGAACAGATGCTGACGCATAAACCAATCTGGTTTCATAAGCGACATAAACATAAGCACAAGCAACGTACGCTGATGCAGGAATCATTAGCAGCGCTTGTTCTTATCTTGCACTGCGAGTAGTAGAACAAGTGCCCTTAATGATAGATACGGCACTGCGTCTGTGTATTTTGCTTGCTTGCTTGCGAGACCAAAAGCTATTTGATGCTAGTTTGGTTTTTAGCCTCTGGAGTACGCAAAAATGCCAGTTCAGCCAGATTGAAGTCAGGAGTCTCAAAGGCAGTTTGAGACGGCGACTTTTTCATGCACCGAGCTCAATACCTTTAAGTTCAACGTTGGAGCGACTGTTGATTCGGACCGTGAACTTAACTCGTTGAACCGATTGTAGAGATGAGGGAATCTGGGTCTAGATTTTAGCTTAGCAACATGCCATTTCAAGATAGCATAATTCATACATTTAGTTCGGTACGCGAGAAGAACGGCATCCGAGTCAACGCCGTGTAATGCGGCGACATCTATAGAACCTAATTCATCTGCCGCACCTAATTCAAACTTGTCGGACCCAAATTGATTCAGACGCTGCTCTTTTACCCCATTGAATTCATCTTTTAAGGTTGGCGCATGAAAAGTTTGCCGTCTCAAACGGGCCTGAGTTTGTTTTGTGACCTTTGGCCTTGCTTTAGGGCAATAAAACTACCACAAATGCGGTTTAGAAAATTAAATGAACCAAACATTAAAGAAGTCAACGTTCAACTCTGACCCCTACTCCTAATAGAGCTGATATCGTATGATTGGGAAAGACTTGCTGTACCATAGCCGTACTGCAACTTGACGCTGAATTAAAATTCGATCTGAGGATTGGCCTGGTCCTGACTTTGATCAGCTCCCATGGTTGTTCCAGGTCTCTTTAGAAATTCAGAAAATTCAGAGGAACAGGACACAAACAGTGGAGAAACGATTTCAATGTTACGGGTACCATAACGTAATCGTACCGTACAGTAACCGTACCGAAGTCGTTGCCGTAACCTGCCCACTCATACGAAATCTGCTCAATTGTAATAAATATCATGCACATGCATTCAATGACGGTAATTCCTTAGTTGTTTGCATGCACACCAAAGGCACTGCTTTTGGTTAAAGATCATAACAGTTATAAAAATTAGAAAATACATGCTCTACTGGCTACAAAATAGCGTAAATCATAGAAAAAGATCTAGATAACTTAAGGTTACTATTTTTAGCGGTTATTTATGTTAACCGGCGATATCTTCGATTTTTAGCGATTTCGGTGCCGAATTGCCTGGAATTTTTGTATCCAAGATTCGTTTTCTATTCGTCACGCAAAAGTAAATATTTTGAAGCAAATATATATATGAAATAAATATTATTAATTAAAAATTGGTGAAATCTTAGGGCGAGTTCGATTGACTGAATTCCTGAATAAGACTACAAAGCATGAATACAAATAAATTATATCTGGATGGTTTAGCCACTGAAATACTAAATGTATCCTGGATATCATATGTCAGCAAGCGATTGTAGCTTACAGTGCAAATAGACCGATTTAGCTGTAGTTAGTCCCAATCCACCGTACTGAAAAAGTGGCTTGTACTTTCACCCACAATCCTTTGCGCGCGAAAATATTTAAATGGTTATAATATCGCTTGAGAGGTTTTAAATCTTAAAAACAAGCCAGTACAAGTACTGTTGCCAGTCAACGTGTTCTCGAGGTTTAGAATTGCGATTATCGTAAATTGTTATTGGCCGCTGAAATTACGATAATCGTAATTCTACTGACATCCTAACCATCGGACGAGTTCACGGGTAAACGACGGGTTCTCACTCACCTAGAGCTAGGGTTCACAGGTAAACAAGAAGAGAACATGACCAAGATATAGTTTTGGACCCTTTGCGTGTAGTGCAGTGCAGAGGTCACCACCACTACACTAAGCCCGTCTACCACCGTTCGGAATGTGACAAATGTTTATCCTTGACTGAGCACGAGAATTACGATTATCGTAATTTCAGCGGCCAATAACAATTTACGATAATCGTAATTTCAAACTCGAGATCATGTTGTGCCAGTACACTATCATTTAAAAGAATTTTTGACTGTTTTAGGTTCGCAAGGGATTGTGGTCAAATGTACAGGCACCATCTTTTTCGGTGGATTCAGATCACGTGATAGTCCTCCAGAGAATTCAGTGCTTTGTTTTCCAATTAGAGAAATTCGTATATTTCCTCTTGGGATACAGAAAAACAAAAAAGCATTACTGGAGGGAATAGTAAGATGACTTGAATCAGGACAACAAATGTACAAGCTAAATCGGTCAATTGTGCCTCCAGAGACTATTCCATCTAGATATTCTTATTCTGGAATACGGACAATGAAACGCGCCCGGCTTAATTTCAAATACATGAATAAACTATAAAAACTACATGAAATAAGTGACATTTTCTTTCTGACCAACTTGCAATATCTATTGTGCAAGTTGTCGTTAGCCGCCTAGGAACTGAACAAATCAACCCAACGACTATACAAAGATATATTAGAAAGAAATAAGTTCTGCTATTTTATTTCTCTGTGTTGCGCGTCTATTGGTGGCTTGCAACCAATCCCCAGAGATTCAAATAACGAAGCCATGGCGGCCATGTTGGTGGAACTAACAAGAGAAGCTAACAAGGAATCTTTTGTTAACGTCCACCAACATTGCGGCGACGACGACGTAACGTGAAAGCCAGCAATAAAGAAAAAAAATGTTCGAAAAATAACCGATTGTCCGGTGATAAATCTATCTTGTGTGGCGGCACAGTTCAGTACAAAGTTTTTCCATATCATACGTCAACATAGGAAGGAAAACAATTACTCCTCCAGTAAAAACAAAATGGTCCACAATTAGGAGCCGTTAGTATAGCTTTTCGATGCCAAAGACAGCATGGCAAAACTAATTATATCCCATGCCTGGCATCACAAATTAAAAGACTTGAGCCGTCTGTATATAGCGAAGGTTGTGACGAAGGTTTTCAGGTTTTCTTTCTCTGACGCGCAACACAGAGAAACAAAATAGCACAACTTATTTCTTTGGAATACATCTTCGTATAGTCGTTGGGATGATTTAGGGTCCAGATCTCCTTTAACGACTCTGTCGACTGTCATGTTTTGTGAGGGTGTAGCTATTGTTACATACCTTGTGTGAATACTAAAAACAATACTAAATTATATCACTATTGTTTAGAGACTCTCTGTCGACCGTCGTGCTTTGTGAGGGTGTAGCTATTGTTACATACCTTCTGTGAATACTAAAAACAATACTAAATTATATCACTATTGTTTAAAGACTCTATATTGACCGTTATGCCTTGTGAGGGTGTAGCTATTGTTACATACCTTCTGTGAATACTAAAAACAATACTAAATTATATCACTATTGTTTAAAGATTCTATGTCGACCGTCATGTTTTGTGAGGGTGTAGCTATTGTTACATACCTTCTGGGAATACTAAAAGCAGCACTAAGTTATATTGCTATTGTTTGTACGCTTTCAAGCTCGGAATTCATGTACGAAATTCGTTCGAGTCGCGCAAAGCGTAACGGTCAACAGTCTAATATTCAAATATATTTTACATTAAATAAAACGTGTAAATAAATCGGCAATACTGGTGGAAATATTTTAAAATGGAGAAAGTGTTCCGTTTCTCATAATGTAAAAACCTAAATATCTAAGTAATGATTAAAATAAAAGTTATGTTTAAATAATAATGCAATAGAGACAATTTAATACTGTTAAAGCAATTACTCCTCGCTCTAATTGTTCAACCTTACAGTATTCAGGTGAAAAAGGGAAGGGGGGGGGGGGGGGGGGGAACGGGGAACGGGCATTTCTCTTGACCAAATAGTTCCGTTCCAACTGATTATAAATACCTAATTGGTTTTTAGTACTAACAAAAGTGTACTAAACTGCTTAAATTGTACGTTTTGCAAAATATACATTACTGGATTCAACTTTATAATGTACAAACCCCACATTGGGTATTATAATTTTCAATGCCATGCAGTGCAAGGTCCAAAATAAGTTAACTAAACTTTTCCTCAGTTGCCAAAGGCAGCTACATTGAAATATGAAATAAATTTAACACATCAATGTATTTCATTACAAATTATTGAAGGCAGAAGGGGCGCAAGAAAATACCCTCGTGATTCGCACCTAATTTTGTACCTAATCTCCAATGGTGATACTCCATGCTGCCAGCAGTCCCGCTTGCTGAATCTGCCAAAACATCAGTGGTGTGGAGTCCCGCATGCTTTATGATGGCGCATATAACGTTGCAACAAGCCAAAATACCATTTCTTGGCCATGGTGCTTCTTAAGCTAGCATCCAATTCCAAAGCCATAACATGTAAGAAAGGTCACTCTTTGTCTAACAAAATTATGATGTTTTCTTTCTATCTGATATTCATTTGCTCTTCTGCTTTCCGAAAATACTTGGCTATCCTTCCATGGCATCTCATTTTGTGATACATCAAGTAGAATTCCATAGTAATGATGATGCCAAAAGTAGCATTCCGACGAGGACGGCTATAGATGGAGATACAGCATTGCCATGCCCTGCAGGGTATCCACTTTCCTGTGAACAAAGAGAGAGAACAAAACCTGTTAAACAGCCAAACTTTCTGTTCATAGATTTTCTGATCTTCTGCTGCTGCTTGAAACACCATTTGTTTCTTTAACACTATCGTTTGGGTAAATATATGGCCATCACGAAGTTCAATCAATAAGCTCGTTGGCATAGTTTTACTCGCACGGGTTATATGTTTCGTGCGGTGTTCCAGTCCTTCAGTCCTTCGGTCCTTCGGCCCATCAAACTCTGCTTTTACATTTTTTCCGTTCACCATAAATCTTCAACAATTCTGCTCCTGCTACTGCCTGGGTTGGTTTCCTTGCAGCCATGTTTAGAGCAGTCATAGAGTAAATAAGCCAGAAATAGACAAAATGAGTTGTTACTAACCGGGTCTTCAGTCTCAAAGCATCTCTTAGGTCTCTTCCGGTACGTAGCCGTGTTACAAAGAGCATCGTTATCCACTATGTCAAGTGACAAAAGTCAAGGAATTGATAATTACATTCTTGAAAATCAAGACAATGAAAGCATACTTTTGCTGTTACAGTTTCTTTAAAAAAAAACGTTTTAAAAATGTGCAAAGACACGTAGTAAAAGTCTCAAAGTGAAAGTTTGGGTCTCTTATCCTGAGGCGGAGCAAGGATTCTCTGGGGGGGAGGGGAGATGTTGATCATGGAAACTTCTTTGTTTTCTTTATACAAGGGAGAGAAAGAAAGGGGAGTTCGATTGAAAGAAAGGGGGTTCCATCGAACCCCCCTTTTACCCCTCCAGTAATTGTCTCATAGTTCAGTGAAGGACGAGCTACTTGCAAGTAAAGATGGTTTCCCTAAGCAATCAACTGAGACCAGGAAGAAGGCTATTATAGACAGGAGTTGCAACCTCATGACTCAACACAGGGGCAAATAAGCACTATTACCGCCTCAGTGCAGAAAGTCCTAAATCACCGCATCTTTTGAAAGGGCTCTTGGTCTTGTTTCCTTGCACTTTTAACCAATTTGAATGGGACGTAAAAGAGAATATCATCCACAGAATCAAACTGGCCTGACTTAATCAAGGGTTACAGACTGACGTGCGTGTTTATTAACAAATACAGGCACGCGCTGACTGTACGATAAACGAAAAATAACGAAGTCAGAATGCAGTTTGAAGAAAGTTTGAGTTCATCGTGTAGTCGGCAGCAAGTGCCCGTAATTGTGAATAAAACAAGAGAGTCTATAACCCTTTTAATATTCCAACTGAGCACACAGCGTGCTGTGGTCACCAATAAAGCACTGCCATTAGCCAATCACCTGCTTGGATTTGTCAATAAAACACGCACACCAGTCTCTATCTTTTAATATTCCAACTGAGCACACAGCGTGCTGTGGTCACCAATAAAGCACTGCCATTAGCCAATCACCTGCTTGGATTTGTCAATAAAACACGCACACCAGTCTATCTTTTAATATTCCAACTGAGCACACAGCGTGCTGTGGTCACCAATAAAGCACTGCCATTAGCCAATCACCTGCTTGGATTTTGTATTGTGCACAAAGGTGGAATATTATTGACTAATACTCTTACGACTTTAAACATTACAATGTGAAAGCAGTCCATATGAGATCTCTATAAACATCATATGTAAAAGTCAAGGCAATTTAGCCTTTCCTGCCATCCTCAGCTTACATTCAGTACATAATTGCCATAGCTTTGAAAGGATATTTTTCTTGGCCTTGCCTGGAATGTCCAACTTGACGTAATTGTCATAACACTGGCCACACTTTGCATCCACTACCACCAAGTAGAGGTTACTATGAGGCACGTTAGAGACCATAAAATTCCTGCGGAAAGATACCAGATTGCTATTAGCCACGCTGGATTTTGCTCGAGAGTGGAACATATACGGATTAAAAAAATGGGACTTTAATTTTGATACAGGCCGTTACAGCAATTGCGATACGTCAGCAACATATCGTGCAAAAGAAAAGTTTGAGCTACGCAAATACAGACATTACAGGCCTTAATTTGCGCCGCAATATAAACACCACCAGCCAAGCGGGAGCTGTGAAGTGTACTACTCTGGGTAAGGATTTATTGTTCATCCATGAACATACAGACTTCAGAGCGTTTTCTTTAAGGACTTTTCAAGGCCAATCCACACTTTTCAAGGACTTGTTTTTCACAGGATCACAGTAATGAACTCAAAATTCTACGCCATTTACAACCGATGTATAGACCCTTTCTTTGACTTGTTTCCACGATGAATCATCCAGTGCCGCACTAACGATCTTTTGGAGGGAAAATGACGCGGTTTTACTGTTTTCTCAAACATCCAAGGAGGTTTCAACAAATTTCAAGGCGTTTTGGTAAACGTTTAAGGTATTTTCAAGGACCTGCATTATTTCAAGGGCTTTCCAAGGCCCGCACGGAAGGTAATGTAAGATCTGATGACTAACCTTGAACAGCCCCCACTGCCCGCTGTACAATGTGCTGTACCTAAAGCAAAGTCATAAAAGAACCTGTGAGCATCCAGCAAACAAGTAAACTAACAAAGAGACCTGCATTATAGCAAAACCATCACTACAGTAGGCTACGTACTCAGAGGGGATTTAGATGATATAATATAAAGTACGGGAGCATCCTACGAATGCGCGATTTCAATGGCTGCTCAGCGTGCTTGATTTTCTTATAATATAAAGTACGGGAGCATCCTACGAATGCGCGTTTCTTATAATATAATGCACGGGAGCATCCTACGAATGCGCGATTTCAATGGCTGCTCAGCGTGCTTGATTTTCTTATATAATATAAAGTACGGGAGCATCCTACGAATGCGCGATTTCAATGTCTGCTCAGCGTGCTTGCTAAATACATTCGTGTCCCGACCTCGAGCGCATGTAGCACTTTGTTACAAAACATGGAGAACCATATTTTATTTGTTAAATACAGTACTCGTTAACTGAATTAACTCGTATATACGTAAATACACACATTTTATTATAAAACCGTTACAGTGCTTCAGTATTCAAGTTTGTAGACGACAGGCAGTCGCGACGAAAAGCATTCGTTGGCAACAGTTGATTAAATTATGTTTTTGATTTATCGGATTCTTTCAACTACTTGTAATGCAGGTTAATTACGAAAATAAGCCGGTCTACAAAAATACCAATTGATCAAGTGATTCCATGAACGCATTCCTATTAACGATTCACGATGGACAGAGCAGAATAACCAACCTCGTACCCAGACTCCATTTACTGAATAACGTGACGCGCGGGGACTAGGGACGACTGCACCATTAACAAAAATGGCGGAAATTAAAAAATGCGAAGAATGCGAAGAATAAGAGTTTTATGGCAAGAATAAGCTTCAAATACTCAGATCACTTCCTTCAGAAACTAAGAAAAAAACATGTTTTCAACAGTGTAGTTTAAGTTGTGAACAATTGACCGGCACAAGATAGTGTTTACGGCAAATTCCAGCCGATTTACGCGTCAGCTCGCGCATGTATCCTCGTTATTGAGCTCTGTCTTCACGATGGTATTTCGATGACTGCACGTAGCAGTTTATTTTACTCTTCAGCTACATACCATTCTCTAACACGTCCCCTTTTTCCGCGTAGTACGTTGTGATATCCTTAATGCAGCTCTGATTTTTGGGTTTCTCCTCGGATGCTTCTGCAATATCAAATACGCAGAACTGTTACCTGAGAGTTCTCCTTTTGCTTTTCACAATGGTGCATTGAGCTTTTGAAGGGCAGAGCGGATTTCGTATGAGTGGGACAAAAATACGGCATGTCCGTAGCCTTACCGTAACTTACTGTACCGTAGCTATGTAATGTGATTGGATCAGAAGGCCACCGTACCGTACAGTAACCGTGCTGTAAGTCACTGCCGTAACTTCTCCTCATACGATATTCGCTCTATTACTACTGTGTGTGATTTAAAGGGTCACTGGCAATCGAATTTAGCCTTCAAGTTTATAAAATAAAATTACAAAAATAACACAAAGAGATAGAAGAGAAATATCATGGGAATGTCCTGATATTCTTGTCAAACGTTTCCGATAGAGGATGGCAAAGATTAAAGTGGAGTACAAAAGCTTATTCTAGAAACCTGATGTCGGTTACAGTGAACCGATTTCAAGTTGCTATGTTTCTCTCAAAAGCAGTATTTTTCATCCACTCGAATCTTAGCCATCCTTCGTGAAAATTGTCTCCCATTTTCTCCAGTATACGTGGGATGCATACTCGGCTTATCTGAGTAGTTATTTTTGTCTTTTGTCATGAGAAAGTTTGTCATTTTGAGGTTGACAGCACCCCTTTAAGTTAAACACTACTCTTCTGTGAAGCACGTACCTGCAAAAGGTTTATTTTCTGAATACAGCCAACTGTGGAAACGGAACACAATCACATTATCAAATGATAATTAAAGGAATATATAATACAAGAACTTAAACGAGTTCCAGTATAAAAGGAGCGTGGCCAGGTCACCGACAGCTCCAGTTGTCACTCAACCGTCATAGAGTCAGCAGAGCTCCGCGCTCAAGAGACCGAAGTCAAGCTAATGGCCTCAAACTCAATAAAATAGCAGGCGCTTTCTCGCCCTCTCGATTGACTACATTGATCTTAATTTACACACAAATTCACATTATTTTCTTTTATTTCACACTAGTGTTGAAATAAGGTGACATTGATTACAGTTATAGATCGTCCACACAGCGGTCTGCGCGTGCGTATTACGGTCAGTCTGGTGGGCGGCCGCGCGAATTTCCCGCGCATAAAAATAAACCTTAAAACATATTACAGTGAACTTCTACCACCAAAAGTTAAGAAAAATACGTGAAAGTTAAGCTTTTTATTTTCACAGTCGACGGGAAATTGAACAAACTTCAAACTGTGAGTTTACCAATTTTTTTTCGTAATTTACCAAAAAAGTTCTCAAGGTTTGAAAACGAGTGTGTGAACAGTGACGGCCGCCGGCTCGCTTTGAATTTGTTTTGGAATATGTCGTTGTTGCAAGACTTTTGACGCATGCGCAGACGTTTGACCGCTGTGTGTAGATCGTCCGCAAGTGTGGCTGACAAGTATAAAGTTGTTTTGGAATGTTTACGCCAACGAACTACTGCGAACCTAGTTCTTGGAACTATTCAGTAAATTAAAATTGTTGCACAGTTCAAAATGTACATGTTTCATGTGTTTGTCAGAGAAAGATTGAAAGAAAGGAGAGCCTCGAGGTGACCATAATCGAGCGCCAACCGAGTGCAGCCATTTCACCAAATTATTTCGTGTCACATTTCGTGTTCGTTGCAACAGTTGATTTCACGTTTCTTGACACAATTTTACATGTTGCTAACGAAACGTTCTCATTTTACCGCGCTTTGCGTTTGGATTACAAATGAATTAATACGCAAAATGCACAAAAGGGGCTTTTTAAAAAGAAAACTAGCGTCAACAAACGACCATACGATTTGACGTCAACAACTCCATTAAGCAAGAAAAACGCAAATATTTCACTAACAATCTTGAAGCCAATAAAAATGACCCAAGAAAAACTTGGAAATTAATTAATGACCTGCAAAGTCGACAAAGCAAATCAACCAATGTCTCTGAAATCAAAATAGGAGACCAAACTCTCAGTTCCTCTGCTGACATTGCCGAGGTTTTTAACCGGCATTTCACCCACATTGGCGAGGACCTAGCGCGCGAGATCCCTGGAATAGAATACCCTCTTACCTATCTAAAAACCACTGACCACTTTCCAACAAATCGAAATTCACAAAGTCCGCAAACTATTAAACAAAATAAACGGTAGGAAAGCAACGGGTCTGGATAAAATTCCATGTAAACTTCTAAAAATCGCCGCTGACATTGTCACACCGTCTTTGACGTGTATTTTTAATGAATCGATAGTATCTGGAATATTTCCTACTGACTGGAAGCTGGCTAGGGTATCACCCGTTTTTAAGAAAGGTACTAAATCCAGGGAACGAGCCAGGCTGCGCCATTGCGCCATTCCCGCTTTAAGATATACATTTGTCCCTTGAAAAAAAACCAATGGTCATATTGACCCGCTTTGGCCGCTTCCAAAGGAAATTAAATGCCAGTTCACTCGCAAAAGGGCCAAATTGACCCTTCTGGCTCAATCCCTGCTAAATCAGATCTTAACAACTACCGACCGATATCCGTGGTACCAATTTTGCTAAAACATTCGAAAAAATGATCTACGACCAATTATACAAATACAACAACAACCTACTAAGGAATTGCCAGTCAGGCTTCCGGTCACTCCACAGCACTCTCACTGCTCTGCTTGAAGCCACTAATAATTGGTGTGTAAATATTGACCTTCAGGGCGCGTTTCCAGTCTAAATTATGTAGCGCCTCGAGGAAACATCGTAGATAAATCATCCATGTATCATTTTAAAGCTTATAAAATTGGCTACAAGAATAAACTCTATTTTGGTTGACAAAATCGAAAGCGTAGAAAATAGTACTTCAAAAAATCGTGCGTGAATCTGAAGCCCGCCGCTCCAACAATTAGCGAGCTCTTGGCCAATCATTTCTCATCACAATTCAACTATCTGTCAAGATTTCCCGCCAATGTTGATTTCCGATCAAAGCTACGCGCCACATCGAGAAAATGTTAATATAGCCGGTTGTTCTAGTTCTCTTGTGTGACTTGAAAAATGGGAAAGGCAAAAAGACCTGGAGGGACAATTGCAAAGCCAAAATGAACACCTAGAGCGCCTCGAATGCCAGCATAGTTAGTAAAGGAGACACCGATTTGCAGGCGTCTGAAACAGCACGGCAATAGCGAGATCGTTTCAAGCGATTCAGAGTCACCGTGATCAGACTTTCCATCTAAGCTTTCTTGGCCCGGGTTTCTTGGAAACAAATATTCTCTCGGCTGGCTCCTATCAATTCTTCTTTATGTTCAGATGTGGACCACTCGGCACTCTGTCTGAAAGTGAAAATACGAACCCTTGTCGTTGCGAGGACTTATATTTATTTATCTATTTGGCTCGTAGTCGTATGCATTGTTTGGCCTTGTTTTGCTTTTCTTTTATCTTTGTTTTTCAAGCTAAGGGCATCCTGCTTGCTTTTTGTAAGACATAAGGCCAACAACCGATGGAATTATGGAATCGTGTGTGGAAAAACTTTTCTCAATAAACGAAAACATGAATTTAATATGCGCTAGCTTCCCCACACGGTCGTTACGGGCGAGTGAGCAGTTGTCAAAGTGTTTATTGATCTGCTGTCAATCAAACAGAACCTTTACTTCCGGTTAAAAACTTCCCTTTGGTATTTCTCCGTCAATATTGATTTTTGAACGGAGTTTATTTGGTATACGAGACACTACTACTAAAATTACATTTCTGTGCGAAAAACAAGGTATCTGGTAACCTTAATGGTGTAATATTTATCGATTTAAAAAAGGCCTTTGACACTATCAATCACAAAATTATAATGCAAAAACTAGCGAAATATGTAATTGACCGAATTGCCCTGGCATGGTTTGACTCTTATCTATCAAATAGAAGTCAAAATGTAATGTGAACGGCCACATGTCTAGTGAAAGCCCGATCACTTCTGGAGTCCCGCATCGTCGATAATTGGACCATTACTCTTTTTGATTTATACTAATGACCTGCCAAACTGCCTAAACGAGGGATTACCAAGAATGTACGCCGATAATACTAATATTAGTTTTGCCGCCTCAAGCCAGAGAAATCTTGAAACAAAAATCAATGCGGAACTAGAAAATGTAAATATCTGGCTCAAAGCAAATAGCTAAGTCTCAATATCGCTAAAACTGAGTTTATGGTTATTGGATCTCGCCAAAAACTACAAACTCAAAGCTACTGAACCATCGACGTTCGTATAGAGGGTAAAGAAATAAAAAAAAGTGAACTACACCAAACCTCTGGGGGTTTATATAGGCGATACATTTTCCTGGCGGAAGCATATAGATGAAATGTCAAAGAAGATCTTCTCTGGCATTGGCACACTTAAAGCGCGCAAGGCCTTTCATAGGCAGATATACTGCAGTAAAAATATACCAGTAAAGCCCTGATTGAGCCGCATTTTGTTTACTGTGGCTCAGTTTGAGATGGCTAAGTCAGCAGTTAAATGATAAACTGCAAAAACTGCAAAACCGGGCAGCCAGAGTAATTACTAAATCAAGCTATGACACGAGTTCAAGTCTACTGATTGATATGTAGTTATGATATGAAATCATGTTTGTCGCGTAGCACTAGTAAGTGTAAAGAATGTGATGTGGTAAGCTGTAGTGCTAAGTGTGCACGCCCTACGAGGGAAAGAGAAAAAATCTCTGACCCAAGTGGGACTCGAACCCAACGACCTCCAGGTTGCATGTCTGGCGCTCTACCAACTGAGCTATCAAGTCAGATGAGAGCAATCGTGGGTATTGGTGCGTTTTATGGGGTCACGGCGATTCTATATGTATATGTAGTTTCCCTCGTAGGGCGTGCACACTTAGCACTACAGCTTACCACTTCACATCACATTCTTTACACTTACTAGTGCTACGCGGCAAACATGATTTCATATCATAACTACATATACATATAGAATCGCCGTGACCCCATAAAACGCACCAATACCCACGATTGCTCTCATCTGACTTGATAGCTCAGTTGGTAGAGCGCCAGACATGCAACCTGGAGGTCGTTGGGGTTCGAGTCCCACTTGGGTCAGAGATTTTTTCTCTTTCCCTCGTAGGGCGTGCACACTTAGCACTACAGCTTACCACTTCACATCACATTCTTTACACTTACTAGTGCTACGCGGCAAACATGATTTCATATCATAAATACATATACATATATAATCGCCGTGACCCCATAAAACGCACCAATACCCACGATTGCTCTCATCTGACTTGGTAGCTCAGTTGGTAGAGCGCCAGACATGCAACCTGGAGGTCGTTGGGTTCGAGTCCCACTTGGGTCAGATATTTTTTCTCTTTCCCTCGTAGGGCGTGCACACTTAGCACTACAGCTTACTGATTGATATGCTTGGCTGGGACAACGTATATACACACCGAAAAAACAAAAAGCGATGGCGATGTACAAAGCCATGCATAAGCTCACCCCAGGTTACCTTCAGGATATCTTTACAACTCGTAATACTAACTATGATCTACCTTATTATAGGAAATTAACAATGCACGTTGACAACGCGAAGAAAATTTACGTTACACTAAATTAACGCGAATTTTTCAAAAGTTAGGTTTACATGCATTAAATTAACGCGAATTTTTCGATAAGCATCTTGCTTTATTTACTGCGATTTTCATAATTCTGCAAACTCGCACTTTACATTTCTGAACGCCAAACTGCGTTTTGGCTTCCGTCAATAAAACCTTCCAAGACAAGTGCACGGATGTTTCTAAGTTTTTTTTAAAGCCGAAAATTTGGGTTTGAAGCCTAACTAGACCCTATCAATTCAAAAGATCTTTCAAAGCCTCACGGTGAAATCACCAAGAGCTGCTCACTCGTTTGATTGACGGAAACCAAACCGCAATAGTGACTCTGAAGAGCCAATAGAGGAGTCATGAACTAATAAGGTTTTGAAATGAAATAAAGGTGCTTTAAAATAACAATGTTGTAAAATAGCGTGCATTAAATTTACATCGACATTAATTAAGATACATTAAATTAACGCGAATTTTGTAAAATCGCGTTAATAAAGTGCATTGTTAATTTCCTATAATAAGGTAAGAGATTCTGAAAGTAAATTATTTATAGCTAAACCGAGGACTGACTACCGAAAACGTAGCTTCAGCTACAGTGGGGCATTCTTATGGAATAATCTCCCACATGACCTAAGAGTGTCTAACCATATAAAGCACTTCAAAAGGCAAATTGATACCTTGTATGCTAAATCGGACTCCCACACGGCAAACATGTAAAAGAGTTTTAATGCATTATTACATTTTTAATTTTTAATGTACATATTTTACTATTGCAATGGTACACCTTTCGTGTACAACTGATGTTTTTAAACCGTGGATAAATAAAGATTGTCTGTCTGTCTCTCTTCAATCTATCGGGATTCAAGTAGGTAGAATACTTGTACTATTGTGGCCAAATAATGTCATCGTTTTTAATGGCGAGAAAGTAGTAAACTAACGAGTGTTTGACTTCAAATCATGTTTCCCTACTTGTGCTACCGCCACAACGAACAAATCCAAGCCGCCAACAGTTGCGTCTACGAATAGCAATTTCAGCGGTATATTGATCCAAACGCCTCACTTCAATGTAATGAAGCGCTATTCAAACTGTGTATCTAAATTAGTCGTGCTTGTTTAAGAGGGTGTTGGTGTCACATGCACACAAGAATGATGGTTTGAATAATGCTTCATTGTCAACTACTGGTTGAGGGCCAATAAGCTCAGTCTTAATGTAGCCAAGACAGAGTTTATGGTCATCGGTTCACGACAGAGGCTCAAAACACAAGCTAACTGTGATGTCAGTGTGCATATTGAGGGAAAGAAATTAGTAAAGTCCATTCGAGCAAATCCCTCGGACTAAATATCGATGAGACACTGTCCTGGACCAAGCACATTGATATGATCTCAAAAAAGATATCCTCTGGTATTGGCGCTCTAAAGCGTGTCAGACCTTTTATTACGGAGGATACTGCAATCAAAATATACAAAGCGTTGATTGAACCTCACTTTGAATATTGCAGTGCTGTATGGGACGGGCTTAGTCTAAAACTAAGTGATAAGTTGCAAAAATTGCAAAATCGTGCGGCTAGGGCAGTAACAATATCTAGCTATGACACCAGCTCAGACTTATTACTCAATATGCTTGGTTGGGATAAAATTGCAGTTGCACGAACAAAGCAGAAAGCACATGTCATGTATAAAACCTTAAACAATCGCACTCCAGCATATTTGCAAGAGATGTTTTCCTATCGACACTCAAGTTACGACATGAGAGATTCTAACAACAAATTACTTCTACCAAAGCCCAAAACTGACTACCTAAAACGCAGCTTTAGCTATTCTGGAGCTGCCTTATGGAACGGGCTTCCCAATGAACTGAGAACACTAACGTCCCTCTCATGTTTCAAGAGGGGCGTTGACGCCCTATTCTCATCACCGGACTCCCACACGGCAAACACGTAAACCAGTTTTTATTGAGTTATGTACTGTTTTTAAATTGTATATAGCTTTGTACTGATGTTTTTTAACAGTGTATAAATAAATAAAGTATGTATTACACCGAAGTGAGGCATTCGGTCAATACCGCTGAAACTGCTGTTCGTAGACGCAATGTGCTAATTTCTACTTAGCAACGTGACCGATCAACCGCTGCAACGAGCAGTTGTCTCGCGCCTTATTTTTAAAACGCTCAACCTGAATCCGCAGAATTTGCGTACAGTCACGAGACTTTTTAAAAGGTTCTTGTTCACAATATTTCCCAGGAACGTGAAAAAAAGCTTACCTGTATACATTGAAGTACATGAAGAACCTTAGGGGGAAAAGAAAGCATAAAATGAAGCAACCAATATTGTCATCAGAGTTTGTCGCAGGGAACATTTCTATCAGATACATCTAATGTCTTGAACGTTTTGATTGCAGCTGCAAGTGTCAACATGTCATCATTTTATGGCGCCACGTGCAAATTTATGACCACTTTCATTACGCGGTGCCATGGTGACTAGAAACAATAGATTTCCCACCTACAGCCTCGCACTGGGCAGTTTCAGAACGAGGTTTGCCAGGGAAAAACAAAGGATTTTTATTCTCCTGGAATTAAACATGGCCGTCGTGTGAATAAGGTCCATTCGCATACTTTTTTACACGTGCGAGATTAACCAATCACATACAAAAGCGGCTCATCAATTAAACAAACGAAAACACAAATGACGAGCCGCTTGTGTGTGATTGGATAATCGCGCACGAAAGTATGCGGATACAGTGATCAAACATTTAGCGCGAGCAAATGTTAATATTTAGTTTTAACAACATATAGTTATATTCATATGTATATAGTCAATTATTTTATTTTATTATTATACACGACCCCACAAGCGGTAACGCTTTAATCTTTATCGTGTTTAAATGAAAGTTGTTGTTGTTTACCTTCATCTTATGAAATGATAACAATGAATATTTTTGATTTGTTTACGATTATCAACACTGTAGAAAGTACGATCAAATGACATTTGGAAGAAAACATTGCGATGTGAAGACTCTGCACAATTTTGTACACGGAGGTTTAAGATGAAAAAAAAATACACGATCCGAAAGGCAAGTTTTACGCGATACGAACACGATTGAAGGAATGTGGAGAAATATTGGAAAGCCGAATTCAAAGCAATGCATTGCTGAAATTTCGAAATGGCCTAAAGTTCATTTAGACGAAATCGTGTATCCAGCAACATTTCCAGATGTTTAAATTCGCTTATTCATGACATTTCGGTGTATTATCCCCATTTAAAACACCAATTTTGACAGTTGTGAACATGGAATTATTTAATGGAATTAAATTCTTCATCTCACCTCGCGGACTTTGTTGTTTCTCTACTTAGCGAGCGTCCCTTAAAGTAAGTATCACCACATACATGTAACTTTATGGAAGGAGCGCTATATGTACTTGATAAATAATGAGCGGACGATCTTTATGAGATTTACAAACTCGAGCTGAAAGCGAGAGTTTGTAAATCCCATAAAGATCGGACGCGAATTCTTTATCGCACTTATCAAATGTCTAGATGTAGAGAGTCATGTTTTCAGTTATTTTGGCGATAAGACTTATTTTGGCCGAGAAAATCGAAGCCAAAGTTTATGTAAATCAGGACGAAATCTCTAGCAGATTTAAAGTACACCTAACCCCTTTTCGGTCGGTGATTTCCTTTTTTTCCCCATGAATTATGAGTTTGATAAAAGTAATTAAATAAAAGTAATTACATGTTGTCGTCGTCGTTGTTGTTGTTAACTGACTTTAATTATTTTGAAACAAGCTCACTTACCATATAGCTTTAGATCTCCACCATTCGACATAGGAAGACAGTGTAAACAGTGGCTGTAAAAACAAATAAGATAATCTTTATAAACCCAAATGTCCCACATGGGTTAGAAGCATTTGGCGCTGGTACATATGAGCAGTATGCAGGTTTACTAGTATATTGAAGACTGAGGAAACGTCCCTGGGGTCTTTACGCGGCTAATCGAAGATAGCGTCGAAAGAACCCCTGGTCATATTTTTGGGTCACAAGACCAGTCTGTACCAATATGTGGACATATTTTGAAGAGCATCCACCTTGTATTCATCATCGCTGAAGAATGGTTAATAAAATGACAGACGCACTCCAGTATAGAGAGCAGTAAATAACAGTTGAATACTACCATGTTAAAGAGTCTAGAGAGCAGTAAACAACAGTTGAATGCTACCATGTAAGAGAGCAGTAAATAACAGTTGAATACTACCATGTTAATTAAAGAGTATAGAGAGCAGTAAATAACAGTTGAATACTACCATGTTAAAGAGTATAGAGAGCAGTAAATAACAGTTGAATGCTACCATGTAAGAGAGCAGTAAATAACAGTTGAATACTACCATGTTAATTAAAGAGTATAGAGAGCAGTAAATAACAGTTGAATACTACCATGTTAAAGAGTATAGAGAGCGGTAAATAACAGTTGAATACTACCATGTTAAAGAGTATAGAGACCAGTAAATAACAGTTGAATGCCACCATGTTAAAGAATATAGAGAGCAGTATAAATAACAGTTGAATACTACCATGTTAACGAGTACAGAGAGCAGTAAATAACAGTTGAATACTACCATGCATGTTAAAGAGTATAGAGAGCAGTAAATGACAGTTGAATACTACCATGCATGTTAAAGAGTATAGAGAGCAGCAGTAAATAACAGTTGAATGCTACCATGTAAGAGAGCAGTAAATAACAGTTGAATACTACCATGTTAAACAATAAGTTTCGGTATAAAAGGGTAAGCCCCTCCTCTTTTCACGATTGGCAAACTCGAATTTTGAAATTCAAATTACAGAGCAGTGAAGAATGTAGGTGAGTTTCTCAGCCTCTCGTGTTAAAATGAGAAATTTTGAGGGTCTACAATCAAACAAGTCATTAAAATGTTAACAGAGGGAAGAGAGTTGTTTATTAAAGATTTTTGGCGGTATTTTATGACTGTTTACTAACTCTGTAGCCCTTACTCTAAAGTTAAACATTAATTTTATGTGTTTGATTTGAATTTCAAGTGTTAAGCAATCAGTAGAGAGCACTTCGGTGGAGTATCACAGAGATGTTCACTCCACAAAGGCTGAGTGACAACTGAAGGTGTAAAACGGCACTAAGTTATCGAGTTTTCAATATAAGAGTTTTGTATGAGTTTGAGCCAGTTATGCCTAGCTAGCCTCGTTTGCGTGATTTTCCCTGTATTTAAATGTCAATAACTTTGCAGCAATGAAAGACCAAACTCCCAAACTGCTCAGTATTACTTACTATGGCATTCACTTCACCTATAACATCCTAAGTTTTTTGGCATTATGCAAATTAGGGCAGCCATATTGGAATAGGGTCTACAGGAAAACGATAAATTGCACAAAAATGGTGAAGTACTGTTTAATATACGAGCAGCAGTGTTTTATCAGATTTACACGAGGGCGTAGCCCAACTGTTGTTAGATCTGATAAAACACGTGCTGCGAGTTTATTGAACGGCTTCAAAAACGTTGATGTATAGAGTCATGTTATTCAGTTATTTAGGTGATACGGCTATTTCGGCGGATACAATCGAAGCAAAAATGTATGTACATGAGGACCGTATCTATATCAGATTTAAAACCACTCATTAAACAATAATTTCCTTTGTTTTTTCGTCATGAATTATTAATGAGATTTTGAACAAGATTTAAAGCACTTTCTACTGCACTCAAATCAACGCCATTCTTGGGAAGGGCTTATAAGCACTTTAAGGAGCAAACGAGTTGCAGATCAAAGGTACCAAAGACTCAATTCCACTTACTAAAGCCGTGAGTCAAAAATGGCCAATTTCAGTTGAAGATTGTTTGTTTGTTATTCTCATCGCTTTCTTGCTAGTAAACTTACGCTTAGTAGAGATGTCCCACTGCTTCCTGTGCCTGGTTTATTTTCACAAACTGCTTGAATGTCAGTGAAAACAACCCTGAAAAGACAATGGGATACAAGGCCAATTATTATTAAACACAACACTTAATTAGGGAATTCATGATACAGATTTCAGCATAGGGATTTCCGCATAGGGATTTCCGCATAGGGATTTCCGCATAGGGATTTCCGCATAGGGATTTCCGCATAGGGATTTCAGCATAGGGATTTCCGCATAGGGATTTCCGCATAGGGATTTCCGCATAGGGATTTCAGCGGGGCTGTACGGGGTCATGCGATAAATATTAATAACTAGAACATTCCTTTCTTATTCCTGACTGTTTACTGCAGGAACCATTTTACTATGCATGTTATTCCCCTCAATTCATTCTATCATCTGTCAATCTAAAAGCTCATTTCTATGGTAACCATAACATCATGTGCTGAACCACCCAACTCCCAAAACTTGAATTTTATGAAATTAAACTTGGTTCTATTTAACTGTAGCGGTGAGCATTGGTTTATAAGGTATAAATATAGACCAACAGGTATCAAATTCGTTGTTGGAATTCCAAAGATGACAACACATCTCATCATCATCTGAATCGTTAAAATAAAACTTTTTGAAAAACACCAATGCATTACAGAACCTGACATGACTGTTTCAGAGATTCCACTAGACACTTCCGTTAGCCAGCATTAACTTTTTTCGGTACATATAGCCACATACAATAGAGTACTGAAGTGATGATGTCATAAATAATACATTTTCGCTTTAAGAATATTTGACCGCAGTTCCAGAAAGAACACGATAAAAGAACATTACATACCAAAAATGAGGTGAAAACGATGAAAAGCGGCAGAGATATGGGCACGGGAATATATAATTTTCTTTCAGTTAACAAATCACTGTATAATTTTCTTAAACAAATCACGGCTTTGCAAAAGAATGCGTCCAAGTTAGATTTTTTTAACAGTAAAAACCAGCAATAAATTTATTGTCAGTCTAGTGGAATCTCTCTGGATGGAATGGTCAACCATATATCTTACTTGTTGTAAATTCCAGTTGTTATGTTTCCTTGTAACTTTATTAGTAACTCCATGACCGAGTTATCCACGTTACCGAAGAATAGCCCACTTGACTGGAAAGGAAAACAGACAAACACTCTGAATCCTTAACTTTTAAGTTGCTTTAAATGTACACTGTCAATCGAATTTAGCCTCCAAGTTTCTTCAAAACAAAACTATAAAATGTCACCCTGAGATAGAAGAGAATTACCATTTGAATATCCTGACATGCTTTTCAAACATTAAAGTGGATCACAAAAGCTTTAGAAACTTGATTTCGGTTACAGTGAACCGATTTCAAGTTGCTCTAAAATTCTCTTAAAAGCAGTATTTTTCATCCACTCCAAGCTTTGCCATCGGGCTTCCGCCATCAAAATTATATTTCTGGAAAACATACTGCTGATCTGAGTACTTACTTTTGTCTTTTGTTATGATAAAGTTTATTATTTGGGTCTTAACAGTGCCCCTTTAAAAACAATTCTCAGAGCAGTCATTAATAGAGCAGATTTCGTATGAGTGGGACCAGCAACAGCACTGACTACAGCATGGTTACCGTATGGCATGCCGTGACGTTGAAATGGTTTCCCTACATAAATACAGTACAGCACGGTGACGGACATGCCGTAGTTTGTCCCACTCACACACAATCTGCTCTAGTTGTCGATCATTTAACAATTATTCACCGAAGTGGAGGTGAATAGTGGTGGATATTTACCGAGCCGAAGCGAAGCGGCTCGGTAAATATCCACCACTATTCACCAACACTGGGGTGAATATTTTTTTAGTATATACCACACTTCAGGTGAATAGCCAGCACCAAATAGTTATCTTATTTTCTGTCAAATGGGCAAAAACTCGTGCGAGATGATCGCTGCTAATTGCTCGGAGGTGAATATGAAATCATATTCACTGTTTGAGTAGCCAATCAGAGCGCACGAAAAGTGATATTCACTGGTGTGGTATATACTAAAAGTAAGTAGAGCATCTTGGGTTTTCGATTTTGTGACTCAATGAACATTCTTACCTCCTTATCATTGGATGCCACTACGAAAGCATTTTCATCCAGCAAGTAACAGTAAAGTCCCTCGTGCTAATGACACATAATATACACATAAAATTTATTAGTGATTTCATTATTTTTAAACAGCTCTATTTAAAGTGTCTCTAAGTTTAATATTTATCATGAATATCGATTCTAAATCAGGTGAATAGTTGAATATTTATTTGAGTGTTACATCTACGAGATATCATTGAACCAATCAATGTGTTTAGTTCTCTTTGTCCAAGTGGCTTCAGTTACGGTAGTCACGCAGTAACGTTCCTATCCGGACAGACATGTAGGCAATTCAAGACGGATAATGTTTTAGGGGTACCTTCTAGCTTACGACCTCCTGCATGCTAGAATGGTTCTACATGTATAACATTGCTCTGACAGGAAGGAGGTTCAATATTTTAATGACAAGGAATGAGGACATGAAATTGGAGAGGAAATGGGAAAATAAAATGTTATACTTCTTTGATGATTTTCATCTTTGTGGCATTATGCCCATAACCTTGTAGTCAGAACGATTTTATTTATTTTCCTTTCACACATTTTCTTCTAAAAGCTTTTTTTTCTAAAAGCTACAACATGAATTTTGTTGTGGTTACATGTATATGTTGCTATTAAACTGAACCTTACACTACCTGGTTCTTTCCATGCCGATCACAATTCACATCTGCACAGTTTCCTGTCATGCACTGAAACACAATGATACATTGTTAGAAGCAGCACGATAATAAAGGACATAACCAACTTCAGAATAAATTAAAATATTTTGCTTCTCAATAACAATAAACTCCTAATTTTAAACAGTGGCTAGTTTTTGTCCACCATACCTATAAATATGGTTTTAAGTGACTTGACTGCAAACTTGTTTTAAAATCTAAGTATAGTTTAATAAACGAGCAGCAGTGTTTTATCAGATATAAAAACTCGAGGGCGCAGCTGTGACATGCTGTGAGTTTATTAAACGGCTTCAAAAACATTACTTCTAAAAGATAATAATTTTCAGAAATTTAGATGAAAAGCGAATAATTATTCGTTTATACAGTGTAGCTACATGTATGTTGTGCGTCCCTGACATGCGTAGTTGGAATATGGAGCGAAAATTGGGGTCCCATAATATTAGGCCAGTTGCGTATGAATAACTGTGAGTCTTCAAGCTCCTCGAGTCATTGGTTGAGCAACCCTGAGTCTCATCTTACTGAGATTTCCCGTAAGGGTCTTTCTAAGGACTTTCACTGTACCAGTGAGGGTCTTTATAAAGATTCACGGTTAAGCCGATTGACTAGGAGGGTCTTTATACGATTTTCATTTACACTGCACCATTTCAAATATCTACATTTGTACCTGCATTGTTACAAACTACTTGTGGAATAAAAAAATATCATGAATGAAGATTGACTTACCTTCTTGGTTTCCTCAAATACTAAATTAGCAAAAGAACTCTCCTCCATCTCAAAACCAGCAACTGAAATGCAAAAAAAAATTACATGCTGAACCATATTAAAGGGGCTATGTCATCGTACTGCACATGTAATAATAATAATATTAATAATAATATTAATAATAATAATAATAACACCTTTATTTTAAGAGGGTAGCACTAAATAGTGTACAAACACTAATGAACTTGTGGCCCTCTATCTAAAAATACACTTTCAAAAACTCATGAATAATTAATGAGCATGTTGTCCAATCAGATGAAGCAAATCAGTCACGTGCATGCCCATTTATACCTGATAAAATCCCATCATTCTAGAAGGCCCGCAGAGGGATTTTAATTTTGTCCCAGGGGAAACGGGGTTAATGATTGAGACAATGGAATTTCTATTGATGTTTCAGCTTTCTCATTGAATTGCAAATTAGGATGAACGTTTTATATAAAGAATACTAATGAACATGAAATTTTATATAAAGTTTCATCCTAATTAAGAATTCACTGATAAAGACCCAAAGATAGCAAAAAGTACACGGAACATAAGGTACCTAGATAATAAATTTTGCACTAGATTTACTAATATCAGCAGACTACCGAGATACACAGATAATATTTTTTAAATGAAGGTATCCAACTTGTTTACCGAGCCACTGTTTAGTTCCAATTATTAAACCAAACTCAAAGCCGTAAAATAATAAAAACGCGCATTAAACTTACATATTTTGTGCCGGAGTCAAAAATTTAGAGTCTGCCGTCATGTCAGTCACATCGCTTTCCAAGTCTTGAACTTTATCGAGGTAAACCACGACACCAAATCCTTCAAGTGCAGATTCTACTTGCATTGCGAAACGCCGCTTCAAACAACTTAGTATGGTAATTTCTTCATGTAATTCCCTTGAGATGTTCGTAATTGCAGACGGTGATTACTCAAATATTTTGCATGGCGTTGTGAATACAAAGGTTCAGTGGTTTAGTAAGTAACCATTCCCTTGAGATGTGCGTCTTTCTTTCATTGCATTCTTAAAGCATTTTTGAAGCCGTTTAAAACACTCACAGCACGTGTTTTATCAAGTCTAAAAATTCTCGGGCTTCCCCCTCGAATTTTTAAACTTGATAAAACACTGCTGTTCGTGTTTTAAACAGTACATAATCTAATTACATATAATACTAGAGATAAAAGATAAAACTATATACACATATTAAATTGCAAAAGCAAGTAGTCTATAATATCTAAACCTATAAAATCACACTATATAAATCAACTTATGGATAAAAATGTTCAAACGATAATTGCTCATTAAAAAATCTACCGCGAAGAGCACGCTTAAAGGATTTAAGACACGCTTGTTTTTTCAGGTCAGCTGGTAGACTATTCCACAACGGTATGGCTGTCACTATGTACATGTATCGAGTAATCACCCATTTGTGGCTGTTAATTGGATACAAACAGTTAAACTTCCCTCCCTCAATGCTTGATTGAAAGGATTTTCAATATTTTCCCTGGAGACTGTTTATATACACTGTTTGTTAGTCATTTTTGCATATTTGCTTTGATTTTAAGCATCCCACATCGCCGAGAGGTTCTTTAGTTCATATCAAAATCGCTGGAAATACATGTAGCTCTTTCCGGGACAGAATGTGAATGTAAAGACTTAGTACCGTGACACAGCCCCTTTAAGGGTCTACTAATTGAGGACATGGATTCCTCAGTCCAATTGGAATTTGGGTTGGTTTTTGAGGAGTAAAACCCTCAGAGCATGGATGAGAATCAACAAACTCAACTCACATACTAGACTCAGAATTTCTGCCCACAAACTGCCTGTTGAGGATGGACTTTATAACCAAATCCCATATGAGGCGCATGGTTGTCATTTGTGTAATCTCAACGAAGTAGGTGACGAGTTTCATTATATTATGAATTGTAATTCTAATAGTAATTAAGTTTAAGTCATTACGTTCTGATTTTATGACAAGCCTTTTATCGATAAACAATTCGTTCTCTACTTTTGATAAGCGAATGCTGTTTCTATATATGTTTTCAATGCAAGACGAATCAATAATGAAGTCCTTTGCCAAGTATTGTTATAATATTTTATATAATTTATGTTTAATAGTTCAGTGTAATTATACATATCATTGTAATTTTAGTATAAGTCCAATGTATCATTGATGGTATAAGGAATAAAGTTTATTACATGTATGGTGCCATGTTGAGGGAATCAAACCTCGGCCACAGAGATGCAGAGAGATAAAATTCTTAACCCCTGCATCAACCTGGCTCCCCCATCATAAGCTTTCAATGACAGTTCAACAATCAACTGTGTTTTGGAATTTTTCAATTATTTCTGCCAAATCCTCACTAATCATGCCATTACCTGCAACTGGCCTGTTGGAATACATCAACTTCTGGTATGCCATCACAGTTGTAGAGTTCTCCACTTTTTTAACTGATGAAAACAATATTATAGGTTACTACGACTTGTTAGTCTATAACGGAGTAATCTTCTGCTAGCCCAGCTGGTACACATGAAAAACCAGCAGCCTCAGTTTGTTTCCAGTGCAGTTCAGATTCTTATCAGTAAAAACCGATATACATGTACCAGTCTAGTGGGATAGCAGTGGAGAGTGGCTACATTATTGCAGTCACAGAAAAGCTACAATTAAGCCACCGTAAGCCAGCCTCCCTGCTGCACTCTGATCTCTTTACATACACAAACTCTGTACTACCCCTCTCAGTTATTTCCATTATAACCCATTCCATTTTGCATAAGATACCCTTTTCCAGATGTAAAAGTGACACAAATCATAGCTCATTTCCTGGCACATGTCTGTGTAGCTCAGCACCCAGTTGTTTGAAGCCTGATTAAGTAACCAGATTTGAAGTTAAAAACTTATTCCTAGTGGACTAGAAATAAGTACTTTTCTACTGGTCATACTAGATTTGGAATAGAGTACTTTCTACCAAGAGAACCATAACCATTGGTTAAGACTTAATCCAGGTTTAGCACTAATCGGGCTTCAAACAACTGGGCCCTGTAGTATAGAAGTATTTCTTCTTCTGGGGTTGTATGAAAGGTTTACACCCTCAAGTTACACTGGTGTCAGAGATAAAGTAAGGCCAAAATATTGATCAAGAAGTATACATGTACATAATAATGTATACCTGCACGGAAAGGAGCAGAGTAGGTGATGTTGTTGTTATTCACTTCAGGAGACGTCACTCGACCAAAGTCAGCCAACGATGGCAGGAATCCCTTGCCATCACCACTGAAATGAAGAAACAACACTTTAATAATCAAATGGTTGCCTCTTACAATGTATATATTATATAAAGTATATAATTTTTATCTCATTACTCATTATTCGAACCAAAATAAAATGCTATAGCACACAAGCATGATTACAAAACTTTTCATGTATTGAACTGGAGAAAACTGGATCAACAGACTTGCATATTTGCACTCGTTTTTGACTCAGTGTAAAAAAAAAAAATTTCACAAGAACATGCCAACTCATAAACATTTTGAGGCATTTTTACTCAGTAATATTTTTCCTTGCCCATTCGACTGGAAAAACCAAAGTAAATCATAAAAATACACAGCCATAGTACACAAATTTGCATGTAAGGGAACGTTCATTATTTATAGTTGGGGAGGGGGGTTAGTGGAACAATAGCGGGACCAATTATTTTAGCTTCTCTGTCAGACTTTTCAGCATTGTCTATGGGGTGTGTGCGGGGGAGAGGGGCATAATTTTTCTACAGTCCATAAAGAATTAACACTAAACATAGGCAAGCCATAAAAAAACTAAGGATAAGTGACCATGAACTGCAGATTGAAAAAAGGTTGATATAAACAACCATTTATTCAGGCAGGCAAAATAATTATTTTGCTAATAATTATTTTGCTCCTTTTGCCTAGAGAAAGTCAAACATTGTAAATCCTATCAAAAACTTAAGGCTCCCCTGTTGTTAAAAAAATCCTATCTCAGCTTCATGATACTTATAAAGTAACGCTTCAAATTCAACCACCAATCTGATTTTATAAGTAAATAATTATATTCCTAATCTTAAGATCAACACACAAGCACATATGCGGTGGAATGGTTCTAATCAGCTAGTCTTCTTTATTTACTTTACATCTAGCTTAATAAAACTAGACATTATTTTTGAGTCAGATCAGAACCATGATACTGAATAATCTTGACACATTCACTTATAAACAAGACGCTCATACATATTCAACTAATCTAGCGAAATCTGATTGGCTGGCACTTGACAGCACAAACAATAGACAGTGTTTCCTTTCGATTAGGAACTTATTTCTCTTTTCCTTCGTGCACTTCGCTACGCTTGTTTACTCATCGAAAGAGAAATGACATTTTTGGAGTACTTTATGGATCCAGCCTATTAGGCTCTCTTACTAAAGAGTACTTAAATTGAAGTCAGAAAATCTTGTCTGAATTTTCTTCTGAAATTCTTTATTGTTAATAAGCCATTCTGCCCTTGTGGCATTAGTCCTAAATAAAGATTAACTGTATCTACATGTATATATCTGTATCACATAAACAATGAATGTTCCCTAATAACCTAAAACCTTTCTTTCATAATCACCTTAAAGAGAGACTTCTGGTAACGCCATAGTGTGTCCTGGCAAACACAGACTTGATGTTTTTGCTACAGAAGTACAAACAATTATTAAACACCTTAAAGTGCCTATGAAGGGGGAAAATCGAACCTGTTTTTTATTATATTTTATTAAATTCTAGTCTTCCCTTTGTCATTTTGTGGAATTAAAATTAAATTTGGAGGGCGAATATAATTTTTTTATGTGTCAAAGTCATGCATAATATTATTGTCAAAATCATGCAACAATTTTTGTCGTAATGATATGCTAATCACGTGTGACGTCAAGTGGTTTGTACATTTACATTCAAAAAAGTAAAAATATAGCCAACAGCAAAGCTTCTTTGAGAAAATATATGACAGATGGCAAGGCCCCTCAAGTAAGAGTTATTTAGAATTAGAATTAGACAAAAAAACACTGTATTTTGTATTATTTACAAAGACGACTTGACATCACACATGCAATTAGCATGTCGTTAATGGCATAAAAATTGTCACATTATTTTGACAATTATGCATGACTTCGACAAGGGAAAATTGTTTTTTGCACTCTCCAAATTTATTTTAAATTCCACAAAATAACCAAGGGAAGACTAGAATTTAATAAAAAATAAAAAAATAAAAAAGGGGTAAATTGATTATTTCATAGGCACTTTAAATGATTAGCCAGTTTTAAGAAAACATTACTGTTACCTACAATACTATTCATAGGTGTGTAAATTGTATGAGAAACTGATCTTAAAAGTAGGTTTTAATTAAGTCACCTGCAAGTCTTAAAATAATGTAAAAACTGAATACATATGTTCCATTCTACTACTCTTCTGCCATGAAGCTGCTACTCTTCTGCCATGGGGGTTAGCATACCATAATAGACTTTTAGTTGATAATACCAGTGTTTGTCTTCCTCACTGACACAGACCAACACCACTTTTTTCAGGGACTAATCATCCACTATAGATACGTGCATGCACTCACAGAATATAAGAGGCTGTCTTATTTTTCCACAGAGTTGTCATATCAGAGGTTGCCTCCAGATCAACAGCCAAGCCAGTCAACATGTCATCATTGCCTGGAAACATACAATGGTTTAAAGCTTATTCAAAAGATAAATGTACAGGAAGTTATTTATACTCAGATTTGAGGATTATTAGTCCTCTAGTTTATATTAGATACATGTAATTACCAAGATCAATTCAATCCTGAGGATGAGGTGGATGAGGAGTAGGAGGAGGAGAAGGAGAAGGAGGAGGGAGGTTGAGTAGGAGGAATATGATAATGAAGAGGTTTAGGAGGATGAGGTTTGGGAGGAGGATGAGGGTGAGGAGGTGCAGCAGGAGCAGCAGCAGGAGGAGGAGGATCAGGATTAAGTGATTAGATTACAGGTCCTGACAGAATTGCAAGTCTGCAACAAACATTTACATGATAAATGACAGATATTAATATTTCCAATATAAATTATATTCACTGCTTTAAAGTCACAATCAGTCTAAAGTTAAAAAAAGCCAGATAAATTTTATGGCCTGTTGCCTGGCTATTATCTGTTGCCTGGCTATTATCTACTCTCTGGTGATTAATGACATCTTGCTTAGCACTCTCACTCCCTGGCCATTAAATACTTACAGCCATTGGGGTTCTGGTTTAAGTTATTCAATATAAGATCCTGCACAGGGTTTGTTGAAGTCCGATTTTCTGGGCAATATGGCCTGGAAGGAAGAACAAGAACTTGTAAAATTAATGTTTTATTCCAGCATTTTTATTTTTTGCCCTCTGGAATAACAATAATAATAATAATAATAATAATAATAATAATAATAATAATAATAATACATAATAACAGATTTTACTAGACTAAGTATTGCCAATTGAGTAAACTGTTAATAACTACATTGTATATGTATATAATATGCACTGAGGGTGGTTACTGCCAGAGATTTGTTTATGTCCTCAGTGGAGGACCTATATCCAAGAAGATAAGATACAAATGTCTACCATTTGCAGATGTCAGTCAGCAAAGACCACCTCCCAGTTATTCCTGGACATTAAAATTATGTTATAAAAATAAATTGATATGTTGGTATAGTGTGTACTGTACACTCAGATATATGACGAAAATTGTCTGTAACATAAATATTATAATAATTATGTTTAACAGCTTCCAAGAATGCTTTCTTCTTTTAATTAGTTCATAAGACTTATTTACATTTCAAAAACTCATGAATAATTAATGACGCAAAAACAAAGGAAATCAATGACTGTGAAGACATTTTATACCTGATACAATTTCATCCTAATTTACATAAACTTTTAGCATTGATTTTCTCGGCCAAAATAAGTTGTATCGCCAAAATAACTGAAAAAAGGTATCTTTGCGCTCTTTACATGTGAATGTTTTTGAAGTTGTTTAATAAACTCGCAGCACATTTTGGGCCTTTATCAGTGAATTTCTAATTAGGATGAAACTTTATATAAAATTTCATCCCACTAAAAAATATTTTCTTTATATGTCATTCCCTTGAGATGTGCGTCTTTCTTTCATTGCATTCTTAAAGCGTTTTTGAAGCTGTTTAAAACACTCACAGCACATGTTTTATCAAGTTTTATCAAGTTTTATCAACACTGCTGTGAGTGTTTTAAACAGTACATAATACATTGCTGTGCCCACATATTTGAGGGTCTCCCAGGGGGGTCCTTGTTCCCTTGTTCCCAACGAAAATTACCTTTTGTTCCCTTGATCCCAAACGTTTTTCCAGGGAAACAGTCAATTTTTCCATTTAGAAAAATGGAAACTGTTCCCTTGTTCCCTAAAACCTCTATTCATGTTCCCTTGTTCCCTGATATATTTTAGTTTGTTCCCTGTTCCCAACAGATTTTTTGGCATGTTCCCTTGTTCCCCAAAACCCTTGGGAGACCCTCATATTTCTGTGTGCATAAATTCCTACTTCTCTGCCAATAGACCGATTTAGCTTGTACATTTGTTGTCCCAATTCCAATTAGAGGAATTTGTACATTTCCTCTTGGGATACAGAAAAACAAGAAAACATTACTCAAGGGAAAAGTCAGGTGACCTGAATTGGGACAACGAATGTACAACTTGTCACAAATGGCACAACTGATGTTATCATGACATCTGTCAATCCCACTTCTTTACATTTTCAGCAATTACTTGAAATCTAATCTAATGTTGTTTAAACTAGAAAATGTTCATTTATTTCAATGGAGTCAAAAAGTCGAAAAATGGCCCCAAAAATCAAAATCTACAATTTTTTACAATAACAATACCTATATTCCCTTGAGTTCCTAAAACACACAGCAACACTTGTGATGGGTCCAGGGCCACATATATTTATTATTTGTATGTCTGTGCAATTATGTAAATTATGACTTAGCATACAGTTGGGTACTCATACAAACATGATCTAATGTGTAACATGTTTGAGATGAAAAAATGTACCATAACACCCGTAGATAAGCCGCACCTTTTCACCCAAAATTTTCGTTAAAAATCAGGGGTGTCGCTTATCTACGGGAACACCTAGAAAGGAGACCCAACATTAACATATATTTACATATACATACATACATACATACTTTTATTATCCACTCCCCCGTGGGGCTTTTCAGAGATAATTACAATTAAATATATAATTAATTAATTTATATCTATATAAACTATATGCAATGATTATATACGCATAGTAAAGGACTAATGTATATGGAAAATATTAATTAATAAAATTCTGTAGTAATTTATGTCTTAAAGAACGCCTAAAAATACTAATAGTTCGGCAAAGTTTCAAGGTCGGATCTAGTGAGTTCCAGATACTGACGGTTTGGTAGTAGAACCTGTGTGAAGCTTTTATTATGCGATGGTGCGTATAATACAATCAGGTTCAAATCGCATCCGATCGTGTAATATAGCAATTTAAGCATAATCATTGGGGAAAAACACGCAGTTTGAAAGAATTAAAGCAAAAACTCTTCTAAGACCCACCTTAAACCTAATATAAAAAATTATTAGAATTTCGTGAATATTTAAACATGATTAAGCTTATTTACCTTCCAAAACACGCTGATTCGCAGTGCTTGTCAAAGCAGGCATCTAAACAAGCAGGCATTCTTCACGATTTTACACGTGGGAGATTGGCACTAATTAATGAAAATCCAAGATCTACTCGTGCAAGTATAGTTTTGCCAGAAAACCTTTCTTGCTCTAGCGACTAAAGGAAAGCGGTTCCTTGGAATTGTTGTTAGTTAATGGGAGAATAAAAGCGGAAGAATTCTGGAGTGATTTAAAGGCTGCATGCAGGTTAAAATATACACAAGAAATGACAAGGCAAGTTGAACCATATTCGATCAAATTAAAGTTGTGATTATGTATTTATGACAATCTGATGAAGTTTTGCTTCAAGTACGAGCATTTATGAACTCCAACAAAAGATTATTCTTTTTTTTTGGAAGAAGTTTGGCATCAAGTACAAGCGTTTATAAACTCCAACAAAAGATTTTCTAAAAAAAATTTGTATTTAAAAAAAAAGTTTTCCTAAATTCAAGCTTTATTAGCTACGGGCGCGGCTTATACACAGGTATTTACGGTAAGGTGACAGCTCCAGGCCGGCAAGAATGCTAATGATATTATACACTAACTTACATTACAGGTAAATGTATAAATTATGTAGCATACAGTGTACAGTGGCCATGATCTGATGTGTTACCGTGTCTGGTATTATAAAATATGATTATATAAATAATGTACCGGTAATAGGACCATATCCACAAAGAATCTTAGATGTCCCTATTATTGATGTATACGTATCAATATCGTATGTATAATTATTATACAGTTTGTACTTGGGATGAATAAATATGCCTATTTCTTGAACTTGCTTAGTTATTTAACATTCACGTAGCAATTTTTGCCTTGTTAAAAATTAACGTAGTATACAAGTCGTGAGCCAGAACCACAATGAACTGACTGTCTCTTGGCAGTTTATTTTACCCTAATTATCATAACAGCTCTCCAGGCCCTCTTGTCCACATAGGAACTTATTTATCTTTGTACTACCAATTCATTACATTCATTGTCTGTTACATTACACCAAATGATATCACTGTAAAGTATCCACAACTAGAGATACAATTTTTTCAAAGAGAAACAGCAACTTACATGTACTTCTGATAACTTCAGAATCATACATTTTTTGTCAAGTCTTGTGTATATCATATCACAGTGAGCCCTTACCACTTTTCTAGCTGAATATCACTTGCTTTCAACAAGACCTGCAACTTGCCTGAAAAATACAGAAACAGATTCCTTAATACTATCATATTAACGTAATAGAATATTGAAATACATTTGATTGCCCTGATGGGACACTCAACAAAATAATTAGCAAAACATCATTAGCCTGCTTGAATTACCCTATATCATTATGACGTCACGGCTTGTTTCTGAGGGGAACAGAATCGACTTGAACAATAGAATTTTGAACTAAATCTGCTCTGCTGAGGAAAATTTAACTTCGAATTGTCTGGTTTCCAGATATCAGCTGTATCAATGCTTATCCCACAATATTTACCGTATTTGGTGGCTGTTACCGCTATTCTACGTTCTTCAAAATGCATTTGATAGCGATTTCCTTTGTGTTGTTGCTGTTTTGTCCCTGTTTTGTTCCCCTCCCACGACCGTGATCCTTAGCGTTTAAACAATAGATTGTTTTGATATGACGTCATAGTGATATAGGTCAATTGTTTGGGGCAGACTTCACCGTTTGCAACCTGAAATGTGATTGGTTACTCAAACAATAGCTTACCCCTAAAACAATGGAATTCTTTATCAGTGAAGTCCAATAGGATACGACCTACAGAACAGTGAAGTCTAACCGGCTTGTTTGCTTTAGTGCTCTTTTGTTACTGGTAATGCTATATTCCCTTGAAACCTGAGGTCCAGGCCCACAGTATCCAGCAACTGTTTGCTTTTAGTGCTCTTTTGTTACTGGTATTTGTTTGTGTTACTTTGATGCTGTTTTTTCGTGGGGGACTGAACAAGAAAATATACATGTATGTCGGGGGGGAGGGGGGGGGGGGGGGGGTGCAATTAGGGTAATGGCCAAGGAATTTTCAGTGAATTGACAGCACAGAGAAATTTCAGCTTGAATAAAACATTTTAGTCTTAAAGTGCCACTACGACGAAAATTTACCATTTCGATTTGCCACTTTTTCAGTGTCTATAGGTCAATCAGTATTAGAAATATCCGAAATAGTAAAAAATATTCCCAAATGGGCATCTTAAGGTTACCGGATACCTTCAGGGTGCGTTTCCAGTCTAAATTATGTAGCGCCTCGAAGAAACATCGTAGATAAATCATCCATGTATCATTTTAAAGCTTATAAAATTGGCTACAAGAATACATAAAAAGTTTAGAGTTCTTTGAAAATCTCGAATTTTCAGCGATCCCGTTTCTCCGATCTAGTGAGATGGCTTTCAGAAGCTCCGACTCCGAAAATATTTTAAAGTTTTAAAATCTGTTTGCTTTGTCACATTTCAGAGGAATCGTATTACAAAAGGTGTCGGGGAATTTCAAAATTCGATTTAGTTCAAAAGTTATCATGCTCTCCGTGAAAAGGCGAAAAATAATCAGAGTAGATTTGCGGAAAACACCGTCAAGAGCTCTATTTTTAGAATTTTCCAATTCCCCGACACCCTTTTGCAGCAGAGTTATCAATTGACATCTTGTGAAAATTTCAAACAAATCAACTAAATTCCTCTTGATTGGGAGCTTTTTTAAAACTCTATTTTGGTTGAAAATCGAAAGCGTAGAAAATAGCATTTTAGAAAATCTAGCCGTCTGTCGTGCGTGAATCTGAAGCCCCGCCTCTCCAACAATTAGCGAGCTCTTGGCCAATCATTTCTCATCACAGTTCAACTATCTGTCAAGATTTCCCGCCAATGTTGATTTCCGATCAAAGCTTCGCACCGCATCGAGAAAATGTTAATATAGTTGGTTGTTCTAGTTTTCTTGTGTGACTTGAAAAATGGGAAAGACAAAAAGACCTGGAGGCACAAAGCCAAGGTGAACACCTAGAGACGCCTTGAATGCCAGCATAGTTAGTAGAGGAGACAGCGATTTGCAGGCGGCTGAAACAGCACGGCAATAGCGAGCTAAGATCGTGGTGTTAGTTTCAAGTGATTCAGAGTCACCGTCAGACTTTACGTTTCCATCTATATAAGCTTTCTTGGAAACAAATATTTTCTCGGCTGGCTCCTATCAATTCTTCATGTTCAGATGTGGGCCACTCGGCACTCTGTCTGAAAGTGAAAATACGAACCCTTGTCGGGTTTTACGAGGACTCCTATTTGGCTTTGTAGTCGTATGCATTGTTTCGCCTTGTTTTGCTTTTCTTTTTTCTTTGTTTTCCAAGTTAAGGGCATGCTGCTTGCTCTTTTGAAGGCATAAGGCCAACAACCGATGGAATTATGGAATCATGTGTGGAAATACGTTTCTTAATAAACGTAAACATTGGTATATGAAATAAATTTAATATTATATCTTCACACCGTCGTTACGGGCGAGTGAGCACTTGTCATGTGTTTATATTGATCTGCTGTCAATCAAACGGAACCTTTTACTTCCGGTCAAAAACTTCCTTTTGGTATTTCTCCGTCAACATTAATTTTTATTCAACGGAGTTTTTGGAATATGAGACACTACTACTAAAACTACATTTCTGTGCGAAAAAACATATTTCCCATCTTTTTCGCTTTGAAGGTATCCGGTAACCTTAAACCACAAATTTTAGGAGAGTTTACCGGTAAAATCCTGTCCGCCATTGCTGGAAGCCGTGCCCTTTGTTCAGCTTTACACAAAGGTTTATTCACCGGAAGTGATGTCATACACTTAACACGACAACCCCGTGGCGCGAAATAGCGTGCATAAAAAAGTAGCCAACCTCGCAAAGATAAATAGAACTTTCTTCTTATGTACGTGAAGACGTTTTTAGTAGAAATATGCCTCCAGGCGTTGTGTTCTGCAGGCGAGCGTTAAGTGTATGACATCATTTCCGGTGAATAAACCTTTGTTTAAAGCTGAACAAAGGGCACGGCTTCCAGTAATGGCGGACGTGTAGATTCAATATTCGGAGCTAAAAAAATTAGACTTCCTGTCGTTGTATCGAAAAACAATTTGAACTGGTAATAATATATGAACTCTACTTTATGAATATGCAAAAACATTGATATGTCAAAATTTGATCGTAGGGGCACTTTAATTACAAAATACAAATTGCATGCAGCTGCAAACAATAATTATGGCAGGTGTTTGCAAAAACAGAATGTTTTCTATTTCTTCTACATCATTAATCCACAAAGGCAATGACCATCACATGGATATGTGGTACTATAAAGTGCGATAATTCTAATGATAATTAATGACAACTCATGTAAATTTGTGTGACTTAATAAAAAACTAGATTAAATTCGGAAACACCTAAGGAAGTTGACATGTGTAACTATACACAATCATCTTCCTATGTGTTTCTGTTAAAATCTAATAAAAAAATGTCTAGGGCACCCTTAACGCCCTTGAGTGAGGGCTGGTCTTTGATATTAGATGGTAGGCCGTTCCACAAACTAATGGTTCCTGGGGAAAAGTTCCCCTTATACTACATGATTGTATTGGCTAAAGTGAACAATCTGCACCGAAAAAAAGTGGTCGGTAAGTGGTCGGCCGACCACTTACCGACCACACTTACCAACCACTTACCAACCACTTACCGACAACACTTGAGAACTGCAGTTTCGATGGTTTCCCGTCATTTATGCTGATGGTTTCCCGTCATTTATGCATTGGAACATACGCTTACTATGTTGTAGAGAGTTGGATATTGTTGAAAATAGTGTACTCATTATATTTGTCTGTTCTTCTTTGCAGCATTTTCTCAGTATAAATGCCAAAAATGGTCACACTCAACTCCGTGAATTAGCGAACCCGACAATACTTGAGAACTGCAGTTTAGATGGTTTCCTCTGCCATTTATGCATTGGAACATATGCTTACAATGTTGTAGACAGTTGGATATTGATGAAAATAGTGTACTTGTCTCTTCTTCTTTGATCTTCTTCTTTGCAGCATTCACTCCGTGAATTAGCGAACCCGCGCCATCTTGGATTACCATATTGCCAGGCAGCCCGCAGCAAATAAACATACTGCTATCGATATCTGGATTAGAGATATCGATAGCAGCTGGTGCTAACAGTGATCGACTTTATTCATTATAATTATATAGACTATAATTATTGCAAACTACAAGTTTGGCTTGTCGAGAAGAGGCCATTTATTATTAGCGTAAGCATGCCGCGAAGAAAAGCGTGCCAACAAGATTCCATTTATTTTGTTTGTCGTCCCGTCCCTCAGTAGCGCCAGCTAATTAGTAGCGCCAGCGTGCCGACAAGAGGCCGTTTATTATTAGCGTAAACATGCCGCGAAGAAATATATATATTATTAAAACGTGCCGCGAAGTAATTTTTTTTTTTATTAAAGCCAATTAAGGTCAGCTAGGTTATGGGTTTCTGCATGATCATGAGGTCATTGCCTTTCAGAGATGGTGTGGCTCCTAAAGGAGCCGTTGTTTGTGGTTGATCAGACTAATCTGATCGATAGAATGCCTCATCAAAGACCATTGGCAGCAGCCTCCCATCAGCTCTCATCGCAGCCATCTCTTCTCGGAAATTCCAAAGTTTTCTCCGGCATGTCTGACGCTTCTCGAAGAACAACGGAGAAGCACTGCGAGTCTACTAGCGCAGCTTTAGTTCCGTTAGGACTGGTAACAAGTGATGCCATGCGGTCAAAACAAAATGGCGTCGGGTTTACGCTCGTGAAGAACTATCAAATGCGGATGTTATTGTTGGCCCTCATTGTTGCAAGAACACTAAAGTGTTGTGAAACTATCTTTAGAAGCTTTGAAGTGCTCTTATCTGGTATTTTATTTCAACTGGATCTAGTGAAGAGATGACAAACACGTAATTTTCGAGTTCGCAAGTTACCGACCACTTACCAACCACTTACCGACCACTTTACCGACCACTTACCGACCACTTACCAACACAGTTTTACCGACCACTTACAAACCACTTACCGACCACTTACCGACCACTTACCGACCACTTTTTTTCGGTGCAGATTGTTCACTTTAGCCGATTGTATTAGTATGGCAGCTCACTCCAAAGAACTTGCGTGGATGGTACTGCCTGGTGCTACTGAGGTGCTGGGGCTGAATGTAAGTTGGCATGGGAATTGCTGTCATGCCCTTAGATATTTTATAGAGCAGGGCAGTCTTGTTTTTTCCCTTCTAGACTGGAGAGATTCCCCGGGTGAGTTCAGCTACTGAATCAGTTGTGTAAAAGTGCCTGGTTCAAAAGACATTTAAAATAGAGTGGACCTTCCTTATGTACAACAAGAACCTAGCTACACTGTATGTCCACCCAATCCAAACTGGATGGATAAATTAATGGCAAGCACCCCAGACTACAGTTCACAGAATTTGCATGATCAGAATAACATTATTATCAACTTGTTTCATCAGTGTCACCAGTACTGGAACATTGTACTTACTTATCAGTCCTGTTTTATTTTTTGAATTATACTTGAATCCAATGTTAGGTGTTGCAATGCCAATGCTGAAATATCATAAAACACAACTGCAATCAACTACCAACGACAGTCGCATTATTGGTGATGCAAATTCCTCTAAAAGGTGACAATCCAGTTACAAAGTTTGCTGTAATATTAATATTTATGGACAATTCTCATTTACATACAGTCATGTATACAATCATGTAAAACCAATTGATCTTGTCGGCCAGTTCTCAAATTCTAAGAACTGGTCTGGGACAAGACAAATTGGCCCTACTCAAGGAGAACTCCACCAGTTCTATCTAACAATGCATACAATTAGGGACCACTGCAGCTGCACATGAAAATGTATGCAGTCGCAAACAATTTGGCAGGTGTCTGCAAAAACACAATGCGAAAACGCTGATTTTTACATTAATTTTAAAAGAGAGTGGACCTTTCCTTTTGTTCAACAAGACCCAGTCCAAACTGGATGGATAAATGCAAACTGCCCTTTTTGGCTAACTCATGAACTCTCAGTTATGATTTTATCTAAGATGCATAAAGTCAAATCCCAGATGTATAATAATTATTGCAACCTCAAAATTAGCAAATGAATACAATGGGCCTTTTGCAAGAATGCAATCACGTGGTTGTACTGGGTGGCAACAAAATCTTAATTCATATACTTAAAGGCACTTGTACGAGATCGGTAGTGTTATTAGCAAAACCTGGTTGTAAATTGCTATTTTCCTCCTCCAATCGATTGTCGATCTTTCTAAAACAGCATTATTAAAGATAGCTTGCCATCCAGTACCCATGGCAATGCCTTTCCCACAGGGATCACAAGCTCAATTCATTTGTTAACAAAGTACATGTATTAATTACATCAGCAATTGTTACTGTTTCCTGCAAAAGGCCTATTCGTGCCAGCCAAAACAGCTGTACATTGTTGCAACTACTCCAGTTGGATAATACAGTACCACTTCCAGACCTGTATTCTGATTGGACCATTATACTGTAGCTCTATTGTTTTTGTACCACTTGTTCTTGGGTTATGGTGTTTTGTATTGCTGGGTTAGCCAATACTGTGGCTCATTTCAAGCAGTATTAACTGTCTGGCTCCTCAGGCTCAGGCCACCATAAATTTTCCTTTTCTTCCCCAGTGAAAAAACAATACCATATAGCCTTAATAGCCCATAATTAAACAGAGTGATCAATAAGTTACATGTATGGCCACGTTATCTGTTTTTCATTTGTCATCTCAAATTCATGACAGAACCTGATTAATTCAGGTAATACAAGAGTAGTTATAAATGACTGATTCCACTTCTTGGTTACCTAAATGACGTCTGCTGAAGACTGTCAAAGTAAAAGTGGTATTTGCGCTTAGTAACACGAAGCTGGGGAAAAACAAACAGATGATATTAATAGAATTGCAAAGTTCACACAAGACATTCATAGTTGACTGCCTCACTGGTTAGCTCAGTTGATAGAGCAAGGTCTAAAGTGTGGGAGGTTGGGGGTTCAAATCCTGGCTGTATCCTTGGGCAGGGACATGTTCTCTATGAATTACGGCAGCCATTTAAGCCTCTGTGAATAATGTGACAACTACAGGAATTAATCTGCAAATCCATCAATGTTCCAGCTTCTCTGTTCAAATCTGCAGTTGTTTTCATAAATTTCTCGGACTTGGGAAAGTCAGTATCTTCTTTGGTCACTCTAAAACGTTCACCTTAAAAATGGAAAAGAAGAGAGAAATGAAGGCTGATGACTTTGGGAATAATTCCTGGTTTGGACTTTTTACCAATTTTGTTTCCTTTGGTGACATTAAAAATTATGCCCAATTCAAGCTTCCGTTCCAGTAGATTGAAATTTACTGAGTTTTTCAGGCCTTTGAATACTACATTAAATACCGGTACTACGCTTTGTTAGCAAATAAGTGAGTGAGTTTGCATTGGACTATGGGATTCCAACATGTACATGTATACCTCATCTTTTGACACATCAAGAACATCAAACATGGCACTTTGTGGGTCAGCCTTGGTGTTGGAAAATGTCCTGTTGATCATTGCATTACGGAGCTGAAAGTGAGCAAAAAACAGGCAGAGGACCTTGAGTAATAATTTGCTTTAAAATAACTGAGTAGAAGGTACTGTCTTTATGTAATCCAATAGTGAATGGTTAAACTTCCATGTCTTCTAGGGTAATACGTAAAACCATAGGACTAACTCAACAGATTACTGAGCCTCGTGTGAAGTTGTGACAGACAGACAGAGGTACATCACATGACTACAAACAAATTAATTTAAAAAGAATTGGTGGATGATCTATATCAATTTCAAACCTGGGGGGCATTTTCCAGCAAAGAAAAGTTGAGAGGTGGGAAATTTGTTAAGCATGAATGATTAAAAGAGATTTGCAATCATTCCAAAGCCCCACCAGGTGGAGCATCTGCAACATTCTGATTCAAATATGTCAAATACCCAGGGTGGGATGGGCAGCTAGGTTAGGAATTGATAGACATTATTTTATTAGTGGTAAACATGTTACCCTCTATCAATGAAGTGACTTTACTTTAAATATCAACAGTCATAATAATGTAGTCTGAACATATAAAATTATCAATTAAACAACAAATGGTAGAATTTAACCCAGTTTTAGAGTTCACATGGCTGACTAAGCATGTTCAAAGTAACTATAAAACATTAACATAGGCAGCAATGGTGAACTCGTTAATGGATTACTGTACAATCCCATATATACATGTAGGCCATGGGCACTATCCATCATTAGTTCATACTTGACACGGTTTTCTTTGTTCTTCATGACGCTTTATTTAACATAAATACCTTATTATAAATGCAAGGATGTATGAGAAAAGTTCCCGGGTTGTATCCAGATACACCCCGGGAACTTTTCTCATACATCCCTTGCATTTATAATGAGCAATTCAATACAATTCAACAATATTTTGTTGTTTCTAGCTTATTATTTTCTCCAAGGAATTCATTCACCTTGGCTTCAGCCAAACTTACTAAATCTCCCTATAATGATTTAGAACCTTTTCTCCATCTTGGTACTTGCCCAAATCTACCTAAAAAGAGCTACGAACCTCGAACCTCGAACCTCGGCTTTTATCCAGATACATCCCTCGGGGCCTACGCCCCTCGTGATGTATCTGGCTAAAAGCCGCAGTTCTCGGTATTTAACTCTTCCTTATTTTTGCTGTTGCTAAGAGTACAGAATTTTAAGAGGCAATTAAAATTATTTTCCACATGGTTCGGTTTTCTTTGGGGCCTTTCTTTGTTCATTCTGGGGAAGATACATGTACATGTATCTCATATTTTCACATCAATAAACAAGGGAAACAAGCTTCATAATGATTTATAAAAAGAGATGTTATTGTGTGCCAGAGCATGGAATTGGGACATTATTGTGCTCGTGCAACACTGAATTTGTCCCTTAAAATTTGATGGTCTGGCCATAAAATTAATGTCCCCCAAGATCAAAACTTCCCTGTTGTGTTTAAAACATGTTGATACTGTTACTGGTTGAATCAGTTATTTCTTGTTACTGAGCTTGGAAAAATAAAGAAATGATGCTACTCTGGTGAATTATTCCTTTTTCATTCTAATCATAATGCAGTGACATGCCAATTTGAATAAAATTAATTTTCAAAGAGTCAATTCTCCAGAGTAATGTGTGTTTACATCACATGATCTGAATTGGGTGGCAAAAGAGTTAGCCGATTACCTCTATTTAACAGAGTTTGTGAGGCTTTTTTTTGCTGACTGGCAAGCCAATAACTTGTGGATTGCTATCGCAATATCCACGAGTTAAAAACCACTATTTACATTGAGTTGTGATGTTTCTAAGGTGAGTGGCTCTGCAGTGTTATGGGCTTTACGCTAACAGTTAATGTACGCACCTGCATTAGATCAGCTCTGTTCAAAGGAATTTCTGCATCCATGATATCAACACCAGGATCATCAGGAAGATATCCATACTGTTGGCCAATAACACATGTACAGTAAACGTATATTATCTTTTAATTTTGTTCAACTACTTATTAGGATTATAGGATACTTTCCTTGAATAAGAAAGAAAGCCCTTAAACTCAACAAAAAATATGAAATGGATGAAGTTTACCAACAGTACCGGCAAGAAACATATGGACATTTCATCGCAAGCAGATCGCGAGCAGATCGCGATCACGAAGTGCGATCTGCTCGCACTTTGCTCGCGATCTGCTCGCTCCTTGCTCGCGATCTGCTCGCACCATGCCCGCAATTTGCTTGCGAGCAAATGTCCACAAGCAAAAGTCGCGGTAAAATATTTTTCTTTTTACCTTTACATGTGTAAGAATAAGAAGTGTATGAAACATGGTAAGTTGAGCAGTTCCCTGAACAGCGGTGTGGGACCCGCTTAAAGCGCAAAGCAAAACACCAAATAAAATTTTGCTTCTGTAGTTTCAATCCTTGTGTTGTTAGAGGTTTCGGTTAAAATCATTGCAAATGTTTGCAGTGCTAAGGCATGTTTTTGAAATTAAAATCTCAACTTCTCGTAGTCTGAATTACCACGTGCAATCAGTCAGGCGTGTTAGTCTCGATTTTTGATAGGCTTGTCAAAATCGTTGAAAATTTATGGGAACGTGAAGTTTTGAAGTGAGATTTGAAGTGAGTTTTGAAGCCAGGTTTCTAAAGCCACATTTCTAATGAAAGACGCGCAAAAACGTCTATACTTGAATTATTTTAGCTTCCGTTACTGCATTGACAACAACTGGTGCAAAATTAGCATATTCCATTCAACATTCATAACAATAAAGGACAAGACCACCAGAATTCATCCACACAATTATTTTATTTTATAGTAAATGAGATATTTATTGCAGGCATTTCGAAGTAAACATTCTTTAAGACAGGCGGCCCGCTAACAATCTTAGACTAAACTCTTATTCCTGTTCACACTCGATGAGTCATCTTTCTTTAAGAATCCAACTGCTTCGAAGTAAACATTCTTTAAGACAGGCGGCCTGCTAACAATCTTCGACTAAACATTTATTCTTGTTCACACTAGATGAGTAGTCTTTCTTTAATACTCAACACCGCTGTTCACGTTCTTATTAACAAACAAAGCCAACTGCTTCGAAGTAAACATTCTTTAAGACAGGCGGCCCGCTAACAATCTTCAGACTAAACTTTTATTCTCGTTCACACTCGATGAGTCGTCTTTCTTTAATACTCAACACCGCCATTCACCATTCTTATTAACAAACGAAGCCAACTGCTTCGAAGTAAACATTCTTTAAGAACAATCTTTGACCAAAAGATTTTATTCTCGTTCACACTCGATGTGTTGTCTTTCTTACTCGACACCGCCGTCAACAAAACGAAGCCAAAAGCTTCGAAGTAAACATTTTGCTAAACGGTCAGAAATTGCAGTCAGATACATTAAGTTTTTTCTGTTGAGAATCGATTCTGTGACCGCGATCACCAGTTGCGATCACCAGTTGATCGCGATCATTTTGCGATGTGATCGCAAGCATATTGCGAGCAGATCGCGAGCAGATCGCAAGCAGATCACACTTAGTGATCGCGATCTGCTCGCGAGCAAATCGCGATAAATGTACATATGTTTCTTGGCGGCACTGTAGATCTACATTATTTTTCATATCTTTTTTCGATATTGCAAATAGATGCGACACTGTTGACAGATGGCCTGAGTGAGTGAGCTATGTTAAAGTGCTCCTAAAAGTTCTGAGTGGTTGGTAAAATTGTCTGTAAGTGGTTGGTTAAGTGGTCAGCTGACCACTTACTGACCACTTTTGTGTAGTGCAGATTGTTCACTTTAGCTGCTAGAATGTGCTACTCTTGTCTGTGATGCTGCTGGTCATTTTCAAATACTCACCACAGTCTTGAGCCTTGGGTGGAAGGCAATTAACCCATTGTTATTGATACCAAAACCATAACCATTGGCTCCAATCTGAAGGATGCAGAAACAAAATAATGTGTGTACAGTTGTATTTCAAAAGAAAATAACTACAATGTACTGGTTATATCTGCACTGTCATGGAAACCTACAAGTCTTTGCAAAACATGTACATGGTAACTACGATTATTTTCAAAAGACTTATTGTTTGCATATGGGAAGCATTAATCATGAAATAATTATGTTTATCAAACTCATTAATAATTCATGCAGCAAAAACAAAGGAAATCACTGAGCAATAAGTGATCTTTAAATTGCTAGAGATTTTGCTTCAATTTCTCGGGCAAAATAAGTTGTATAACTGAAAACATGACTCTATACGTGTACATCAAGAAGTTTGATAAGTCTGAAGAAGAATGAGTAGCCATGCTTTATTTAGTGTTATACCATGGTAGCCTCGGATTCTTTTGTTCTCCGAGGCACATTTAAACCACTAATTTTCCCTGATGGCAGGGATATTTAGAAATATGCATTGTTTCGAAATTTCCCGCCGGGAAATTTCGAGACAATGCATATTTCTAAATTTCCCCTGCATGCGTAATGAGGGAAAATTAGAAGAGAATGCAGGCTGGAAGTGAGAAGGTCAAAAGCATCAACTCCTGCTCCCCTCTGGCACAACTAGCCCTGCGCTCCCGGATGAAAAATACTGAATCCAAACTGACCTGTCTTCATCATAACCTTCAACGTAATCCATGTGGGATCACGTATTTCAATCTGCATATTCTTATACACGGGTGTTTACGGTAATTAGAAAATCTATTGTCCGAGTTCATAAACGCTTGTACTTGATGCCAAACTTCTTCAAAAAAAGAATAATCTTTTGTTGGAGTTCATCAACGCTCGTACTTGAAGCAAAACTTCATCAGATTGTCATAAATACCTAATCGCAACTTTAATTCGATTGAATATGGTTCAACTTGCCTTGTCATTTCTTGTGTATATTTTAACCTGCCGTCTTTAAATCACTCCAGAATTCTTCCGCATTTATTCCCCAATTAACTAACAACAATTCCAAGGAACCGCTTTCCTTTAATCGCTAGAGAAAGAAAGGTTTTATGGCGAAACAATACTTGCACGAGTAGGTCTGAGGTCCGCCATCTTGGATTTTCATTAACTAGTGCCAATCTCCCACGTGTAAAATTGCAAAGAATGCCTGGTTGTTTAGATGCATGCTTTGACAAGCGCTGCGAATCAGCATGTTTTGGAAGGTAAATCAGCTTAATCACGTTTAAATATTCACTAAATTATAATATAAAATTATTAGGGCTAAGGTAGGGCTAAGGTAGGTCTAAGGTAGGTCTAAGATAGGTCTTAGAAGAGTTTTTGCTTTAATTCTTTCGGTCTAGCGTACCGGTAATTTTCCCCTATTTCAAACAGCGTTTCTGCTGGTTTTTGTGATGTTAGAGATGTTTTCTCGAGCAAGTACTTCATAAACATCCAGATCTTATTAATGCCTAGCCAAATTGGAGAGAAAAAGCAGATCATTTACAGTCTAAAGTGAATTTTTAAGCCTTATAGAAGAGAGAAAAGAAACACAGCAAAGCTTGAATTCAGAGTCGGATAGAAAGTTTTCGAGTTTGTTGGACCAATCAAATCGCTGAACAGTGGACGTTATGCGACCAATCAGATCGCTGTAACTTAACAAACACACATACATATCATAAGCTTCGATCGTGCACCACTAGCTTATAATTAACAGATCGAAGGAAACATGGAGAAGTTTGTTTTGGGATCTGCTGTTGGTGGATATACATCTACAAGGATATCTGGACTCCAAACATTGGAGAGAATCTTGATGTTGAAAAAGAAATAGGAAATGAAGTTGTACATATGATGCCTGGTATAGGACAGCGTTTCATTAATTTTCGCTTAGTCACTCGTACTAGCGTACTAAGGCCTCCTCTCTTTAATTAACCACTCTGATACACAAGAACTGTTTTGATATTATTGCCTCTAGTACCAATATCTAGTGTCGATAATATTTCAGTTGCTCTTACCCTGTGCCAACCATTTATTGGCTACTTTTTACGGTAGTCTTGCTATAATATTGTTTGAAGTATGCTACATACAACCGAAGCATATATAACTACTAATTTAGTCACTTTAATTAACCACTCTGATACACAAGAACTGTTTTAATCTTATTGCCCCTAGTGAGTCTATCACGCAAAAACTGACGAGATACAGGGTGACTAGCGTACTAAGGTACTAAGAGTCTTTCACACAAGAACTGACGAGATACAGGGTTTTTGTGTTCGAGCGGGTATTCGCACCCAGACATCAAATAGGGAGGGTGAGGGAGTAGGGATGAGAGAGGGGGTAAAAATTATCACAGTTGTACATGTAGTTTTGTTTTTGTGTCAGTGTGGGTATTCGCACAGGAAGGGTGGGGGTGAAGGAATAGGGATGAGAGAGAAGGGGTAGAGAGGGTAAAATTGTGTCAGTTGTTGTTTTTGTGTTTAAGTGTCGGTATAGTTTGGGTGTCAAGGGGGTGGGTGAAGGGATGGGGGTGTGTGAAGGGATGGGGGTGTGTGAAGGGATGGGGGTGTGTGAAAGTATCACAAATAGGATTCGGTAGGATCTGGTAAATGGTTGTAGGGATATTTGTGGGTATTAGTAATAAAAAAACAGACTAGGGTCTGGTGCGTGTATCTGTGTATACATACGGATGCAAACATGTACAGTCACACTGACATGTGAATTATGTTAAGCCAGCAAAATTAAACGTAAATACAAATATATAAACACACATAGAGAAAAAGTGTATACCTGAACGTGAAGATATATACGTACATACATGTACATGTAAAAGTATGGATGTGTATCAACATAGATGGTGCTCGGATTGGGGTTTGATGTCTAGGGATCTAGGAGATCTTGGATAGCTTTCCCCGTATTGTGATTAAGTTTTTGTGTTCGAGCGGGTATTCGCACCCAGACATCAAATAGGGAGGGTGAGGGAGTAGAGATGAGAGAGGGGGTAAAAATTATCACAGTTGTACATGTAGTTTTGTTTTTGTGTCAGTTTGGGTATTCGCACAGGAAGGGTGGGGGTGAAGGAAGAGGGATGAGAGAAGGGGGTAGAGAGGGTAAAATTGTGACAGTTGTTGTTTTTGTGTTCAAGTGCCGGTATTGATATCCAGACGTCAAGCAGGAAGGGTGAGGGAATGGGGATAGGAGAGGAGGGTGGAGGGTAATATTGTTGAAGAAACCATAGGTGGAAAACTATGTGGAAAATTGAGGCATGGTGGAAATTAGGGGATAAGTGGATTGAAAAAATGCAATAAATGATGGTGAAGGGAGTAAAATATGTTTTTGTATAAAGGAAGGAGGACTGGATATCCCAGGGCAGGGTGAACACTGGGTACACTGTGTGAATTATGAATAACATAATTGGTAGAGAAAACATGCAGAGTGAGCCTGGACTAAAGGAAAAGCCATGAAAATGAGGAAATTGAAGGAGGAGAAGCATGGAAGCAGTGAGCCTGGAGGAAAAATAGATAACTAATTAAATGAAAGCAGTGTATCTTGGTGTTATTGAAAACAGGGTAATAAGTGGAAAATTTGTGTGAAAGACTCTTAGTACCTTAGTACGCTAGTCACCCCGTATCTCGTCAGTTCTTGTGTGAAAGATTCTTAGTACCTTAGTACGCTAGTCACCGCGTATCTCGTCAGTTCTTGTGTGAAAGACTCTTAGTACCTTAGTACGCTAGTCACCCCGTATCTCGTCAGTTTTTGTGTGATAGACCCTAAGTACCTTAGTACGCTAGTCACCGCGTATCTCGTCAGTTCTTGTGTGAAAGAGTCTTAGTACCTTAGTACGCTAGTCACCGCGTATCTCCTTAGTTCTTGTGTGAAAGAGTCTTAGTACCTTAGTACGCTAGTCACCGCGTATCTCGTCAGTTTTTGTGTGATAGACCCTAAGTACCTTAGTACGCTAGTCACCGCGTATCTCGTCAGTTCTTGTGTGAAAGAGTCTTAGTACCTTAGTACGCTAGTCACCGCGTATCTCCTTAGTTCTTGTGTGAAAGAGTCTTAGTACCTTAGTACGCTAGTCACCGCGTATCTCGTCAGTTCTTGTGTGAAAGACTCTAAGTACCTTAGCTAGTACGCTAGTGAGACATCCCGTATCTCGTCAGATTTTGTGTGAAAGACTCTTAGTACGTTAGTACGCTAGTCACCCCGTATCTCCTCAGTTCTTGTGTGAAAGAGTCTTAGTACCATAGTACGCTAGTCACTCCGTATCGCGTCAGTTCTTGTGTGAAAGAGTCTTAGTACGCTAGTCACCCCGTATCTCGTTAGTTCTTGTGTGAAAGAGTCTTAGTACCTTAGTACGCGAGTCACCGCGTATCTCGTCAGTTCTTGTGTGAAAGAGTCTTAGGACCTTAGTACGCTAGTCACCGCGTATCTCGTCAGTTCTTGTGTGAAAGATTCTTAGTACCTTAGTACGCGAGTCACCCTGTATCTCGTCAGTTCTTGTGTGAAAGACTCCTAGTACCTTAGTACGCTAGTCACTCCGTATCTCGTCAGTTCTTGTGTGAAAGAGTCTTAGTACCTTAGTATGCTAGTCACCCCGTATCTCGTCAGTTCTTGTGTGAAAGATTCTTAGTACCTTAGTACGCGAGTCACCCTGTATCTCGTCAGTTCTTGTGTGAAAGACTCCTAGTACCTTAGTACGCTAGTCACCCCGTATCTCGTCAGTTCTTGTGTGAAAGAGTCTTAGCCCCTTAGTATGCTAGTCACCCCGTATCTCGTCAGTTCTTGGTACGACTTGTACGTATAGTATGTTGTTAGTACATTGTTCATAGTATGTTGTTAGTACGTTGTTCACCGGTACTAAGAGAAAATTACGAAATTACTGTCCTATTCTGGGCATGGTATATTTCTCACTCGTGGTGGAAAGATCGCGATCAAAGTTACCGGCAAGCGGCGACATTGCAGAAAACTTTGTGGAGGAATGGAAATACCACATCTTGTAATGTTTAGCTGTTCAAGGAAAGCGACTGTGAACCGCTTGAAAGACCTTTTAACAAGGATGGTTTAGTTAAACCACATATTAACATAACCGGTGTTTCAGCGAATTCGCCCCCCCCCCCCCCCCTAGCGATTTTGCCCCCTCTCCCCTCCAACCTTTTAAAAGGTTATGAATACATGTTTTCCTTATTATTATTACAGTAACTGTAATGTATTGGACGTGGAGAATAGTACGGCAAAAAAGCCAACTGCTTCAAAATAAACGTTCTTAATAAAGAGACGGCCCGCTAACAATCTTCGGTTAACTTTTATTCCTGTTCAAGCGTGATGAGTTGTCAGTTTCTTACTCAACACCGCCGTTCGCGTTCTTATTAACTAACGAAGCCAACTGCTTCAAAATAAACATTCTTAAAACACGGCCCGCTAACAATCTTCAGTTAACTTTTATTCCTGTTCACACTTCATGTCTTGTCAGTTTCTTCAACACCGCCGTTCGCATTCTTATTAACAACGAAGCCAACTGCTTCAAAATAAACGGCCCGCTAACAATCTTCGGTTAACTTTTATTCCTGTACACACTTCATGTCTTGTCAGTTTCTTCAACACCGCCGTTCGCGTTCTTATTAACTAACGAAGCCAACTGCTTCAAAATAAACATTCTTAAAACACGGGCCCGCTAACAATCTTCGGTTAACTTTTATTCCTGTTCACATTTCATGTCTTGTCAGTTTCTTCAACACCGCCGTTCGCGTTCTTATTAACAACGAAGCCAACTGCTTCAAAATAAGCGGGCCGTGTTTTAAGAATGTTTATTTGGCTTTGTTAGTTAATAAGAACGCGAACGGCGGTGTTGAAGAAACTGACAAGACATGAAGTGTGAACAGGAATAAAAGTTAACCGAAGATTGTTAGCGGGCCGTGTTTTAATAATGTTTATTTTGAAGCAGTTGGATTTGTTAGTTAATAAGAACGCGAACGGCGCTGTTGAGTAAGAAACTGACAACTCATCATGCTTGAACAGGAATAATGACGACGGTGAAAGGTCCAGTTCGAAAAAGTGAAATATCACTTTTTGGTGACGTGAAATATCACTTTTGGTGACGTGAAATATCACTTTGGTGACGTGAAATATCACTTTTGGTGAGTGAAATATCACTTTTGGTGACGTGAAATATCACTTTTGGTGACGTGAAATATCACTTTTGGTGACGTGAAATATCACTTTTGGTGACGTGAAAAATCACTTTTGGTGACGTGAAAAATCACTTTTGGTGACGTGAAAAATCACTTTTGGTGACGTGAAAAATCACTTTTGGTGACATGAAATATCACTTTTGGTGACATGAAATATCACTTTGGTGACGTGAATATCACTTTTGGTGACGTGAAATATCACTTTTGGTGACGTGAAATACATGTATCACTTTTGGTGACGTGAAATATCACTTTTGGTCAAGTGAAGTGAAATATCACTTAGGTGAAATATCACTTTTGTAGAAAGTGAAATTTCACCTTAAAACTTCACATAAAAGTGAAATTTCACTTTTTAAGTGATATTTCACTTCACCTCGTTGCAATCTTTTCGAACAGTACTGTAGGTGGCTCCAGACCTCCATTTATAAAGCCCACGCTAAAGTGACAGAAGACGTCCTGACCCATTCACGAGTGGAAAATGAGGCTCTTTCTCTATCACAATAGCAGGCACAGACTCAGTCTCTTCGAGAAAGTGCTGATTCAAACTCTCATCAGACTTAATGATGCATTAAAAAGCCTTAAATTCGGTTTTCCCCCAAACAAACTTCCCTCCAGCTCCGTAGCAATGCGACGTCAACATATCCAAAATGGCCGACAAAAACCTTTGAGCCCCCAGTATTATTGGTCAGATGAAAATTCCATGGTAACAGTGACTACAGTTTTCTTAGGGGGGAGGGTTTGTTGCAGTCTAGAATGAGCCAAAAATCAGTTAAAAGCCCTTGGGGCTTAAAGGTTAAACAAATGGTAATTAATGCGAATTTTTGATACATTTTCTATGTGTGCCCGTAGATAAGCCGCACCCCTGATTTTGAACGAAAATTTTGGGTGAAAAGGTGCAGCTTATCTACGGGTGTTTACGGTAACTCGTCTCTTTTTTAACAAAGTTACAGTCATGTGGTCTCTGCAAAATATTGATTTGGATGCTGAGATGAAAGATGCAGAAGGGAAGAGAAGGTGAAAAAATGCCAGTTAGTGCCGAGGAAGAAGAGCAGTTGTGGAAAGAGGGAGAGTTAGGAGAGAAATCAACTAAGACTTTAATGTAAACTCTTTATTTCTATACTGAGAAGTTATTAGCCTGGGAAACTAGCCGACTCTTATCGCTCCCCACTCGCGAAAGAGACGTCTGGGGAGCGAGGGAGAAAATTCCATACTGATGACGTAGCAGATAGCCGTTTCATGATGCATAAATTAGTTGCAATTCTCAGAAGCCGAATGCGAACAACAGAGTTCTTTTCAAGGAATATAACTACTGAGGCTGCTCGTTTGCTTGGCAGTGGATTACCGTCATGAACAACCATGAAATTCAAGCCTATATATTTGTTGGTACAGTAGCTCGTTTGCTTCGTTCTTTCAGCGGCTCGGCCCGGTCAAGAGAATTTGTCCTACGACTGTCAAAACATAATAGTTGTTTATAATTTCAAAACCCACACACAGCAGGCCACTTTTCAAGCCAGCTCTTTTGCCAGGTCAGTAACCAAAGAGGTTAGCTACAGAATGCAGCAGTTATTTTCAGGTATACTACCGAGGCTGCCCGTTTGCTTGGGTGAACGGCCATCACGTTCGTGATTCATAGCGTACTTACATGTAATTATGTTTATTCATAGCCCAGATTCACTGTCTGAACGATTTATCCGGCAACAACAACTCATCCAGTGTTCTGTGATAGCTCAGTGTATGTAGGTTTACTGATATGAAATTATAAACAACTATGACAGTACCTTTTTGATCACTTACTCGTAAATGTTTTGACAGTACGACATTTCGCTTTACTAGCTAGCCGCTGAAAGAACTCAATATGCAAAGGAGCCAACAACAGCACCGGCACATGCTAAATAGGCTTGAATTTCATGGTTGTTCGTGACGGTGATCCACTACCAAGCAAACGAGCAGCCTCGGTAGTTATATTCCTTGAAAAGAACTCTGTTGTTCGCATTTGCAACTAATTTATGCATCGTGAAACAGCTACATGTATCTGCTACGTCATCAGTATGGAATGTTCTGCCTCGCTCCCCAGACATCTCTTTCGCGATTGGGGAGCGATAAGAGTCGGCTGGTTTCCCAGGCTAAGAAGTTATTCGCATTGAGAGTTATGTTTTCCATCAATTATTGTAATTTAGTGATTGCAGTGGAATTTCTGAAACTCGGTTGAAAGTACTGGAGAGAGTATTTGGAAATCTTTTTCTAGTCTCTCGGCAGTACTTTCCCTGGTTTCAAGGTTCATCACGTGATCTAATTCTGTGCATCTGATTGGCTGATTATGTCATGAATAATTAATGATATGAGAAGGGATCCATAAAGCACAGCCACTCATTCTGTATCTATTACATAAAGCTTTTTACCAGTGGTTGTAGTATAAACTCATTGAGGTTGACAAGTGGAACATCAGTGCCTGCCACACCAAGAAGTGTATCAGTGGAGCTCTTCTGTGATTTCTGTTCCCAAAAGAAAGATATGAGAACAAATTATCTTCATAGTCCTTGCATAACTTTGCCACATTTGCCAAATTAATGATTAGTTTAATCCCTCCCCTGAATCCGGCACCCTGAATTCCTTGAATTCACAGACTTTACATGTACACCAGCCATAACTCATTTTTTTCTCTGACTCAAACTAAACCAGTTTCACTCTATTACTAACGGCTAAAGTGAACAATCTGCACCGAAACAATACTTGAGAACTATAGTTTAGATGGTTTCCTCTGCCAATTATGCATTGGAACATACGCTTACTATAATTATTGTAGACAGTTGGATATTGATGAAAATAGTGTACTCTTAATATATTTGTGTTATATTTGTCCCTTCTTCTTTGCAGCATTCACTCCATGAATTAGCGAACCTGTGCCATCTTGGATTCCGATCTAGCCTATTTAACAACACAGGCAGCCCGCAGCAAATAAACACACCACTATCTCCAACACTCGAGGGAAACTAAAAATCGTTTTAAATAGAGTTTGAGGTGCTAATAGTGATTGACTTTATTCATTATAGACTATAATTGTTGTACAAACTACAAGTTCGGTGTGCCACCAAGAGGCCATTATTTTGTTTGTCGGCTCGGCCCGTCCCTCGCTGTGCAACACTTTGTTTCCGATTTTACTAATTAGTAGTGCCAGTGTGCTGCCAAGCAGCCATTTATTTTGTTTGTCGGCCCATCCCTTGTTGTGCAACACTTTGTTACCGATTTTACTAATTAGTAGTGCCAGTGTGCCGCCAAGCAGCCATTTATTTTGTTTATTGGCCTGTCCCTTGTTGTGCAACAGTTTGTTACTGCTTTTACTAATTAGTAGTGTCAGTGTGCTGCCAAGCAGCCATTTATTTTGTTTATTGGCCTGTCCCTTGTTGTGCAACAGTTTGTTACTGCTTTTACTAATTAGTAGTGCCAGCATGCCACCAAGAGGCCATTTATTATTAGTCTAAGCATGCCACGAATATTTTTTTTTTATTAAAGCCAATTAACTCAGTCACAGAGTCTCAGCTCAAATTCTGGGAGACCAATAGGACTGATATAGGATCAACAATATAGGACTGATGTAGGACCAATAATTATAGGACTTATAATTATAGGAACAACATGGAACTGATATAGGACCAATACAGGACTGATAGAGTTGCCTGCAGGAGATTGGTCCTTTGTATTAATTTATCAAGCTCATGAATAGTTCATGAAGGAAAAACAAAGGAAAGCAATGTGCAATAAGTGATCTGTAAATCTGATACAGATTCGTTCTGATTTGCATAAACTTTTGATTTGATTTTCTCAGCTGAAATACATGTAGATCGTATCACCAAAATAACTGAAACACATGACTCCATACAGTCAATCACCTACATTTACATGTATAAGCCATAATTTTTACAGAGTTCGTGTCCATGCTTTATCGGCTGGCTCGAGTTTGAAAATCCAATAAAGCATGGCAACTCATTCTATATCTATTACATAACCATACAATGTAGGTGTTACCGTCTGTAGTACTTACTGAGCAGTTCATGTTAATTGTTGGTCTGTAGAAGACTGGAAGTACTCCTGTTACCATCATCCCTAGACCCTAAAAACAAAATGCATACACATCAGTTGTGCAAACCTTTTGAGTGATATACTGTGAAATATCCCACAATTGACTTGATTTTCGGTATAGCAATGCTTACTACAATGTCATCCATTGTCATTAAATTTGACACCAGCAAAAACAACATTATTTGCAGTATAATTATAACTTCAATCAAGTCATGTGGTGTGGACTTACCAAGGCATCCAGATAGACTCCTGTCCAGATTGTCGACTCTGTGGTGTTAGCACTCGGTGCCATAGCCATTGGACGACTCAATACTCGAATATATGACTATTAGAAAATTAAAATTATTGTGAAATGCCAAGCAATAAAAAACCAATGAAGAAGCTAATCCATGTTGACATATTAAAGCAGATTTTGTATGACAGGATTCAAAATTAAACAATACATACACTGTCCGTGAACTTCAGCTAACATTTTTAGACTTTGTTAGTAATACAGTATCTTTGCTCTATGTTAGTAGTTCGTAGGTTTTTGTGTGTTAATGTGTTCCTGATTTTATATATTGTATCTCTTGTATCTCTTGCCCTCTGACCTTAACTATTTATATTTTCATCTCTAATGTGTTGTAAAGCCTGCTACTTAGCTCCATTAGCCTTGTGGTTATTTCTAAGTAGCAGTACTCTTTTCCTTTAATATTTGTTCCCATACTGAAATGTATTTTTTCCACTCTTATATTTGTGAGTAGAATAAAGATTGTTGCTGTTGTTGTTGCTAACCTCCCAAAAAATATTTTGGAACATTTTTTCACCTTAATCTTAATATACTTTCAATTTACGGTTACTTTTTATTGTTACATGACTGCACAACAATTCTAGCATTTCTGTTCTCCTCACTTTCAGAATAATCAAAATAAAGCTGATAAAAAAATAAAATATAAGCTTATAACACAGACCAGATGGCATTTTGCAGCTCAGACAACTCAAGGGACAAAAACCCTTGAAACACCCCCTTCCCATATCAATGTTGCGTGCAGAGAGTTACAAGCGAGAGGTAGTCATTACACACTTGTAACCAACATTGCACAGGGGGCATGGGGGCGCTATGGAAGCAAAGTGTTTCAAGACACAAGTGTTTCAAGTTTCAAGGCAAAGTGGCCCCAGCTGTAGGTGAAAACAAGTTGCCAAATTTGCGACTGTCGGAAAAGTTTTTGTCGCGAGTGATAGCTGTAATTAGGTTGCATATGCGACTGTATTGGTCACAATTTCCAGCCCTGTATGAGTGGGCAAGGTAGAGCAATGACTTACGGTATGGTTACTGGCATTGAAATGATTTTCTATTGTTTTTGTCTTTCTGATTCAATCAAATTACAGAGTTAATGTTACTGTACGGTTACGGTAAGGCTACGATATGGACATGCCATAAAAATAATGTATTTTGGTCCCACTCATAGAACATCAAAACACTTACCTCACTAACTGATCTCACTGCTCCCACACTCTGAACACGAGAAAAATATCCTGATATGCAATAAAAGGATATGTACATGTACATGTATCAATATTTTTATTAAATGAAAGTTAAATGATTGTCCTCATTTCCTATAATCTTAAATGAAGGGCTGTGTGCAAAAAGGGCATTGGTGACTCTTGATCACATTCTAAATTCTCCCTTAGAAAACAAAGAAAGGAGAATTTAGAATCTGATCAGGAAACACTTACGCCCTTTTTGCACACAGCCCTTCAAATAAGATCAACACATACGCACATTATGCAGTGGAGTGGTTCTACGGTAATTAGCTAGTCCCAGTCTACAGTACTATATTTATTTATTTACTCTATGTCCAGCTTCCCTAAAATTCGACATGGTTTTGTGTGAGATCAATGGTTTCCCTATTGTTTTTGTCTTTCTGATCCAATCACATTACAGAGTTACGGTACAGTTAGTTACAGTACGGTAAGGCTACGAACATGCTGTATTTTTGTCCCATTCATACAAAAGTTGCAGCTCTACTACACAGACATTACAGTATTGTGCAAAAGTCTTGCAAACACCTTTCGGCGAATTCCGGGGATTTTCGGGGCTTTACGGCGAAAATGAACGAAAATTTTCATGAGCCGAAATTTTGGCGAAAATTCGTTAAGCCTTTTGTTTAATCTGTGCGAAATTTCGCAGTGCTCTGCGACAGGTTAGCACGAAAATTTGCTGCACTATGCGAAAGATCGCGCGAAATTTCGTTTGATACTCTGCGAATATTCGCGCAAAACTTCGCTTCTTCGAAATTTCGGTCTTTCGAAATTTTGGTCCTTCAAAATTTTGATGCCCGTCAAAGATCAAGTACATGTACTTTTTCCGGCACACTCGGTCAATTCGACAAACCTGAGTTGTAAACTTAATTTATTCGGACTTTGACTAACTGAACATTACGACTCTTCTTTCGAACGGTACAGGACAACAACTGCAGAGTTTACTTCAGTTCAGTCATTATAATGGCTAAGAATAGAAATCTGATGCTTTGATTCCCGGTTTGAATCGAAGGCCGGATGGGTAATGAACGAAAGGAATGTTACTTAAATCGCACGCTCCAACTTCGAACGTGTTCAACTGTAAACTGTACCTTCTGTATGTCCACAATAATATTCAGACCGTCAGCCTTCCAGTCATCTTTGTAAAAACCATTGCATAACGTTTCCAAGAAAATGCTTTTTGAATATTCTCCGAAGCGGAGCAGACATGTTGCCGGCATGTTTGTCTGTTTTTTTTTTTACACAACATGCCCGCTTTAAAGCTCGACTCACTCGCTTAGCGCAAAGCATAACATCAAATAAAGTTTTGCTTCAGCGCAGTTTCACATTTACGGCAGATCCTTGTCTTAATTGTTAAAGGTTTTGGCTGAAATCATTGCAACTGTTTGCGGTCCTAATTATCTCAACTTCTTGGAGTCTGAATTTCCACGTGCAATCAGTCAGGCGTGAACGTGTCAGTCTCAAATTACGCGGTACTAACGAAGCAACGTTTGTCATTAAAGACGTGAAAAAACTTCTATACTCTTACCAGAAAACTTATACTGGGAAAGTGCAATCTTTTTGAATTAAAAGCTGTTTATGCATCAGTTCACGTAAATGGAAAGTGCCCGTTTTAATACCGGGAAATTAAGTTGCACCACCGCGGTATTTTTGTCAGCAATGAGACGTGTCTGGCTGACCGTTCACAGAATCTTGACTTTTTGATGGCGGCTTAGAATATGCCGCGGCGTAAAACTTAGAAAACCTCTGGCACCCAGGGTATTTACCAAAACCATCTTAAAAACCGTGTTTGTTTGTCATGAATTCGAATTTGTCACGCATTAATCCTGGTGAAAGAAAGGGTAAAAATACGAAATATATTCACGCAAGAATTGTAGATTGTACACGTTCGCTTGCCGAAATTTCTTCAAAATTTCGTATGCTTCGAAATTTCCGATCACGATATTTCGATAACCTGGTCCGAATTTTCGTTAACAATAAACGAAATATTGTCGAAATGTCGCTCGCAGGTTGGCGATATTTCGTTTTGGATTCGAATTTTTGCGTATCTGCTCGATTCTTCGCCGAAATTTCGAACGAAAATTTACCCAGCGACATTCGTAAGAACAAAGAGCGAAATTCGTCGAAATACGTTTGCAAGACTTTTGCACAATACTGTACATAGACCTGTGAGCAGCTTCATAATTATTAATAATAATAATTACAATTCTTAGTACACATTATGCAAGGCCTTAATGCATTTTACAGTTAGGATATCAAAACAGATAAAAAACATGAAAGAAAACATAAATACATAAACATTATAATTATATAACAGTGCATTCTATGTGAACTGAAAAGATACAGTATGTTTTTAAGTGGGATTTAAATTCGGCAACTGTCTCTACACTTCTCAAACTCATTAATAATTCATGAGATAGTCATCCAATGGAGGAACTGTATTCGGTCACATGCATGGGTCTTGATACCCGGTTAAACCCTTCTTCGAAGCTTCGTCAGGTGGATGCATTTTGACATCCAATGAAACACCAGTTCCAAATGCACTAGTGTTTGATCAGATTTCCAACCCTAGTGATCAATATTTCTTAATCATCATATTCATGAACCACTAACTAATTGCATACTGATAAACTACAAGTAAGGAGCGAAGAAGTAAAGAAATAAAGAATGACATAGAAAGAAAAAGTCTGCCTCCACTGGAGTTCGAACCTCGACCCTTCCAACTGCTTGTACAATGTACTAACTCTTGTCCACTATACTACTAGTACGCTAGTTGAAATCACTGCGGCCATCAATAAAGAATAATAAGCCATCTATTGAATAATTAGATACAACAGTCAAACGGTAAACAATACTTTCTAATGAAGTTTGAAAAGAAGCGTATGTAAATTGTTGGTTTTGCATTCGCATGAGAAGTAATTTCAAACACTCATTGTTCGCGTTTCATCAGGGGATTCCAAATATTTCCTCTTGGGTTTCAATTGTTTTCTCAATATTTGGAATCCCTGATGAAACACTACAATTCGTGTTCGAAATAGTACTTCTCAAACTCATTAATAATTCATGAGCTTTTTAGTCAATCAGAGGGCTGCATTTGGTCACATGCATGAATCTGGATACCCAATGAAACACTATAATTTATGAACATCACTAGTGATTTGGATATCCAAATCACTAGTGATGTTCATCTGTACATGTGTTCTCATTGGGCATCATTCATGCATGTGTTGGACCTAATTAAGCTACAAGGATTACAGCAGAAGTATGACTTTACATGGAGAAGTGAAGGATAAGACGGAAATAAAAATCGGTGTCCACAGTGTGATTCGAGCCATCATCCTCATGGCTGCTCTTGACTACTAGTCTGCTGTCTTTCCCACTACGCTATCAGGCCATTTGTTGAAATGACTGTGACAAAACAGCAATCACAACCCTCGTAGTCTATAATTGCATGCAATAAAATTCCAGGCAAAAAATACTTTATAATGATTTATTAATGCAGGTATTGTTTTCAATTGAGAAGTCATATAAAAACGTGAGCTTCGTGTTTCACCAGGGAATCCAAACACCTCGAAAGAATAAAAGCACTCGGCCGAAGAGGCCTCATGCTTTCATCTTTCTCGGTGTTTGGATACACTGGTAAAACACTAGCTCTCGTTTTTTTAAATATTACTTCTAATACACCTCAAGACATATTGACTGACCTCTGTTTTGTCTTGACATTTTCAGCATTGCTGTGGTGCTTTCTGCGGGAGGTCCTACTGGATACGTGAACACTCGAACCTTTAGAAAAAAAAGATAACAAAACAGCAAACTTTTGAAGCATGTGGAGATTCTCAAGGTCACAAAAAATGTCTGGCTTCTCTGAGATTTGCATGCATCCCTGGGATGCATGGTGGTATTGCACGGTGGCAAAGAAAAGTGTGTCCTTTTTAAAAAACATTTGCATAAAAAGTAATATGCACAGCTGTGAATTAATGTAACTCTGAACGTGATGGGTTATTTTTAGGTACATATAAAGTCTACTCAATCATCCAAACGTAGCCTTGGCAGTCTTCAACACAATCTCACCACAAACCTACCATGTGCAGTATCACCATCTGGCAGCTCACAACCTTGCTTCAACTGTTACACACACCCATTTTTGGGTGTAGCAATAGTACCTTGTTGGTACTATTGCAGCAGCTATAACTACAATCATGATCAAAAGGTTTTGGGACACTTATTCTTGGCTTGCACGTGACGTCACAGCATGTTCCATATTTGGACGTCTGCCATATTGGTGTACCACTTGACGCTAAGTGTTCCTTGAAATATATGCTGTCAGTTAGCGCACTTTACTTTTGAATTTCGATGGATTCTGGGAAAGAGGGATCAAAAAACTCCTCAAGCGATTTTGACGAATCTATTCCGGTGCTCTCAGATTATTTCAGTTATTTTAAGAGTCTCGAGCCCCATGTTAGGCGGAGATATTTGGAGAAAATTGTAGTGATCGGACTTGATCCCGCGACTCTGATAGGCGTGAAGCTTGACCCTGAATGTTTACCGCCTGTTGAAGCTACAGATCTCGTACATTATCTAGACTTAGTGCTAGAGACGAGCTACTACACCAAGCAACAGTTTAAAACCTTTAAAAGCTTAGAATCGTACAACCAAATGGTGTCTGGTTTTATCACCACCGTACAAGGCCTACAAACATCAGACAAGTATGTTGTGATTGCAAAGGTCAGGCACAGCCAGAGAATGAATGACCCTCCGTTGCCAATTTGGATTATCACGAGCAAGGAGAGCACTGTGTTTTCAGCACATTGCTTAGGATGCAAAGCTGGACTTGCTGAAACATGTTCTCATGTCGCGAGCGTTCCCCTTTACGTGGAAGCTTGGATCATTAACGGCAAACTCGCGTGTACACAAGTTAAATGTTCCTGACTTCTCCCCACTTACCGTAGCGAAGTGCCTTACGCTCCTGTGAGCGAGATCAATTACAAATCTGCCAGCAAAATTAAAGATGATCTAAATAATACTATCAACAGCAACCCAAGCTATGTGGCAAACAATCTCAAACCCAAGGTGACAAATAATAACACTGATAAAAAAATGCCAGGCATTTCACCAACGGAAGATGAAAAGTAAAGTAAAACATGTTGCCCTGAGTTTAGCCTATCCCTACTCAGACCACTTTTGGTGGAACAGCCAACAATCAAGTACAAAACCATTTCTAATAGCCATTAACCTCGTGGAAATATAGAAAACTCGTGCTCACACTCTGTGTTTGTTGACAATTATGGTACACCAATATGGCGGACGGCATCACGTGTCAAGGCGGAAGGCACGTGGGTGCAAGCCAAGAATTGGCTAAAGTGAACAATCTGCACCGTTAAAAAGGTTGTTGGTAAGTGGTCGGTAAGAGTTCAGTAAGCGGTCAGTAAGTGGTTGGTAAGTGGTCAGTAAAACTGTGTTGGCAAGTGGTTGGTAAGTGGTTGGTAAGTGGTCAGTAACTGGTCAGTAACTGGTCAGTAACTGGTTGGTAACCTGTTGACTCGATCGCTATGTTTTTGCCTTTTCTTCACTGGACCAAAATACCACTTAAGAACTTCTTACAATAGTTTCACAACATCTTAGTGTGGTTTTTCAATGTTGTGGCAACAATAACCCCTTTGTATTATCGATAGTTCTTCACAATCGATCACAAGCATTAACCCAATGCCATTCTGTTTTTACCACATGGCGTCACTGGTTACCAGTCCTCAGGTTGACAAAAGCAAAAAACAAAAGCAAAATGGCGGCTGTGAAAGTCATTGGATACTTGGAACTTCAAAACCTGAAAGAAACTAAGATGAAAGCAATCCTGAAGTAGTATGGTCAGGCAGCATGTCTTCCTGAACTTCAAAGGCAGCTGAATCGTTCATTACTTTCGAGGAAAACATCAACTTTATTGGCAAACTTCAGAGCAAATTTCAATTATTTGACGAACTTCAGAAGACTCCCAGAACTTGGACATGGAAACCTTGGACATTAAAAACCTAAAAGAAACTCAAATCACAGCAATCCTGAAGTGGTTGGTAAGTAGTCAGTAGGTGGCTGGTAAGTGGTTGGTAATATAAGTAGTCAGTAGGTGGTTGGTAAGTGGTTGGTAAGTAGTCAGTAGGTGGCTGGTAAGTGGTTGGTAATATAAGTAGTCAGTAGGTGGTTGGTAAGTGGTTGGTAATATAAGTAGTCAGTAGGTGGTTAGTAGGTGGTTGGTAAGTGGTTGGTAAGTAGTCAGTAGGTGGCTGGTAAGTGGTCAGCCAACCACTTACCAACCACTTTTTTACAGTGCAGATTGTTCACTTTAGCCCACTTATCACAATTAAGGTAGCAACTTGTATGCTGTCTCGAACAAACTCTCCCTACACTGTTGCCAATTTATCAAGACATGAACATAACCCCCCCCCTTTCCCCCAATCAATGTTGCAATGATAAATCAAGACTCTGAGCAAAACAAAAAACAACAATGGCAGGAGGTGTTGTATTCAGATCAAGAGCATACGCTTGGTACATTTGTGATTCGTAGTATGAATTGTAAGGTACTCAGTACCAGGCCTACGCACGCGATCTGTCTCACGGGTGTTTGGAAGTGGCCATGTTGTGTGGATTCACACTGTTACCAGTTAGAAATAAAGATTACAGTTAATCAGAAGATCTCTGAGCATTCCCTTCAGACAACACAAGTAGAACATGGTGACCCCAATGTCTGAACAAAACTTCTAAATTCAATTAAAGGACATCAGCACCATTCATTCAACAAAACCTGCAAGACCCTTCAGAAAATACACTTCAAATACACTTCAGGCGAGTGGTTGTTGACAAATTTGCCGAGTTGTCAATTTCTGTGTGGAATTATTGGGACTTTCGAATCTCATCTAGTGAACATCTTGTGTGTGTTCGTAAAATTGCAATATGGCTGAAGGGTATTACGCCCCACAAACAAAGGTTGACTGGACCTCCACTAATGCTTTCTCGCAATTCAAATTGTGGAGAAAAGAAGTGGAAAGAATTATAGATGGACCTCTAGCCTCCAAATCAGACCAAGTAAAGTTAAATCATGTTTACATCTGGGCCGGTGCTCATGCCGAATCTCTCATCGAAGCAAGGCTCAACGAGGACCCAGAGCTTAGAATCACAGCACCAACAGCGCTCCTAAACCAACTGGCCATGTGCCTGACCCATTCTACTTTCTTTAGAGAACAACAAGAAGAATTTTACAATGTTTGACAGAAAGTTGATGAAAACACTACAACATACTGTCTTCTCCCAAATTATGGACTTATATCGTCAAGCTGAATTTCCAGACAATTCTAACTTTCGTATTGTGGATAAGCTCATCCATGGCTGTACGAACAGGGAGTGCAAACACAAACTGATGGCAAAAAGCAAAGATGTGGCAACTAAGGACTGTTCGGAGATCATGCGACAAGTCGAGGCCGTTGAAGTCACTATGAAAAAGCTGGAAGGTTTGAGTGATACCCACATCGATGCATCATACACATGTGACCCAACCAAGAAGTCACAAAGGAATGGGCCCAAGAATAGGTTGTCCAGGCCCAGGCCAGAACCAGACAGCAAGACAGATGGAAAGAAACCCTGTATCTGGTGCAAGGGAGACACCCATCCCAGTGACAAGTAGCCAGCCAAGGATTCAACGTGCAGATTCTGCGGCAAGCAAGGACACTTTGAGTGAGCTTGCCTCAAGAAATCTAACGCCAGCATGTTGTAGACATCATGTCCGACCAGGACAGCAGTGAATATGAAGATGACTTCAACCTATGTGCTGTATCAATTCATGCAGTAGAGGTATTCGCTCCAGTCATGTTCCATCCAAAAGGCGATAGCAGTTCAACCTTTACGGTCACAGGCAAGGTTGACACTGGTGCCATGGAATCCTGCATGCCAGGCTCCATGCTTCCACAAATCGGGCTCTCCAACAAAGACCTTAAGCCCAGCAACGGCATTATCTGAGGAATGTCCAGAGCAGATCTTCAAAACTGTGGAACTGTAGATGTCAATATCACCTGCAATGACATCACTGCAAGAACGAGGTTCTACATTACGAAATGCAAATGTGCTTTTATTCTCTACAAGAAGTTTGAGCTAGTGACTATCGCACCTGTGTGCATTACAGCAAAGCATATCCATGGAACCCAACAATGTAGAGGCCGTACACATCACCAATGAATCAGAAGCCGACTATAACCAGCTCCAAAAGAAATGGAAAAAGCATCTGCCACTTGATACAAGAAATCTAAATAAGTACCTGATACGCAACGTTCACCACACCGCATCTTGGGAGGATGCTCAACACAGCTTCAAGAATGGTCAGTACTTCTCCACACTAGATGCCAAGAGTGGGTACTGGACCAAACAGTTTGATGAGCAGAGTCAGCTTCTCACTGCATTCAACACACCATTTAAGAAAAATTGCTTCAAACGTCTAAAATTTGGACTGTCAGCGTCCTCTGAAATCTTCTGCGAGCACATGGATCGAGTCCTGTCTGGCATCCCTGGCACATTCCCATGTGCAGATGATGTCAAGATACAAGGGTCAACAGGAGAGCATTATGACATCCACCTATTGGAGACTGTCGAGAATGCATGCCAAGCAGGGCTCAAATTCAACCCAGACAAGTGCTTCGTCAAGAAACAGCAAATTGAGTCCTTCAGACGTGTCATCACTCCACAAGGTGTTGCACCGTGTCCAAAGAAGGTCAAGGGTATCTCAGCGCTCGCTACCCCAACAGACAAACAAGAGCTGCAAAGCCTAATGGGTACAGTGAACTTTATGTCTACGCTCATCTCCAACTTTACCAAGAAACTCATCTCAAGCGCAGTCTGCTGAAATGCGACACACATTTCGTATGGACCAGTGACATGCAGAAGGAACTGGATACCATCAAGAAAGACATCGCCAATGCTGTTACGCTCATCCATTACGACCCAAACAAGCTAGTAAAATATGGTAGATCCAAGAATGTGGTACTTGCTGATACTCTGTCTCATCTCATTGAACCCCGCAGCGCCAAAGAAATCCCTGATTTAGACATCAACATCGTGCAAGTCCTGAAGGTGGAGCCGACTCGACTTGAATCCCTGCAAGAGGAGATGAAAGCTGATTCCATCTTAGCTGAGTTAACAGATCGATCATTACTGGTTGGCCAGATAGCATGCAAGATCTAAAGCAGCATCTACATGTACAGTGACCCATATATTGGTGCTTCTGAGATGAATTGACAATCCTGGATGGACTTGTCATGAAAGGGAACAGAGTCATCATTCCTACAGGTATGAGACCTGGAACCCTCAATCGCCTGCATGACGCACATCAAGGTCTCACCTCAACACTCCAGCATGCAAGACACACTGTGTATTGGCCAAAGCTACAGGACGACATCACCAAGATGGTCCAAAAGTGCGACGAGTGTCAAAAGGTATGGTAACAAGAAGCCCAGACCCCCAGAGCGACAAATCACAGCAACATGCCCAATGGAAATTCTGGGTATGGATTTGGTAGACTTCCAGGGCCAGCACGCCTTGGTCACAGTTGATTACTTTTCTGGTTTTCTCACCTATGACAACCTTGATGGTGACACAACCAATGCAGTCACAAAAGTGCTGAACAACATCTTCAGGAAGTTTGGACTGCTGGAGAAAATCATCTCCAACGATGATCCTTGCTTCAAATCTAACAGCTTCCAACGCTTTTGTGAACAGCTAGACATTGGGCACATAACATCCAGTCCACACTACCACCAAAGTAATGGTCGAGCAGAAAGAGCAGTTGCTACTATTGAACAGATCCTAAGGAAGAGCACAAGCGACACTGACATCACCAAAGCCCTTACAACATACAGTACCGCCGGGAATTATAGGGACATTTACCACGGCTGTGCCGCATGCAATGCCCGCGGTTTTACCGCGAAAAAATGCGACCATTTTTGCGGTCACTCCTGAGGTCACTCCTGAGGTCGCCGCAGTCACTTTTGAGGTTGCCGCGGTAATTGTGCCGCGGTGGTCATGCCGCGGCGCTAACCGCGACCGCATGTAACATCTCCATGTACATCTCATACATTTTACTTTGAAGCAGTTGGCTTCGTTAGAGCGTGAGCGTGAACGGCGGTCTCGAGTAAGAAAGACAACTTACGAAAGTTAACAGAAGATTGTTAGCAGGCTCGGTCTCTCAAGAAATGCTTATTTTGAAGCAGTTGCTTCGTTAGTTAATAAGATGATAAAATGACCTCGAGGGAGTAGGACGTTCTTTTAGCTCTCTCCCAAGATTCGTTTTTTGGAACACTTTATTCCTTCGTTCTGAAGCTGACTGTTTGGTCTAATATCATGTAATTTGTTATTGGCAACAAGTGGACCTCAAGAAATGGTACTGTGAATTCTAGCCGTTTGTTTAAGAAGTTGTTTGTTGTCTTGGCACTTCGATCGTCTTCGAGAGTCAAAATGTTCGCCACCAATGCTGCCTCGAGAGGAATAAGGACGAGGTCCTCTATAGTTTCAAGTGACTCTCCGGAGCCTTCACGCGAAATACAAGAGGTTATCCAAGCAGAGTTATCGAAATATTTGAAGTCTACGGAGTTTAAGGAGATTATCAAGGAGTCAATTAAGGAGGCAATGTTACAGATGGTTGCACAGGCCGTCAAGCCACTCGAAGAAAAGATAGTGAATTTAGAGAAGAACCTAGAGGACAAGCTCGCAGTAGTAAGAGAGAAAGCAAATGAAAACGAGCAGTACTCTCGTAGATCAAATATTCGTGTTTATGGAGTCAATTCACCACCGACTGCGAGTGACGATGAGCCACAAGTGAAAGAAGATTGTGCTTCGACGGTAATTAAGTTCTGCCTCGACGAATTGGGTATAGTTCTTGAACGTAGCGAAATTGATCGTGCTCACCGTGTTGGCGCGGCGAATGAAGATGGCCAGAGGGCGCTGATAGTAAAGTTTACCAACTACGAGTCCAAACGTAAAGTGATGAAAACCAAGCGAAAGTTAAAGGGTAAAAGGATGTTCGTTAATGAGGATTTGACTTGGCCAAACCAACAGCTATACAAACATGCAAGGGTAGTTGTCAGCGACTCCGGGTATGTCTATACCGCCGATGGACATATTTTTGTTAAGTATAGAGATGACCAACCGCCAGTAAAGATTCGAAGGGCCTCGGATTTAGAAAAATATGGCTTTACCTAACGTTATTTTGGTCCACTGCCTGCTCTACATTGTTATAATTTGACACTGCTTCATATATATTTGACAATGTTTTGCTTTAATGTTGCTAGTCGTTTCTATTGTAATTTGTTTTACTTATCGTATACGTATTTTCGCTTAGTCGTTAGGACTTTTGTTGTATTTTCATATTTTATATTTTTGCCTCATAATTTGATCGTTCTGGAAATGGCGTTACGCAATCTTGAAAATAATTATCGATTCAGTTGTGGTGGACTGGGCCATATGGCACTCTGCATTGGAGGTAAGGTTCAAACTTCTTCGTTAGTGTTTAATGGGGGTTGATTTAGAATCATATAGAGCAGCAATTGGGATCTTTAATGGGCGCTTAGTACTTATGCATCACAAATATCTAGTAGGTTTCTCAATAATATATTTGTTCTTTTGTCTTCTATTATTAGCTCTTTTATTGATTTCAGGTAGTGTACATCCGCACCCTGGCCCTAGACAATTAGGCCTTTCTTTGGCACATTTGAATGTTCGCAGCCTCTGTGTATCTGATAAGTTTAGTGAAATTTCAGCCCTTGTTTTATTTCATAAATTTGATATTTTCGCAGTTTCGGAAACTTGGTTAAATGCTAATATTTCAAGTGATCAATTAATGATTTCTGGTTATAATAGTCCCTTGAGAAAAGACCGTGTGGACAGTAGAGGTGGTGGTGTAGCCTTTTATATTGCTGATTACATACCATACTCAAGGAAGTTTGAATACGAATGTATTGGCATTGAGCTCTTATGGGTAGAAGTCACTTTGAATAAGTTTAAAGTTCTCTGCGGCGTTTGCTACAGACCGCCAAATCCTAGCGTTACTCAAATTGATGACTTTTTTCATTCGCTCCAAGATTGTTTTGATCTGATTAGAAATAAAAATTACACTTCTATTATTCTCATGGGGGATTTTAATGCCCATTATAATTTTGCTGATACATCATCGGCAAATACTGATGTTGGTGTCAAACTTTTTCATTTTCTAGAATGCAACAATCTCTTTCAGCTTATTGACGAACCTACTAGGATAACGCAGTCATGTGAATCTATTTTGGACATTATTATTTCTGACACTCCGGGTTTTTTTTCTGTCAACAGGTACGCTGAGTCCACCATCGAATTGTGATCATAATGTCATTTACGGCAATTTATCTATTCCTGTTTATAAACCAAAATGTTTTAAAAGAAAAGTGTGGAATTTTAATGTAATTGATGAGTATCAATTGAACGACGCCTTAGAGAATGCTGACTGGGATGGTATTTTTTCAGAGAATATGACCAACATTGATGTTATTTATGAAAAGTGGATTTCTTTGTTCCTGCGTATAGTTGAACGCTTTATTCCTAGTAAAATTGTTGTGATTCGTCCTAACGATAAACCGTGGATGAATGGATCAATTCGCCGGGCCATAAATAAACGTCATCGACTTTTAAAAGCTTTCTCTAAGTATAAATCCTCATCGAATTGGGGAAAATATCGTGTGCAAAGGAATCTTGTTGTTACTTTAATTCGTAAATCCAAATTAGAGTATGAACATAAAACCAATGAGACGTTGTCTAGTCCAACCACGTCGGTCAAAAAGTGGTGGAAAATTGTTAAGTCGTATTACGGTTCCAAGGCTGGGATTTCTATACCACCTTTGTACGAGAATGATATGTATATTTTTGATCCAAAGGAGAAAGCCGATATTTTCAATGATTTTTTTGTTAGCCAGACTCACTTACCTTCAGTAAATGTGACAATTCCTATTCTTATCCGAACATCTCATTTTATTTTCTCCAGTATTACTGCATCTGAGGAGGAAGTTGTAGATTTACTTAGCCGGGTAGACGTAGCGAAGGCTTGTGGTGTCGATGGAATTAGTAATCGAATGATTAGATATTGTATGCATGGGATTTATAAGCCACTCACGAGACTTATTAATGCTTCCTTTTATCACGGATGGTTTCCTCACCTATGGAAGTTAGCAAATGTTTTGCCCTTGTTTAAGAGAGATAATCGGCAGCTTAAGTCAAATTATCGTCCGGTGTCGCTCCTTTCCTGTTTTAGTAAAATATGTGAAAAGATTGTTTTTATGAAGTTGTATTCCTTTCTTGAACGTATAGGGTTTTTTTATCGTTTTCAATCTGGTTTTCGTCCTGGGGATTCAACGGTCATGCAGCTGGTTTATATTGTACACAAAATTTATGAGGCGCTAGATAGAGGCAACGAAGTACGGGCAGTCTTTTTGGATATATCGAAAGCATTCGATAAGGTTTGGCACGTGGGTCTCTTAGCTAAGTTGAAACATTTAGGCATTGAAGGAATTTTACTTAAATGGTTTGAAAGTTATTTAAGTGGTAGGATGCAACGGGTCGTTATTGAAGGTAGTTGTTCTTCGTGGAAAGAAATCCAAGCTGGTGTGCCTCAAGGATCTGTCCTTGGGCCGCTCTTATTTTTGATTTATATTAATGACCTTTCTGATCATATTAATAGTAATTGTTTTTTATTTGCTGATGACACGTTATTACTGGAAGAAGTTTATTCACCTGAGTCGACTGCTCGAAGTTTAAATGATGATTTGAATGTAATAACTTCGTGGTCCGATAGTTGGTTGGTTACAATGAACGCTTCAAAGACTAAAAGTATGGTGTTTTCTCTTAAAAGAGATAAGCCATATCATCCTCTTTTGAAAATGCGTGACAGAGCAATTGACGAAGTTAGCAGTCATGAGCATTTAGGTGTCTCGCTTTCTAGTAATATGTCTTGGAGGGCTCACATTCTTAAAATACACCAAAAGGCATTAAAAAAGTTAAATTTACTCAAGGGTCTTAAATTCAAACTTTCACGATCAATCCTCGAGATTTTGTACAAATCACTTGTTCGATCTAATTTAGAATATGCTAATGTTGTTTGGGACGGGTGTTCTTTGGGCGAATCTGACTTGCTTGAAAGTGTTCAATTTGATGCTGTAAAATTAATTACTGGTGCTATGAAGGGCACGCATAGGGAAAGTTTGTTAGTTGAAAGTGGATTGCATAGGCTTAGTGATAGGAGAAAAATACATAAATTGATTTTGTTGTATAAAATGATTAATAGTCTTGCACCAGGTTATATCTCATCACTTTGCCCTCCTTATGTTAGCCAGAGGAGTTCTTATGCTCTTCGAACTAGGAATAACTTGTGCTTACCCTCTATACGCACTGAAAAAATGAAGAATTCTTTTCTTTATTCAACTACAAAACAGTGGAATACTCTGCTGAAATCATCCCGTGATTGTACTTCTGTAGCTTCTTTTAAAAACGACTTGCTGCGTAATAAATTTTACGTATCTCCTGTTAATAAACTTTTTTATTTAGGGGATCGATATTTATCTATTTTACATACTAGACTGAGACTCAAGAATTGTGGTTTGAATTATTATCTTTATTTAATTAATTGTGTACCATCACCTTCTTGTGCTTGCGGTGCATCCAAGGAGGATGTTATACATTTTTTGATGATTTGCTCTCGTTTTGCTGCTCTACGTGAGACAATGCTTACCTCCGTTATGCAGAGTGCCGGCAACGCCTGGTCATCACTTAATTTATCTAAAAGAGTAGATGTTTTACTGAACGGTTTAACAATTTTGAATTTCAAAGCTAATGCTGTTATTTTTATTGCCGTAAGGACTTTCATATGCCAATCTGGACGTTTTAATTAAGAGATGTAATTTGTTATCTTAGTTTCTATTTATTTATATTTCCTTTCTCGTTGTGTTTGTTCTGTGCTTCTTCGTGGTCAACATTGTATAAATTAATTCACGTGAGCCCCCGCGATGAGCTTAGAGCTCTTGGGGCAAACGTAAAGCCCAAATATTGTTTAAATAAAAAAAAAAAAAAAAAAAAAAAAAAAGAACGGGTCTCGAGTAAGAAAAACAACTTACGAAAGTTAACAGAAGATTGTTAGCGGGTCGTGTGTTAAAAAAATGCTTATTTTGAAGCAGTTGGCTTCGTTAGTTAATCAGAACGCGAACGGCGGTCTCGAGTAAGAAAGACAACTTATGAAAATTAACAGAAGATTGTTAGCGTGCCGTGGCTTAAGAAATGCTTAAAAAGAAGCGGTTGGCTTCATTACAGTATTGTGTAAAAGTCATGCAAACATATTTCGACGAATTTCGCTCTTTGCCTTCAGCAACATTTCGACGATTTGTCAAACGAAAATTCGGACCGAGTTATCGAAGTATTGTGATCCGAAACGTGTCTGTTGATTGCACAATTACGTATTTTAACCTTTCTTTCACTAGGATTAACGTGTGACAAATTCGAATTCATAACAAACAGTTTTACAAACGTACGATAAGATGGTTTTGGTAAATACCCTGCGTGCCAGAGGCGTCAAAAAGTCAAGATTCTTACTGTGCAGTATAATAAAAGTTCCTGTCAATCGTGAACTGTCAGCCAGACGCGTGTCTCATTTCTGACACAAATACCACGGGGAAAGTAATTTCCATTTACGCGAATTGACTGATCTGATTCGATGCATTAAAGCTCTTAATTCAAAAGGAATTGCAGTTTCCGAGTAGAAGTTTTCTTGTAAGAGTATAGAAGTTTTTGTATGTCTTTCAATATGACAAACGTTGCTTCAAAACTCTGTCGATGTTCTGTAAAAACATCAGACTGACACGTTCACGCCTGACTGATTGCACGTGGAAATTCAGACTCCAAGAAGAGTTGAGAATTTAATACGCAAACATTTACAATTATTTCTGCCGAAACCTTTTGATACTAGTAACAAGACAAGGATCTGCCGTAAATGTGAAACTACACTGAAGCAAAAGTTTATTTGGTGTTAATATGCTTCGTTAGTTAATAAGAACGCCAACGGTGGTCTCGAGTAAGAAAGACAACTTACGAAAGTTAACAGAAGATTGTTAACGGGCCCGGTCTCTCAAGAAAATTAATGTTTATTTTGAAGCAGTTGCTTCGTTAGTTAATAAGAACGCGAACGGCGGTCTCGAGTAAGAAAAACAACTTACGAAAGTTAACAGAAGATTGTTAGCGGGTCGTCTCTCAAGAAATGCTTATTTTGAAGCAGTTGGTTTCGTTAGTTAATAAGAACGCGAACGGCGGTCTCAAGTAAGAAAGACAACTTACGAAAGTTAACAGAAGTTTGTTTACGAGAAGTTTAATGCCGGTGATCGTTCTTTGGGTGATTAGGCTCAATCCATAAGCTGTTTGTCATCCATCACATTCAAAGCTTTCAAGTACGAAGACTGCTAACAACGTACATGTATGTCCATTGCGGCACCGCGGCAAGCACCTCGGTTTATCACCTCAGTTTGCAACCGCGACGTCCTCAAAAACTATCGCGGTCATTTGTGCGGTGACCGCGGCGCTGTACTGCGGCTCCGCGTCTGGTGCACGAGGTTTTTCCGCGGTCGGATGTCCCTATAATTCCCGGCGGTACTGTACCTTGATACTCCAGTGAGTGACACATTACAATCACCTGCTGAACTGTTCCACAATAGGCGAATCAACACCCTCCTTAGCATGACCATGATTCCAGTCCCACTGACTGATCAGCAGAAGACTGGTCTTAGTGAAAAGCACTCAGCACATATGAAGCCACCCAGATCCCTGGTGAGTGTGAGATATCCAGGAAACTTGTCAGATGATAATCCAGTACCAATTGCACCAATACCACCATCAGCAATCCCTGAAGTGCAGGTACACCACACACTGTAGCAAAGTCACCACCTGCCAATAGTGGCAAGATAGCAACGCTGAAGAAGAAGTCCAATGATGAAGCAACCAGAGTCAAACCAGCAGATTCAACACCAATACTGACAAGATCACGTTCTAGACATGAAATCAAACCACCTAGAGACCCAGACTTTGTATATAGCTTTGTTTAACCTTACGTGATTATAATCTCACTTAGCTTATTAAGATCACAAGGATACGTTCGGTTTGATATGTAAAGACTTATATGTTAATATGTTGGTCTTAAAACCATCTCAAAAGGGGCATGTTGTATTCAGATCAAGATCGTACACTTGGTACATTCGTGATTTGTAGTATGACTTGTACCAGGTACCAGTATGACTTGTAAGGCACGCGATCGGTCTCACAGGTGTTTGGAAGTGGCCATGTTGTTTGGATTCACACTGTTACAGTTAATCAGAAGATCTCTGAGCATTCCCTTCAGACAACACAAGTAGAACAGGGGGAGGGGGCAGCTATGACACAAAACGTTTTTGTTTTATGAAAAATAGCTAAGTGTCCCAACCCTTTTGGCCAGGATTGTAGTTTGGTGAATACATTTTTGCTCCTTATTACTGCAAGTTATAATATGGAAAAATGTAACTGCATGTTATGTCTCCACAACTCTTTCTCTAAAATTAATTAAGCTCTTTGAATATCATCTTAAGCTTTTAATAACTGCTAACGTGAACAATCTGCACAGTAAAAAAGTGGTTGGTACAATGTAAGTGGTTGGTAAAATTCTGTCTGTAAGTGGTCAGCAAAACTGTTGGTAAGTGGTTAATTGGCAAGACAGTTGTCGGCTCGATTGATACGTGTTTGCCTAAGTTTTCTTCGCTGCATCAAAATACTATTTAAGAACACTTAATAGCTTCTTAAGATATTAGTTTCACAACATCTTACTGTGGTTTTTCAACATTCTGGCAACAATTATAACCCCTTCGCCTTATCGATAGTTCTTCACATTCGATCATGAATGTTAACCCAATGGCATTGTTTTGACTGTATGGCGAGCAAAAAAACAAAAACAAAATGGTGGCTGTGAAACGTAACATGGTCAAGTCGTTACATATTTTTTGATACTCCCAGAAGTTGGATGTTGAAAACCTGAAACAAACTAAAATGAAAGCAATCCAGAAGTAGTCTGGTCAGGCAGGCCATCTTCCAGAACCTCAAAGGTTGCGGAATCGTTCAGTACTTTTGAGGAAAACATCAACTTTACTGGCAAAATTCAGAGCATTGGCAAACTTCAGAGGACTAGAACTTGAACATGGATGTTAAAAAACTAAAAGAAACTTAAATCACAGACAATCCTGAAGTAGTCGGTATAAAGTGGTTGGTAAGAGGTCGGCCCACAACTTTTTTACGGTGCAGATTGTTCAGTTTAGCCTTTTTATACTCACCCTCTTTGTTGGATTACGCTTTTTAAATAGCTCCTTTAGAGAGTAAGTTGTACCATCACTAAAAACCATGATAACTTGTTGACATTGGCTTCCCTGTTTGTCCTGCAATGAAGTAAACATGATCGTTTACAAGGTAATTTCTTCAATTAAAACTTGTAAACTGAACTCTATCCATTATTAATATTCCAACAGTGTGCAAAGTACAAAATTGAAGCAGATGATTGGCTAATGACTAGTGAGTATATTCAACAAGTGAATATGAGATCTGTTTATTCCAGGAAAATATAAAAATATATACTGCTAGGATATTAATTTGCTCAAATAATCATGGAAGGAATCAATGACATGAACGAAACTGCTGTTCTTTTTAACACAATAAAGATGCAAAGCTTGGTGTTTGTTGGAATACATTGTTACCTAAACTTTATGACTTTGAATTGTAGCAATATTGCTAATAATCTCCGAAGAAGAAGAAAAGAGATTTTTTTTAAATATATTCTGTGGATTTACAATATTAAAACTATTGACTACAATTTAAATTACAACTACTCACTACAACATGTTATTTAATACCCCTTACTACTGTTACTATCATGATGCATCTAAATACTATCAGTGTTCAGTACAAAGAGAACTTCAGAAGCTGTTCGCCTCACTCTCGGAAGTTCACTTCGCTCACGGAAGTTGTTCACTTCGCTCACGGAAGTTGTTCACTTCCCTCACAGAAGTTGTTCACTTCTTGTGTACATATTTCAATGCCTTACACAGGTTATTGTTTATATATTCAGAAGTATGACCTAATGAGATGTAGCGAAATATTGCAATATATTTTAAGAATCTGACAAATTTGTTGGGGATCAAAGTTGTACCTTCATAGCAGCATCCAGGAGATCAAATGCTAAATTGAAACCATCATTCCAATGTGCCATGTTGCCATCCTTGATGCCATCCAATAGTTTCTTTGCAATCTGCAATGGGGATCGAAAGTTATGTTGACAGTGTTCGTTTTTGCGATATTCTCACACTTTTACAACTTTACTTTTACACAATGTTATACATGTACTTACTCATTATTGCTAATGCTCAACATGACTGCAATAGAATAATTCAGATTTTGTATGACCCTAAATTATCCCTTTTTGACAAATAAGTCTGGCAAAATTTGAGAAGAAATGATATAAATATCCCACCTTGCTTCGTTTCTAGAAATATGAACATTGTTGGCATAATACTAAACATGTACATGTACATAAAACCTGGGAATGAGAAATTCCCATTTATGACAAATTAAAAAAACTAATATTAATTATAACAAAAGTACCTGCTGAACACAGCACTGCAATGGCAAACTCGTGGTTGTAAAGTGTATTTTGGTGGGCTAAAGTGAACAATCTGCACCGAAAAAAAACCACTTTTTTTCAGTACAGATTGTTCACGTTAGCCATTTTAGTGTGTTCTCAAAAGTAAACAATAATTATTGTGGAAATGCTTATAGTTATTAATTATTTGCTGTTGTGTATAGCCTATAAATCCACGTGACAGATGACGTCATGTTTACGACACCACTAACAAGTGACTTATGGGGACCCAATACCATGCCTATCACAGTTTGAGCCATCTGGCATGAGAAATGAGGTAGATACAGGCATGTACTAAAAATCATGTTATTGATGACGTCATGTTTACGACACCACTAACAAGTGACTTATGGGGACCCAATACCATGCCTATCACAGTTTGAGCCATCTGGCATGAGAAATGAGGTAGATACAGGCATGTACTAAAAATCATGTTATTGATGACGTCATGTTTACGACACCACTAACAAGTGACTTATGGGGACCCAATACCATGCCTATCACAGTTTGAGCCATCTGGCATGAGAAATGAGGTAGATACAGGCATGTACTAAAAATCATGTTATTGATGACGTCATGTTTACGACACCACTAACAAGTGACTTATGGGGACCCAATACCATGCCTATCACAGTTTGAGCCATCTGGCATGAGAAATGAGGTAGATACAGGCATGTACTAAAAATCATGTTATTGATGACGTCATGTTTACGACACCACTAACAAGTGACTTATGGGGACCCAATACCATGCCTATCACAGTTTGAGCCATCTGGCATGAGAAATGAGGTAGAAACAGGCATGTACTAAAAATCATGTTATTGATGACGTCATGTTTACGACACCACTAACAAGTGACTTATGGGGACCCAATACCATGCCTATCACAGTTTGAGCCATCTGGCATGAGAAATGAGGTAGATACAGGCATGTACTAAAAATCATGTTATTGATGACGTCATGTTTACGACACCACTAACAAGTGACTTATGGGGACCCAATACCATGCCTATCACAGTTTGAGCCATCTGGCATGAGAAATGAGGTAGATACAGGCATGTACTAAAAATCATGTTATTGATGACGTCATGTTTACGACACCACTAACAAGTGACTTATGGGGACCCAATACCATGCCTATCACAGTTTGAGCCATCTGGCATGAGAAATGAGGTAGATACAGGCATGTACTAAAAATCATGTTATTGATGACGTCATGTTTACGACACCACTAACAAGTGACTTATGGGGACCCAATACCATGCCTATCACAGTTTGAGCCATCTGGCATGAGAAATGAGGTAGATACAGGCATGTACTAAAAATCATGTGACCGATGACATCATTGTTACGACATCACCACTAAATTACATCATAGTTACAACATCACCACTAAGTGATTCATGGGGAACCCAACACCATGCCTGTCAGAGTTTGAGCTGTCTGGCATTAAAATTGAGGAAGATATATGTATGTGACCTTACTTGAGAAAACGTACAATAACGCTTTTCCGTTTAACGTACTATGCAGTTTGTTATCCGTGTACACGGCTTCGACGAATTTCGCTCTTTGTTCCTAGGAATGTCGCACAATTTCGTATTCTAACCTTTTTTTCACCAGGATTAACGCGTGACAAATTCGAATTCATAACAAACACAGTTTTACCAACGTACAGTAAGATGGTTTTGGTAAATAAGCTGCGTATAAAGTCCCCATCAATCGTGAACTGTCAGCCAGACGTGTGTCTCATTTCTGACACAAATAACGCGGGGGCGCAATTAGCTAGGGCACTTTCCATTTATGCAAACTGACTGATCTGATCCAATGCTTTAAAGCTTTTTAAGGTTACTGGATACCTTCAAAACGAAAGAGGGTGAAATTTTTTTTCGCACAGAAACGTACAATGTAGTTTTAGTAGCAGTGTTTGATATACTAAAAACTCCGTTCAAAATTTTTTAATATTGACGGAGAAATACCAAAAGGAAGTTTTTAACCAGAAGTAAAAGGTTCTGTTTGATTGACAGCAGATCAATTAACACATGACAAGTGCTCACTCGCCCGTATCGAAAGTGTGGGGAAACCTAGCGCGTAAATTCATTTCATATACCAATGTTTACGTTTATTGAGAAACGTTTTTCCACACACGATTCCGTAATTCCATCGGTTGTTGGCCTTATGTCTTCCAAAAAGCAAGCAGGATACCCTTAGCTTGGAAAACAAAGAAAAATGAAAAGCAAAACAAGGCCAAACAACGCATACGACTTCGAGCCAAATAGAAGTCCTCGCAAAACCGACAAGGGTTCGTATTTTCACTTGCGTGCCGAGTGATCCACATCTGAACATAAAGAAGAATTGATAGGAGCCAGCCGAGAGAATATTTGGTTCCAAGAAAGCTAAGATGGAAACGTAAAGTCTGACGGTTCACATTTTGGTCTTTTTTTCTTCAAGTCAAACAAGCCGGTTATACATGTAGATACGGCGCGTACCTTTGATCGGAAATCAACATACAATATTCATCTCGGCAAATATATATTATATATTTCTCTAATTCCTAGATTACAATATCATCTGGAACCCACATAATATTAAAACAATAGACTACAAGGAGAACTATGGCTTGTAATTATATTTACATATTGAAACTCTACCTTTAGTTTTCCCCGCGGAATTTTGGGAGACTCCAGGAGGTTGCTTCTGACTGGAGAATGGGTGTTGAGTCCGGAAAGCCGTTCTAAGTAGGTGTGAATCAGTTGCTGAACTTCTAATGCCGATTTCTCTGCTTCAATTTTTCAACGTTTTGGCAGTCTTCAAGTGAATTGATTGCATATAAGAATTTACTGGAAATTTTTGAAATTTCGTCCAGTAATTTTACGATAACTGATCTCCAAAAGCGTGTGTGCTTTTTTTCCAATTTGTTTTTAGTTTTAAAGATATTGGTCCAAGCGTGATGGCTTGGCAAAAATAATCAATGACTCGACTTTAAACTACAATAATTTCGCATAGAAATAGATATCAAAAATCGCACACACACTTTTGGAGATCAATGACCACTTAACTTGACACAAGTGTAATTACTTCGTAAGTATAAAAACCCGGCGCTGGTAATTCGCATTTATAAACGTCTTCGACATTGGGTTAAAGTGACTGTAGTTTTAAATCTAGAGTAATTCCGTATAAAATAACTTTTTACTGGTATTCTTCAGTTATCAGCCTTTCCTTTGATATATAGGTTCCCATATTTTGTTCGCCGAGCACCCGCGTAAATGCATTTTTGCGGAAATCACTTTTGAAGGTATCCAGTAACCTTAATTAATAATAATATAATAATAATATAATTTATTTATATAGCGTCATTTCCGTTAAGACCAATAACGATTTACATCCATTCAAATATTTAAATGAATCTAATAATACAAACTATGCTAAAAATTAAAAACTATATTATAAAAAAAATATTATATACATGGGATATAACAAGGATAATCTATAAATTAAAGGCTTGTTTAAAAAGCCAGGTCTTAAGTCTATTCTTAAAAACTTTAACTGACTCACTGCATTTAATATCCAATGGAAGAGAGTTCCATAGGCCCGGCGCAGCCACTGAAAATGCCCTGTCGCCGTACGTTTTAAGTCTAGTAACTGGTTTAAGTAATAAGTAATTGGACGAAGAGCGTAACCTACGGGCGGGACAATAAGATTGCAACAGTTGCTTTAAATAAGCCGGCGCCTGATCATGTAAAGCCTTGAAAGTAATTAATAAAATCTTAAAGTAAATACGCTGTTCAACCGGCAGCCAGTGTAATTCAACTAAAACAGGCGTAATGCATTCATGTTTGCGAACTAATCTAACAACTCTAGCAGCAGCATTTTGTACATATTGGAGTCTCTGTATAGTACTCTTAGGAAGACCAAATAAAAGAGAATTACAAAAATCTAACTTAGAAGTAACTAGAGCATAAATTAGAGTTTCACAAGATTTAAAGCTTAAATACGGGCGAATCTTGCTAATGTTACGGAGGTGGAAAAATGAAGATTTGCATATAGCAGTTATATGCTTGTCCATAGACATCACTTCATCGAATACAACACCAATATTCTTAGCATCAGTAGATGGAGTTATTCTTTCATCACCGACATTGACACACTCCATAGGTGGATGGGGAGAATGAACACCAGACAGAACCAGCAATTCAGTCTTGTCACGATTAAGTTTTAACTTATTGCTAACCATCCACAAGTCAATGTCTTTCACACATGCTTCAATTTTTAATTTAGCTGACATCATCTGAATCGAGCATGATGACTTGAAGGTAACATATAACTGTGTATCATCGACATAAAAATGATAGTTCAAGTCATGACCTCGAATAATCTCTCCAAGAGGTGAGGTGTAAAGGAGAAACAAAATTGGTCCCAACACCGACCCTGTGGTACACCGTAATTAAGTTTACGCCAGTTGGAAGCTCCGCCATCAACACTAACAAAAGAATATCGCTCAGACAAATATGACTGAAACCATTTGAGTGCAGATCCTCCAATACCAAATCTACTGTGAAGGCGACCTAATAATAGCTCATGGTCCACGGTATCAAAGGCCGCAGATAGATCTAGTAGTAACAAAATTACAGAGCATCGATTGTCAATAGATCTCAAAATATCGTTTTGCACCTTAATTAGGGCAGTTTCAGTACTGTGGTGCTGCTTATACGAGGATTGAAATAACTCATCAAGATTGTTTCTATTTACGTAATCAACCACTTGTAGAGCAGCAACTTTCTCAACACACTTTGAGACAAATCTGAGGTTGGAAATAGGTCTGAAGTGATTAAATTCCTCAAAAGACAATGATTGTTTCTTGAGCAATGGATGTAATACAGCTTCCTTAAATTGTGAAGGCATCACCGCGGATCCAAGAGACGTATTAACGATCTTAGTGATAATCGGTATGACGATATCCAAACAAGTCTTCAACACACAGCCAGGGACTGGGTCGAGTTCACACGACTTTGTAGCAGAGGAGCTAATAAGCTTTGAGAGGTCAAAAGGTGTAATATTATAGCATCAAAATACTTAAAGCGACTTTCACAGTCTATGGCACCAGGTGGAGTGTTTGTAACAGCAGTGCATGCAGAATCTAAAGTTTCTCTGATGTGATCAACTTTAGTTTCAAAAAAGTCGGCGAATAAATTTGCAAGTTTATTTGGTGATTCACAAGAAGGATAGTGCTTCTCGGGTTTCCTATGTAAAAGCTTATCAATTGTGGAGAATAGCACTTTATGATTACCCTGATGATCATTAATAATGTCAGAATAGTAGTTAGTCTTCGAGGTGACAATTAGCTTGCGTACCACATCACACTGTTCAACATATAGCTGGCGATGTACGGTCAACCGAGTACGCCGCCAGCAGCGTTCAAGCTTTTGTCGTTTAGTCTTGGCTTCCCGGATTTCCGATGTGTACCACGGCGCAGCAGGGCGTAAGGTAACAGTTCGCTCAATAACTGGCGCATGAGCATCAAGTATCGAGGAGTACAAAGGCGTAGAGTTGGATTAACTCATCCAGATTATCAGGTGGTGCAGTTAGCAGTGAAGAATTTATGAGATCATTCTTAAAGGAATCTTGATCAATCTGTTTCAACCTGCGTGATTTTATAACTTTCCTTTCAAATGGTGGTTTCTTAATAACCAAGTCACAGGTAACTGCACAGTGGTCAGATATAGCAGGATCACTAACAGAAATAGTGCCAATAATTTGTTCTCCAGGCCTAGTTATAACCAGGTCCAGTATGTGTCTGTCTTGATACGTAGGACTTTGTACGTTTTGCGTCAAGTTAAATGACTCCAGTAAGCGAAGAAATAGCTGCGCAGTTGTATTTGAGCAGTCACTGACATGGAAATTGAAATCCCCGACAATGAGAAGTGATCTTGAATCAGTAGCATATTGTTCCAACATTGCCCCAAAATCATCCATGAAAGTCGCAGTAGACAGTTTATTACGATGCGAGGGAGGCGGTCTATAAATAACAAGAATCAGAATATTACTCGGCGAGGAGCACATTTGCATTGCAATCATCTCGAAAGACTTGAAGCGTTTTACACGATCTTTCTTAAGATTAAATGTCCGTTTATAGAGTATACCAACACCACAACCTCTACTTCCTCTTGCTACATGCTGTAATAAGTAGCCTTTTGGGGCCAAGTGGTTAATTACTTGCTCATCGTCAGGACCCAACCATGTCTCAGTTAAGCATAAAATATCTATGTCGTTTTCAACCACAAAATCTTTAATGAGCAAAGATTTATTTCTGACAGATCTTGCATTTAGAAGAGTTAACTTGGCCTTCACCGGGTTGTTAAATGTTCGCAAAGCATCGTGGTGAATATAAATAAGATTATTTTCATTAATACCGCGTTGTCTGTTGACGTTGCAAACATTTTGTTCTTTTGTTGAAGTGTTATTTTCTTGAACAAAAAAGTCACTTGGAATTTGAATAAGATTTCGGAAACGGCGATGAGTTAAATTTCCATTTATACTCGAACGACCAGCACGTTTACCTCTATATTTAAAAATCCCGTAAGTCTTAAGACTATGGAATATGAAGGATGAGGGTTCATAACAGCCACAAACTCGTATGCTCAGTAATTGACTTCTAGAGTAAGTTATAGTCGAAGTAGCATTGTTATGCAAATATGGTTGTTGAACGAGAACTTCAGAATTTATGTTCCCGCCAAAGTTGAAATCAAGTTGTAAAGTCGAAGGCCCAGGGTTTACAGAAATGTCCATGAAGATCGTAATATTAATTGGAGGATCATGTCCTGAAATTGCCAGAGATGTAATGCCATGCTTGGACTGTTTAACAAGGGCTCTACTTGTTCGGTGAAATTCTTTAGTCAGCTTATAAGCCACGGCATGAAGGCGAAGAGCATGATCCAAATAAATGCTTCCAGATCTGTTCAGGAATGCAGAATTGTCGCTCCAGATAACCAGGCAGTTTCCATTTCTCTTTGGACATGTATGGTAGTCAATGCAGGGAGTCGAAGTCGAGTTAGCTGGTAGGTATAAAATGAATTATACTAGCAGTGAAGTTAAAGTGGCCGCCATCATTGGCGCCTTAAAGTGCCTATGAAGCCTATTTTTTTATTTTGGATATCAATTCTACATCAAGTGAATAGTAGAATGGTACAATATATCTTGCTTTGAATGCTGTGCCGCTGAGTTAAGGAGGTTTTAATATCCAAAATGCTAATTATAATTATGACGTCAGGGGAGGTATCTGCAATCACTTCTTAGTGGTTGTGAATGGACGTTTCTACTGATATAGGAAAACAAATTTCTAAAATCATTTTATTTCAACCATGGGTATAACACTGATAATTTTAAAAAAATGCTTAATTGTAACAAAAAAAAATGTATAATAATTGATGCCTCCCCTGACGTCATGTAATTATCATTTTGGATATTAAAACCTCCTTAACTCAGCAGCATAGCATTCAAAACAAGATATATTGTACCATTCTACTATTCACTTGATGTAGAATTGATATCCAAAATAAAAAAATAAGCTTCATAGGCACTTTAAGCACATCCAAAAAAAGAATTGCACATTCCCAGTAGAAGTTTTCTAGTAAGAGTATAGAAGTTTTTGCATGTCTTTCATGACAAAATTAATGTTGCTTCAAAACTGTGTAAAAAATCAGACTGACACGTTCACGCCTGACTGATTGCACATGGGAATTCAGACTCCAAGAAGAGTTGAGATTTTAATACCCAAATATTTACAATGATTTCTGCCGAAACCTCTTAATACTAGTAACAAGACAAGGATATACCGTAAATGTGAAACTACACTGAAGCAAAAGTTAATTTGGTGTTATGCTTTGTGCTCAGCGAGTGAGCCATGCACCGCCAGTCTGGGAACTATTAAAGAGAGCAGCCATTGTTTTGTTTATTTTACAGCTCGATCACGATATTTCGATAACTGCATGGCCCGAATTTACTTGAAAACTTTAGGCAATGACTTTTACAAAGATCTGGAAGTCTGACAGATCTGAAATTATTATTGTGGATATACGGATAACATTGGGCCGATAACGTTTACAAAATGAAACAACTTCGAAGTTGGGATGTGCGATTCGTAACGCATATTCCTTTTGTTTATTAAACTTCCAGCCTTAGATTCAAACCGGGTTCAAAGCATCAGATTTCTATTCTTAGCCTGATTATTCTGACTGAACTGAAGTAAACTCTGCAGTTGTCCTCCTGTACCGTTCGAAAGTGAGTCGTAAAGTTTAGTTACTCGAAGTCCGAATAAAGTTTACAACTCAGGTTTGTCGAATTGACCAAGTGAGCTGGAAAAAGTAACTTGATCTTGGACGGGCATCGAAATTTCGAAGGATCAACATTTCGAAGAACCGAAGTTTCGTGCAAATATTCGCAGAGTACCAAACAAAATTTTGCACGATATTTCACAGAGTGCAGCAAATTTTCGTGCTAACCTGTTGCAGAGCACTGTAAACGCTTTAGAAAGCTGTTTGCTTTTTTGGGCTATCTTTCCAACTCGTGTACACGGCTTCCCAACTCGTTTACACGGCTTTCCAACTCATTTACATGGCCTAGAAAGTCGTATAAATGACTTGAAAACCTGTTTGTTAGTCGTTTATTTTACCCATTTAAATGGAAAGGCATTTTCTGGTGTAAGGTCACATATGGGCGTGTACTTAAAATCATGTGACCAATGACATCATCGTTACAACATCACCACTAAGTGATTGATGGGAACCCAATATCATGCCTGTCAAAGTTTGAGCTGCCTGGCATTAAAACTAAGAAAGCTACGGGCATGTACTTAAAATCATGTGACCGATGACATCATCGTTACAACATCACCACTAAGTGATTGATGGGAACCAATACCATGCCTGTCAAAGTTCGGGCTGCCTGCCATTAGAAATGAGGGAGATACGGCATGTACTGAAAATCACATGACCGATTACTTCATTGTTATGACATCACCACTAAGTGATTCATGGGCAACCCAATACCATGCCTGTCAAAGTTTGCCTGGCATTAAAATTGAGGAAGGTATGGGCATGTGCTTAAAATCATATAACCAATGACGTCATTGTTATGATATCACCACTAAGTGATTGATGGGGAGCCAATACCATGTCTGTCAAAGTTTGAGCCACCTGCCATTAATATTGGGAGAGTTAGGAATGAAAACGTACAAGGGTTTACGTCACTACTGGCATCGTCCAAATATGCATGCCTACTGGTTTATCACTCAAGCACACAAATCTCCCACATGGTAAAGTATTTGGTCGGACAAATATATAAGTAGCCTAACAGCCACTTTATAGTTAGTAGCAAGAAGCTAGGGGACCCAACGATGAGGCCTTGACCAACGTCAATTTCAACAGCAACAAGAGCCCATCTGGGCTTTCACTCAGGCCACATTAGATTGAAGATGAAAAACACTTTCATTTGAAATCCTCTCAATCCTCTAATATTAACCAAAGGGAAGAATTATTAGCTGAATTTAGCAGTCTTTAGGAGTGGCCGGTAGCGCGGTGACTTTCTTTCTCTGCTCCCCTAGTATATATGTAATTTAATAGTTTTCTTTTTCTCGTATGTTGACCTTTTAATTTAAACACTACTTATTCGTTTAACACACTGCATTTGAGCAGGCATATATTCATTGTTTTGAACCCGAGAATTAACCGTACTACCGTACTTCATGGTCCCTTTCTTTAGTAGTGGGTTGTCGGTCAGGTGATTGTAAACTCTCGTCATTTAGCACAGAAAATGTATTCTGATGAATAGGGATCGGGTTGTCATGTAAGAAATATGGCTCTTGAACAAACTGATAAGCTTCAGTAGGTTGGGTAGTCTCAGAAGATTGTCTTCTTTTTTGTATGCAGCTTTATTATATCCGCTTTCAACTCGCCATTTTCAACTTCTAGGTCAATAATATATTCGAGATGACAGCATCTTGATTTCGGTCTTGTATATATTATCTTGCTGTACTAATTTGTCTTCCAAATGACTGAGTTTGGTTTCTTGATTCGTGTTTTGATGTGACGAGAGTAAGAATTCATTACGCATATCAGTTAGGTCAGCCTCCATGTTACAAATCAAGGTCGTTAAAGCAGCGAAACATTTTTATCCTCGTGAAGAATCTAAAGAATTCCGTCTCTTCCGGTTTGAATTTGACTCATGTGTATGTTGCTTTTGGAGTTTCAAGGATATGTTGATCCAAACCTACAGGCTCTTGGGGTTTTTCATTGACTTGTGAACTTGCAGGCTCTGTACTTTGTTTTGTTTTCTTAGTATAACATAAAGTGTTGAACATGTTCATGTTATCAAGCATGTCGCGCGTGACCTCTGTTTCTTCGTTCATTAAGTTCTCTACTTTCATCTGTAATCTGGGAAACTCTATCTTTGCCCATGCCTTGGCACATAACTATTCCTGTTGTTAAGTAGACGTGGATGATTATAAGTAAAATCCTTCGACAGCTTGTACCGTTTCCGCTAGGTCAATATCCTCGCTGGAACGAAATAACTTGATCTCGATACTCTCTGATTCAACTTACGGTAAATTTAAATCTCTGACAGTTTTTAAGTGAGTCATAATATTGGTCTTGAAGTGCCTTCACCCAAAATAAGATGTTCTCCTCGGATGTTTTAAATGCAGCACAGCGAGCAGATGGCTTATAGATTCCAATATCTATTTCTTCAAATTTTAGCTTTCCGGATCCTGGCCCCTACACTGGCTTCAGGTCGTCGTACATGTCGTATAATAAAATCACTGGCCATCTGGGTAAAAAACGCGGTCCTTCGGCTCCGTCAATAGCGCCAGTTGAAATATCCTGAGCCTGTTGGAAGGCTTTCGCACGAGTGAAGTTAAATAAAACATTAAACTGGCTTACATTTGAGAGATGAGACTCCAAATGAGAGAGAAAGTTCCTCGCGGGTCGTCCGCCATCTTGCTTTACTGTATTAAATTATGTAAATAAATTAACCTGGCGATTGTTGCGTGATCAGCACACTGCAATCTGATTGGTGTGAATTTGACCTTTAACGCATGCGCAAAAAAATTGCGACACCCAACAAAAACGAAAAAAAACGACTTGCATTTTAAGACTCGGTGCTGCCACAGGCAGCCCGAGTAATTAATGTTCGACATTGATCTTTAGTTGAGCATGAAAATAGCCTAAGTATTACTGTTTTGGCATTAATATTATATCGCGATTACACTGGTAAAAACCTAAAATTCTTCACATAGAAACAGTCAATGTTTGCTTGACAATGATGCTTTCATCTCCCCATGCATATCTAGTACTGGTTCGTATTCGGTTGAGCAGTTAGACTGTTATTCTCCTGTTTATCAGGATTTTCACTTTCTCTTGATCGAAGACTTAACCCGATCTTGTTCCGTAATGCATCTGTGCTGTAGGGTTTTAGTTTATGGCTGGACTTTGTCACTTTGAAGTAGGCAGATTTCATGTTTAAAAACTATTCCACAGAAAAAGAAAAGATTGTTCACAGCTGATAATCATATTAGTAGAAGCGCTCAACCGAACACAAACTAGTAGTAACTAGATATGCATAATTTTATAGTCATTTCTATGTGAAGAATTTTAGGGTTTTACCGGTGTAATAGCAATATAAATGCCCAAACAGTAATAAACAGTTGTTAAACTGGTTGTATAGAAGTTTTCAGGCGAATGACGATTTTGAAAAAAAATCACTAAAAAGTCACATAGGTCGTTTTCATAATCAACCCTTCAATTATTAATTATATCAATTACTATTATCTTATCAATTGACATTACATTCTGCTAACATCTTAGTGAGTGAGTGAGTGAGTGAATGAGTGAGTGACAAAGAATGAACAATTTCCCCAACCATCCCAATAACTCGTTCCTGCGCTTGCACGCATCCACAAGTTAAGAATGAATATTTGGACCAAACGCTATTACCTGGTTCAAGTCATAGCTAAATCCCAACTGGTACTGCCAAGCACTTGTAATGTAAAGTACATGTAACAGTTTTGTTTGATTTGGAATTGTACCTCTTTGTTCTTTTTCGTTGCTTGAATAAGTTTATTATCTTTACAAAGTAACACCTCAGCTGCTAAGTTAAACTGTGAAGAAAATAAACAAACAAACAGCAGGTTACTTAACAATATTGAAAAGGGAGACTTGAAAAGCAAAGGATATTGAACAATAATTATTATTCACCGAAGTGGAGGTGAATAGTGGTGGATATTTACCAAGCTGCAAAGGTAAATATCCACCACTTTTCATCGACACTGGGGTGAATAATTATTTTAGTATATAACAATATAATAATAATAATTATATAGAACTTATATAGCGCTCTTTTCCAAAGTTCAAAGGCACTTTACAAATGATATAAAAATGTCTATGAAACAAAAATGACTATAAAAATGACTAAAACAAAAACAAAAAAGCACAGAGTTGTAAGCTAAAACAAATTATACAAAATAAAATTGATGAAATAACTACAATTATTATGTTTTACGACTGGATTTGAAAGCATTCAGTGTACACAATAATCTGATAGAGCCTGGGAGTGTTCCACAACCTGGGTGCTGCCACAGAAAAAGTCTTGGTTCTACAAAATGGAACCTTTAGCAAACATTTACTACTAGAACGTAGGGATCTACTCGGTGCATATTACTCTATCAAGTTGTTTAAGTAAATCGACGCCAACCCGTTAAATGCCTTAAAAGTAAGTAATTATAATAGATCTTGAAAGTAATGCACTGAGTTACAGGAAGCACACACATATACCACACAAGTGAAAGCCAGCACCAAATACAGTGTAGTTAATTTATTTTCTGTCAAATGGACAAAAAATTGCACAACTTGATCGCTGCTTCACTTGTAGGTGAATAGCAAAGGATATTCACCTCTGGAGTAGCCAATTAGAGCATGCGAAAAGCACTATTCACTTGACGTGTGGTATGATACTAAACATGTATATTGCCCCTTTCTCTCCTACGGCACCCTAAACTGCCCCAATAAAAGCACAGAACTCCAAAAACTATTGAAACATATCTATAGCCAGGCTGAAATTCTGATAATGGATAATAATGGAATAATAATGAATTATTATCATAATTTTTGTTACGCATGACCCCACAATGCATGTAGCTTTAATAATTATTGTGCTCATAAATAAAGGTCATCTATCTATAGATCTATCTATCTACTTCAATGGATGGATGGCTTAAGATCCTGGGCTATATACCACTGATCGATTATTTATTGACTTCAATAATATTATTTTGGAGAAAACACAAAAAAAAAATTTCATTTCTTGGTTTCGGTGTGCTGAAAATCGGTTCAAACAATCCTTCCCTGATGCCCACTTGAATTCAATATAAAAGCAATTACAAAATCTGCACTCAAGTTTGCTCGTACAAAACAGTACATCATGCAAACAGTTGTGAATCATGCCTTTCTTCCACTGTATTTCTCTTCACACAATAATTATATTTCTACACCCATTTGCAATTGTATGCTGGCCATAGGTAATGGACAAAAATTGGACAGAGTTCCCCCCTCTTAATGTCAAAAATACTCTGAGAGTTCCCTCCTCAAACTACTCTTAATGTCTTTTTACCCTACAACCAAGAGAAGTGATTCCGGCTGGCACAAGCCGAGGACTTAAACAGGGTTTGTTATATCCAGGATCTAATCCATAACAACTGTATTTTTACTGGGCTGAAGAAAACACATTCTTTATATTGGGGACTTCGTTATAACAGGGTTCCACTGTACCATGGTGTTACAGTTTATGACAACTTACATGTACATGGATTGAGATTGTAGTCAGAGAGTGGACTATGACTAATCATTTTTGCAAAAATGGCTGATAGATTTTAACCATGGCAGGACACTGGTCCAATTGCTTTTTGTTTCCTTCCATTTGAGGTTGTCACGAAAAGCTTACAGCCCTACTGATCTAACCCTAGCTACAGGACAAAATATCAGATAGCATAATTATTACAACAAAATCCACAGGGACTTACATAAACAACATTAAAAAAGTCATTGTCCTCAAAGGTGTCAATCATAGCCTGTGCAGACAGCTTGGCAATCCTCATTGGCACACCACGCATGCTACCACTGGCATCAATCGCAATAATTACATCTTTCGGGGAGGTGGCACCTTGAATATACCTTTATGGGAGAATTAATAAGTCAAAGTGATACATTCACATACATGTACATACATAATGATCTTACAAGTTTCAATAGAGCAGAATTCGTATGAGGTGGTAAGTTACAGTAATCACTTTTAGAAAAGCTTGCCTTGACATAATCAACTGTAAGCAAAACGATGGCAGCTATCCATTTGACCACAATCCCTTGCCAACCTAGCTAACGCAATCAACATAACATAGAAATCATATATTCTCTTCAATGAAAGTGTTTGGCAACAGCACTTGTACTGGCTTGATTTTACAAATAAACTCCTCTACTGCGATTTTATAACAGATTAAAAATATTAATGTGCAAGGGTTTTTCTTAATGGTAGATTGAAACATCGAGACCCAAAGGGTAACCAATATCATTTTGCTGGGATCATCTGATAAGCAGTGTGCTAAAATGTGCATATGAGATACTCTAGATCTTTTGCTGGATTCACTCAAATAATTGCCTATAACACTTCAAAAGCAGTGTACAATAATCCAGGTTCGTATTCAAAAATTACCGCTGACTGCAATGACTACAGATGCATTGATACAGGGTTAGCCTCATTCTTAAAGGGGCAATGTCAACCAAACTGAACCTCATATTTTCTTTAAAACAAAATTGAAAAAATAACATTACGGGATAGAAAAGAAATACCTTGTGGAAGTTCAAGTATGGTTTCCAAACCGTTTTAGTTGAGGATGGCAAAGATTTAAAATGATTACAAATTTTATTCTGGCAACTTGATTTCGGTCCACCGTGGACCGAAATCAAGTTGCTCTAAATTTCTCTATAATGAAGCATTTTTCATCCACTCGAATCTTTGCAATCCTTGGTCGAAATTGGCTCAGATTTCCACAAGTATTCATGGGATACATACTCTACTGTCTTGTCTGAGTAGTTATTTTTGTCTTTGGTGACGAAAGCAACATGCCCTTTTTGGTTGACACTGCCCCTTTAAGTTAAACATCATATACCAGCAAGAAGGTGCACAATGCGAAACTACAACAATATGCTGAGTTGTGAACAGCCCACCTTCTTGATGGTATTTACGAATGTTTAACTTAAGAACAAGGCTAGTAATTTTCGAATACAAAACTGGACTATTGAAGGGCTGTGTGCAATAAGCGCATATTAAGTATAACTCCTGATCACATTCTAAATTCTCCCTTAGAAAACAAAGAATTTGAAGGAGAATTTAGAATCTGATCAGGAGTCACTAATATACTTTCCTTTTAAAGCACTGGGTATGCTAGAAGAAAGGAGAAAATACCATAATATCCTAATCCAGATGCATCCCATAGAAGTCCCTGATGTGATATCCATTGCTTGCATTACATTGGCAGTATCATTTGTACTAATATTGGCTATTTTCTGCTTGAAACTAGACTACATGTTGATCAAATTGAATTGGGAATGATCCAAGTGTGACCTAAATTGTTTCTATACTCTTGCAAATAATTTTATTAAATGTTATTCTTCGAGTTTTATGAGGAATAAAATCCATCTGAGGAATAAAATCCATCTGAGGTATAATTTTATAGTTTGTGGCTTACCAAGTAAATATCTTAAAAATCTCATTGCCTTCCCTTGATCCTATATAGCTATATTGGACAGTGTAAAGTTTGTTTTCAATAATATAATTATATATCTGAGTGCATGACCTGCATTATAAACATTCCCTTGTGGGAGACCATTATTTTGGGGTCCAATGCAAACTTACCAGGACCGACTGCGTGCATCATACAGATCCACTGGACTACCAGTATGTTTCCACTTATAGCCTATGATAACACAAATAGGTAATCAGGTTATCAATAATTAACAATTATTCACCAACACCGAGGTGAATAATTGTTTTAGTATAATTATACTACACTGCAGCTGAATAGCCAGGACCAAATAGTTATTTGTAATTATTTTCTGTCAAATGGACACAAACTTGCGCGAGGTGATTGCTGCTTCGCTCGGAGGTGAATATGAAATCATATTCACTGTTTGAGTAGCCAATCAGAGTGTGTGAAAAGTGATATTCACTGGTGTGGTATATACTAACAACACTTATTTTCCACATGGCTCTGTTTTCGTTGTTCCTATAGTTCCCTCGAGTCCCTGAAATATACCACAGCAACACTTTGCAGTGACGGGTCCAGGCCCACAACCTCCACCATTATTATTATTATTATTATTATTATTATTATTTATTACCACCATCATATCCATAGTTACACACTTGACTTAAGTACTTACTTAAAGTACTTACGTAAGGGACCAAGCCCCTAACGTCCATCATAAGTAATATAATTCTGCATGTACATGTATATACAGTCATGTATAACTGATGTGAAATACATCCGGGATGAATAAATACACTTGAATAACAGTACCGCCAAGAAACATATGTACATTTGATCGCGATTTACATTAAGTAAATAGTTGAATAGTAGAATATTTCTTGATTTGAGTGTTGCGTCTATGAGTTATAGAGGTTGCTATTTCCAATATGCTGCATATAAGCCTAATGTTTTTAATAATTAAAATCAATTCTACATGTACATTAAGTAAATAGTTGAATAGTAAAAATGATATTTCTTGATTTGAGTATTGCATATGAGTTATAGAGGTTTCTATTTCTGACATACTGCATATAAGCTCAATGTTTTTAATCATTAAAATTGATTCTACATGTACATTAAAGTGCAACTAACCCCTTTTGCAATTTTTATACATATGAACTTTGAAAGGTTTTGAATACTTCTGCGAAGAAATTTTTGGCATACAGAGAATACTCTACGCTCTAGGCTTGTTTAAAATGGTGAAATTTTGACCTTTCCTGACCCATGACCGCGTAAGAAAAAGCCTGGGTCGATTCTTGATCTTACGTCATCCAACTCATTCGACTTTGCAATAATTTAAATAAATATTTAGCATTTACTCTAAAATAACTGTTTTCTTTACTAACAACTCACAGACTGTGTATATTCTCTATATATCGATGTTGTTGTGATGGAAAGGCGCCATGGAGAATAATGCATTAATGAGGTGACGTAAGATCAAGAATCGACCCAGGCTTTTTCTTGCGCGGTCATGGGTCAGGAAAGGTCAAATTTTCACCATTTCAAACAAGCCTAGAATGTAGAGTATTCTCTGTATGCCAAAACTTTCTTCGCAGAAGTACTCAAAACCTTTCAAAGACTCATATGTATAAAAATTGCAAAAGGGGTTAGTTGCATTTTAAGTAAATAATTGAATAGCAAAATATTTCTTGATTTGAATGTTGCAACTATGAGTTATAGAGGTTCATAAATGTATTTTTAATATGCTCATACGAAACAGATAATTTTCTCTCATTTCTTTCTCCTTGTCACTGAAACTATTTTCTGATTTAGACAAAATATTTAGTCAAATCTGTATTTATGCTTCAACAAAATAATATAACATGGATGTTTATAAAAGGTCATTATTATTTTACTCTCTACCAGAACATTTTTGTATCAATAATAAATGATGCCTATCATAAAAATAATATGAATTTGTTGTAAAAAAAAAAACACCATTCATTAGCACGAGACACCTGTTCTGCATAATGGTATGACAGTGATGATAGTACTACCCCAAAAATCCAATAAATATCATAAATTATGATTAAAATTATAATGTCAACACTTAATGACCACAACCATTGAATTTATAAAGAATATATAACAGATGTGCTTAGATATTAAAAATCTTAAAGCCACAAGAAAACTGATAATTTATAGAATTCTAATTAACAATACAGTACTGTATGTGCAAGAAGATTTTTGACATTTTGACAACTTGGCAGCCATTGTTTTGCTTTTGACAACCAGCTTTTTTGCTGCTCACTATCTATCACAGAAGAATAGATAGTGAGTATAGCTTAGCCAATCAGACTGCAGGATTCCTGATACATGTAGAACACTAGTTGGTTTCTACTAATAGACAATATGTCAAGAATACCTTCAAGTGTCACAGGAATAATACCAACAGCTGCTCTTCCAAATAAAATTACCCATTACCTACATGTAGAATTATAAGGTTTACTTGATATTGAAGTGCCATGAAAGCTAATATACACATACAAATGTAGTTCTATTAAAGCATCTTGCATAAATCTTTGGTCACCACAGACTAAATTGCAATATACATTTTTAAGCCTGGGGTTAAATTGTTGCCAAATTTGTGATCTACTCAAAAAAGAAATAACATTGCATAAAGCTTCTTTCACACCTAAGCTAGGGTAATCATCAGTTATTATTATATTTTCGATTACATTACTGTTTTATTTATCATTATCATTTGGTCACCAAAGACTAAATTGCAGTATACATTTTTAGGATTGAGTTGTTGTCAAATTTGTGATCTACCTAAAAAAGTAATAACATTGCATAAAGCTTATTTTGCACCTAAGCTACACTAATCGTCAGTTATTATTATATTTCTTATTAGTAATTTACATTACTATCTTATATATCGTTATCATTATTTTGGTCACCATACATGTACATACAGACCAGGGCGAGAAGAAAAGTTGATGCTTGCCCTTTGGGCAGTTGTGAACCATACTTCACTTTCCCATGGGTCTATCAAGATAGCCTGAATTTTAATATTACTTAAATTTCAGTTAAAAGAAGTATATTTCGGCTCCTTGCCCATCTACAGTTGTAGCAAGTTGTCAAACTGATCTCTTTGACTCGGCTGCTCTCCTTTTAGGTAATACTTGGGTTGAAGCTACTGACTCTCAAAAGTATGTTCTTCTTATTTATGGGCCTATTGATATTTCAGTGTATTCTAAAACTAAATATCAGTATTTTTGTAGAGTTCAAAGCTTCATTATTGACACTGGGAGATTCACTGCTTCAACCTAATTCTTGTTACGTATACGCTTTCTTTTTCTATACTGTAGGCAGGGATTGAGCCAGAAATTGAGCCATAAGGGACAATTTGGCCCTTTTGCAAGTGAACTGCCATTAAATTTCCTTTGGAAGCGGCCAAAGTGGGTCAATTTGACCATTATTGTATTTTTTTCAAGGGACAAAATAATGTATTTTTAAAGCGGGAATGGCGCAATTGCGCAGCCTGGCTCATTCCCTTTGTTAGGCCATTCTCAAATTTATATGTAAACCCCCTTGATGAGCGCACAGTAGTGCTGCTCTTGGGGTGAATGTAGTGAGAAAATATGTTCAAATAAAAATATATATACATTGTATAAACAGCCCATCATTATGGGACCGAAATGTTTGCTCTGTATTCCAATAGGCGAATAACTTCAGCTGACGTCATAAGTTCAATGTAGTTCAATGTGGCATGAAAGGCTAGTAACAACATGTGATGGGGCTGGTTAAGCTACATGGGGTGTTACATTTTAAGCATAAATTATTGTCTTTCAGGGGCAAGTTTCATTCTCAAGCATGAACAGTCATAAGTATGACTTATAAAAAAATGTAAACAATGATATCAGCTGAAATCAGCCTTAAATAATGCTTGGTAGATCATCAATGGTTTCTGAAGGTCGCTATGAAGTGACTCTATTTGAAAAGAATATAAGATTGTTGAACATAAAAAAATATAAAGGATCACTGAAGGTACAACTGATCACTTACCTGGATATATGCGCATAAATCCATCATCACTTCCAAAGTACTGCCAAGAAACAGTCGGATCTTCTTTCCTGTTCTTGACAAATACTTCATTCAAAGTGTCGCTCCACTTCATTCCATTCAATATAGTCCAGGCTATAACATGAACATAAGACAACAAAAATGTAAGATAATAGAGTGAATAATTTCTTTTGACAAGTATGCTTGAGAAAGTCTGGCTTAGACTTGGGTAACTTTCTTTTAAATAATAACAATTTCTTGAAGACATTATCCATTTTTTTGGCTTATGGCATTTTCCTCAAAAACTGGACATGTATGCAATAATATAATTATTTCATCTTAAGTACCACTGCATTATTTTGTTTCTTTTTATCTTTACTCTATTGCTGCATCATGTTTACTGTGGGGGAGGGGATGGGGACAAAAAGACAATAAAGACCACTAACAAAAACAACCTCAAGAATTTAAGTACAAGCTGTTTTATGCAAAAAGAGCCCAGACAACATGAACTGGAAATATCTTTTGAAGTTGTTCATGTTTTGGATACCTGTGGTACCATTAGAATCTGCATCATGAGCACCACAATCTGTTAGTACTGACATATGTAGTGTTGATTACATGAAGTAAAATTTCAGACAAAATTTACGATATGTTTACATGGACGGTTGATCATAATTGTAGCAAATACAAAATACAGCCTATCATAAGATGGTTATTTTAAAGTGCCTATGAACAATATATTTTTATTTTAGATATCAATTCTACATCAAGTGAATAGTAGAATGGTACAATATATACTGGTTTGAATGCTGTGCCAATGACTTATAGATGTTTTAATTTCCTAAATGCTAATTATATGACGTCAAGGGTCTGAGGCATCAATTATTATACAAAACATGTTGTTACAACTAAACAAAATTTTCAAATTATCAGTGATGATGTTAGAAATTTGTTTTCCTATATCAGCAGAAACACCCATTCACAACCACTAAGAAATGATTGCAAATACCTCCGCTGATGTCATGTAATTAGCATTTTGATATTAAAAACCTTCTTAACTCAGAGGCACAGCATTCAAAGCAACAAAAATTTTACCATTCTACTATTCACTTGATTTAGAATTGATATCTAAAATAAAAAAAATAGGTTCATGGGTACTTTAAGGTATAACTTGTACTGCTGATAAAATCACATTACAAGCTACGTGGTGCAGAATTACTTTGACAAAAAGTGGTCAGACGTGTTCAATGTTTATCTTATTTTATTTATTACTCTGTAGCGGCAGTAGGTAAACATGAATGTCATACATCAAAATATGCCCAATGATAGGATTCTTAATTTCTGGTCATATTCGTAATCGGGCATTCGTATCAAAATCACATAAATTTCACATTAGATTTTTCTTGTCGATTTCACTAAACTGACATTTTATTTTAGGAATGAATTGTAGCGCCCCATGTCAAGAATAAAACAAAACCTTTAATCTGTTATTATGAACACTATCATATGAATTATTTAACTTAAATGTCATCTGGGGCCTTTCTGCATAATGCAGCCCATATTTCTTTTTCAACATTTTCAAGAATATCAGGTCCTTCTAATCAATCAAAATAACAGTTTCTCTCCCATATTAATATTCCAATGTGCACAGCACAAAATCCAAGCAGGTGATTGGCTAATAACAGTCAGTGCTTGCTTTTCACTTTAATATTCGGGGGAGACATATTTTCCTAAAAATGGGGGAGAATTCCATTTTGAGGGGGAGTATTCCATTTTGAGGGGGAGTCAATTGTAGCCTCCTTTTGGAATGAGAGGAGAGCCTTTTTGCATCACTCCAAACCTTCAATGTTGTATGTTTCCACAGGGCTAATGGCCACAGGGCTGCACTATTCACCATGTGCTTCATCAAAAAATGATCCCCCTCTAACCACTACTGTCCAGTCTCAAAAGTGGAGGAAAATCCAAAATGGCGCCCAGAAAAATGCACACAAGTAATTAAATTAGAATTTCTAACAAGACCTGAAACAACCATGGGGGCTGATCAAAGCCAGGTCCCAGCTAATCCACAGATCAAATTGGAATTTAGCGAATTGAGATCGAACAGATCGAATTGGAGTTTAGAGAATAGAAGGGGGAGACGAAGTGTCAAAAGAGGGGAGACTTGGCTCCCCCACCTGTGAAATTTGGGGGATATTTTCAAAATTCACATGCAAATTCTCGCGATCTCGCGATCTCGCTCAAAACATGAGCCCTGCAGTACTTTATTGGTGACCACAGTACCAATAAAGTTGGAATATTTAAATGGTTAGAGACCTGTTTGTGTTTTATTGACAAATACAGGCACTTCCTGAATGTACGATGAAATAAAAATTTCTTCATAATGCATGAGGCCAAGGGCAGAATTACATGTTTACCACAAACATGTAGTTCATCAGTAATCTTCCATATGGCCCTCTTTTGACTTAGTACTATGATTTTACGTCCTTATCTGAGTATTTACTATTTTCACACCACAAGTACCGGTATAATTGTTTATATAATATAAATTATGAAACTGAATGTTTAATTCTTGAACACATTTCTTACATCCGTCATAGACATCTGTAGGAACATGGAGTATGCTTCTGTTGAATGTGACAGCTGTCTTGAAGATGGAGCTTTGGACCAGGTGTATTCCAGTTTTGTTCAGATATGGGTCTAGTTTCTTGGAATTGGGATAATCCACATCTGAATACTGTAGATATTATTGTAAAATTCATTAAAATGCAGACATTATAAAGGTTTTAAACAATCCAAATGCAGCATGGCAGGCCTGGAAATAAATAATTTTCTTACTTGGCAGGACATTTGCATGCAAAATAATAATAAAAATGGTTTTCAATGCATTATTTTTAGGGCAATTTTCAAACAACTGTCTTTTTTAAGATTTACTATCATAATCTAGGTGCCTTTTAGAAGAAAACCAAAACAATACTATGGATTTAAATGTTTTGGGAAACATGTTAGAGCTAAAAGTCATTTTTTTGCTCGGCCATGAAAAAAATGGCCTTGGACACCATGTCTGAGCAAAGAGTAAAATTGATCGGACATTTGCTGAATTCGGTTGGATGTCCGATGTCCAGCAGTTATTTCCAGCTCTGCATGGATATGTTGCAGGTAAATTTTATTTCAGGTTGAAATTTTTCTAACCTAGGTTGAAACTTTTAAACTACAGTCAACTCTCCGCTAACGGACACTCTCGTAAGCAGACAGCTCTACTTACGGACGCCTTTTCAAATCCCGTTTTACCTCCCAGTCAAACTCTGTATTTACACATTCCCGTAAGCGGACACTCTCTCGTAAGCGGACGCGGACACTTTTGAAAATGAAAATTGGATTTTTCTTTTGTTTACACTCTCTCGTAAGCGGACAACGATGTATAATAATTGACTCTTGGCAATGAAATTTGTCAGCAATCCCTTTATGTAGGACGACACGAATTTTTACCAAAAATACAATAGAATACAACACAATACCATTCAATACAACAATAGAACGCAACACAATACAATACAATAGAATACAATTTGGTAGCAATTCGTGTCGTCCTACATGAAGGGATGGCCAATTTGTCTTTAATTTGCAATAAATAAACGGCAGCAATAAGTCCCGTTTAACTTTTTGTTAAATATAGAAGAGTTATACTTTTTTTTTTTTTCGAGTTTTAACATTTAACATCAATAAAGAGTTTCGCTTTATATCTTCAGTTGCTATTTTTGTCTACCCAATAAAACATAATTAACACCCGCTAATTAACTCTCCCGTAAGCGGACATCCACCCTATTTTTCTTTGGTGTCCGCTTATGGGAATAATTCTCGTAAGCGGACAGCTCTACTAATGGACACTTACGAGAGAGTTGACTGTAGGTTGAAATTTTTAACCTAGGTTATAATTTTTAAACTAGGTTGAATTTTTTTAACCTAGGTTATTTTTTCAAACTAGTTGTTCTGCTAACTATGTACGAGTTTTAGTGACTACATTTTGTAGCTCTAATCACCCAAATTAGTGAGCACCCGTTGTTGACGGTTAGGATGTTTTTAAATGTAGGGGTAGGGTTTGTATTAGTTCACAGGACCATCAAAGAAGCATTATTTTTCTGTGTTGTTCAGTGATCTAAATTTAGTGACTATAGCTCTAAAAACCCTAACTTAGTGTCAGCACCCTTTGTTGACGGTTAGGGTGTTATTAAATGTAGGGGTAGGGTTTGTATTAGTTCACAGGACCATCAAAGAAGCATTATTTTTCTGTGTTGTTCAGTGATCTAAATTTAGTGACTATAGCTCTAAAAACCCTAACTTAGTGTCAGCACCCTTTGTTGACGGTTAGGGTGTTTTTAAATGTAGGGGTAGGGTTTGTATTAGTTCACAGGACCATTGAAGAAGCACATACAGTGCTTGGGTAGGGTATTCTGCAGTTCCCTAATAAGGCTTTTGTTACTCTTTGACTTTATCGTACTTTAATGAAAAATAAGTCTCGTGCAGGTGAATAATCGTGTAGTCAGGTGTACAGTTCACTCATGTTTTGTTCACCTAATTATACAGACATTTGCAAAAATCTGTAAGATCCACAAGTTGTTATCAATATTAGGGACAATGGTGCTTGCCGGTGAACTGATTTTACTATGCTTTTAATCGGATATTGTTGAACATGAGAACGGTACAAATTATGTAACAAAACTGACACTGACAGCTGATAACTTTTTGAGTTTTATACATGTAATACCTGCCTGAGAATGATTTTATTCACGGCCATTTTAGGCAGTTTTTCTTGTCCTCCATGCGCTTTATAATTCTATAGATCTAAAGCAATCCTTCCTACACAACTTCTTTGCTGTCAGGTTATTTATAGAAGCTGATTTATAAACTGACTTCCATAATTTTCTTGTCAAGTCAGAGATTCTCTTTCATCGCTTTTGACAGATATCGCTTCACTCTTCCATAGAAATTTTCTTCTAAATATAAAGTGAGAACTGAAATCCTATTACCGGTATCTGGTTTTCTTTTAGTTTGGTTTTAACTCTCTAAAACTCGGTTTGGTTCAGAGTTTCTCCGCTTCTAATCGTGCAACACTATCAGCGAAGTTTTCCAAGTCCGACTTTGTTAGTAGTGCGTATGCGTGAATAAAATTAAATATGGAAATTAGTTACTAGTCCCCTCTCGGTTAAGAAAAGCTATATTATTCCAAAAACGTGACTGGAACTCCAACGCAAGTCTCTGTGGTGCAGTTGGTAAAGCTCTGGTCTTCCAAGGCATTCTTCCAAGCGAAGGGTTGCAGGTTCGAGTCCCACTACTGGCGGTGAACGAAAAAAAATAAAAAATAGTAATGTGTAATTAATGAATGAATTACGAAGTTGGTTGTGGGGGATAGAGAAGGGAAAAGGAGTTAGGGAGGGGGAACGGTGAGTACCGTAGAGAGGGAGAAGAGAGTGGACCAAAAAAAAATTCATGAATTTCGAAGAAATTCGCTTTCATAACTTTCTGTCAGTAGTGTAACTGTACATGTATCAAACATACCCTGATTCGTCATCAAACTTTCAAAGTTTGAAGGTGAGGATATTTACGATAAACACAGTAAACAAATACAGCCGTAACTTCAAACCAGGTGTGCCTTTATTTCAGAACTTCAGAAATCAAGTGGTAGAGCTGGTTGCAGAATTATCGATACGGGAAGAGAATAATTTGGTATTTTGAGCACAAAAGTTTGTCTAGCACGCCTTCCAACTTTGAAAGGTTGATGACAAATCACATTATGTTTGATACCCAATTAGAACATGACTCACCTAATGGTTAACCATTGTAAATGCCCATACAGTTCATCCGCTCATATTGTATCAATAAATTACATACATATTTTATGGCAATTATGCAATATAAAAAATTATGTGAAGGGGGGGGGGGGGGCATTCCCATGCTGCATTATGTCAGCCATAAACTAAAGTTATAAAATTAAAAATACATGTAACCATAATTAATGAAGTTCTTGTAACATTCTTTGAGGATATTTGCCAGCTGTAATAATTAATTGAAAGGATGTGTACAAGAAGGGCATAATTGACTCTTGATCATGCTCTAAATTCTCCCATAGAAAACAAAGAAATTGATGGAGACACGTATGCCCTTGTTGCACACAGCACTTCAATTATAAATAGAAGGAACAGAAAAAGTAACAGTTTTTACTAACTACAGTACATATACAATGTACATAGCATTATCAACATCACTAGTTATTAAACTTAATTGTAACTCAAAATGTTATTATTTTTCCCGACGTCTGACACCATTTCTCTGCAGTTTACACTTGCATTTAAAGCACGTTTTATCATAACTGGAACAGTAGTACTCTATGAAGTACATCTGTAGCTAGAAGAATAACTTCAAAACCTCTCGAAATTGCGACTGGTATTGGCGCCAATGCAACTAAAACATCACATTTGGCAACTAAAACTTACCAAATAGTCACCAACTTGGTTACTATCATTTTGCTGACTCAGGCAACTAGATTCTATTTGCTAGTTGTGTACCAAGTGGCAACTAAGGATTTAACTTTTTAATTCTGAGGTCTGCATACTCTTTTCAATAGATCCTTTCTTTTTTTGTGTAAAGTAGCCAACACAAATATCCAGAGAATAAGATGAATTTCACTGGACATTATTTGGACTCCACTAATGTACAAATTCCATTTTAACTTAACAACTGATCAACACCAACCTTAATTTCTTTCTTGATTACATGTTTGCAGTAGGCATCTTCTGCTTTACGTACAATATTCTGGAAATGAAAAATTCACATAAGTCTAGCTAGGGCTAACATGCGAAATGAATGCCAAGCAGAGTTTTATAGCAGTTAAAAAAGCTTCTTTCAAATTTTTACTTATGCCCTTTTAGCGCACAGCCCTTCAATTACAGATAAATAAATAAATTATGTAAGTTATGGGATAACCTTGCATTTCCAAAGTAATTTATTCTCTCTTCTGCATCTACCTTGGCCTAAACATCATAAATTACTCTCCGCACAGCTGGAATTGTGGCAGTTTTTTTTTTTTTTTTTGGGGGGGGGGGGGGGGGGGGAGATTGCTACCTTACATTCATGAGCTTCTAGATCACCTGACTTAAACACTAACTTTACAGCAACCTGCTTGATTTAAACTTTGGGTCAAACCACAGGCAATCTGGCAACTACTAAACAGGAGTCCTTAGTTCAATGGCCTCGCCACCGAGGTTCGAATATTGCCTTAACAGGGCCTCAAAGTTGTAGAAGCTGTTAAACTAAGGACTTTGGGGAGAAGAAAGCTATGGATTTGACACTGAAATCAGGACTTTTTGAAGGGTTTGGATATAGATTTTTGAAATCTGAACATTTGATGAAGAGTAATTATCGGCCTTCATGTGAGAAAGGAAAAGTTGACCAGGGAGAGGAGATCCGAAAAGGAAAAGAAGCCCAAATTTGCTAATACATGTAAACGACAAAGGACAACGGATAGAGCAAAGGTATGTTTATTTCATTTGATTTTAACCTATCAATAGTGGCAAAATTGATGACTTTTCCTGTTTAGTAGTTCCCATACAAAGCCTATAAGGCTATATATATGTTGTAGGTCAAATTGACCCATTAAATCGATTTATAATAGTGTTAGGAATGAGTTTGCTTGGAGTGGGGTGTTAACTGGCTTTAATAAATCTGCTTGTTATTACTGGCCCTGTGCATGGAAACGGCAAAGTGAAACATAACTGTTGATAATGTTTTGAGTTATGTATAAGTTCTCGAACATTTATCTATTCCTGCATCTTTTCACACCTCTGTGGGCGATTCTTTGATGAGAGACCAAGACAATATAATACAGCATTTCTTTGAGTCACTTTCCAATTGTGTTTTATTCCTTTTGAAAAGCTGAGTCTAACGAGTACGAGCTGGTAATACTCCAAGATCCTCTGCACTCATTACTTTACTGAGATACTGTTTAGCTCTTGAATCGTAGAAATCTTCTTCTAGATCTATACAATGTTAGAGGTGATTCGCTTTCTTTTCCCTTTCTTTTCCCTTTACTTTATCTGTCAGTGATCTGAGTGATTACTCTGCAAAAAGACAGTTTGTTTTGAAGTACGACTGGAGCAGTAATGAAGCTAGTACACCTGATCATCTATAAACAATGTATTTTTCAGGATTTAGCTTTCTTACTTCCCTTGAATTGCTGCAGTTTTCATGAAAGAACGCAGAGTCAACACAAACTTCATCTGTGTTACAGTTTGGTCTGGGTTTAATAGCGTTAATGTTTTTCAAAAGATGTTTCCAAGTCCGATTTTGTTAGCAGTACGCATGCGCGCATAACGAGAGGGACTGGGTTCCATGATTACTCACATGGAGAATAAATGATGTGTTCAAATCAACAAGCACTTTCGTGGCACAGTGCGATGATCCACTGGATTAATATCTACTAGGCGTTCCTCGTGATTCAGCCAAGTTAAGCCCGATCGGGTGAGGTACGTAAATGGATGGGTGACCTGAATGTAAGTGGTCAGGCATGACATCAGAGGGGTTAAGAGAAGGGATAGAAGTAGGGGGTGGTAGTGGGATGTAGGTAGAGGAGGGGAGGGTTATCAAAAAATATTTTGTAGGGGAGGGGTGGTTTTTCTTTTTCTTTTTAGTACTCCCCCCTAAAAAAACTAAAACCCCTTTTTTATGAATCCCCAAAAATAATAACTCCCTTTTTAGAATCATTGATAGCCAAACCTGAGTCAATTTGACCTGGGTCAATTTGACCTGAGTCAATTTGACCTAGGTTAGATTGACTCGGGGTCTTATTTGACCTGAAGGGTCAATTTGACCTGCAACATATACACTGACAAATACACACAATAATATTAGAGCTTGGGTTGCCTGTGGTCAAACTGTCAATAACGTGAATGCTCTTTGTGCAAGATTTTGTCAAGTTCATCGACAACAATCAGTTCGGATTCTCAATCTACTAGGATTCTCAGGTTTGTCCGATACTTGATGTTGCAAATACCACTGTTGTTGTTTAAATTAGCGGCACATACTATCGACTTCGCTTTGATTCTTGAATTTTCTTCCCAGTTTCTTAGGTAAGTCAAAAATGTTGAGACATAAATTTGAACAAAACATTCCAGTTGTTATATTCTTGAATAGTGATTTAAAAAAAATTAAACTGGTACAACTTATTTTTTGAACTGGTACAAAACAATTTTTAACTGGTAAAAACTGTTTTGGAACTGGTAAAAAAAATGTGGGGACTGGTACAATTTTTTTTGGCAACTGATACAAATTTTGTTTGAACTGGTACAATTTTTATTTTGAGCCGGTAAAATTGTTTTTAAGAAATTAGCAGGGAAAGGTAAAGTGGTCGAACAATTTTGCAGGTACCAGATGGGTGGATTTTTTCTTTCTTTGTAACGTTTCCCCATAAAAAACTAAACCTCAAGATTATAATGAATCAAAAAAAATTAAATCACTTTTTAGAATATTGAAAATTGTACTGGTTCAAATAAATTTGTTCCGGTTCAAATATTATTTAACCAGTTAAAGAAAATTGAACACAACACATACATTTTACGGGATCTGGCCTGTTTAAAAGTATCTGCAAATCTGCTATACTTCTGCACGTATGTAAAGTATACAGTTTATTGTTCTAGAAGTATTCATCATAATTTTGGTGCATTCCTTTTTTGGAGCAGTTAACCCTCTCCCAACAAGAAATCATCGTTTTTGTGAGTTATTAAATAGTTGTTTCATAATCACTTTGTCTACCCTATTAATATTCTTTTGGACTGAAAATAGTATAAAGGCATGCATGACCTTGGACTCAAAACATTAAATTTATGGTCTGTCTAAGATTTATAACATAATTCTTTTTAAAACCTATTGTCACTATATATATGATTAGCTTTGGATTCAATTCACATGAAATATAAATTGCTTCTGTCAAATATGTTACATTAACTTTGAGCAAGTTTAATAACAAGGTCAAGAATTGCAGAAGGATATTGTTTCATGTATTTTTCCAACAAAATCTGGCTAATGGTTAATGAGGACTGAACATCGATATCTGTGCTGCTAACATTGTTTCCTAGATTTCCTTGTTTCAAGATTTGTTCTTTTTATTATTTTCCTAAGTACCACTCTGTAATCATTAATTTGAATTTCTTTATTTTCTGGAACAAAAAGAGTAAAAACAAAATTCTTGTAAAAACACATTTAATTATTTTTGTGTGTTGTTCATGAAATGAAAATGTTTTTCTTTAACATTAAAATTTTCATGACTCAACCTTGCTTCCTTCCCTTTCTTTTAAAATTTAGATGTAAGCTTAAAATTCTTAAATATGACCTGTGACATAAATAACCCCTACTGGCCCTAGCAACCCCAGTTATTTATAAACTTGATAGAAATTAATCTCAACTGTTATTACAATAAAACAAAATGTGTACTCAAAACTAAACTTACTTAGTCTTACCAACTGAACAAATTAAAGAATGCAATGAAGTGAAATAAGAAAACAGACTCCATAATATGATCAGTCGACAACACTTTATTATCACTATCGCCTATCGGCGATGAAAATTCGAAGAGCTGTGAGTGTGCTGTGTATGATTGTTCGTGAAACGTATCTTCTGTTTCCAATCACAAAGCTTTGAGTAAATTGTAAAGTAATAAACCAAAGTTCCCTTAACTTCGGTGGCGATTTAGGGCTAAATGATGGCACCTTTGAGAAGAAACTGGCGCCGGATTTGATCATTACGAAGTCAGATATTTTGATCTGCTAAGTAAACGCCTTTCGAGTGATGCCGTTGCACTGACAGTGCATGTTGGCAGTTCGGGCTCAAGCAGATCTTGTTTTCGCTTCTGTGGGTCTTTTGCGGCTTAAATGGATAAAATTAATATCAATTCGAGTCGTGAATTAGTTTATACTCTAGTGGAAAAGCAAATTATAGTTAGTGAGGTAAGATTTAGAAACACCAACCGGCATAAACAAAAACAATTTCCCACAGTTGTTGTGGCGCTCGAAAAAAAAAAATGCATTGCATCTCTTTCAATCCTTTCAACTCCACAATAAATTATTAAGGTTACATAAATTTTCAAACAGATTTCGTAAGGATGAATGTATGTTATACGATTCTCAGTTATTGTTTAAGATACCTTTAATGCTTTAATCTTCTTGTGGAAATAGTCCTCCATGCTCAGCTTGGTCCAACTGAGCAGCGGCCGCCATTCGACTTCTCTCGTGCTCACATTGAGAACTTCGTAGCTCTGAGAATTAAAATGCCCGGCAATTAGACCTTATAATGGACGAATCCAACTAATACAGAGTATAGACTACCCACCTTCTGGAGCTGTTCGCCACCGGTAATGTTCTTGGTGAACTCATACGCTTCTTTGCCAATACGAATTGCCCATTCTTTGACCCTGTACGCAAAACCGAAATTATACAACTTGGTTACAATGAAGAGCATCCCATCGGTTCTTGGAGGATTTTTCCACCTTAATCTACTCACATGTTTTTTGTTAATTCAGTGCCTATTACTTGGCTTGAAGGAAGTATAATGAGAGCACAAACACATACGAAATGTGGCAGTAAACCTAGGGAAGGTGTTCCCCCCGCCATGATCGGTAAGGCCAACTGAGCCAGTGAACCGTAAAGGGTAAACACGATACTCGGCACGGCCTAATTATATCTGCCGGAAGTGCTGCAAACTTTCACTCGCTCGCTTGCTTGCTTTTTTGTCTGTACAAGAATAAATTCACAGTTGTTTCAGTTTTTTATTAACTACTCCGAAACTTGACCTTTTTCCTCTGGGATTTCTATGCTCCTTCCCTTCGTCAAAAATATCAAGTGCCGCAAAGCGTGTGAATTTGGCACGGTGCATTTTGGCCGAGTTACGCGGCTTTGTTCGCAAGTTTTGTTTCCATGTCCCCTGTGGATGTTCTCCTGAAGGGGGGCACATTTAGACTCTCATTGGCAATTTATTGGGTTTTTCTTGACTAACACGTTGACTGGGTATCATAAGGGAAGCAACATAATCATTTAGATGAAACAGAACTACTTCAGCTTTTGTTTTGAAATAGTAAACTCGTGCATTTTTGAAAGCTAGTTCATTGGTGTAATTTGACCTCAGGGCCAGCCCGAGGGCACGAACTGACAGTATTTCGATTTTTATTACTAACCATGGAAAGTAATATTTCGTTCTACGCAAGGAACTATTTTGAAACTATTCTGTAATAATTGGCGAGAGCAAACACAGCTGCGAAAGAAAGCACCATTGTCTATCACACTTGGAACCCGATGTGATTAAAGTAAACAGTTCTGGAACAGCATTAATAAATATACTTCGATTAACAACAAATTACAGTGACGGAAATGAGAAATTATACAAAAACAGACTGTAGCATACAACTGTTCTCTTGTTGTTGTTTTATGGTTTCGCGCAAACAACACTGGAACATGCAATACGGGATCTGCTGGGTCATGTTTTATAATCTGTGAAAATTAACATTATTTAATTCAAACAAACCGCAAAAAGTAGAACTGAAATGAGACACCAAAAGCAACGGAGAGGAGTTCCCAATGATACATGGTTTATACGAATCACAGTTCTAAGTGTGTTTTTTCTTGTCAACTTCTCTGGCAGGTTTCAGTTTCTGTTTATCTTGAATTATAAGAGCCTAGTCAGGTCTAACTGGATTAATTTACTCAGACCGACAAACATCAAACTTTCTTTGCCACCAACTCATAGTGCATAAAACATGATTTAGTTGTGTGGCGTGACCATATATAACATTAAGAGAAACAATATAAAGGGAAGCAAAAATTAAATAAATAAAAAAAGCAAACGCCAAGTTTATTTAAAAAAAACACTGACACAGGAGCGATAATTTAAAAAATAGAATAATCATCTCCTTGGAGACTATTTCAGAGAGATTTTATAATAGAATGAATAATAACGTAACAGAAGACCTGATATCGGACTACGAGCTTGTATTTGTTTGGCGGAAAATCCAAGTGATTCTAGTTACGTACCAACAAAACGTAAATCCAAAACGGGTTTGTGTTAACGTTATATATAGCAACTGTCTGAGTTTGAGTCTAATGCCATGCTCCTTCGCAGCCGTGACTACAAATGCCTCAACTGTAAAGATTACAAATCCAACATTGATCCAAGTCACCCGGATTTGGATTAATCCACGAAACGTTTCTTGGAGATGGATTTCTTGGATTCAAAATCTACTTTTGAATTTGCCAAAAACACATGATTTCGATTTTCCCGGCAAACAGATACACCATAAATAATCGACAAACTGAGCAATTCGATTGCCTATGCGGCAGGCACCGGCCATTGTTGAATAGATAGTGAGTAGCTTAGCCAATCATAATTGCAGGATTCGTATCAGAACCCATGTTCTATATAAAAGGAAATTGAAAACTTCCCATAGAGTTACAGAATAATAATAATAATAATAATAATGGCCATATTTATATAGCGCCATATCAACCACAGTTTCATGGCGCTTTACATACGACTGACATATCCCGTCAGTGAATTATTTCGGACTGCTTCACGGCGCTAATAGCTGCCACGCAGTTTACAATGTTGAGTGTGGTTAGTGAATGGCCAGGCTGCTATACCGGGTGACAATCCCCTGCTCTTTTTCGAGTAGTACAACAGGTTCTTTCCCGTCCCCTTCAAATACTGATTAGAAGTAGAAGGAGACCGTGCTCTACCAACTGAGCTAACCAGTGAGGTTGTGGAAGATTGTGGAAGATTGGAAGAACTCGAACTAATAGGTAGTAGATTCGCCCAATGGGGCTCGTGTCGTCATTACCATTTCTCGTTCTCCCAAATTTCTATAACTCTATATATGGAAACACAACAATGTCCTCCCGGCAGTGGGAAGAGGAGGAGCGCAATGTGGTTGGCCACGCAAAGGATTGTGGTCGAAACAGCCGAATTAACGCAATGAACCGTTGCGAGATTTTGTCCAAATTATTAACTGCTACTCCGCTCGCCGTTTGCCGGAATTATTAGCTGGGTGAAAAATACAATAAAAGCCGGAACGATTCCTTAGTGTAGCCGGTTAGTTATGACAGTTACGCTAAGAGAAAAGGAGAAGGATGATGATTATGCCTGATGATGATGATGCGAAATTTCTGAGAAACCTGGAGTGGAAGTGAGTAATGCAGGCTGCGAAATTTCATAAATTAACGAAGGGACATGTCCCGGTCACAAATCCCTTCTTGTGTTCAGACGAGGGGACTTCAGACCTTTTAAAATTTACCGCCGAGAAATACTGACCCAAATAAAGAGTTCTGAAACAGCTTCTGAAGACTTTGTGACATTCAAATACAATACAATAGTTTTATAACCAATTTACAGCTTGTTCACTATAAAAACCTAATATCTAACCTGTGAATTACAACAATCTTGTGCAGGTATCATAGTATGTTTTACTCTTTGCCTAGATCGTTTCTTACATATCTCTTGAGTACTATGTTTCTTGAGTTCTTGGTTTGTGTGCAGTGTGTTATTACAGCATTAAAGAAAAAGGAGCGCTGGGCTATTGTAGTACGGCAGAGGCATACCCTACTTTTCCGTAGTTATGGGTTTCTGATCTAGTAGACCAGCAGTCAGTTATTCGTTAAATAAGTAGGCACTAGATTGTTCAGTTAAACATTTAAATACCATAATGACATCCCTTATTTGCAACTGTTTCGGCACAGGTGAGCCAACCAAGGTCTCTTAACGGCACGGGAGTAATAAAAATGTTCAAATTTCTTAGTGCCTGTCAAGATACGAGCTGCGAAGTTCTGAATTAGCTGAAGCTTATTAATGTTTTGCTTAATAGTACCTGACCAAACGGTGGAACAATAAAACAGCTAGTTTACTAAAGACAAGGGAGTTTAAAATTACTAACAATACTTCTTTAGAAAATAGGTGATTAACTCTACCGTATCTGGCAAGCGAACCGCTAGTAGTGACGATTGATTACTTATATGATCATTGAAAGATAGGTTTGAGTCAAGAACTATGCCTAAGTCTTTACACGAAGTAACCGGTGTGAGCTCAGTTCTGACCAAGGAAATCAGTAGTAATGTATGGAAGCTTGGAAAGGTTCTGCCGGACCCCAAACAGCATAAGCTTTAATTGTTTTGTCGTGGTTTATCAGAAGAAGAGAGCTAGAGTAGCACCATTCTGCGACGCGATGAAGATCCGCGGGGAAAAATATTGTCATATACTTTACATCAGAAAATCCCAAAATTTAAATATACCAAAATACTCATATTTCAATGTAAAATACCGGAAACTCAATTGAAAAACCCTTGGTAGCTGGTAATTATGTCTAAGAATTAATTGCTTGCCAGTTTCGGTTCTATTGTTGTCCTCGTGTGACTTCGGTAACCAGTATGGGAAATTCTTCCTCGAGTTTAGTGTTTCCATCGCTGCGCGCGTTTCTATAAAAGGCGACATACACGCAACCTTCCAAAAAATCACACACACCAAACATTGATTTATGATCAAAACCAATTCAACGAAAAGCCAACACTGAAGCAAGAAAACAATTTTATTTTTTTCTGGTGCAAGGTGTATAGAAGGCTCTATAACCGCAGTAGCTCTGTGGTAAAAAAACAACCGTCTCTATTCAAGCATGATTCAAGGGACAAAACCGACATCCCGAGAGGCAGTAAAAGGAATCGATAATGAAGAAATGATACTGAATGGTGGTTTGATTAATGGTAGTGAACGACAGTTCGGTGATATTTGATATCGTCCATAGACCATGTATTTTCCAAGTCAATAAAACAACAAATATGAAGAAAAACATTCCAACACTTTCGGTGTAAGAAGAGTTCACTGAAGGGTACCGGCTACCTTCAAAACGAAAAAGATGGGGAACATAAATGTAGTTTTAGTAGTAGTTTCATATACCAAAAACTCCGTTAAAAAATAAATAAAACAAGAAATATGAAGAAAAAAATTCCAACACTTTCGGTGTCACGTACACATGGAAGCATGCCGATTCAATTAGATTACTAAATATAATTTAGTCAGGGTTAAATCTTCCAGCTTTGTCGGACAATAATGCATTAATGAGGAATCGACCCAGGCTTTTTCTTACACGGTAATGGGGTCAGGAGAGGTCACATTTTCACCATTTCAAACAAGCCTAGACATAGAGTATTCTCTGTAGGCCAAAAATTTCTTGGCAGAAGTACTCAAAGCCTTTCAAAGTTTCATATCTATAAAAATTGCAAAAGAGTTTAGGGGCACTTTAAGGCAAAGGTGTAGGGAGACCAACGAATCGAGAAGTACAACACAACAAACAAGTATTTAGAGTCCTTTATTTTATCTACGTACACTATATTAAATACCACATAGCACCAGGGCCCGGTTGTTCGAAGCAAGGGTAAGCCCTACCCCGGGGTTACATCACTAACCCGAGGGTAAACTGTACAGAACACAATTACAGATTTAGAGCAATCCCAGGGTTTACCACCTCCGCGCGGGAAGAAGTCTGGTAACAATGGTATCAGAGCGAGACCAATTCTCCCAGAGATCGCAAAATTGGAGTCGTCATACATTTCTCAGTTTATGTTGTACGGCACTATTGTGTTCGTTTGTTCCATAAGAAAATTACCGTTATTTTCCGCCACAGACAAGTGGCCACGCTCTGATGCCGAATAAGGTCAGCCAAGAGAATATAAGTACAATATATATCGCACAAGTAAAGATGTTGCTGTTGTTGTTTTATAGACATCTTTTGACTCGGAGGCCTGTTTACCAATCTCGTACTCAGACCCCATTTGTTTCTTATTGCGCATGCTCGACGAAAATATATGGGCGGAGCCTTATTATTTCGTCGAGCATGCGCAGTAAGAAACAAATGGGGTACGAGATTGCCTGTGTACAGGAGGGATTACAATACAATGAAGATAGCCCTTTTGCTAGGGCCAACCTCCCTTCATGAGAGTAATACAGCACCACTTCCAGACCTGTATTCTGATTGGACCATTATACCGTAACCACTCTGTTGTTTTTGTACCGCTCGTTCTTTGGGTTAGGGTTTTTGTATTGTTGGGTTAAGTGGCAATACTGCTGCTCGTTCCGAGCGGTACTGTTTGGCTCCTTCATGAAAACAGGCTCCTTCATGAATACAGGCCCTATCACGTGACTACTGTAATCAGGGCTACTTAGACAATGAGAACTAAACACATTGCAAAACGAAAATAAAGCATTCTAACTTACAAATTGTAGCATATCCACGCGATTTTATTCATTCAAAAGACTTCAAAACTAGTCCACGAAATTTGCCTTTTACCGAATCGAAGCTCGAGCAAGTTGAAATGCTATTGTCTTGTACTCGACACTAATTGGATCATGTAGAACGGTTTTCGATTGTCGTAAAACCAAAACCTCAGCCAATCACAGGAGCAAGTAAAAACAACAATGAACCAATCACAAGCAAGTAAAAACCCAATGAACCAATCACGAGCAAGTAAAACGCAATGAACCAATCACGAACTGAGGTAATTCACGATTGGTTTTACTTCAACCAATCACGAGGAAAAGTCAACGCAATCATAGATAACTAACCAATCAAATCGAAAGCAATCACCCGATTACTTTTCAACACTCAATTGAAAACTGCTCTAACCGCAAGTTGGAATGCTTTGTTTTCATTCTGCAATGTGATTGGTTCTCGTTGTCCAACTGGCCCCGTACAGTGTGTACGTTTGATGAGCTCTAAGCGTATTTGTCCTTTGATACAGCCAGGATGTCTGACGGGCAATACTCGTCGATCAGCTCTCCTTCCACGTTCTCCAGTGCCCATTCATGTTCTACTATCTCTAACGCCTCCCATTCAGCCTGAAAGACCAACGCAAAGTGTTAACAACACTGTTTTTATTGATACGCGATGGCGCGAGACCAAAGTCGCGACGTGAAGTTGGCGATAGACTTCCGTCAATCATACAAAGTAGAATCCGAGGGAAGCCGACACAAAACCGAAAATAGTAAATTTATCGCCAACTTCACGTCGCGACTTTGGTCTCGCGCCATCGCGTAGCAATGAAAACGGTGTTAACCTAATAGACTAGATTCTCTAAGTGAGATTTGAGATGAGAAGATTTTGCACTGTTGTTGTGACAGTAAAAGTGTGTTCCCTAAAGCCTGCTTTTCACTATCGACATAGAGCAGATCTCGTATGAGTGGGACAAACTACAGCACTGACTACAGCACGGTTACTATATGGCATGTCGTGACACTGAAATGGCTTCCCTATTGTTTTTGTCCTGCTGATCCAATCAAACTACAGAAATACAGTACAGCAAGTTACATGCAGTACGGTTACGGTAAGGCTACGGAAAGGCTACGGAAAGGCTACGGAAAGGCTACGGAAAGGCTACGGAAAGGCTACGGAAAGGCTACGGAAAGGCTACGGAAAGGCTACGGACATGCCGTAGTTTGTGCCACTCATACGAAATCTGCTCTAAGCATAAGCACAAACAACATACGCAGACGCAGTGCTGTATGTTTCATTGCGATACTTATTCTACTCACAGGTGTGAGATAAGAACAGGAGCTGCTAATGATCAATGCATTACAGCCGAGTCTGCGTGTGTTGCTTCAGCCTGGTTTTCACAAGTGACATAAGCATAACACGATCACCGGTATCCAATCCAATTATTTATATTACAAAACCCCATCCGCTGAAACTAGTGCCAACCCAAAATCGCAACAAAAAAAACACGGGCGGGGTACTTTGAGAAATTCTACATCTACCAGATTAGGGCACGCCCTCTCTTCGAGGCTTATGTGCCCGGACAGCGGCTAGATCTTAATGTCAGCAAACAAGATCTTAATGATTTAGCGCGCAGACACCCCTCCAGAAAGATTCGAGAGTGACGGCTGTGGCTAACTCGGCGGGCAAATTGTTCCACTGTTTAATAGTCCTAGGGATAAAGCTACAGTGGATATAAGTTTTGTTCTCTGAGGGTAGAAGGAAGGATTTAGGGTGCAGGTATCTTGTATATCTAGTAACTGCATGGAATGAGTTCATTTGAGAAGTCTACTTCGACGAGGCCGTTTACTATCTTGTAGAGCGTTATAAGCCTACTGTCAGCCCTGCTCTGATGAAGACTGCGCCAGCCAAGGTCAGCAATCATGGTGGTCACACTGGCTTCACGGTTGTAGTTTTTGTAAACATAAAGGGCTGCCCTTCTCTGTACCATCTCTATTTGATCTTGGTTTGCCTGTGTAAACTGGTCCCAGTCGACGGAAGCATATTCGACTTGTCTGGTATGCGTTTGCCTTGATGTTTCTGGGAAATTTGGAGATTGCGCCTAAGAAAGCCTACTGACGAGTTAGCTTTCTTAATTATACTGCTGATGTGCTCATTCCAGGAAAGCTTGTGGTGGATGGTAACACCAAGGTACTTAACTGAATCCAGCTGTTTAAGGGTTTGGCCATGCAAGATGTAGTAAATAAAAATAAACGGTTTATTTTACGTCGAAAGTACAGAAAGCTGTTACCGGGTCTCCCAAGCCAGAGGCTTATATGTATTTCGACGAACTCCAGGATCGAATTGGAATTTAGGTTGGTTTTTGAGGAGGGAGGAAAACCGGAGAACCCGGAGAAAAACCCTCGGAGCAAGGGTGAGATACCAACAAACTCATATGGCGCCGCGTCATGGAATCGAACCAGGGCCACCGAGGTGAGAGACAAAGCGCTTAACCACTGCGCCACCCCGGCTCCCCTACTGACGAGTTAGCTTTCTTAAGTAGTCATGAGTGAATGGCTTCTTGCTCCGGATGACACGTAGCACATTGCACTTATCAGGGTGAAAGGACATCTGTCACTTGTTCTCCTATTCTTCTAGGTGTTGGAGATCCCGTTGTAGTGCCTCGGCATCGGTGTTGCTGGTCTACTCCGAATTACCAATAAAAACTCTTGTACCCTTCAGTTTTACTTAGGTCATGAATTATGTATCTTTATTTGAGAGCTAGAGGTTAGGCTTAGGTTAGAAAAAGGCCATTTTCTGGTATTTTTACTCAAACTACAGCAAAATTCCATCAATTAAACGCAATCTACATTAAGAGAACGTTGTATTGCCGTATAGTGCATCGAAATCCATTAAAAGCTCGAGTTATTCGCGAAAATGTTTGAACTAGTCCTCCACACCCCTCACTCACCCACCCACCCCCCCCCCCCCCCCCCCCCCCCCCCCCCCACATAAAATACCTAGAGATCAATTATGGGATAGAAAGGCCAAAAAAGTCTTAAACTACCATTTGCCCTTTCAAGAAAACGGCAAAAACACGAGGAACTGGCTTTTAAAGCTTAAGGCACACAAGATCTACCATGTTTTCACAAAAGGAGCCCTAGAACCTAAGACCCCCTTTTTTGAAAACATGGTAGATATATACACATGTATGTATATATATATATATATACACTCGTTTTCAAAAACATTGCTTTTGATTTATATATATATACCTTTTGTTCTCCATTGTTTTAGCTGTCAAATTTGACAAGAATACAAAAAGGTATATATATATATATTTGCAGTGCAATGTTTTTGAAAACGGGTGTGTATATATATATATTAAAGGAGCAGTGTCACGATTAGTATTCATGCCCAAAGTTTTGAAAATGTGTCAGGCGGACAAGAAATCAAAAGACGTGACAGAAGTAGAAGTCCGTGAGTAATCCGCTTGCATCGGCGTATTTGCACGATATCTCGAGCCTAAATTGCTTTAAAACTATAATTCAGTATTATATGGTTAGGTTTGATGTTATATTTTTATAAAACAGCATTTTATTTATTTCAATCGAAAGAGAAATTTGCAGCGGCGCGTGACATAGCGTGATTTTTCCATTGTCTATAACAACCAATCAGAATCGTGACACTGCTCCTTTAACACATGCAAAGCGGCCAAAGATAGACTATATCAAATTAATATACTAATTGCTTTTGTAATCCGATAATTACTTGGGCCACGCCTTTGGCCGCCCAAGTCAAGTTTTGCAAGTGTTTTTTATTGATTTTACATTTGACCCGCAACTACTAATCTATTTCCATGTTGGAATCCTATTTTTTATTGATTCAATGTTTGAACCCTGAACTTGAAAATGGTTATGCGTTGCTGAATGTTTTATCGTGTAAGACAATGTTCTGAATTCCCAGGGTGGAGTGAGGAAGGTTTGGAATTGACTGATACATTAGACTGGGTTAAATTGACATTACTCCAAGTACTTGTGGTACTCTGACTTGCATAGTTACCAGTACCAATTATCTATGGAGAATGCGCTGTCTATAATCAATAAGTTTGACCTGTAACTTAGTTTTTAATTATCTTTGTGTATACACACAACAAATCCTAAGAAACCTCCTAGCATTGGTCTCCTGCCCTGTTTAAATCTTATGTTCATTTGATGTTACATGGGACGATTTTTAACAAGGATTTTCAATGCATGTTACATGAGACAACTTTTAGCACAACATTGATGCGGCAACAGTTATGTTACACAGGACGATTTTAGCACAGCATTTGCAACATCTAGCTGGAGCCCAGGTTCCTACTCCGACATCCTCATTGAAAAAAATGCAGGACGAGTGGTGTCTTTTGTATAGACAATAGACAATAATTTATTTCAATTAGAAGACGCTATTATAAATTACAAGAAACTTCCTTCCGCAAATAGTTAAACTAATCGAGGCGGGGGAAGAAAAAGGTGATTATATTACAAATGGAGTTAATTAATTAATTATAGCACAGATCTGACTGTGACATAATATATAAGTAGAGAAGAAAAAAGGAAAGAGAAAGAGCGTGACTATATTATATACAAATCCAGTAAAAATAGTGTTATTAAATGATAACATAGCAATAATTTAATTTACTTATATAACATATTTTATTATAATATTAATTATCTGGGAGACTTCAAGATAGTCATCATTTGTTTAATGATGTAGCCTTATTTTCGTGGACGTAGCGAACAGGTTTTCTGGGATGTTGCACCAAAGTCGACCACAAGGGTGTTACACAAAGCAACTCCAATAAAATTTGGGGGCGCACAATGCTGCAGTTTTAAAGGTAATTCAAAAACTTGCAACATATTGCTGCAACCAAGATTGCGTTACAAATCGTCCAGCGCACAATGTTTCATGCACAAAAAATTGTCGTTAAAAATCATCACATGTAACTTTACATCACCTGACAGTAAAAGAACTGATAATAATGCCTACCTTGAAAGCCTTGCTGGGATCTGGTGGCATTTGCATTTGCATCTGTTCCTGCATCATGCGAGTCTGATCTGCAGCTGTTACAAGTGGAGAAGCACAGTACACATAAACTTCCTGACACAACTATGTAAACTTAAGAGATTCTGCTATACCGACAATAATATTGATCGATTTCAGATCGTCTGACTTTTCCCTTGAGTAATGTTTTCTTGTTTTTCTATATTCCAAGAGGAAATGGATCAATTTCTCTAACAAAGCACTGAATCCTCTGGAGAGCTGTCACATGATCTGAATTGGGACAACAAATGTACAAGCTAAATCGGTCTATTGCCGGGTTTACCGATTTTTTTTTATAAACTCTAACCTGGAAAAGAGATTGGTGACCCATTACCAAGCACATTCTTTTACAAAGCTTCATATATTTTCATTAATATTCGTATGTCAATTCGGCAGTCACACTTACTTTGTTAAATTGCTCCAAAGTTCTTCAAGACTGAGAAAAGCAGCTGAACTGTGCTCTGGAGGCTGAGGACCCTGGACACCCCCAGCAGGGGGGGTTACTCCCATATATGGACTATACAGGGATGATCCGCTGGACAGGGTATGGTTTTTTGAGTTTCTGATCTTAGACAGGGTATCCATTTTCACATTGACAGATATTGAACAGGGTAGTGCTTGATGAAGACTTATTTAGTTATGACACTCATTATACAAGTTCACAATAAACACTGACATCCAAGTATAGGTAATTTGTTATTTGTCTTATAGAGGGATATAAAATTTTAACAGTTTGTCTTGAACAGGGAATGGAAATTGGAGTTTGTTTTATCTTAAACAGGGTAAGGGTTTCAGAGCCCCAGCAGCACACCCCTACCCAACTTTGGGAAGAGTAATCAGGGTTTCAGGAAAAAATAAACTCAGACTTTTCACTGACAAAGAAGCATTTTTCGCTGACCTCCAGCACACGCTCATATCTTTTCCAAATATTCAATCACTATTTTGGGACAGCAATATTGAACAGAACAGCTAAAAACAGCCAAAATAAGTATGCAAATAAAAATTCACTGACTTTTCATTGAAATTTGTGATTTCCCTGACCAAATCCTAAATTCCCTGACAATTCCATGACCTTGAAAAAAATGTGTTTTTCCCTGGCTTTTCCCTGACCGTGGGAACCCTGGTAAGGAACATTTCAGCCAATAAGAAAGAGTGACATTACTATATGTATATACCAGTAATACATGCAGCATGAGTTTGTCCTTACCATTGTTTTCTCCAAGGACCAGTGCATACATACTTCTCAGACCAAACACATTGATGAAATACCAAGAAACGGAACTCACCCTAAAGACAGGAAAGAGAGAAAAACAGATTTAAGAAATAGGAAAAAATCTATACCACTACAGTAAATTGGTTTGCTGAAAGAGTAGCAGTTTTGGATTGAGTGTTGAAAGTAATAAGTGATTGTTTTGGCTTTGCTTTTCTTTTCTATTGGCTATGAAAAATGCTTTGTACTTACCAGCCAATCAAGTTCTAAACTAAAACCAAACATTGATTGTCATGCAATCAAATTTCATTTTAGCAAAAGTTATCCACAATCCTTGAGATTGGTTCAAGTGAAACCAAACACAATTATTACTTCACTTTGTGGCTGGCTCACTGGTTTACTTGCTCCCATGATTGGGCTCTGTAATTACTTTGCTTTTGGTTTTAGAGCGGTGTTTGATTGAGTGACATAAAACCAAAACCAGTGAGCCAATCACGAGCAAGTAAAAACATCAATGAACCAATCACGAACTGAAGTAATTCACGATTGGTTTCACTTCAACCAATCACAAGGCAAAGTAAATGCAATCATGGATAACTAACCAATCAAATTCGAAAGCAATTACTTTTCGACACTCAATTGAAAACTGTTCTATGACATTCAATTGAAAATCACTTCATCGTTTGTGTCCATTTTACTGTTATGTCCTATTCCGTAACAGTCTTACAAACACTGTGTTTTGAGGGCTACCAACAGTTGTTTACAAGTGACTTTATTTAAGTGTCAATGTATTTAGCTTTGCAGCTAATTGGGGGCACTAGTCCTACAATTTTACATCCTTATCCAAGAAGACGTGAAGGTCTAACCGTTTACTGTATTACGTAAAGGCAGCACCTTCTACTCAGTTATTTTAAGACCCTGAGTGTTGGTCAGGGTCACTGATTGTTTAGTTTAAGTTTACGTTTAATCACACTTTGCCAACCCTACACACTTGTTTCAACGAAAAAGAAAAAGAAATACAATGCATAACAATACAAAAGAAAAACTTCATTGAAGATGAAAATGGATGGCTGGAAAGTAGCAGGAGGAAACCAAATTCCCATATTAAAGCTACTCTCCTTGACAACAACAAAAAAAAGAAGAAAAAAAGTGAAAGGAATACTATTTAAAAGCACCTTATTAAATCATTAATAATTCATGAAGCAAAAACAAAGGAAATCACTGAGCGATAAGTGATCTTTAAATCTGATAGAGATTTCATCCTGATTTGCATAAACTTTTACTTCGATTCTATCGGCCAAAATATGAAAATATGACTCTATACATCTAGATGTTTGATAAGTCAGATACAGAATTTGTGTCCATGCTTTATGGAATTTACAAACTCTTGCTTTCAGCTCGAGTTTGTAAATCCCATAAAGCATGGCCAATCATTCTGTATCTATTACTTACAATAAAGAGGAGAATAAATTATGCAACCAAGTGAAAGCTAACAAAAATACGGTAATTATAAACCTTGCAATGTCAACTTATACATATATAGTAGCACCAGGAGCCCATAACTAGGAGCGTCCATCCCGCATACTAGACCTATGTCACAGCATCCATCCCGCATACTAGACCTATGTCACAGCATCCATCCCGCATACTAGGCCTATGTCACAGCGTCCATCCCGCATACTAGGCCTATGTCACAGCGTCCATCCCGCATACTAGGCCTATGTCACAGCGTCCATCCCGCATACTAGACCTATGTCACTGCATTTGCACAAGTTCGGTTATTTTTAGAACGGTTTCCAGCTATTCTTGGGTTGCAATCATTCCTAAGGGAATAAAATCACAAAAGCGTAGCAGCCATGTTGTTGGTATAACAAAAGTAGCTAATGAGGCAGTTTGTTCTACCACTGGTGCAACCCACTTAATTGGCAGCACAAATGATCTAAAAATAGCCCAACTTGTGAAAACGCTGTGACAGCTATATACATGTAGGAGATATGGACGCTCCTGGTTATGGGCTCCTGGTAGCACTCAATCATCATCATAGTTCTTACATAGTAGTTTACATTTATAACATGACAAACATTAGCACTAGTACCATGATGCATCAAGATTGGTCAACTCTATGCCACGCTGGAGCATGGCTTTGAACCTCAACGTCAGTGGAAACGGAACCTTTGCTGTGAAAATAACCAAAAACAAAAAATTATTAGATATTGTTGACAAATGTTGTAACACAAATGTCATATGCCTGCTGGTGGCTCTTCTGGATTTTTATCGGCAACTTTGGCTTTTTGGTATACATGTATTTGGTTTGGGTTTACCTGTGGTGTATGGGCAAGTTTATAGGGATATTTACATACAGTTATTTAGCACTTCATTTTCTTTTCTATTTATTTCTCTTCTTTTCTATTTATTTATTTATTTTCTATTTACTTTCTATTAGTTTCTATTTAGTTATTTTTCATTTAGTTATTTTCTATTTATGTATTTTCTATTTATTTATTTGTTTTTTTAATTAGCTGTAGGTGTTATTTTATCAGTTTTATTGATCATGTAAAAGCATTGAGACTTTGTATAATGTGCTTAAGGTGTTGATAAAGGTTCTGTATACTGTTTTAAAGGTCTTGAATTGAAGAAAGTATATGTTTAACCCATTAAAAAAAAAATTAAGCCATAGATGTTGTATACTTTTTAATGCAAAATCACTCTGTCCGCCAGAAGGAGTTCAGCCCTTCAGGCTTTGCTACTGTGTCAGGGATTTTTGATGTGTTGCATATGGTATTACAGATTTTAACCCTTTTCAAAGTTGAAAAAGTAGTTTTTCATCCCATTTTGATACAAACCAGGTCATAAAATCTGAACGAAAAATATTTCAAAATTCCCGACACAGTATTTGAGAAATGGCTGTTTTCTACGATTCGTAAAAAAATGAGAAAAAAATGGACAAAATGCGATAAGGCTGGACTTCAACAAAGTTCTGTTTTTAGCCAAAAAGAAGAGCCAAAAAACAGCCTGATAAAGGTTTTAGATGCATTTTATAGTCGACTAGGAAGTCCTGCCTCCAACAATAATCCCATTAACTTTAGCCAATCAGAGCAATTCGTGTTGTGCTCTGTCAGTGTCTTGCACTGTTTTCTGCATTATATTTTCAACTTTCCTGTATTCAGTTAGAAGAGACCTTTTGCATGTCATGTTATACATTGTATGTAACCGGTTATGGTGATTTGTCTTTGTTATTATTAAATAAATGTTAATGTTATGGTTGCAGAAAACTGAGCTATTTCGTTTTGTTTAGTATAAAAATAATAGGTTGAGGATTGAATTGACTTGCATATGCCGGCTAAAAGGACCTTTGTGACTTTAAAACCAATGTGATTTAAAATAAAGGGTATCAGTCGAGAGGCATTATATTGATTTCATTTTTGTGTCCGTAAACTGAAATACGTATAATATTTTGTTTATTGTGTAAATGGTATTTATAAACGGCTGATATAGCAAAATAGGGTAACCGTTGAAAATCGATAAAATCGTAAAAAAAAAGAGGATATTATTGATTTGTCACAGCCAAAATATTTCTCCATTTTCACCAATTTACATTATAAATCGGTTGAAATCACTTGACTTTTATCAATTGATATTATTTTTATTGATTGGTTTCACAGGGACATGTAGACTGTTTATGTCATTCTAATTTCATTGCGCTGAAGCAAAACCGGCAAACCTTAGCTTCCTGCATTGAATTGTCTGAAATTTTTGGTAGATTGAAGATAACAAAACTTTATTGCTTGATTCTTTGTGGAGTATAAATTCATCCAGCCATTGTTTGTCCTAAGAACTTTATATCTGCTGCCAAATTTACTCACAAACTAAATTGTGTTGCTTTACTCCCTCTTTGTTTAATACCACCAAGAACGATCTACTTTTTGGGGGGCACTGCATTAACATACAAATCTTTACAAATGAAAAGTACCACAGAAAATCACAGGATAGTGAGAATGAAATAAGATGTCCAGTGAATGACAGCAGTTGTCAATCATTTTTTGCACCTTTTTTAGCTGGAAATCAGAAGTGTCACATTTTAAGGCTTTAAAGGCATTTTTTAGTTAGTTTTTTTGTGATGCTGGATTAAGGCTTTTAGATTTAGCGAAAAAAACTTTTTTCGAAACTTTTCCACTTTTAACCTTTATCGAGACCTTAAAAACTGTTTATTATTATTATATCGACAGCACACGACAAGAACCCAAATTCAAACATACCCCTCCCCCCAAAAGAACTGCTAGAAGGCTAACTTGTCATCCACCCACCCCTCCCTTGGGTATCATGTGTAATTAATGATTAACCTTTAAATTTAGGGTGAAACAGGGGGAGGGGTAGGCATTTCACAGAAAACATGATTGATCCAAAAATAATAATCAGTGTATCAATTTATCATCGTTTCTGGGAAACACCATCCCCTCCCCCCTGTTTCAACATAAATAGGCCTTTTGCAACAGATGGTCACGTGACTTGTTGGCCCATAGCAACACCATACTGGGTTGCAAGCTAACCAGCTCTCCCTTGACAACCAACAGAGATTGACTGACCCGTGGTATCATAGCTGGACTTTGAAGCGTTTTTCCTTCTTTCTTACCAAATTCCTCTCGAAATAAGTCTGATACAGAACAAAAGGAAAGGTTTTTCTTTTCTATTGATCCAGTATTTTGACTGCTCAACAAGGTAAAAAGGAAGGTAAAGTAGTCATAATTAAACAAATAGTATTGTAATAGTTGAGCAGATTCCTTCTTTCTTTTATACTCTATTATATAAACCAGTAATTACGGGGTTAATTTCTCAGGTTTATAACTTCGGAGAGTACACGAAACATTGACGAACGGCACCACAGGAAGCCCAAGCTCTGTATTTGCAATGTAAAAGTTCTCTCATTCTAGAAGAAGAAATATAAATAAAATATTTAACTTTGAAGAACTTGTCTTGTGTTATCATGTGTCTTTAAGTAACCATATCGCAATCTTAGTCTCTGGCACCTGTACTAGTATGTTTTCTAGCTAGCTAGCTCTCAACTGTATTTTTCCTATGTTTGATATGCGGGTGACATGAAATATTGAGAACTTATTAAACACTTTAATTGTAAGCTTTATGCAGCAAACGTATCAACTCCAGTGTTTCAAAAAGTGATATGCTAGAAAATGATAAAGAACTTAAGAATTTAATTAATCTAATTAAGCTTAATATGCTTCCTCTTAATTACTGGCTGGGATACTTAGACTTAGTGTTTTTCTTTAAGTGCAGATCAGGCATCGTTAATCTGGATAGCAATCATTATACTTCATACAGTCAGGGGCGTTTCTGCCGTGGCCTAACCAGACTTTATCTTAATACTCAACAACAACAACAACTTTATTTACACCTGGAGATTACAAGTTAACTAAATTCGTTCGTTATTGAAATAGGTTAGGCATTGGTTACCTAGAGTAACTAAAAAGATAATCTAGCTAATCGAGGAGATGATGACAGGCAACTGGACAGCTAGTTTTCTTTGGAAAGCGAAGGAGAGGAGTTTGAGTAGAAATCTTGCCGACACTCGTGTTTTGTGAATTGAATGTGCCATTTCTATTGTTCATATCGCTTTGTTTACGGTCGATCATTGCAAAAAAAATATTCTGAAAACACTCACATATAAGCTGCACCCCCAACTTTGTGGCAATTTTTTGTTACTTTCAAAATCTGAAAGTCAAAAAAGGTGTGGCCTATACGTGATAAAATACGGTAATACCTTTCCCAAAGATACCATTCTTCTTTCCTAGTAATTTTTTACTGTTGCTTTAACATAATTATCCTATACAAATTAAATATAATTACAGTGCTGTTCGAAAGTAACGCAACCGAATTTTGCCGAATTTCGTAACTTTGAAATGACATTACGATACTTGTGAAAATACGTCGAAAATTCGAAAGTTTCATTGTTTAAGTGCTGCGAGTTTTACCGAAAACACTTCGAAATTTCGATAATGAATTTCGAATAGAAATTTCGTAACGTCGAATTTTCGAATAGAAATTTCGTAAACTTCGAATTTTCGAATAGAAATTTCATTTGGATGTTTTATTAACTCCTCACAAAGTGATTAAGTAAAAAAGCTGAAATCAAAACTCCAAAAGATTTGATACGGTTCGTGCGATCTGATCTCACACTAAATAGCAGACAACATATTAAAACTGTGAATATCGAGAACTATGGACACAAACCATTTTTCGCATCATGTGGAAACTGTTCAGATACGTAAATGAAGTGAAAAATTTCAAACCGTTTGATTCCATAAGCATCTCGATTTCTAAAAGAAAATTTTATCTGTAGATATTTTTTGTGCGATCTCAACGCAAAACAAACACTGCGGAGTCATTGATTATTCAAATCAGTTCGCGGAAAATGTCACACTTCTGTGTCGCGGAATTCAAGACTCAGACCTCCTCACCTTTGAAAACAAACGGAAAACAACAAACCAGCGCTGGGACGATGTTTCGTAATGCAATCCTGTCTTGCACAAATGTCGAAAATGGTCGAAATTTCGGCGTATCACCCATATTACTGAAATTTCGGTGTGTAAATATTACCGAAATTTCGGTCGGTCCTGTTCGAAATTTTGATATGCTCAACGAAAATTCATTGAAATTTCGACGCATTCACACGCGAAATTTCGACGAATTTTCAAATCGTAAACAAAGAACGACATTCGCCGTTACTTTCGAACAGCACTGTATATTATTTAGTATATTTAACTTAGTATTAATTAGTTATTAATGTTGGGTTTTTCGTTCTTATGACTGAGGGTTTGGCTGGGTGTGAAAGCCTTGTAGGGGATTTTGTTTCCTATAATTTTGTTTTCTCACCTGCCTTTTGGCGAATCTTGAAATAAATAAAATAATAAATAAATAATAAAATAATTTAGAGGAAAATATTTGGTTGAGAAAAACTGATCAGTTTTATATAGTTGAGATCAATGCCTTATATCACACAAACAAAGCAAAGGAGAAAGATTATTCACCCAAATAGTTACTTACAATTCACAAAATAAAGTCCAACCATATATTTGTTTCTTTTAAAAATGAAAATACTTTTCCAGATTTACTAACACTTGGAAAACCTACTGCTCTAACTGCTACTCCTATAACCCTTATTGCTGCTCATAGCACCATAGGTTATGCCCTGTAAAATACAAATATAAACTTTTTTAAAGGTAAAAATTGTATTTTTTGTTAGGATGAACTTAATATGGGACCCTTAATTGTTCTTGTGTTCTTCCCTTCAGCTGGTCCATTTGTTGTCCTAATGTCTTGTATTTAGTTTTCTGTGTGTGTGTCAGCTACCATGACTAGTTGTAAAGTTAATAAATGAATAATAATAATAAATATTTGCATCTCAGTGTTAATCAACCATTATGACCAGTAGCTGAAAAATTAGGAAGCAGCATTCATTTTAACCACAAAAATTGGTTTGGCATATACACTGTAAAACCAAACAAATAAGGAATTAGCGTGTGACAGTGTTTATTAATCTAGTAATATTTTTTTACATGGTCTAGTGGATGTCAACGGGGCACTGTCATTGGAATTGAATCTTCAAGTTTCTTTAAAACAAAACTACAAAAATAGTAGAAGAATAATGCTATGTGAATGCCCTGATATGGTTTTCAAAAAATTTCAATAAAGGATGACAAAGTGGATTACAAAAGCGAATTCTATAAACTTGATTTTGGTTACAGTGAACATGTTTCAAGTTGCTCTATTTTTCTCTTGAAACCAGTATCAGTTTCTGCATCCACTCAAATCTTTGCCATCCTTTATCAAAATTGTCTCAAATTTTCTCAGCCAGTACACTACATACTCTGGTAATCTGAGTAGATATTTTTGTCTTTAGTCATCATTTTTGGGTTGACAGTGTTCCTTTAATAATATTAATTTTTTTCTAGTGTCAAAAGTGGTTGATAATCATTGTACATGTATGCCTGTTACTGGCTAAATCAGAAACAAAGTAATTATATAACATTCTCTCCAATGACTAAGTAGGGATCGATATAAAATTTATCTTATCAAACCTGATATTTTTCTTTGCTTCAAATCTGGATATGTAACTCCCACAGGTTATTTTCAGGTAATCTTTAATTGTATTACATATAAATAACATGACTGCAGTGATAATTTGCATCTGTTATACTTTTTGCATTTTCAACACCCACTGATTCAGTATCAAACTAAATAATATTCTAAGATAATTTCTGCATCTGCACAGTACATATTCATGTAGCTAGCCATAGCCTGTCCTTTTCTAAGTTGAGGCAAAGGAAACGAACATTTAAATATAAATACAACAATTGCTCCACCATGATTTTTTTTAGTACGAGCGCCTAGAGTAAACAATATTCATTCCAATGTTCTTTTGAGTCCTGAGCAAAAGCTTATTGTATTTGACCAATTATTCACTAGCATTAAAACAAGCAATCGAAAGAGTTCACAAAAGACAAAGTTATGTTTAGGTAGTGGCCGCCATGTTTGCCAAATGCCTGAGATTCGAGGTGAATTCGTTTGAGACTCCAAACTCTATTTTACCCAGCACATTTGTCAAAATACTGGATCAATAGAAAAGAAAAACCTTTCCTTTTGTTCTGTATCAGACTTATTTTGAGAGGAATTTGGTAAGAAAGAAAGAAAAACGCTTCGAAGTCAAGCTATGATACCACGGATCAGTCAAGCTCTGTTGGTTGTCAAGGGAGAGCTGGTTAGCTTGCAACCCAGTATGGCATTGCTATGGGCCAACAAGTCACATGACCATCTGTTGCAAAAGGCCTATTTAATGGTTAATCTGACATTAATTACACATGATACCCAAGGGAGGGGTGGGTGGATAGTTTCCTAAAACCGTGATTGATCCTAATTTACTGAGCTGAACTTCACACTTAGATAATAGTTTCGAACATTAAGAGATGGGATTGTTGGTCCAAGTTCGATTGGCATCACCGGACTCTTTTTGAAGTTGTGAATATAACATGTGTTTCTGTGTGTGGCTTACTTGTAATGAATCCTGAGTAGTGCCAATTGATCCAGCCTCCAATCAGGATCATCGGCAGGACATTGGTTATGTTACCTTTAGCCATATCCACCATCATTGTAGGATCTAAACAATAACAACATTTATTATACAACCTGGTGTTTTCGAGTGGAAAATAAGTGCATATTATATACACTGTATGAGACCATAATTACACAAGTCACGAACTGGTTTTCTCTGGTTTATTGTAAAGCACTTGACAGTTTTGTAAGTGCACAAGCCAATTAAAATGTAGCCTGATTTTCAGACGGTCAAGGTCGTCCACTCACTTCCTCCCACCTCCCCGTCTGATGGACTTTGGCAGAAACCGTGTTCCTGATGTCATTTCATTTCGACCAATCAGAGCGAAGGTTTTATTTTTAGAGAACTGAGGTATGCATGGAATGTCTAGTGCAGCCTGCATGAAGGTGAAGCCAAATGGCGGACGATACAAACAGACTTGATATGGCTTTGGAGAAAGCGTGCAAAACTTTAGACATTTCTGAATTATTTCCCGAACAGAGAAAGGCATTATTATACTTAGTTTCCCAGAAGGACCTTTACAACCACAGCTGCATCTATAAGGCGACGACCAGGTCGAGAATCGAGAGAGGAGAAATTATGTAGTCTTCTACAACTTCTACAGATCGTCAGAATCACGGCTCTTTCATGCACTGCAGAATATGTTCTAAAGCTTCAAACATATAGAAACAGAACGTGGAGAAACATGTTGTCCTTAGACGTGTACCAGGAAAATCTGATAGGAAGTGCTATCGATATCGCAATGTTTATGAATCTACTAGCTACAGGCTTTGGAAAATCATTAATCTTCCTCAACCGCTTTGTATGCCGTATTAAAATGTAATGTCTCCTAGAATGTTGGCATTTAGAAAGACCAAATATTTCATGAAATGTAATGATTTTTTTACAGCAGTGAACACACATACTGAGTATGTCATGGTAATAGTTTCACGACATTTGGGCAATTATTTATGTTTGCAAAAATTTTAACACACTTTATTTTGACAAATATTGCTGTCCTAAAAGCTGAAATATCTTAGCTTTTTCGCCTTAAGAAGACTAAATCTTTCATGGAATGGCATGAAATTTTTACAGGAGTGAACACATAAATTATAGTGAATACCGTATTTACCCGTGTATAAGCCGCACCCGTAGATAAGCCGCACCCCAAGTTTTGAAGCTTGAATTTACAAAAAATAATTAGAAAATATTTCGTCCGAGTACATAAACGCTTGCACTTGATGTCAAACTTCTTCAAAAAAAGAATAATCTTTTGTTGGAGTTCATAAACACTCGACTTCATCAGATTGTCATAAATAAATAATCACAACTTTAATTCGATCGAATATGGTTCAACTTGCCTTGTCATTTCTTGTGTATATTTTAACCTGCAGTCTTCAAATCACTCCAGAATTCTTCCACATTTATTCCCCAATTAACTAACAACAATTCCAAGGAACCGCTTTCCTTTAATCGCTAGAGCAAGAAAGGTTTTCTGGCAAAACAATACTTGCATGAGTAGGTCTGAGGTTCGCCATCTTGGATTTTCATTAACAAGTGCCAATCTCCCACGTGTAAAATTGCAAAGAATGCCTGGTTGTTTAGATGCCTGCTTTGACAACCGCTGCAAATCAGCCTGTTTTGGAAGGTAAATAAGCTTAATCACGTTTAAATATTCACGAAATTCTAATATATTAGGTCTAAGGTCGGTCTTAGAAGAGTTTTTGCTTTAACTCTTTGAAAGTGCATTTTTTTTTTTCAATGATTATGCTTAAATTGCTATATTACATAATTGGATGCGATTTGAACCTGATTGTAATATACGCACCGTCGCATAATAAAAGCTTCATTCAGGTTCATGATACATGTATGTAAATATATGTTAATGTTGGGTCTCCTTTCTTGGTGTTCCCGTAGATAAGCCGCACCCCCGATTTTGAACGAAAATTTTGGGTGAAAGGGTGCAGCTTATACACGGGTGGGTAAATACGGCCTAAATATTTATGTTATCAGAATTTTGAACGGTCTTGATTTTGACAAATTGTAAAGTACAACAAATCCGGTAGTTAGATCAGTGTTGTGACCATGCACTTGAAATACTGTACGAAAAATCCTATTTAAAAAGTTCTTGCTGCCCAAAAAACCATAGCAACTCAAACAGGATATGGTTAGGGTTAGTTCTGAGAAAGCGATATAAGTTTGAAGCTGTAAAATTGTAAAGCTGTGATTCTGGCGAGCTGTAGCAGAAGGCTACATAATTTCTCGATTCTCTACCTGGTCGTCGCCTATAGATGCAGCTGTGATGGCCTTCCGGGAAACGAGGGGTAATATTGCCTTTCTCTGTTCGGGAAATAATTCAGAAATGTCTAAAGTTTTGCACGCTTTCTCCAAAGCCATATCAAGTCCGTTTGTATCGTCCGCCATTTGGGTTGTCCTTCATGCAGGCTCCACTGGACATTCCACGCATACCTCAGTTCTCTAAAAATAAAACCTTCGCTCTGATTGGTCGAAATGAAATGACGTCAGGAACACGGTTTCTGCCAAAGTCCATCAGACGGGGAGGTGGGAGGAAGTGAACGGACGACCTCGACCGTCTGAAAATCAGGCTAATTAAAATGGGGCTGCTGGAGTAATAACGAATTACTGGTAGCTTTCAGCATGCGAAAACAGATTTTATTTCAGTGCATATGCTCGACAGTTAGAGGTGAAGTAAATATGGAATTTTCAAAAATTTGTGATTGGCTGGGGGCCAATAAATTAATGCTTAATATAAAGAAATCAAAAACTTATTATATTTCGGCCACAACAGAAAACCCTATTAGTTAACGGCCTCACATTAAAGTATTTGATAACCTAACCAACACCTACATGTATAAACCCCTGGAGATGAAAGATTATGTTAAATACCTAGGAGTCTTCATATACTCTGATCTTTCCTGGAAACAACATCTAGATTATGTATGCCAGAAAGTTAGTAAATCAGTCGGAATCATTGCATAATTAAGACACTTCATCCCACGTCGACCATTACTTAGTATTTTTCGATCTCTACGGAAGCATGTCAAAACACATGCCCAGATAGGGACCCATTTATTTTCGACAGACACAGCTGTCAGAGCAGGGTACCATACCCATCCCCCATTTTTGACCATCTATTTCATATTCTGGAGGACCTAGTGGTAATTTTAACACAGAAAATGAAATGATAACGTAAGACAAAACATGCAGTGCATTTGTTTCTAGTTTATGCCTTTTAGTTTTGAAGATATTTAAGAACAAATTATTTTTAATATTGAGTTTTCTCTCCAGAGGAGATGGCTGGCAGCAACCCCCACCCCTCTACCCCAAAATGGGTCCGTTGAGAGGGCATGTGTTTTGACCTGCTCCCTAATAACCTCATATTTAAATCAAGGCATTTGTGCCTGGGGCCAATGTGCAAAAATATATTAATGTATGATGTCCATCACTGAGTAGCCCCAGTGAATATACTAAATATATTTTAAAAAACTAGTGAAATTCATAGTTAGAGGACTCGATCTTCAACAAATGATTGCTTTTATATCAATTATTCAAGAACTGAAAAAATGAGATCTTCCTTCTCAAGAATTGGAGCTCAAATATGGAATGGTCCCCACAATCAATTAAATCACCCTGGCAATCAAATCATCTGTGTCAAGATTCAATCAAATGAGGTCTCGGTCTTTGTAGATGTTCTTCTTTCCAAAGCATTAAGATTTCTTCGAAGGAATTGTGCATGAAGCTAAGTATACAGTACACTTGTTGAGCTTTCTTGTTGTCAAGTCAACAATCGCTAGTCGGCCTTTGCCTTTTACTGAAGGACATTATTTTGTTTCTTTGGCACATTTTTCTAATGAAATTTTACACATAAAAGTTCTCCAAGATACTTTGGCTGGTTGGAGACTTGCATCCAGAAATTTTGAATGTTTTTATTTGACAGGTTTGACATTTTACATGCATATTAATTAGGAGGCAAATTTAAGAATAACAGGGTTTTGCAGCAGGGCCCTACTTTTCCCCTCTTCTCCTATGGAAGGGCCTGCAAGCAAGCTATGACATCAGTGAAAATCCATCTATACCTGAGATGGGGTTCTTCACTGGGCCTTTACGATCAGTCTTCTTGAAATAGCCCTCTTTTTCATCATTAAAGAAGTGCCTTCTCATCTCAAAGGCCTGGAAACAAATGGACATTAATTTAAGTTAGTCTAACACATCAAACAATCAATGCCACATTCAATGCCATTTTTTATATATTTGTTTGTGTGGCCAGAATCCATATACAGTCCCACTCAAAGATTTTGTCACCACCAGGAAACGGCAGACACCAGTGACGGTTCCTGGCAGTGTCAGTACCACCTGGCATTTACTGTAAGGGACTTCAAACTGTCAAACAGTAGGCTAGCCACCATTTAATGCAGACCTGTCATTAAGTTTTTAATTGAGACTACATGTAATTTAGGCACGGTTAAATATCCAGCGACTATTGGGGGCCCTGTGGCGTGCTCGCATGGCCCTGGGTTAGTTCTCATCTGGTAGTGTGTGTTATTGCTTGGAGTTTTGCTTGTCAGATGCAAGTCGCTGTGATCGTTCGCAGCTTTGGCTATTTGGTTGCCAGCGTTACCTGGCAGCTGGCAGAGCTCTCAAGCACTGATTTATGCAGCCTTGGGCACTGAACCTCCAACTTTAGATTATTTGTCATTTGGTCCATGTTCTGTTTCTGAATTAGCTGGTTTATTTAATCAGCCATAACTTGTGTAAATACATTGGTACCACAAATAATGGCCATGTAAAGCTATGTTCAGAGGGGCCATAACAGCACCCATAACACCCAGTGAGCTCAGCCAAGACAGGTGTTACAGGAAAAATTATGGCCTTTATGAAGTACTAGTTATCTTCATAAATAGAGACCAACTAATACAAGAAGCTAGACAAGATGGCAAGATACATGTTGGTTTCAGTCTACAGTACAACATGGACCATGGGAAAAGAAATCTATATACAGTATGCAATAGCTTGAAAATCAAACTGATCGGGGAAAGGAAGAAAACAAAAATAATGTTGTATTGTTTCCAATCCAATAGTAGGTTAACACTCTCTACGTTGTACTTTAGAATACTTTTAAAAACATGTACATGGCTCCAACATTGGTGGCTAGCTGCCCAGTGGCCAAAACTGTCGGTGCCAAGGTTCTACTGCAAATGCCTGGGCCTCCATACATGTCATTGTTAATTTCCCCACCCACGGGAGAAGGGATGGATCAAATTGCCTTGGTGTGCCCATCCCCACATGAGCTTAACATCGACAAGTACATAACATTAAGCTTTAATTTATTGAAAGGTTGTGTGCAATGAGGGCATACGTGTCTCCTGATCATATGTGACCACACAGGAAAACGTACCTTCGTGTGAAAAACAAACAGCCTAAAAAGTCGTTCAGAGACCGTTCCGTGTGCGTTTGAACGGTTTGAGAAACCGTTTAAACGATTTTAAAAACCATTCGAACGTTTTACGAAACCGTTTGGATTTTTTCCTAGCCCGTTCGAACGTTTGGTGAAAATTGTTTAAACGGTCCACTCAATCCGTTCGAACATATCACTTGGCCGTTTGAACGCTACAAGCAATCTGTTCAAATGCTACAAGCAATCCGTTTGAACGTCACAAGCAATCTGTTCGAATGCCACAAAGAAATTTGTTCAAACGATACAAGCAATCCATTCAAACGATGCACTCAATCCGTTACTCAATCAAAGCCTCTGGAGCTTTCACGAAGGACTAAAAACGTTCTAACAGTAATCTTGACATTTGTGCATTCTGTCACCAAAAGCCAGGATTGTGTTACGAAACACCGTCCCAACGCTGGTTTGGTGTTTTTAGTTCATCTGATAAGCTTTAGCTTCTGTAGTTTCAACTCAGATCTGTCAATCCTTCAGAATTTTTGTTGAAGTAATTGCGTATGTTTTCAATTAAAGAAGCCAGCTTTTTGGAGATACAAAGATTCTCTGTTGTCATGTGCTTTGAGCCGTGGAGACTGATTGTCTGGTGTTTCACACAACAAGAGTGCCGAGAACTTCGCGGGAAGTGTGACTTTACTACCATTTGCAAGCTACCGTTAAGCGTGAACCTTTTTCCGTGTTCGTTTATGTTTGAAACTAGACGTCTGGCGTCCCAAACCTTTGCAGTTCGTCAGCAAACTAATTAGTTTCAACCTTGATGTTGAAAACCTTTGATATGTCTTCTACGGTCGTGCAACTCAGATTATGCCAAGAGACAGTTGTTGTCTTGCATCTCTCATAATTCTGAGCGTCCAAAACTTGAACTTGAACCGACATTTATATGATTTAGCATGTAGCGCGAAGGAAAATCTAGCTGAAAAGTTTCCAAACCTGAATCCCACACACGGAAACGTGAAGGCGGGACATGTCAAAGGTTGTCATTATCGCGGTTAAATTGCAAAGGTTTGTGCCGCCAGACGTCTAGGTTTCAAACTTAAACGAACGCGGAAAAAGGTTCACGCTTAACGGTAGCTTGCAAATGGTAGTATTGCAATGTAGTTTAAATCACCACAAAGCTTTGCTGGCAAATGATAACGTCTACTAAACAGAACATTCTGGAGTTCTTTTTTATTTAATGTGGATCCGTTTTCAAAGGTAATGAAGTCCGAGTCTTGAATTCCGCAACACAGAAGTGTGACATTTTCCGCGAACTGATTTGAATAATCAATGACTCTGCAGTGTTTGTTTTGCTTTGAGATCGCACCAAATATTCTCTAAGATAATTTTTTTTTAGAAATCAAGATGCTTACAGAATCAAACGTTTTGAAAGTTTTTATTTCATTTACGTATCTGAACAGTTTCCACCTGGTGCGAAAAATGGTTTGAGTCCATAGTTTTCGATATTCAGTTTTAACTTGTTCTGTTAATTTAGCATGAGATCGCACAAAGAACATCGAACTTTTCATCACTTTGTGATGTTAATTGTTCATTGCCCGTTTATTTGGCCATTCAAACACATTTTCGCACAGACATTGAATGCTCAATTTAGAGCTTTCACAAAGACGTTCGGTAGGCATGTAAACATTACACTATAAATGCGAAAGCGTTTGAATGCTGATGTTGAATTGTTCGAATGTTTAGGGCAAGTCCTTCGAACATTCAGGTCAATCCGTTCGAACGTTTAGGGCAAGTCGTTCGAACGTTCAGGGCAATCCATTCGAACGTTCAGGGCAATCCGTTCGAGTTTTAAATCAGACCGTTTGAATGCTTACATTAAGACGTTCGAACGCCTGCAGGAAATCGTTCAAAAATTTAGCATGACTGTTCGATTTTTTTAAATGACCGTTTGAACGCTTTGAGAAACTGTTCAAACATTTTTTTAAAGCGTTTGTTGGCCGTTCGTTGCCCGTTTATTTTGCTGTTCGAACGGCTTTTCGTTAAGGTACGTTTTCCCGTGTGTGGTCACATATTCTAAATTCTCTTTCAAATTCTGTTTTCTAAGTGAGAATTTAGAATGTGATCAGGAATGACTTACTCCCTTCTTGCACACAGCCCTTCAATTATAAATATGTGACTTGTTGATATAACTGTTTTCAGTTTTCTTTATGCTATTTTTGTTCTCGTCCTGTTGTAGTTTTTGTGTGTCTGAGATTATTTATATGGGTAAAAATGTTTAGTACCATATAGTTTAGTACCAGCACAGGCTTCCCAGTCCTCTGAATTTTGTCATACTCCAAATAGTCAAGAAAACCACATTAAAAAATTAGTTCATCGTCATTCCTTATTTGCACTAATCTGCATGGTCTCTTTAGGAAACAGGAAGACCCACAGGGATCCTGACTACAAATACAAAATAATTGGAACCATGTAAAACCAAATTTGGACTGGGATTTCAGTTCTCGGCAAGGACAAAGGTAATTTGACATTAAAATAAAGTCAAATCTTCCTTGGTATGCCCGTCCACCCTCCCCTGAGGCTAGACATTTGCAAGTGCATTATTAACTACCGCAGTCAACAAGGCCTTTTTACAGGCTTTTAAATTAAAATGTCTTAAAGTTAGAGGTTTCCTGAAAGAAAGAGCATTAAATAAAGTGTAGCTTACCTCTTGAGTGATGAATTTTCCATTTTCACGGAGACAACGGCTTCTTATCAGCGCTTGACTTGAACATAAGACAATAAACTATTTTATATCACGTGAATAAAAGTAAAACAGGCACACTGCACAGGTTTGAAAGGGAAAATTGGCATGAGAAATATTCATACCTATCAGTAACTCCTTGTAAATCCACATCCTTTTTCGATTGTAGCAGAATAGATAAGTAATGCCTAATGATGCCAATGAGAAAAGTGATGATAACTATAGGTAGAATAACCCATAAACGAATCGCTGGATCCAAAACCAATTCCGCCATCTTGGATCCTGCTTGCTTCCGACTGTTCTAACCAGAGTGCTTTGCAAGGAAAGGGAAAAATCCCATTCTCCCCGGCCCGAACACCTCGCTACAGGCTGGAACGAGTGGAGGAGACCTTGACGACTCGCAGCTCAGGTCATATGATTATCTCGTGTGGTTGTGGCGTTGAAGAAGGTTGTGTTGCACAGCTTCTCTCACGGTTCTTGCATTTGAAAAGCCATCTAGCTACTCATCAATAATGGCAAAAGTGCCATTTGTCCTGCTTACGATTGCAGCGACTCTTTGCAGTCTTGGATCAAGTTTTACGGTGAGTGATCATTCTGGAAACCACTGTCACATGACAACTAAACACCACGGTGGTCCCTTCATGTAGGCAACACATAAATTGCTATCAAAATACAATAGAATTAACACAATACAAAACAATAGAACGAAATACACAATACAATAGGTAGTAATTCATGTCTCCCTACACGAAGGGAGAACCGGAAACGACTGTCAGATGACAACTAAACCCAATTAACTTTACGTGTCATTGTATGCATGGGAGCTCAATAAAGCTTATGTGCAAATACTTACATGTACATGTAATATATATATTAACCAGTATACCTAAAAGGTAGCGAGTGCTGCACTTTTATTGCTTGCAAGGTGCACATGATGTGAGAAGCGAGTTAGTGGGCACTCGAATGTCTGTGAGGTGGATGTGAACATGATCCTGGGCGTGTTCAAGAGAAATGCCTTGCAAATGTCCAGATATGCTTTTCAAATGTTTTTGATGGAAGGATTGCAAAGATTTAAAGTGGATTACAAAAACTTATTCTAGAAACATGAAACTCAGTTACAGTGAACCGATTTAAAGATGCTGTCAATCTCTCTTAAAGGGGCTATGTCACGGCGAGTTTTGTTGCAGGCTGGAACGAAGTTATTTTCAGATACTTTCAGCGATATCTATATAAACAAGCGACTGCATCACACGTGTGGAATGGATCAAGTCAAAGGAAATATGCAAATATTCTTGATTTGCATGTGACGTCATGGTGGCCATGTTGGAGGAACTTAAACAAAAGATTCTTCATTAGCTTCTATTGTTAGTTCCTCCAACATGAACATCGTGTTGTTGTCTTTTGAATCTCAAGGGTTGATTGCAAACCAAGAATTGTCATCAGTTTTGGGCACAGGTCTTATTTTCGTGGAAAAGATTACATACCGTATTCACTCACGGATAAGCCGCACTCGCGGATAAGCCGCATCCCAAATTTAGAAGCTTGATTCAGGGAAAAAACATTGGAGTAAATGCCAAAGTTGTACCTGTAATTTCAGCTCTGAAATAGTATAAACTTCATGTGTACATACTTTGATATATGATTTATCTTTCCATAGTGTTTGTTTACCGGGATCTGTTCATTCAGGTCACCTTTTAGATCGAATTTTACATGTCAACGAAGCCAACAACATGCTCATGTTCGTCCGTAGCTTAGTTAACTTGTCTATCAAATTGTATGGATGGTAGGTGCCATATTTTATGCCAGAGCAAAGCAATGATAGGGCAAGCAATGAGCAGCTAAGGAGGTAACCATGGCAACCACGCCACAGGTCTACCCCCGGCACCTGTCACACTGATTTCTCAGTGGTAGTATACTTACGTTAATCCTGTGAGCACCCATACCAGCGGTGGGAGGGTGGGGCAATATAGCAGGCAAATACAAAGCAAGCTGAGCAATGGCGGACCACGAGGGCAAAGTACACGAGCTAACATGCGCATGCGCAAAAGCTGATGACATGCACATGCATCATAGGCGATAACCGTTGGCCAGTAATTTATCTCCCAGTTAACTATGATTATTAATAATCTCATTAACCAGGCACCTGTTGGAAGAGAGAGAACTGGACACTAAAAGTTTTGTTTTTGCTGAACGAAGTCAAAACAACATGGAGTAGTTTGCTTTTTCATCAGCTGTCTGTTGCTCTCATGCCTAAAAGGATATCCGGAAGCCATCTATTGGAGAAAAACTTGTTACTCAAAGAGAGGTGGAAGATCTGTTTGACAAATTTGCTGTTAAAGTGCAAAGCTGCAATTAAGAAACATTGTGCCATTTAGCATGGTATTTAATTGCTTGTGGAGGAACAAATATTCACAAGTTACATAAACGGCTCTGTTAGGAGCCACCAAACTTGCAAAAGCAATGGCCAGTGCTTACTTTCTTTTGGTTTGGTGCAGTATTTATTAGTATAGCTTAGTATTTCTTTTAAATGTTAATTTATGGAAATTTCCGGACCTTATGTTTTGGTAGATGTTCTCGCAGATAAGCCGCATCCCCGATTTTAAACAAAGATTTCGGGTAAAAAGGTGCGGCTTATCCGTGAGTGAATACGGTAATCTTACAATTTAAGGTCCTGGAATAGCTTTTTAACTGTTTTACCCAATAAAACACCAATATAACAAATTTCAGACATGTGCAATACTGTGACATAGCCCCTTTAAAAGTCGTATTTTTCATCCACTCGAATCTTTGCCATCTTTAATCAAAATGGTCTCATTTCTCCAGTACATTTGTTAAACATGCTCTGCTAATCTGATTGGTCATTTTTGCATTCCGTCATGAGGAAGTTTATAATTTTTGGCTTGACAGTGCCCCTTTCAATATAGCTTCAAGATGGTGAGGGTTTTGACAGAAACTAGAGTTAGCTATTGCTCGTGTTTAGTTTCTGCACCACAGGCAAACCAATATATTTTATTCTGGTCTTTATAATAATTATCATAATGTTGTTGTTCCGCCAATCTGCAAAATACACCATCCAATTGTAAACTCCCTTTCAGGTCATCCCCTTCATGTCCAAAATATACATTTGTGCTGATATAGACCAATATAGATCTCTTCAAGCCAGGACATCCACCATACCTGGCATCCATTACTGGGACCTTTTTGACAGTAATTTCGCTTGCTCTAGCACTATTACTTGGATCTCCAGATGCCGCTCTCCTTCATGTAGAGAGACCAATTTCTCTTTTTGTAATTATTTATTGTTTCCGGCTTTATTTAATTATTAATTTTTCTTTCACTAATTTTAGCGTCTAGTATTGTGTACCTTTGCCTTTGCCTATAATTATTTTAGTTTTATTTGGAGGACTTATTTTATAGGTGTTTTCACCTGTTTAGTTTCTCCTCAACAGTACTAGTCTTTGTCATTTATGTCTGCTCTGTGTCTTTTTCTCTATATATCTACTATTGGAAGCCTAATAAATAAAGAAAGAAAGGAAGGAAGAAAGAAAGGAAGAACAGTTTCATATTTTCTAAATTACCTCTGTATGCAATTACTACAGATGCATTTGTTCAGTCTTAGGGCACATTCGATTGACCGTATTCCAGAATAAGAATGGATGGAATACCGGTAGTCTCTGGAAATTACTAGTTCAGGCACATTTTGCCCTTGTTGACATAGGATATTCAGGATACGTTTAGTTTTCCAGTGGTTAAAAATCCCCAATACAAGTAATTTTTGTAGTGATAATTCTGTGTATTCTTATTCTGGAATACGGTCAATCAGATGTAGCCTATTAAGTCTCATTCTGAAGTTATAAACATTCATAAATACCAGCGAGAAAGTGGGCTGTTCACAACTCTGAAAAGTTTTGAGCTCTACATCTAGTTGGTATTGATGAATATCAGAACATGTAAGGGAGTTGAAATGCATAATAGTGACCCCATGCTCCAGATTATTCAGTGAATAAAAAGTACCTTGGAAAATACAGTCTAGTCTAGCATGACAGTCTAGTCTAGACACAGAACCAGTTGCCATTTTATTCCATATAATATTATGGTCATTTTTATTTACTGAGTAATCCAAAGCATGGCACTAAAGCGAAGTATGGACATTACACGTTTCAATTCCCTTATACGTTTCTGTGAATATTTGACAACTTCAGAATAGAGGAGTTCCCATTTGCTGGGTAATCAGGCCAAACATCGTGGAAAGGAGAGTGTTTGTTTGAGAATCTGGTCAACATTTTATTTTTGAAATATTTCGAATCCCAATCTAAAGATCTGTGGAAGAAGTTTTTTTGGTTTTAATTTCAAGGCTGTAACAGGGCTCGACATTGTGACCTACTGGTCACCAATGCAACTAAGATTTTGCCCTGGTGACCAAACTTTCAAACCTGGTTGCAAGCTGTATGGTGACTTACCCGTTAAGCCCTTATTCATTTCTATTAAAAAACTACACTGCAACTCCATAACCAGTTTCCTATAAAAGAATCATCCCAAACAAAGTCCCAATTTGATCACCATGTTTGGCTAGGTGCCATTTTGTTTTTGAGGCTTCTCAAAAAAAGTAGCGTGGGCACAAAGCTACCACAGGTTTTCCGATTTTATTTTATCTTATTTTTTATAAAGTGGTAACCAAAAATTGTGATTTGGCGAACAAATTTTATGTCTAGTCGCCAGCTGGCACCTATTAGCAATCCTTTTTTTAAATTACCCACGTATTTGTTGTTAAAGCCATGATCAAATTACAAGTAAACGAGGAAAAAGCTAAACCAGTTTGTAAGGTTTCCAAGATCTCTACCAGCTATACCCTCAGATTTAATCAGCAAATCTTTTACCACTGACACATCTTTCATTTTAGGATAACAAATGTTTCAAAAGTATAATTTTTTGGGGAATATTTGACACCAGATTCTCATACAAACACTGTATTTTCAGCCATGCTCACCCTGATTACCCAGCATGCAATTGGGAATGTGAATAGCCCACTTTGACAATGTTGCGCACGCATCAGAGAACAATAGATGTGGCCTGCCAAATAGTCTGTGTGGCCTGCCAGTCTCTAGTTATTCAGATTTTATGTGCATTAATTGTTCTAGTTGTGTGTGCAACATCATCAAAGTGACCATTATTCCTCCATTAGACTAATACCGAGCAAATGTATCTGTAGAGTCCACAACACAGCCATGCCACCACAAATCCAGAGTGGACAGTAAATTTCACCAGCTGCTGGCTGCATGTTACTGAAAACCCTAATTTACTCAATATTCCACCTTCCCTTTCCATCTTCTTTTCCTTGACACACCTTACTATACCACTTACCTTGATGGTCACCCAAACACTTATTAACCTTGCCCATCCAGGCTTAACTTCAGCCACTCAATAATCCAGTCTACTATTACAATATGCCACACAAGCGCTTGTTGATTTGAACAGCACCATTTATTCAAAAAGTGACTAATCATTGAATCCAGACCCTGTCATTATGCTAATTTGTATCCAGTCCCTTAAATTTATTTGTGCATGGTAACTTTATCCCTAGGATAGAGCCAAATCGGTAATTGTATTCTGTAAAGTTTAACCTGGAGTTAGTGATCGATTTAACCCCGGGTGGTGGTTCCCCTTGCTCCAATTTTTTGTAAATCTTTATGCTATCTATTTCTATTTCAATCTTTACATTGAATTATTAGATCAAGAGAAAAGATGCACCAGTTGTAATGGATATGTATAAAGAGCTCATACATAAGGTGAGTCCTAATAGTCTAGATTTATTTATCGCTTGCCATTTATCAAACCCACTTCAGTCAGCCAATAAGAGCACATGATTTTTGTGGATTCCGGATTGGAATTTCAAAAATTATTTTGTCTGTTTTATTAGTTTTCAGATCAAAGCTGTGTGGATAATGCTTATCCACCAAAAGACAGGTAAAATGCATTCATTTGTAATCTTTGTAATTTAATAGAATTGACATTTTTTATATCATTTTGGTTTCAACAATTTAAAGGGGCATGGTCATCTGGTAGTCATGCGCAGTAGGCGTGCAAAAAGTACTAATTAGCATATCAAAATCTTCCCGGTTGAGCGAGCGTACCTGAGAAGGTCGCAAAGGGGAGCATTTGTAGTAGCATTTTGAAGGCTGACGGCCCTGTATTAGGGAACCACGTTGTAACAATGGCTTCAGAGTCGATGGAGGAAGAAGTTGAGCTGGATATGAAAACATTTGGACAAATAGTTCTGTTCTTAGAATGTTGAACATGCTTGATTTGGATAATTTTGCATAAAATCTGATATCGGCGAATTATGTCCAAACACTACTGCACGAAAATCGAACAAAAAGTACATTAAACTCATCACCAATAGATGAGCTTGGGGATAGGTACCTTTGGTTGAAGTGCCGGACGACGCATGTCCAAGCACAACAAGGAGGTAACCATGGCAACCCTGCCACAGTCCACCCCCTGGTACCTGTCACACTGAAGATTCAGTGGAATACTTACCCATCCCATCAATACTTACCACAGGGAGAGGAGGGTGGGAGCAGTGATCCGCAACGATCAGCAAGCAAAGGCACTGACTAGCAAACACCAATGATCCGCGATGATCAGCAAGAAAGCTATGACTGAAATGACCACGCACAAACAACATGTAGTCCCTGCCAGGCCCCTGGGCCCCCCGCATAACATCTCTCTATGGGGGATGACTGCTGGCCAGCATTGTCTCGAGTTTAACTTAGCCTAAATTACATTTAGCCACATTTAAACTCATCACCAATAGATGAGCTTGGGGATAGGTACCTTTGGTTGAAGTGCCGGACGACGCATGTCCAAGCACAACAAGGAGGTAACCATGGCAACCCTGCCACAGTCCACCCCCAACCGAAGACTCCAAGGTGCTTGGAGAAGGAGGGACTATGGACAGGGTAACATGGTACCTCCCAACCAAACTACCCCAAGCACCATCATTGTGATGCAATGGCACTGTAATAATTATACATACCGAGCTGACGTTCGCCAATAAGCCAACTGCTGCGACAGACTCGCCAAGGCTTCCGAAGGAGTCCTTATATAGAGCTGATAGGCATTGCTACTCCACCTACCCAATGCCTGAATTAAATGGTCCGGCACACCATTGCGAGCTGCCACGGTCGCTGCTCCTATGCGGAAACTATGGCTAGAATACTTTCCTGCAATGCCTGCAGCTGCCATGATTTGTCTGAGCCAGTTGGTTAGACAGGTGCGAGTTAACGGTTGACCATTTCGGAGCAGGAACAATGGACCTGGGGAATCGCCCCTGATCGCTAAGTATGCCAGCATTGCTTCGAGTGCACACAGAGGGGGCTTTCCCTGACCAATGTGGATAAAGCACCCCTTGCGGAACGGATCTGTTTTGGATGCCTTGATCTTAACTTGCATGCAAGAGGGGGCAACGCTAGAATCCACCGCAATGTCTGTCACATTCAAGTGAATCCCTGAGGAATAGCTTGCCAGATTGGGCACCGTAAATTCAGCCGATCTCAGAAAACCAAAATACCCCAGAGTGCACGCAGCCCAAAACATACAGTGGTCAGGATGAGTCAAGTCCAAAGATTTAAAAATAACCGACATGAGACCATCAGTAATTGGTAAGCGTTGGGTTGAACAGGAGCCTTGAGTACGTTTTATACCACGGACCACCCTCTGCAATCGCAGACAGTTAAGTAGAGGGTCAGAGAAACCTTGTTCGATGTGGAGAGACCTGACAGCTACTGACATACATATGAAGCTGTTAAATAAGTTTCCAGTCCATAAAAGCCGATAGTTCGAACTAGTACAAACACGCTAGTATTTAAAGCTCAAAGGATTTTCTTCACAAGTAAACATTGTAGTGTCAAGCACTACACAATGCTTCCAAAACGGTAGGAAAACTCCCGTTTAAAAATTCCCTGAAGTCCAAATAACCACAGCAGCTCACACAGGATAGTCTTCTGAGCAATCTACATTCATTTGAAGCTATCAATTGAAAATTGTTTTGGAGTCCATAAAAACCAATTGATCAAACTAGTACAAACAAGCTCGTTAGTTATAAATAGACTTCCGTTGCAAATAAACGTTCTATGGTCGAGCGCGCTATAGTATGCTTCCAAAACTGTAGGCAAACTCCCGTTTAAGAATGTCCTGATGCCCAAATAACCACAGCAGCTCACACAGGATAGTCTTCTGAGCAATCAAAATTCGCTTGAAGGTATCAAAATTGTTTTGGAGTTGAAAACTAGTACAAACAAGCTCATTATTAATTCACACTCGCTGCATTACGAGTAAACAGCGCGCTACACTATGCTTGCAAAAGTGTACGAAATGCACCGTTCAAACATTCCCTGATTCCAAATAACTACAGCAGCTCACACAGGATAGCCATGTGAACAATCGACATTCATTCAAAGTGATACAAATTGTGTTCAAGTGCATGACATCCGATAAATCGAACTTACATGTAGTAGTACAAACATACCGTTAGTTCATGCCACGATGACTTCGTGTTTTTTTCCGAAATTTTCTAGTTCATTTTTGCAAATCAAACAAAAAAAGGCTATGGAACTAATAAATATATAAATCTAAAATACTGTACGAAGTTTGTAGGACTGATGGCCCACACAAGCTGTTAAATTGGACCAGATTATACCATGCTCGCATTGATGGCGGATAAGTTGAAATTCCCGTGGCCCACGGAAAACTCAACTATCTTGTGTCTACTGCGCATGCGTATAAACCGATGACCATACCCCTTTAAAATGTATGTTTATTAATCACCATGCAGTAACCATATAAATGTTGCAGGTCAAAATAAATTCCAGGTCAAATTTTTTTCAACCTAGGTTGTATTTTTTTAGCTAGGTTGAAATTTTTCAAGATTTTAAAAAGGAATTTTCCAATTTTTGGTGATTCATAAAAAAAAAGGGAGTTTAGTGTTTTCGGGGGAGAATTTAAAAAGAAAAAAAATTCCACCCACCCCTTCCCTGCCAAAAAATTGACCACTCTCCCCTCCCTTTCTACTCACCGTTCCCCCTCCCTAACCCCTTTTCCCTTCCCTAGTCTCCCACAACCAACCTTATATTTCACTCATTAATGACACATTATATTACTGCTTACTTTAATTTCACTTTTTCATTCGCTGGTAGTGGGACTCGAACCTGCAACCCTTAGCTTGGAAGACCAGAGCTTTACCAACTGCACCACAGAGACTTGCGTTGTAGATCCAGTCGCATTTTCGGAATAATATACCTTTTCTTATGGAAATTAGTTACTAGTCCCCTCTGGAGCAATTCCACACGAGACATGATGAAAATGAAAATTTTCAAATCTATTATTTTTTAGCAAACTTAATTTTAGTTCAGGGCAGACATCTTGGTCTATCAGATACAAGTGAGATATTGTGAATGTTGGCCACACCCACTCCGTGAGGGCCTCAAAATGTAATGTCTGCAACAAATTTTTGTGTAATGTCCGCAACGCATATTTAAAGCAAATAAAAACTACTACAGTGAGCTTTGTTGAACTTTATCATTATAGTTGGGAACTCTGGGTATTAGCAAGTTCAGAAAGTCCATTTATTTTCTTGGAACTCCTCACAACTCACAGGAATTAAGAATTTAAAAAGTTGACTCAAACCTGTTGTTGTTTTTTGCTGTAATGTCCGCAACAGACATTTAGATATTAATTGAAAAAGGGTAATGAGAGGAAATTATTATTTTTTATTGAAAATAGAGGCCCACCCAAGGTGTGCTTTGTATAAATTTATGTTTCCCTTTAACTCCAGACTACAAAACAATCTGATTCTAAGCACATTCCCAAAATGTAATGTCTGCAACAAATTTTTGTGTAATGTCCGCAACGCATATTTAAAGCAAATAAAAACTACTACAGTGAGCTTTGTTGAACTTTATCATTATAGTTGGGAACTCTGGGTATTAGCAAGTTCAGAAAGTCCATTTATTTTCTTGGAACTCCTCACAACTCACAGGAATTAAGAATTTAAAAAGTTGACTCAAACCTGTTGTTGTTTTTTGCTGTAATGTCCGCAACAGACATTTAGATATTAATTGAAAAAGGGTAATGAGAGGAAATTATTATTTTTTATTGAAAATAGAGGCCCACCCAAGGTGTGCTATGTATAAATTTATGTTTCCCTTTAACTCCAGACTACAAAACAATCTGATTCTAAGCACATTCCCAAAATGTAATGTCTGCAATGATTTTTGTGTAATGTCCACAACGCATATTTAAAGCAAATAAAAACTACTACAGTGAGCTTTGTTGAACTTTATCATTATAGTTGGGAACTCTGGGTATTAGCAAGTTCAGAAAGTCCATTTATTTTCTTGGAACTCCTCACAACTCACAGGAATTAAGAATTTAAAAAGTTGACTCAAACCTGTTGTTGTTTTTTGCTGTAATGTCTGCAACAGACATTTAGATATTAATTGAAAAAGGGTAATGAGAGGAAATTATTATTTTTTATTGAAAATAGAGGCCCACCCAAGGTGTGCTTTGTATAAATTTATGTTTCCCTTTAACTCCAGACTACAAAACAATCTGATTCTAAGCACATTCCCAAAATGTAATGTCTGCAACAAATTTTTGTGTAATGTCCGCAACGCATATTTAAAGCAAATAAAAACTACTACAGTGAGCTTTGTTGAACTTTATCATTATAGTTGGGAACTCTGGGTATTAGCAAGTTCAGAAAGTCCATTTATTTTCTTGGAACTCCTCACAACTCACAGGAATTAAGAATTTAAAAAGTTGACTCAAACCTGTTGTTGTTTTTTGCTGTAATGTCTGCAACAGACATTTAGATATTAATTGAAAAAGGGTAATGAGAGGAAATTATTATTTTTTATTGAAAATAGAGGCCCACCCAAGGTGTGCTTTGTATAAATTTATGTTTCCCTTTAACTCCAGACTACAAAACAATCTGATTCTAAGCACATTCCCAAAATGTAATGTCTGCAACAAATTTTTGTGTAATGTCCGCAACGCATATTTAAAGCAAATAAAAACTACTACAGTGAGCTTTGTTGAACTTTATCATTATAGTTGGGAACTCTGGGTATTAGCAAGTTCAGAAAGTCCATTTATTTTCTTGGAACTCCTCACAACTCACAGGAATTAAGAATTTAAAAAGTTGACTCAAACCTGACAGTTTTTTTTTTTTGCTGTAATGTCCGCAACAGACATTTAGATATTAATTGAAAAAGGGTAATGAGAGGAAATTATTATTTTTTATTGAAAATAGAGGCCCACCCAAGGTGTGCTATGTATAAATTTATGTTTCCCTTTAACTCCAGACTACAAAACAATCTGATTCTAAGCACATTCCCAAAATGTAATGTCTGCAATGATTTTTGTGTAATGTCCACAACGCATATTTAAAGCAAATAAAAACTACTACAGTGAGCTTTGTTGAACTTTATCATTATAGTTGGGAACTCTGGGTATTAGCAAGTTCAGAAAGTCCATTTATTTTCTTGGAACTCCTCACAACTCACAGGAATTAAGAATTTAAAAAGTTGACTCAAACCTGTTGTTGTTTTTTGCTGTAATGTCTGCAACAGACATTTAGATATTAATTGAAAAAGGGTAATGAGAGGAAATTATTATTTTTTATTGAAAATAGAGGCCCACCCAAGGTGTGCTTTGTATAAATTTATGTTTCCCTTTAACTCCAGACTACAAAACAATCTGATTCTAAGCACATTCCCAAAATGTAATGTCTGCAACAAATTTTTGTGTAATGTCCGCAACGCATATTTAAAGCAAATAAAAACTACTACAGTGAGCTTTGTTGAACTTTATCATTATAGTTGGGAACTCTGGGTATTAGCAAGTTCAGAAAGTCCATTTATTTTCTTGGAACTCCTCACAACTCACAGGAATTAAGAATTTAAAAAGTTGACTCAAACCTGACAGTTTTTTTTTTTTGCTGTAATGTCCGCAACAGACATTTAGATATTAATTGAAAAAGGGTAATGAGAGGAAATTATTATTTTTTATTGAAAATAGAGGCCCACCCAAGGTGTGCTATGTATAAATTTATGTTTCCCTTTAACTCCAGACTACAAAACAATCTGATTCTAAGCACATTCCCAAAATGTAATGTCTGCAATGATTTTTGTGTAATGTCCACAACGCATATTTAAAGCAAATAAAAACTACTACAGTGAGCTTTGTTGAACTTTATCATTATAGTTGGGAACTCTGGTTATTAGCAAGTTCAGAAAGTCCATTTGTTTTCTTGGAACTCCTCAACTCACAGGAATTAAAAAAGTTGTTTTTTTGTAATGTCCACAACAGACATTTAGATGTTAATTAAAAAAGAGTAATGATAGGAAATTATATTTTTTTCAATTGAAAATAGAGAGGCCCACCTAATTTAAGGTGTGCTATGTATAAATTTAAGCAGCACACCTATTTTAAATTAAGTTTGGGAAGCATTTGTAATCTGATTTTTGGTCTCTGAATGTAATGTCCGCAACGTGGAATTGCCCACTATGGCATTTGTGCATGCGCACTACTAACAAAGTTGGACTTGAAATATCGCTGAGTTGCAGATTAGAACTAGAAGCAGTAAACTGTGAACCAAACAAACTTTTATAGAGTTTTAACCGAACTAAAAGAAAACTAGATAATAGGATTTCACCTCTCACTTTATATTGAAAATTTCTATGGAAGAGTGAAGCGATACGTATAAAAAGTGATGAAAGAGAATCTGACTTGACAAGAAAATTATGGAAGTAACCAGCCTCCAACCTTAACCTGACATGCACAAAGCCAAAGGACTGGTTTTCAAAATGTTCTCCTGTCATCAGATCTAGAGAATTATATAGCGCAGGCAGGACAACATAAAAGTGCCAAATATGAACGTGAATGAAATCAGTCTCAGGCAGGTATCACATGTAAATTCAAAAGTTATCAACTGTCAGTCTCAGTTTTGTTGCATTAATTGTGCCATTTGTCATGAGTCATGTACAACAAAAACAGATTACAAGCATAGTAAAACCAGTTCACCTACAAGCACCATTGTCCTTAACATTGATAAAAGTGGATCTTACTGATTTTCACCATTGTCTGTATATTAATTACTTGAACAAAAATATGAGTGAACTGTACACCTTAAGTAGAGTAACAAAAATATTGGGGCAACTGCAGAATACCTGAGTACCCAAGCACTGTATATTATTAATTATAGAATACCCACCATTTGGATCATTAATAATTATTCATTTTCTTAAATTTTCATACAAACCTTCTAAAAACTTAATCCACCAATTTAAACAAAACATTTTTGACCAAAAATAATTCATAGAACTACTCTACATACACCTGCACTATTATAATAATGGAGAATTTAGCACAGTTTTCAAGTAATCTTTTTAAGTCAGTGGTCCGTGTATTCTATAATTATACCTATTTATTTGATGATCCTGTGAACTAATCCAAACCCTACCCCTACATTTAAAAACACCCTAACCGTCCACAATGGGTGCTCGCTAACTTAGAGCTAAGTCACTAACACAGACTATAATCCTCCTTTAATAATCATGTTAACTATCCGGCCCTACATTTAACAAAACCCTAACCATCCACAACGGGTGCTCACTAATTTGGGTGATTAGAGCTACAAAATGTAGTCACTAAAACTCATACATAGTTAGCAGAACAACTAGTTTGAAAAATTCAACCTAGATTAAAAATTTCAACCTGAAATATAATTTACCTGCAACATAATATAATTATTGCATTTTAAGATAGAGCAGATTTTGTAGATGTACATTGTATGAGTGAGCAGGTTACAGCAATGACTTAAATCACAGTTACTCTATGGCATACCATGACATTCAAATGGTTTCCTATTGTTTTGGTCTTTCTGATCCAATCAAATTACAGAGTTATGGTACAGCAAGCTACAGTACAGTTACTCACACAGAATATGTTCTATTATTATAATACCAAATATATCAAACATTATACTCTAGCCCTTCAGTTGAAACAGAGGTGATCAACTTGGATTTGCCCCCAGCAGAGAGATACAATGACTTGGCAGCAAAGAAAGGAAAAGAGGTAACAAATTATATATATATTTTTTAATTGCGTTCGACGAAGGAGAACGTATCCTAATCATGCCTGTGGTCATGTGTGGGCTACCTGTGCTTTCCCAAGCGAAAGAAATCGAGATTTGTGCCCTCATGTATGTTTGTACTTTTTATAATATAATTATTATCTCTACCAAAATGTCACATGGCTTTTGTTTTGCTCGCGATCGGTAAGTTACTTGCCTTATTTTCCGACAATCCAATGCAATGATGTTTCAAAGGTTCGCAAGTACAATTAAGCAAAGCCTAAGGAAAGTGTGTAGTACGTCTGGAGGACTGACAAAGTCCAATTTGGTCTGTTTTGCACCTTGAACATTACCCTGGGTTCCAGAGGCCCGAAGAAGTAAGAAAGGCCCGAAGAAGTAAGAAAGGCCCGAAGAAGTAAATATATACTTGAACATTCAACTCGACCATAATTATTTAATTGTGTTGAACTATCCAGTAAAAACCAAGTGAATCTGCGAATAATTTGGTACGATTTCATTATCAAAGCCTGAGGAAAGTGTGTGCTACCTCTGGAGTATTCGACAAAGTCTGATGTCAAACATGGTCTGTTTTGTTAGCACAGTCTCATAATTTGTGCTGAACTATATCCACCGAGTGAATCTGCGATTGAAAATTCTGTTGGCTTGCTCGCTGTATTGGATTCTGCTTTTCGCTGTATTGGATTCTGCTTTTCGCTGTACATACATGTACAGATAACAAAACTACAAACAGTAATTAAGATGCTATAAATCACACCTGGCCTGAGTTTTCTAGACACCCATATCTTGTTTTAGTTGTGACACTACACATCAGTGACACATGCATGTATGCATCTTGGTTACTGTGGTTATACAAATTAACACTACATTCAGGCAAAGAGTTAATCTATAATGACACTTTGATATGCCAAGGAACTTAAATATCAACACAGTACAAGGTGAAGGAAATTCATGATCAAAGTACTGAGTTCATTGCTGCATGCATGCATGCATGGATGCATGCATGCATGTGTTCCCTAACCAATTAATCTACACTCAATTCTAACGAGACCTGAAACAACCTTCAAAAACTCATGAATAATTAATGAGCATTTTGTCCAATCAGATGAAGCAAATCAGTCACGTGCATGCTCCTTTATACCTGATAAAATCTCATCATTCTAAACAGCCCGCGGAGGGATTTGAATTCTGTCCCAGGGGGAAACGGGGTTAATGATTGAGACAATGGTAAGCACCTTGCAACTCTTGGAATTTCTATTGATGTTTTAGCTTTCCCATTGAAATGCTAATTAGGATGAACGTTTTATATAAAGAATATTAATGAACATGAAATTTTATATAAAGTTTCATCCTAATTAAGAATTCACTGATAAAGACCCAAAGATAGCAAAAAGTACACGGAACATAAGGTACCTAGATAATAAATTTTGCACTAAATTTACTAATATCAGCAGACTATAGCGAGATACACAGAGAATATTTTTTAAATGAAGTTATCGAACTACCATTACTTGTTTACCGAGCCACTGTTTAGTTCCAATTATTAAACCAAACTCAAAGCCGTAAAATAATATAAACGTGCATTAAACTTACAAACATCCTCTTCATATTTTGTGCCGGAGTCAAAAATTTAGAGTCTGCCGTCATGTCAGTCACATCGCTTTCCAAGTCTTGAACTTTATCGATGTCAACCACGACACCAAATCCTTCAAGTGCAGCTTCTTGCCCGGCTAGCTTGGTATTTGCCACACAATGCTTTCAGCATTGCGAAACTCCGCTTCAAACAACATACAGTAGTATGGTAATTTCTTCATGTCAATCCCTTGAGATGTTCGTAATTGCAGGCGGTGATTACTCGAATATTTTGCAGGCGTTGTGAATACAAAGGTTCAATGGTTCATTAAGTAACCATTGAGTTTTTGAAGCCGTTTAATAAACTCGCAGCACGTGTTTTATCAGGTCTAAAACTCTCGGGCTGCGCCCTCGAGTTTTAAACCTGATAAAACACTGCTGCTCGTTTATTAAACAGTACATAAGAGGCTGATAAAAGCCCAGACCCGGCTACCAACATTTAGTACTAATTGATATGTGTGTACTTAATATTGTGAATACTAGAAACTGGAATGCAGTTTATACACATCTGAATAGCCATAGCTACATGTAGCTATATGGTTAATTGTGTTCTACACAAACTCCAATATTTATTATTGCTTTACATTGTATACCATACAGCAAAATGTGCTACAAATGCTCAAATGAATGATAACCATATAAAACACATATATAAGCATCACATGATTCCAATGATTTACTGTTACACAATATAAATATAAATATTTAAAGTATTATGCCCATATGCATCCCCTTGTACATCCCCTTGACATTCAAAATTTTCACATTAGTTAAAAACAAGCATTTTTGATCAGGATTATTTACACCCACATCATTGCAGCAATCTTTTAGTCTTTTGTGTTACCACAGGAAGCCCAATCCTTTATCTTACAAAAAAATATGTCGAATGCACTTTAATAATCTATGATTAGTATATTACATGTATCTTGGACATGGTTTGGTGTAATCTTGTTACATTAAAATTGGAAGAATGCGTTTTTTGGTGTTGGTTAACCCTACACGTAATTACTCCAAACTGAGGTTTAATTGTCAGCCAATAACTGATAATTAACAAAGCTTGCACTTAGACATTCATGTAGTATAAATAACTACGAATAACTAGACAAAACTGTTCATACTTTCAAATTTCAAACAGCATAAAAGGTCCAACAATTTAAAAGTCTGAACAAAGGAAACAACCATTGAACATTTATGTATGGACATCATAATTAAAAGCCCTCTGCCACCAGTAAAACACTTGACTATATGACTTGGGAAAATTAATGAATTGATATCTTCATTGAAATCTTCATTTTCGTTGTCTTCAAGATAGATAGACACCTTTATTTCAACAGGGTAATTCTTTCAGTTACAAAATGTTACTGTTATCAATAGGAGCAAGAATGTAGTGTTATCAAGGACAACAACTGACTCTCCAAAGTCCACTTCCTGACCATTGCCTAGGCTTGTCAGTGTTGACCATCAAACGTAAATTGTAACCTTCATCGGTCTTTCAAACTGGAGAAAACTCCGGCATTGTATGCTACCTGTAATTGCCCTATATCATTATGACGTCAAATCAAAACAATCTATTGTTTAAACGCTAAGGATAACGGTCGTGGGAGGGGGACAAAACAGCAACAACACAAAGGAAATCGCTATCAAATGCATTTTGTAGAACGTACAGTCAAGCCCAAAACTTTTTCACGCAGGAAACGATATTGCTGAAGCGACTCAGCAATTGCTGATAGTCAACAGAAATTGCTGTTTTCAAAAACAGCAAACAGCAATATCGTTTTGCCGGCAATCAAAATATCGTTTTCTCAAAAACGATATATCGCAGAGATGTTCTGCAAGAACACGCAAGAAGTTGATAACTCGCTTTTTGCGGCTTCTGTAGTTGGGATGTGCGATTTATAGTAACACATTCCTTTCGTTTATTATATACCCTTCCGTTCTTCGATGTCTGTACATTCTAAACAGCAAATTGCTGTGCAGCAATTGCTGTTTCAATAACAGCAAAACAACATATCGTTTTTTGGGAAACAGCAATATCGTTTTTGGGAAACAGCAATATCATTTTTGAGAAACAGCAATATCGTTTCTGCCAACAGCAATATCGCTAAATGTTAACCACAGCAATTGCTGTTTTTACAGCAATTGCTGAGCAGCAATATTGTGAAAAAGTTTTGGGCTTGACTGTACAATAACAGTAACAGCCACCAAATACGGTAAATATTGTGGGATAAACATTGATACAGCTGATATCTGGAAACCAGACAATTCGAAGTTAAATTTTCCTCAGCAGAGCAGATTTAGTTCAAAATTCTATTGTTCAAGTCGATTCTGTCCCCCTCATAAACAAGCCGTGACGTCATAATGATAATTATAGGTCAATTTCAGCTCTGAAATAGTATAAACTTCATGTCTACCTACACATGTACTTACATGTAGATACAATCATGATCTATCTTTCCATATTATTTGTTTACTGGGATCTGTTCATTCAGGTCACGTTTTAGATATAATTTTACATGTCAACCACAACAACATGTACACATTCACCTATAGCTTATAATTTATTAGTGATCAGGCACTTGTTGGAAGAGAGAAAACAAGTCAAACAACATGGAGTAGTTTGCTTTTTCATCAGTTGTTTAATGCTATCATGTCTAAACAGATATCTGGAAGCCATCTTAATTGGAGAATAACTAGTTACTCAACGAGAGGTGGAAGATCAGTTCGACTAAACATCAAAGAAACGTTGGGCCATTAACATGGTATTTTCTCACTCGCAGAGGAAATAATTATATTCACAACGTAAATGGATCTGTCAGGATCGAGCCACCAAACTTGCAAAAGCAATGACCAGTGCTTACTTTATTTTCGTTTTTGTATAGTATTTATTAGGGCCATTTATTAGTATACATGTAGCTTAATATTTTCTTGAAAAATGTTAATTAGTTTATGGAACCTTTCCTAGATTGACCCGTGGATAAGCTGCGCCCGATCTTGAATGAAAATTGTTTTTACGGTAGTTATTTTTAATGTCAGTGGTACATTGTAACTTATTGATGTTGCTAGACTTTTTTATAATGTTTATTGCTTTCTCCAAAGCTGCATGCTCTTTTAAATTACATCAAGAACTTCACCAGCTTTATATTGGATGGCAAACTGTTTGGCATTGTGGACAAGGACTTGGTAAGAGCCACATTAATGTGTTCATTGTCTACTTATGGATTCAATTTCTCTTAATTTGGATGCGAGTAAATAAGCATAGCAAATTAAAGTACATGGAGGGAAAGAGAAGTTATTAGTACATATTTTAGTTTTTGTTTGTCATGTTGTTCCTAATCAGTATACGTAGGAAACAGTCTGGCTTAATTGTATTGTGCTGTCAAGTAGCCACTCAGATCTTGTTTATAAAGAAAGGCACTCAGGTTATTAATTTTAGTTAATATATATTTTTATTGTAGTTCTGATCAGACTAGGAATAGTGTCATATTTTAGGGAAGCTGGAATCTAGTTTGACCAACTTCTCGACAATCTGCTGCTCCATTGCCAGGGCGACGGCGCCAATCAGGTGGCCTCACTAAACCATTCAATCAGTAGCGAATGAATAAAGTAGACTGGAACTAGCTGATTAGAACCACTCTGACCACTGCATAATATTATATGCTTATGTGCTGATCTTAAGATTAGGAAACAATTATATATTTACATGTATTTTTAATCTGAGATTTGAAAGCAGCCATATGCACAGAGAAGGTGATAATTATATTTAAGAATTTAATGATGATGATTGTATTACAAAATTAGGTAATAATGTTATTAGTTAACTTCTCTTTCTAGGCTCCATTGACAGAAACTTTAAGATCACCTTATAAAGAGGAAATCCAAGGTCTAGCCAAAGCATCTGGGATCCCACTAGGTGAAATATTAAACTGTGTATACCAGGGTTGTTGCCAGAGGGTCAAATAGGGGGTGGTGGGGGTGGCAATGGCTCCCTTCCCCATGGAACTGCCCCCCCCCCCCCCCCCCCTCTCCCCTTCACTCTCGTATCAATAATTATATAAGTCCCAATTTAATTTAGCCACTGAATTTACCTGTGTGGGTCACCCCATTAATTTTGTTTTCTGACTATAAAATCATTAAAACTGCAAAAACAAAACCATTAAAAATGTTCAATAATTATTACAACCTTATATTCCTTTAAAGTGCAAGTATCATGTCCAAAGAATACAAAATTATATTGTACTATTGTGTTTGTTTCTCACAAAAAGGTATTAATCTTGCAAATTCTGCAACATTTCTGGCATTTAATCCCTAATTTTGGTTACTTTTCATGGATCCTGTGACATCATAAGATGAATCAACTCGCTCCCTAGAGAAAACTAGAACAATAAAATCCCGTAGGTTTTCAATATGACATCTTTAACTCTTTCAGACCGACCCCTGTAAATATGACTTATCAAACTCATTAATAATTCATGAAGCAAAAACAAAGGAAATCACCGACCGATAAGTGATCTGTAAATCTGATACAGATTTCATCCTGATTTACATAAACTTTGGCTTCGATTTTCTCAGCCAAAATAAGCCGTATCGCCAAAATAACTGAAAACATGACTCTCTACATCTAGACGTTTGATAAGTAAGATAAAGAATGAGCGTCCGATCTTTATCCGATTTACAAACTCTCGCTTTCAGCTCGAGTTTGTAAATAGGATGAAAATTGCCCACTCATTCTTTATCTATTACTTAAAAGTCCTATACCTGGAAAAAAATATTGCATCAAATCTAGACATGCTGGAAATACGATGTTGCAATATTATTTCAAGTGTTGAATGACTTAAAAGCCAGAGCTATAACAGGGATCGCTTGACTCTCCCACTTTGGAGAAAAACTGATTTCTTTTGGAGATTATTTTTCGTTTCTTCAATTTTCACAAATTTTGAGGAGCTGAAAATCGGGCTCCTCCCCTCTGGGACTCCTGTAGTTTTTTTTAAGTCTTTCGCCTCTACAACCAAGAGCAGTGATTTGGACCCAAGCCATTGCTTTAAAGTGACAAAAATACATGCTAATAGGTTTAGCAGGGGGAAAAGATCACCAACTGCAGAATTTCAAGGATTTCATTTAATGATTTTTTGATGTCTCAAAACACAACCGAAAAACCCAGTGAAATATATCCCCTCAAAAAGCCTACTAAAAGCAAACCAAGTACTTAAATTCGGCCATCCTCAGACTTAATGATGCCCTCAACCTCTCTTACAGTGGCTTTTTTGTTTAAAATTAGAGCAGATTTCATTGGAAACCCTACAGAAAAAGCCATACATTGTACCTACCATCGATGAGTCCACAGAATTCTCCTGAATGGCATTGTGTGGAAAGTTTGAGGCCAAAATTAACTACCCCGGGCTAGCCAAACTTGACCTGAGGGGGGAGGGTTGAGTTAGCACTCAAACATGTTCAGGTGTCAAAGAGTTAAGGTCACGATAAAGGTTAAAAATGGAAAGGTTTCGAAAATACTTTTCGCAAATTCTAAATCTAAAAGCCCTAATCTAGCATCACAAAAAACTGAAACTCAAGTATTTTTTAAAGCCTTGAAAACAAGACTTTCTGATTTCCAGCTAGAAAAGGCACGAAAAATGATTGACAGCTGCTGCCATTCACTGGGCATGTTATTTCTTTCTCGCTATCCTGTTCTTTTCTGCACTACTTTTTGTTCGTAAAGATTTCTATGTTAATACCAGCCCAGAAGTGTAAAAGTAGATCGTTGTTGGTGCCATATTCAAAAAAGAAGAAAAGAGAAAAGCAGCACAGTAATAGTTTTTGTGATAATTTATTTTAGTTTGTGAGTAAATTTGGCAGCAAGTATAAAGTTCTTAGGACAATTGGCTGGAGGGATTTATACTCAAGTTCCAAGAAGTTATAATCATCGAAGACCGAAAGTCCACAAAGAATCGAGCTATAAAGTTTAGTTATCTTCAATCGACCAAAACATTTAAGAGAATTCAATGCAGGAAGCGAAGGACTTTGCTGGGTTTGTTTCAGTGTGATGTAATTAGAATAACATAAACAGTCTACTACGTACATGGTGTGGATCGAGCAATGCTTCAATGTTTTTTCCTGCCTGATATTAATTGTTTGATTACTGTGGTGCCATTTTTCTGTACTCCTAAAAGTTAGTATTTCTTCTTGAAATTAAACTGGAATTAACACTAGTTTCTGTAGAAGTATCGAGAATCGGTAAACTGTATACTAGTCAGCTCCTCTGAACTTTGTAATCGGCCGAGACTGAACACAACATGAATCACTCTGATTGGCTAATGTTAATGAGATTACCCTTGAAGGCTGGACCTCTTAGTCAACCGTAAAATGAATCTAAAACCTTTATTGGGCTGTTTCTCAGCTCTTCTTTTTGGCCAAAAACAAAACTTTGTTAAAGTCCAGCCTTTTTGCATTTTGTCCATTTTTCCTAAATTTTTCATGAGTCGTAGAAAACAGCCGTTTCTCAAATACTGTCAGGGAATTTTGAAATTATTTTTCGTTCAGGTTTTATGACCTGATTAGTAAAAAAATTGGATGAAAAACTACTTTTAAACTTTGAAAAGAGATCAAATCTGTAATACGCAACATATCAAAATTCCCTGACACAGTATTTGAGACAATTTAGTTCGGATTCGAAAAGCATATTAATTAAGAAAAAAATTATTTCAAAGCCTGAATGGCTGAACTCCTTCTGGGAAATGGAGCCATTTCGTGTTGAAAAATATACAACATCTACATGTAGGTATGCTTTTAACTTTTGTTCAAAATGGATTAAATATATACGTTCTTAAAATGGTATATAGTACTGTATGTCTATGTGGCTTTAATAATATTGCCATGCTGCAAGACCTTAAACAGTCTAATTGTGTTTGGTTTTAGGTGAAGTGCTTCTGTACAACATTTTCTATGAAGTGTTTACTGTCTGTACATCTATTGTTGCTGAGGACAAGCAGGGTATGGGAAGATTCATTCAATAATTAAAGACGCTTGGTCAACTACGTAGCAATCTTTGCACAGATTCTTTTGTTCCTCTAATTTAGACCATAGTGTCTTGGTATTCCCATAGATATTTTAAAATCTGAATAAGAAAATTCGAAAAGGATTCTGGTAGTTGTATAGTCAACTGGCATAATATACAGTAATAGTGGAAATGGCCTATTCTGGAGTTAACCAGCTAGGGTACTTACTATAGGGATGCTTGACAAACACAGCATACCAGGTGGGTGTCACTGTTCACACAACAAATCAATTTATCATATTTGGTGGTTGGGAGTCCTTGTCATATTTTTAGGGGTTGAAATTCAGGTACTCCGGTATTTTAATGGTATTTTAAAGTGCCCCTAACCTCTTTGGCAATTTTTATAGCTATGAACCTTTGAAAGGTTTTGAGTACTTCTGCGAATAATTTTTTGGTTTACAGAGAGTACTATGTTCTAAACTTGTTTCAAATGGTGAAAATTTGACCTTTCCTGACCCATAACACAGTGTGCAAGTAAAAGCCTGGGTCAATTCCCGGGGTGACGTCATCTCATTTACACATTATTCCGCATGGCGCCTTTTATCACAATAACATCAATATGTAGAGAATATACACAGTCTGTGAGTTTTTAGTAACAAAAACTGTCATTTTTGGACAAAATTCTAAGTACATGTACATGTACATGTACATGTATTTATATATTCAAATTATTGCAAAGTCAAATTCATTAGATGTCTACCTGGGAATCGACCCAGTCTTTTTCTTTCATGGTCATAGGTCAGGAAAGGTAAAATTTTCACCATTTCAAACAAACATAGAACATGGAGTGTTCCCTGTACATAAACCAAATATTTCTTTGCAGAAGTACACAAAACCTTTGAAAGATTCATAGATAGAAAAAATGAAACAGGGGTTAGGAGCACTTTATTTTATTTTTTCAGTATACAGTAACTGTTGTTTATTAGGCATCAGACATTTGATCCTTGCAATATTATTGAAATATCTTTTAATAAGTGGAGTTGACATAAAAAAAAATAGAATTGGATTTTGACTTAAATGAAATTTGATTCCTTAATAAATGAAAATGGCAGACCTGAATGTAGCCTGTGAATACAGCCATCTCGCATCGTGAACCACAATCAAAATATAGCCCCCGAGAGAGACGTCTGCATCTTGAGACGGAAAATTCCATACTGATGACGTTTGATTGGCTTGTATATGATAATTAGGCATCTATCCAATGAAATTAGGTGACCAGATCCTGGCTGCGAAACATCATCAGTATGGAATTTTCCATCTCAAGACGCAGACGTCTCTCTTGGGCGCCACGTTTTGATTGTGGTTCCCGATGCGAGACGGCTGTATTCGCAGGCTAGCCTTAATGTCTCTTCCGATGTTGGTCATTTTGTTTTCCACTTTGACTTTTAAATCATTGATACTAACTAGCGCTTATATGCACTTGAACACCACTTAAAGCATATAAAGGTATTTTTAGGGTAGTGCATTTTTATTTTAGGCAGGTTATATTTTACCGTATTTTTCAAGTTTTTCTGATGAGCATCCCTGACCTTTTCACCCCTCCCCCCACCCTGCAGGGGGTACTGCTAAGTCAATTTCAGATTCTTTACACAATACAATTAGGTTAGTTTCTCAGGAGTACTCAGGAGAATCAAGTCCTATTGTATGAATAGGGTTTGGGTAATCATTAAATTAATTAATGATTGATTAATCATTAAATTATACTGATAGTGTCGCTCCAACGTCGGTGTTGACGATTTAGATAGATTTAACTAAATTAGTTAACTATTTAGTTGATGTCATCTTAATTAATTAGTGTAACTGCAAAACCAACAGTCACAGCGAAATCAGGAGGGTTGAATATAAACTAGAGGTAAAACCGTTAATCCCATACAAAAGTATACTAGTCTAGATGATTCCGCAAGTCAACATCTCCGCCGGATCTGAAAATTGTTAATTGGCACATGAAATTTCAAATTAGGTGATGTCAACTAAATTATTACTAAATATAGTTAATTTAGTTAATCTAAATCATCAACACCGACAATGGAGCAACTCTATATACATTTTTCCTCATCTGCATGTCCGTGGTCATAAAAAAAAAGACCGTAATTATTTTGTCTTTTTCTTCTGGATACTACATTCACAGCCAGTTTGTAGTGTCATGTTTAAGTATGATGGGTGACTAGTTCCTATAAAAAAAACTAGTGTTTCCTCAGCGGTAATCATGCACTCAAACCGTTTTCCCACCCACAATTCCCTCTTGCTCTGATGAAGGACTGGACGGCGGTTAGCATACCTTAATCGAATCTTATTTAAGTATGTGAGCATTCTTTGATGATTGACCCTGCATTTTAAATGTGTTTTTAGGGAAATTATACCATGCAAGGAACCTTGACTTTGGGCTTTTCACTGGGTAAGGAAGTGCATGTGACCTGTCTCATATCTGAGCTAATTACAGCAACTTCCAAGTGGTACAGTAAGGTTTTACCATCAATTAATGCTGTAATATGGAAGTATATCGTAGTCTTGATAATAGGCTGTGTGCACAGAGTTGGTGTACATTTGCGTTACAAAAATCGAACTTAAGTAAAGGGAGCCTTTTGCACCCTCAAGTGCGCAAAAGGCTTCATTGAATGGCGCATTTGAAGAAGGGCGCATTAATGCACATTTTAAGGCGTGTTTTAGAGCTTGTTGTGGCGCCTTTAGGGTGCATAATGGCGCATTTTAAGGCGCGTAATGGCGCGTTTTAGAGACTGTGCATTAACACAATTAATGTCTCCTCTTTGAGTGTTTGAATCCAGTTGATTTTGCCATCATGAAAATGATTTTGCGGAGGTGAAAATGATTTTGCCGTATATGAAAATGATTTTGCCGTATATGAAAATGATTTTGCCGTGATGAAAATGATTTTGCTGTGATGAAAATGATTTTGCCGTAGTGAAAATAATTTTGCCGTGGTGACAATGATCTTTCCGTAACTGAATTGATTTTGCTGTGGTGAAAATGATTTTGCCATGGTGACAATGATCTTGCCGCAAATGAATTGATTGTGCCGTGGTGAAAATGATTGTGCCGTGGTGAAAATGATTTTGCCGTGGTGAAAATGATTTTGCCATGGTGAAAATGATTGTGCCGTGGTGAAAATGATTGTGCCGTGGTGAAAATGATTGTGCCATGGTGAAAATGATTTTGCTTTGGTGAAAATGATTTTGCCGTGGTGAAAATGATTATGCCATAGTGAAAATGATTGTGCCGTGATGAAAATGATTGTGCTGTGATGAAAATGATTTTGCCATGGTGAAAGTGATTGTGCCGTGATGAAAATGATTTTGCCGTGATGATGATTTTCTGTAACTGAATTGATTTTGCCGTGGTGACAATGATTTTGCCGTGGTGACAATTATCTTGCTGTGGTGACAATGATCTTGCCATAACTGAATTGATCTTGCCGTAATTCAATTTGATTTTGCAGTGAGCAAATTGTTTCACTTGTGGGCCAAAGTATCATATGACCTGTACAGTCCCCAGTGAGATTTCCTTTCAAAACCATTTACAAAAGTTGTGTTTGACGTGAGCAGGCCAGAAAAAGCTGTCCTGGCAGTCATACTGGATTTGATTGTTGTTTTGCTGTGAAACTTAAACACAGGAAATGAACTGTTTTTGAGATAATTATTATACTAATTTATGTGTTTTGAACCCCGCTGTCACTTTTCAAATTGTAACTATATTGATTACTGATTTGACTTTTTATCAATAGAAGAAAATGATTTGTTGCTAATCATGTTCATAATGGGAGAGATATTGCTCTTTGGAAAATAGTCTTTATCTCCGCCCAAAACTATCAAACTATACGACTAAACGTTGACTGGGTGACAGCTTAATACAGGGTGGCTTCACTGTACATGTATTTACTTGTGGCATTGAAATATGCATAGTTGATATTTATCCATGGACATTATCTCTCCCGAGAAGTGAATAGGTCACCAGAATGAAGCTCAGTTATGCAGAATGCTGGAAATCTATGGGCTACTTTAAATTTATCCCAAACAATGGATGTATTACTGAATGGTTCTTCCACTCTAAATTTTGAATCTAATGCCTCAATTTTTAATGCAGTTAGGACTTTTATTATTGATTCAGGTCACTTTAGTCATTAGCCATTTTGTGTATTTGTATCTTTTTTCCCCTTGTTTGTTATTCTTTAAATTGTAAAGTTTTTGCTTCTTTGTGGTCTAAATGTATAAGTGTAAATATAAATTAATGTGAGCCCCCTAGATGAGTGCTTGTGCTCTTGGGGTTAATGTTTAGCTCAAATATTGTTTTTGTTTTTTATGACGTTTGAGGTGCGTGTTGAGGAACAGATAATGTCCAAGGACAATATCAACATCATTTCATATTATATTTTCAAAGCCACAAAGTAGGTTATATTGTCTTGATAATCCTTCAAACATTTTCTTTATGGGCTGGGCCTTGCTTGTGAGAGGCAAGTTCTTAGAAGAGTTCATCTGCTTCATCATCAGATATAATAGTTTAAAAAAACACTGAATTTTAATATAACCTGAAACAACCATCAAAGTCACGACCTGGCAAAGCCACAGATCAAATTGGAATTTAATTAGCGTGTTTTTGTGTGTGGAGGGATCAGCAAAACTGGAGAACCTGGAGAAAAACATTTCGGAGCAAGGGCAAGATACCAACAAACTCAAATCACCTACATGTACATGTATGGCACTATGATCCGACGGGAATCGAACCCATGAACAGTGGTAAGAGGTGAAGTGGTGGGAGAAAACCATAGAACCTGGAGAAAAACCCTTGGAGCATATATATAGCTAGCAAGGTCGAAATACCAACAAAGTCAACTCACCTGTTACCAGGGCTCAAACTCTATCCACACATAATTTTAAAGTTAATTCCACAACTTCCAACTACATGTATAATCATGAGATTTTCACTCAATCTTCCTTTCTTAGTTGGGACCAGAAGACTGACACCTGGGCTTTGCCTGAAGTTCTACGGCCTCTAGTGGTTAACCTGGACTACAGGGTTAGTAAATCAGGGACACAGCTTGTGCACATGATGGCTACTGCATTAAAAGGGGCTATTCAAGGTGTGGTGCACGTGTGGGAGTTCAGTTGGTGGATGTTAATTGAAGGGCTGTGTGCAACAAGGGTGTGAGTGACTCTTGATCACATTCTAAATTCTCCCTTAGCAAACAAACAAATTGAAGGAGAATTTAGAATGTGATCAGGAGGCACTTATGCCCTTTTTGCACACAGCCCTTCAATTGGCTACAGACAGTTAAAGTATCCTCTCTCAATGCTTTATTGAAATGCTATGCAATATTTTCCTTGAAGACTATGTCTATACACAGTTCGTTAGTCATTTTTGCATACTTGCTTTGATTTTAACCATCCCACACGTGTGCAAGGTTTGTCAGTTCTGATATGTCGTCGTTGCTGAAAATACAATGTAGCTGTGTCCAGGCCAGTCTGGGAATATCAAGGCCTCTCACCATGACACAGCCCCTTTAAATAGGTTTAGGTTTGAATTTAGTTTTTTTTATATGTTTTGTATAAATTTAGATGTGAGTGATCATGATCAATGTCAGGGGAGTTAATTTTGGAAATAAAACAGTGGGCTGAAAAATGTTAACCAATAGAAAAATTTTAGAAGAAACTTTTACATCATTGACAAAAATACCAATAACTGCACAAACCATATAAATTACATATCCCAGGGGTGACTTGTAGTGGTCAGGGGTACATTACTTGTCATATTTGAAATTGCTGCTCCATAATTTTTTGCAGGTCTTTTAAGCAAAAAACAAATGCCTCTAAAGTCTGGTATTTTAGAGGGTACATAGGCCCACAGAATTTAAACAGAATATGCTTGTAATTACAATGAATTCAGCTCGCTTGTTAGCGAGAGAATGTGCTATCACTGGCCTTATTTGAGGAGCAGTAATGAGAAAAGAGATGTGCAAAACTATGAGCGGGATGGCCGACATACTTTGGAAACACCAGGCTGTAAAGTTTTATTTAGGATAGTGTATTTTAGAGGCCCTTTTAGGGTAAATTCCGACAAGCGACACAGCGTTGAAATAGCAACATGAAGGAAATGAAAATAATAACGACTAACATCTGACACTCTGAAATTGTGACAGTGACAGAGAGAGATAAGAAAACAATAGACAAAATTGCAACAGCGACATGCCCACCTTCCGAGATTGTGACACGACTAGTTTAGAAACTCAGACAGGGTACATGCATACCCTCTAAAAGGGCCTTATTCTATAGGTGAGATATTTTTAGGCTACTATTTCTAGCTTTTCTGATGAGTCCTCCTCCCCTTCCCCCTCCCATTCCCCCTCCCCTCTCCGTGTACTTTTTAATGAAAACCTCAGTATATGAAAGTTTTTAAAACACAACTTACAGATGTCCAAGCTTACAGGTACATTATTTTGTGGAGATTGGTGGTGTAGGGGACCTGTAAGTGTGTTTAATTAACTTGGGGAGCACTTTTAGAACAACTATATAAGGCAAATTGAATCAATCACAGTTTCTGGGAAACTATCCACCCACCCCTCCCTTGGGTATACATGTGTAGTTAATGATTAACTATTAAACTATCCACCCACCCCTCCCTTGGGTATACATGTGTAGTTAATGATTAACCATTAAACTATCCACCCACCCCTCCCTTGGGTATACATGTGTAGTTAATGATTAACCATTAAACTATCCACCCACCCCTCCCTTGGGTATACATGTGTAGTTAATGATTAACTATTAAACTATCCACCCACCCCTCCCTTGGGTATACATGTGTAGTTAATGATTAACCATTAAACTATCCACCCACCCCTCCCTTGGGTATACATGTGTAGTTAATGATTAACCATTAAACTATCCACCCACCCCTCCCTTGGGTATACATGTGTAGTTAATGATTAACCATTAAACTATTCACCCACCCCTCCCTTGGGTATACATGTGTAATTAATGATTAACCATTAAACTATCCACCCACCCCTCCCTTGGGTATACATGTGTAATTAATGATTAACCATTAAACTATCCACCCACCCCTCCCTTGGGTATACATGTGTAGTTACTGATTAACTATTAAACTATCCACCCACCCCTCCCTTGGGTATACATGTGTAGTTAATGATTAACCATTAAACTATCCACCCACCCCTCCCTTGGGTATACATGTGTAGTTACTGATTAACCATTAAACTATCCACCCACCCCTCCCTTGGGTATACATGTGTAATTAATGATTAACCATTAAACTATCCACCCACCACTCCCTTGGGTATACATGTGTAGTTACTGATTAACCATTAAATTTAGAGTGAAACAGGGGGAGGGTTGGGGGTTTCCCAGATTGATCTGACAAATATACAATATTAATATACAAATTTTATAACCCCCAAGCAAACTTGTTATTTAGGTGTAACTTTTAAAAATAATTGGGTTATTTTTGTTCATTAATTATCTTAGAGAGGTGGGAAGACTGTGTACAAGACTGTGTCATTTGCTGGATATGTTGGAGTCATCACAGGAATTAAACCAGTAAGAATTTTAAAAAATATTGGATGATTTAGAAACTTATTTTTGATACTACCTTCAGACTCAGATCAGTTGAGCTGTAGAAACCAATATTCAATTCTCTAAAAAGACGAACTGTTTCACATTATGGAATCCTCCAGTCTATTAATACTTTCTAACTGACTTAAAGGTTAACTTGGCATTATTTTTGATATGATGTAGGGTGTCCTGACTTTGACATTGAATGAGAGATTCAACATAAATGGTGGCTACATTGGTAAGTCAATCATGTGGTTGAAACAATAAAATAGAGCAATGTTCAATAGTCCAGTTTCGTATTCGAAAATTACCGCTGAATGCAATGAATACAGACGCATGTACGCAGAGTTAGCCTCATTCTGAAGTTAAACATTCATAAATACCAGCGAGAAGGTGGGCTATTCTGACAACACTGTGTATTGTTGTAGTTTCGCGTTTTGCACCTTCTCACTGGTATTTAAGAATGTTTAACTTCAGAATGAGGCTAACCCTGCGTACATGCGTCTGTAGTCATTGCATTCAGCGGTAATTTTCAAATAGGAAACTGGACTATTGTGTAAAACAAAACCAAAGTACCATAATTACAGAGCCAGTCAAGTAAAAAATCATTATAACAACAACAACTATATTATAATATACTCACATATAAGTAGATACATCTATAGTAAACAATAGGAGTATTGGGGTACCTGAAATAACCATTAATAGTTAATCTAGTCAGGTACCCATTTAATAGGATAACTAATAATGGAGAAAAACAGGTTGTTAGTTAGTAGCCAAGAAAAAAATACAGGAAAAACAAAAGACAACGAAATACATATATACAATACATACAAATGAAGAGGTCAGTGAAAAACTGATGAAGTGACAATTTGAGTCGCTCGATTTCGTTTTTACTTTTACGGTCGCGTTTACGTTTTTTTCATGCAGAATGAAGTCGAATTTTACGAAGTTCGTGTATGTGAAAATGCCAATCATGGTAAAAAAAAAGATTTGAAAAAAAATTGGGCGCATGACATGGATTAGATCCAAGACCTGTTGGCTCCCCTTCGGACTAACACGGGGCGAAAGGAGATAAGAACGGTTAGCAATTTCCCGCCCAATATACAATGAATCAGCGCAGGCACGACAATTTTGTTTTTCTAAACCTATCTCTCCCCCCCCCCACCTATTAGAATTATAGCAAAACAATAACAACTCTTTTCGCTGTAGAAATGACTCGATGGCTTGCTTAATTTGTTTATTCTTTCATTTATTTGAGATTTCAAGTGATATCCTAACATTCTAGATTAGAAATTACGGGTTTTCTTAATCAAAAAGCGAAGTTGGCTATCAAGAGTTTTCAAATCGTCACTTGATTGCTTTTCGCACACAGCCCTTCAAATGTACACTGTTCAGTTTTGTATTTTAGTTATTGTCCGAATCTGTAAACTTCTTGAATTGAGATTTAAATCCTTCGTCTAAATTTTGCAGTTTGGCATCTAGAATTTGTTCCAGGACCTCTCTTGTGATAGTGTTCTTGTCCATAATAGAAATAAACACACAAAAAAATACATGAAATGAACAAGAAATGAAATATATGTACATTCAGATTATGGTGGGATCCACCATCTTGCTGACGTCCGCTCTGTTATGAGCCAACCAAGAACTGAGTTATTAAAGTTGTGATTGGTTTTATACTTGAACAAATCACATGGAATAGTAAACACAGTTGTGGATACATGTAACTCTAATGCTAAAACGAAAATTGATTGCACAATGGACCAAAACAATTTTGATTTTAGTTTAGAACTTGATTGGCTGATAATTACAAAACATTTTCACAGTCAATAGAGAAAACACAAAACCAAAGCAATCACCAATTACTTTTGACACACTCAAAAACTGCACTAAAAAGGTGTTATTAATTCCACATTGGATGGCATATCACATAGTGCAGAAGTTAAGAGCGATTGCACAAATGCTGCCCAATTTGAATAACCATTCTTAAGGAATCTTTAGTCTCACATTCATGTGAAAATGCTTTTGTGTGGCAACGTGAACATGAGGCTGCGTGAACACGAGGCTAGAGTCTCAAGGATAAAAGCTAATTGAGTTGGATGCCATTTATGCAATGGGGCTATGGATTGGGGCATTTTTAAGCTAAGTATTTAACACAGTATATTTTTTTTCATTAATATTTCTTTTATAAATATATTTAAATTGACTAGCAGTTGTTCAATAAATCTGAATCAATAAAAGAGAGCTAGGACAAATACCACTTTTTGACTTACACAGGTATGATTGAGTGGATTCTGGGTCAGAGAACTGCACAGTGGACAAGTTTCCTCACACGACATGTCCTGGAGAATGCTACAAGGTGAAGTCCCTTATTATTCACATAAATAAACTTTTTTTCTTTATTACATTCAGCATTTGAATTGCCCCATATAATATTCTTATATCTTATTAGACAGTTTAGTGTGTAGTTTTCATATCTTAGTATGGCCAAATATTGGCCAGTAAAATATATGACATACTACATGTACACAGTAAACTGTCTAATACATGTAAGAGATTTATTATCCAACTTTATCTCTTGCTCTCTCTCTCTCTAAATACAATTGTGAGTTTTCTAGAAATAACTACTGTACGTACATGATTGAATTTTATCAGCTAAAAGTTGATAAGAGACTGTTCTAACAACCATGGGAAACACATGTAAATGCTGCTGATGTTTTGAGCATATAACAAACCCCCATCTCCCCTAGCTCCCCTTGGTAGAGTGCAGCATCAGCTCTGGAACCAGAATTTGCCAAAAGAAGCCTTATCACTGGTATTTTCAAATATTTAACTTCCGAATGAGGCTAACACTGCACAGATGAATTTGTAGTCATCGTAATCAGCAGAAAATTGCAAATAATTATAAGGTCTATGAAACTTTTTTTCAGCTACCAAGAAGCTATTGATATGCTTTCAAATTCGGAAGTTCTTGCACCAGTATACTATATTCTTGGAGGAAACAAATCTGGCCAGGTTAGTTAACCTTTAAATGTTCAGGAACTGGGTATACCCTTCTCAATTCAGTTCATAATTATGTACAGGTATAAGACATTTTCCACCTTTTTGTTCAATTTTACTTAGCAATACTTTATTTTGATGTTTCAGGGAGCTGTTATCACTCGTTCAAGGACTAAGACTTTGAATGTGCAAAGGTGTGCTATCATGATACATTTAATTTATTGCCTACATGTACATGTGTACATCAGCAGCAGATAAATAATACAATGCTTTAAGCACTCTCTTTTCCCTCCCATGTAAACCTGGTTTTCACTAGCGACATACATGTAAGCAGAAGCAACAAACACAGATGCAGTACTGTATTAATCTCTAGTGGCATTAGTCACACTAATGATTACTATGTCACTACTAGTGCAAACCAGGCTTGCCATGCAGCTCCCAGCTCCACATTAGGGAGAAGATTGAATTACTGTGGAGGACATCCTTTCCCTTCTAAACTGGTGATGCATGCAACATGCATACACATCATACAGCATGCATTCCAAATTGGCGTAAATGCATGCATGCATGCATAATGCATATACTTCATGAGTGCATTAATGCATGCATGCACAATTGTCAGACATGCATGAATGGTAGTCAAATTTTAGGAAAGCAAAGTGCATGCATGCAGGCGTTTTTAAGGAGTAAAGCAGATATTGCATGCTGGCAGATTATTAATCATGCACACTGTGTTTCTCATAAGTTCTGCATGGAACTTTCTTCCAGTTGCAACTTGGTATTTCTTTCAACTCTCCCAAAACTCATACAAGTTACCAAAGTTTTGCACAAATTGATCAGGTTCCTTGGAAATGTTGTTGGCTAATGGGGAATAAAATAAAATAGTTCTCAAGCAATATTTCAAGGATAGCAATTAAGTGGCAAACTTCTCAGGCTGACTTTATCTTGCATGTTTAATTCAGTGACTGGAAACGAAAAAGCTTCTCCTCAAGACTCTTCTTCTTTAAATTAATTATAAACTTCTGGTGTTGTGACAAAATTTGTGTACTGTGATACATGTACAAGCTTAGTAAGCAACACCTGCATGCATGCATACATAATGTAATTGCATGTATGCACAATGATAGTGCTAGCATGCAGTGACTGCATGCATGCACTTTCACAGTGCATGCATGCAAAGTAATAGTGCATGCATGCGCTGTCACTATGCATGCTTGCCCTGTTGAGAAGTTATACACAGGAAAGCCATAATATTTTGTATGCTGGTAAGAGATGCTTGTGGAAGAGGCTAGTTGACTCTTAATACCTTTCCAATTTGCTTGTTAAATACCACTGAAGGAAAGACCAATAGCAGTTTAATAAGTAATTACATGGCCAAGCTGAGATACGGAATCTTAGAGTTCAGTTTCATAATTTCAAGCTGGTCCCATTAGGGTGGATTCATCCTACAGTCCAGACCCTCTTGGATTGTTGTGTCTGTTGGACTACCAGCTCATATGATAAACTATTGGTATGGCTTGGGCTATCTTGTCTGGACCTACTACAAACTTCAACAGTATCATGTTTCTTTTTTAGCCTTAATCCTTCGAATGGTACATGGTTTGTCCTTGAAACTAACTATGACCCCTGGAAACCACCACTTGTGATAGATGACAGGAGAACACCGGTATGATCCTCAATTGCTGTTTAAATGTCTTAATATAAATATAAATATAAATATAAATATAAATATAAATATAAATATAAATATAAATATAAATATAAATCATTAGCTATATATACCATATTTTCAAACAGGGAGGTTGAAACTGCTTATAACGTATATGTCAGTTTTGATCTTTGGTATTTTGAGGAAACCACATTTGTGCAACCATACTAGACAAGGAATTGTTTAAGGTTAGGTAATGCATGAGCATTGACAGCTCATTTGACATTTTCAAGAAATGTGTCTGCTTTCTCTTGCCACATGATTTTTAACTGGTTACTTTGATGTTCAAATGCTGAAAACATCTACAGTTTGTTGTCTTTTCTCTGACTATGGTTTATCGTCTCTTTTATCAAATAAGAACCAAGCTATCTAGTGCATGAAATTATATTATGACTAATATGTGTGATTGATGGCAGGAAAAAGTATCCCGCTAAATAATAAGTCTTGCCTGTTTTAATAGCATTGTGTCACCTTTTTTCATGTCAGGGCAAAATGTGTATGAACAAAATGGGCCAAGCTGTAAGTACTCTAAACTAATTATCATCATTTTCCAAACTGGTATATAGTGTTATTTCTAGTGATCAGTCAATAGTATATGCAGGACATAAGGATCTTGAGTGTCATTTAAATAAATTAGCGGTGTTTGAGCCGTTCAAGTTTAACACTACATCTGCCTCTTCTACTAGATTTAAGAGTGATGACTTCATTTACTTATGAGTCCACTCATTAACTGAGGCCAAGTATGAATGTATTGTATTTTAGAAAAACATTTTAGCAGCTCTGTAGTACTCTTAGCATCATCATTTTATTAGTAAGTTCAATTTAGTAACTTGAACTTTATTTACGAAGTTATTACATTTGAAAGTATTTTAGTAATTTTTAGTATTAATTATAAATAGATGTACAGTTATATTATTCTTAGTAGTAGACACACAACCCCATAAGCCTTGTGCTTTAATCATAATCGTGTTTAAAGTGCATATAAGCCCTGGCTAATTATATTTCTTACGAAGAGACTAGAGGCCATAGAAAAAAACACTCTGGAATAAAAAGTTGATTTTATTTATTTGTCATGGTGTATTGGCCGTTCAAAGTTGCCCAAAAACGTGTCTTGGGTTGCCTGTGGATGAAAATCAAGCGCGCTAGAGCACTTTACAAAATTGGCACTGGGTCTAGTTTGACGTCATCAACAGAACACGCTCGATGCGCTATTACATGAAAGGCCTTGCCGAATACAGCTCTTTGAAACGTTTAGCGCGATATTATCATCTTTCTCGGTTATCTATTCAATTATTTTGCAAATAAGACAACGTTTTAAAGCCGCGAAGAGACGAGTTCTGTTGATGACGTCACGTTTCATTCTCGTTCCAGTCCCCGAAGGTGCGCGGAAATTATTCTACATTTGGAAGTTTAGTCGCTAAAAAAATTATGAAAACATTTTTATTTAGAAATTTCGGAATTTTTTCTCTACCTTATAAGGTCTAAGCTTTAAAAAAAAAGCATAATTGGCCAGGGCTTATATGCACTTTAAATAAAGGCAATCTATCTATCTATGCTTAAACAAGGACCTGTGTTATAATATGGAAATACTCGCCCTTTGGGATTCGAAATTTGAATTTGAATTTCAGAATAGTCAAGCAAAATTAAAATAAACCAAGAAAAGGTAAACTGCAGGAAGCTAGATTTCATTTTAGAACCGTTTACAAACTCTTTCGCGTATTTTTAGACATTGAAGTTTTCATTTTGAATTTAGAGCAATACCAAATGTTGGAGATCACTCAAGCGGAGCATCACATGTTGCAGAGATGTTCACTTGACAAAGGCTGATTGACAACTGAAGGTGTCTTCAACCTGGTTGATCATTAGCATATTGGAAATATAAACCTTTATATCTCTGAGACCTGTTGTGTTTTTCGTAAGGAGCGATCGAGTACATACATGTATGACTTGAGTTTGTTGGTATCCCACTCTTCACTGGTTCCAATTTGATATGTGGTTTAGGCAGGTCCTAACTTTGATCAGCCCCTATCAGGTCCCGTTAAAATTCAGTGGCATTAAATCGTATCCTGATTGAAAACAGTTCTCATGGGATATATTCCATTCTATTGGTGTCAGTAATCAGGATAAATCCGTATTTTAACCACTTTGCTCTCTCGACCCACCCCATACTCCTCTTCTTTGCAGGATGTGTCATTCAAGGGCCTCTACAACGTGCTCTCCACTCAACCGGTCCTTAACAAGGTAGGTGGCCTCGTACAATGGAATAGCTATTGCTAAATGAGATGCTGATTGTCTTAGCTGAGGTGGGGTTGTTCAGTTCCAAATCACCACTGTGGTAGGTGATAGGTGGCCTTGTAGAACGGAATAGCTGTTGCTAAATGAGATGCTGATTGTATTAGTTGAAGAGGGGTTGTTCAGTCCAAATCACCACTCTGGTGGCTGTAGACATAGAATGGCTTTTCTGTCTGGCACCACATTTACAACTTTGCATCACGAAAACAAGTAAGAAATCAATTCAAAATTAGGGCAGTTCATTTTCCATCGAATGACCTAGTGATGTAAAAGATTCAAACGAATAAAGAAGGGTATCCAAATCATTTGTTCTGTCACTATACACTTGATTATACCCAATCCTTTTAAATCCTTCAAATTTATGTTGAACATATCAATTCTTATATTGACTGAAATCATTCGATGTATAACAAAGCAAGCTTGAATGGTGATCTCAGACAGGCATGCACTCAGTTTTAGCCGGTATACAGCCACAGTTAAGAGGATCCGGGGGTGGCGCAGTGGTTAAGCGCTTCGCCTCTCACCTCTGTGGCCCTGATTTGATCCCCCTGACGCGGCGCCATATGCGAGTTAAGTTTGTTTGTATCTCACCCTTGGGTTTTTTTTCCGGGTCCTCCGGTTTTCCTCCCTCCACAAAAACTAGCACGTTAAATTCCAATTCGATCACTGGATTAGCCGGGTCCTGGCTTTGATCAGCCCCTATAGTTGTTTCAGGTCCCGTTAGAAATTCAGATTTCACTGCTACAAAAAATGAAATGGGAACAAAATGCTCTCTTCCTTTTGTAGGGGTGTGTACATGGTTGTACTAGGGCTACTTTTAAAGCAGTTACAATAGTGTGCCATATTCGCTTCGAACTTTAATGATACTTGTCCAATGGAAGGCCATATCAGTCTGAATCAAACCCCATCCAGTCACACTTTAAAATGTTCCTCCTTCACTTTCTGTTGCAGCTTACCACATACACTGTGCTGATGCAAGTTAATTCTGGTGAGATGGAGTCCTACATCAGAAATTGTACTAACCCATGCTTCCCATGGTGACAGGTCAACATGAAGAATAATAGACCGATTTAAGCTTATACACAAAAACAATAGTCTTAATTACAAAATGCAATAACTGCACGTGAAATTAGAATATTAAAAGGAGTTGAAGATTTGCCAGGACGACACTGCGTATCGTCTTTGGTAATGTTTTTGTACAAATGCATTTAATAATAAAATGGTCATGTCACTTTGTTGTTGTTGTTACTTTACCAAGCTCCGCATTTTCTTTCTGACCTGGTTTTCTCAGAAGAAGGAGACAGCTAGTGACAGGAATCACTCAATAGACTTCAAACCCAAGCCCTACCCTGAAGCATAACACTTACCCTAACCATTTGGAAAACGAGTTCCGAGGTAAACGACAATCGAGTTCTCACTCACCTAGGTTTCACAGGTAAACAAGCCACACCACGTTGCAATGAATTGAGTTACTTTTAAATACCGTTGGATCATTTGTCTTAAAGTGCCTATCACCCTTTTGCACTTTTGATAGCCTATGAACCTCCGAAACGTTTTGAGTACTTCTGTGAAGAAATGTTTGGTTTAAAGTGAATACTTTATGTTCTACGCTTGTTTGAAATCGTGTAAATGTGACCTTTCCTGACCCATGACCGCGTAAGTAAAAGCCTGGGTCGAAACCTGGGTAGACGTCATCTCATTAATGCATTATTCTCCATGGCGCCTTTTTATCACAACAACATCGATGCATAGAAAATATACACAGTTTTTGAGTTGTTAGTAAAGAAAAAAGTCATTTTAGTCAACACGTTGGGTATTTCTTCAAATGATTGCAAAGCCGAATTAATTAGATGACGTCAAGAGGTTCATAAGCTATCAAAATTGCAAAAGGGTGAAGGCACTTTAAGGTTGGAGCCAGTAGATCATTTTGTTTTGCCAGTTTTGTCTTTTCCATTTGACACGAGAGTTGGATCATTTGAGCCGAATTAGTTGTCATTTTGACAGCTAGCGGTAGTTGGATCGTTTGCTGTGTTTAGGTTGGATCATTTCCCGGGAATAGCGTTTATATGGGAGTCCCGTCCCCCCTCCCTCCCCCTTCCTCCCCTCCCTCCCCCTTCCTCCCCTCCCTCCCCCTTCCCGATGTGCCGTTATGAGTTAGCCTCGTTTCTAAGAAATAGCCCGAAGAGAGTGGAGAGCACCGTCAGTTAAGCTTTAATAAAAGTCAAAAAACGTAAAAAAAACATCCAAGAGCTATCGAGAGCCCGCGACAGTTTTGGCATTTTTACTCGGACCGCCTCAGCGGATCCGAGTCTTCAATTGCGCTCTGTGTCTTACTTTGTTGTTTTGTTGTACACACAAGTTGGAAATTGCATAACGGGTCCATTACCGTGTTATCCATGTGGGATAATTGAGTTGCTCAGATTACACGTATGGTAAACTGACAGGGTGTGAACATGAACCAGATTTAATTTGAACGACTACATAAAAAAAATCAAATTTGTCATTTGTTTTCTTTTCTCTCTCAAATACATTGCATATCTTTATCTGCACCCGCACCTTTTTACCCGCACCCGCACCGTCAACCCGCGACATTAGTCAAACTCCTTTAATTAATTAGTTCATGTGATATTGCTTCCGGTCACGTGACCAGCTAGGACTGCATCGTGCTAGATGGGCAACCCTAAAACCGCCGGACTGAAGGACGGAATGATGGAATGGCGGAATGGCGGAACGGCAAAAAAAATCCTCAAAAATTCTGTTTTTCCCCTTTTTTTGTCAAGCGAGAGCCTGAAAACAACGAACTATTTTAGGTCCCAGCCGTTCGCTTGTCAAAGTTGCCACATGAACGTCTTAAGTCTCCCAGCAAATGGGATTATAATATCCTTATCAGTTTAATTTGTTGTTTACTTACTGACCTTACTGTCTCGTCTACATGTAATATCCCCATTATATCTAGTAGTCCGGCAAGCTACATGCATTGCTCGTCAGCTTCAGTGTTTCCATATTGCCTAGATTTGCACTGCAACTATAGCGATTTCAATTTTCTATCATATATATATGGATTCTGATTGCTGTTAGTAAAAGGCGTGAACGTTGCTATAAAACCCTGGGTTCAAACCACGTGAAATTGATGATTCTCAACAGCTGTCATCGATAAACAAACCGCGTGCCAGTAGACCTTGTACTGTAAAAAGGGTCCACAGAAATTTATTTTGGAGAAGTTTTCTTCCAATGGTCATAGGAAAAGATACTCCGGGATATGATAAAATTATATTTTTTTAAATTAGCTTTTCGGTGGGGTCTGGTATCTTGGGCTGCCTGTGGTTTTGGCGGGCAAATGACGCACGTGACAACTGTAAAGGACTTTGATCTTAGCTTCCATAGAATAGCAATTCGTCATTGTGATTACGTGTCATCATGTTTTTTTTATATATGGTATTAAATTTCGCGTGTTTAATTTTCGCGCGCTCTTTTTTTCGCGAGTATAAATATATAAGATTTTTTCCAAAACGCGAAAATCGCGAATTTAAGTACTCGCGAATATTAGTAAGAATGAAGTAACTAAACGCTTGTCAAAGTTAGCGCATGAACGCCTTCAGTCCCGGAGGAAACCCTCGTGGCAAGGGAGAGAACAACGCAACAAATAAACTCAACTCACATGTAACACCAAATCCGGGATTCGAACTCGGGCCACAGCGGTGAGAGGCGAGCGCTCACATCGCTACATCACCCATAAGACCCACAATGCGGTCTATTTGCCTCTTTATCCTTTATTAATTACCATTACATGTTTAAGATCTCAAAAAAGTATTGAAAGCGTAGCTGGTTTACTACAATCACGTGACATTTATATCAGTATATCAAACTGGACAACATTTTGGTGGACGACTGTATATATCAATGTATGTATAGTCCATGCACCATCAACGCGTATTGTGCGCTCTTACAGGTAACTGTCTTTAATGATGTTTTTCGCAACATTTGTTGTAAAAACAAAACGTGTATATTTTCTTATGTCCTGTGCTCTCAATGACAATTAGCCGTGTGACGCTTATTAATAATAATTTACAGAAAAAAGTCAAACTCAAACCTTCTGTTTGACAGCTCAAAGGCAAACTCAAGCTTTTTTAACGTTCACTTGAAAACGGTATTTAATTTTGTCTTCTATATAATTTAGCCTTCTATAGAAGGCAAAATCAAGCTTGCCATGCATATATATAGGTGGACGTTATATGATAAGATTACTGAAATAAATAAATAATAATAAATAAATTATAATCCCATTTGCTGAGAGACTTAAGACGTTCATGTGGCAACTTTGACAAGCGAACGGCTGGGACCTAAAATAGTTCGTTGTTTTCAGGCTCTCGCTTGACACTTGACAGAAAAAGGGGAAAAACAGAATTTTTGAGGATTTTTTTTGCCATTCCGCCAATCCGTCATTCCACCGTTCCGTCATTCCACCGTTCCGTCATTCCACCGTTCCGTCATTCCACCGTTCCGTCATTCCACCGTTCCGTCATTCCACCGTTCCACCGTTCGTCATTCCATGTTTTAGGGTTGCCCTCAAAACGAAAGATTCAGTTACGTAAGTACTGTAAGTAAACTCTTTTTGATTTGAATAAATTTCCTCTCAGTTTGTCTGTTAATGTACTTTTTCTTCTAATTACTCGGGCTGCCTGTGGCAGCACCGAGTCTTAAAATGCAAGTCGTTATTATCTTTTTTTTATTTATTTCATGTCAGACGGCTTCTGCGCATGCGTTAAAGGTCAAATTCAAACCAATCAGATTGCACTGTGCTGGTCACGCAACAATCGCCAGGTTAATGTATTTACATAATTAAATACAGTAAATCAAGATGGACGACGGCGCGAGGAATTTTCTCTCAAATTTGGAGTCCCATCTCTCAAATGTAAGCAGTTTAATGTTTTATTTAACTTCACTCGTGCGAAAGCCTTCCAACGGGCTCAGGATATTTCAACTGGCGCTCTTGTTGGAGGTACGTTTCGTAGGTAATAAACACTCACTCGGCACATAATATGATGACCGAAGCAGTTCTTCAACTCTCACGGTAAACAAGATTCCTCTCACGGCCGAGATTTTGGTTCGAGAAATTAAAGGCTTCCAACAGTTCCCTTTATAGTTCTGTAATATAATGAGCAGACTGCAGTTTTGGGAAGGAGGGTAAAAGCTTTTAAATAGAGATAAACAAAACGGGCATTTCAGTTAATAATCTTTAGTCCAACAAATACCGATATGGACGCGATCAAAGAGCCGCAGGGTAGAAAGAATAGTAGAGAAATACAGTGATAGCTCCGTCATAGGTGGACAGGATACAACTTATAATATGGGACAAATATAGACATAAATTTGAGACACTCATCTATTAGTACTCTGAACCTGCAGAACAGCAGACTAAATTAGGACCGAATTCGTATTTTTTTCGATAAAAAAAAAGAATCAATGCCTTCAGCTGCTTCAGTAAGATTCCTAGTCATATCAGTAATGGTGACTATACCAAGCATTGTTGCTGGGGGAGATGTAAGAGTGAATCCGGTGCTCAAAGAGATATGTCTCGGAGAATGAAGCATCGTTCAGACTGTACACCGCTAGTAGATCAGGTTTCTCATCTTTTCTCGGCCTTTTTGATCACTCACAGGAGGAGCTTTTCTGTTCCAAAACCTTTACAGCAAATTCAGTGAGAAATGTCAGCATTGGATAAATGTTTGTACAAGAGACCTTTAAAGCACAGAACAACGAGACTAGGTCTGGCAATGAAACGTAAGTGGCTATAAATTACTGAAACCCTGACTATGTATCCACCAGTAAACAATGAGAAGGAACTACTGTTCAACCATTAAGTTTACTTGAATTTATTAGTGGATTCTAAATAAATTTTCGAAGCAAAGCCTACATCTACAATGCTTTGATTTATTTTCTGAGCACAAATGAAGTTAATTTCTTTCGGAGCTGCAGGTATTAAATTTGAAAACTCGATAAATGCAAACAATAACATAATGGTTTGAAAGAGCACACCAACATAAGCAAGATTGCCGAATTTTAGGATGCTATCAGTTCATAGTTTTAATGTATATGCTCTTCCAGCCATAACAGCTTTGGTCTCCGATGAGTTTTATTGAAGATGATTGCACTCGGCATGCGGCTACATTCTTTTGTTTTTGCCTTAATACAGGAAAACCTGACCTTTGTAACTTTTCAATGTTTAGGTGAAGTCTTACAACGATATTGCATGGGAAAAGATGAGTTTGGGATACAGTTTAAATAGGACTTGACAGTCTATATAGTAAGCATGTCTCGTTGGTTGGCCAGCGAAGATGCAAAACTCGCTTGACAAGATCAACGTTTGTCGCTTTGTTTCAATCCTCTGTATTTCAGCCAAAGTTTAAGCTGTTCGACAGTATAATCATCAGGTTCCCTTTCAAAATATGGTCCAGGAAAGCAGTCATTTCTGGTAGAATAGACAGAGGACGAACTAGCCTGCGTAGCAAGCGTTTCCGTAGGTTTTTTTGAAGCGTAGGAAGACTTTTTCGCTATTTGGCCGCGCGAAAAATGGGGCGAGACCAAAAAATGGAAGTAGGGGGGAGGGGAGGAGAGAAGAAGGTAACGCTTGCAGACAGACCCCGGGATTCTGAAAACCCCGTTCGTCCACGAACGGGGTTTCTGATTGGCGCGGCTCGAGTTCTTTGATTGACATCCCATCAATCACGTTTTTACGCACGCAAGGCCAGGACTTCGAACAATCAACTCATCATGTCAAATGGCCGACAAATCTTTCGACTTCATGTTATGGCACACCACGATTCCCTATACTTCAGGTGTATTTAGAGTCGTTCTAAAATGATTTGGGATCGAAAATGATTAGGGTTTGTTTTATTTGGGGGTTAGGTTTGCAATGAATCGTGGTGTGAACATAACATGAAGTCTCTGCTCTTTCGAGGCCAAAGTGCTGACCCAGTGACCGTGAATTAGGCGGGGAATTAGGCTCTGAATTTCCTATCTGAGCGAGGATTTAGTCGTCTTTTACGGGATGAGCCTTCGGCATGACTCTAGGCTATCGTTCGCGTTTATTTGGAGTCTTGCCACACCAAATATCAAAGACTTTCGCAGCCGGCTTTCCCTATATAAACAACCGGAGAATTCACACGAACTGTCGACTTCGAACTGTCTTTCGACATGGGCTGCTGCCTTCCAGAGTTTCTAGCAAGCGTTTGGAATTCGGGTTTCTCGATTTGTGGGGAGTCTTATTTTAATTCCTATATTTGAGCCCTTTATGAGCCATTACAGAGTTCCAAGATTTCTTATTTTCCGGACGCAAGGGTTGTATCGGAATATATCTCTCCATTTTTAGCTACCTCGATTCCCGCTCATATCTGCTAGAAATATTTAATACACTACTGCAATCTTTCCTTTTCGACGGTTTGAACAAATTCACTGAGGAAATATATCCATGTTTCCTGGCTGAAGCAAATTGCCAAATTTCACTTTAAAATCGCACTACAAACTCTACAGTTATCACTTGGATTCTTCGAATTGTTCGACATCACATCGCTTCAAGCTTTTTGCAAGTTCAGTTTGGGATTATTTTTTTCCCCGCTGTCTAACGCTTTCTTTCCATTGTCAACATTTGACAGCCCAACGTCATAGAGTGAATTCAGGCGTGAAAGGTCAAGTGGGCGGTTTTCAGAATCGCGGGGTCTGTCTGCAAGCGTTACCTTCTTCTCTCCTCCCCTCCCCCCTCCTTCCATTTTTTGGTCTCGCCCCATTTTTCGCGCGGCCAAATAGCGAAAAAGTCTTCCTACGCTTCAAAAAAACCTACGGAAACGCTTGCTACGCAGGCTAAGGACGAACTGAAGTGCTAGTCAATTCTTGTAAGTTGATACAAGAAAAGCGGTTTGTTTGTCTGAGTCTTGGCGGGGGGTCTAGACTTGTGACGTAATTACCGCGCTCTGCTATAAGCGTGCGTAACATGAACATGAATATTAAAGTAGAGGTCAACTTCTTTAATTTACATACACGAGAAAAACAAAAATATTAAATTACATATATACTTGGGGAGCAGAGAATGAAAGTCACCGCGCTACCGGCCACTCCTAAAGACTTCTAAATTCAGCTAATAATTCTTCCCTTTGGTTATTACTAAGAGGATTTCAAATGAAAGTGTATTTCATCTTCAATCTCATGTGGCCCGAGTGGAAGCCCAGATGGGCTCTTGTTTTACTATATCACATACATAATTATCACATATTATCACATACATAATTATTCACCGTGCGTGACGTGTTAATGAAACGGGTACCTGTCCTGTGTTTCAAAGAAAATGAATTTCGGTCTTATCACGGACATACAGTTCGCTGATATTGAGGACAAGTTAATCAGATCCTCAAAATGGAGACGGTACAGAAGAAGTCTGACTTGTTTAAGGGATGCTGTTACTCACTGGAATAGTTCACAACAAAATATCACGTTTGCCATTCAACTTGGAGACATCATAGACGGGTTTAATGTTAACCGAAAAGCTTCCAAATCTGCACTTCAGAGCGTTCTACGGGAATTTCAACAACTGCATGACGATATTGGTGTATTTCATGTGTTGGGAAATCACGAACTGTACAACTTTACTAGAAATGAACTTACAGAGACTGCACTCAATCCAGCACACTTTACGGCCAGTGGTAAATCTATAAGTTGTAGGGTAGTCGTTGATAAGTTTTACTATTCCTTTGAGGTGGAGCAATGCAAGAATTTTCAATTTATTGTCTTGGATGCGTTTGATGTAAGCATTCTTGGCAGGGACGCTAACACTATGGAATACAAACGCGCTTTGGAAATCTTATTAAAACACAACAGAAACGAAGATCTCGAGTCAATTGATGGCTTAGAGGGAATAGAGAAGCGCTTTGTGGCTTATAACGGCGGAATAAGTAGCGACCAGCTCGAATGGCTCACAAGACTCTTAATCAATGCCGACAACAATAATCAGAAGGTTATAATATTTAGTCACATTCCACTTCATCCAGGCTGTACAACGGATAAATCAGATGGCGTAGACGTAGTATGGAACTACGAGGAAGTTCTAAATGTTATATGGAACCATCGCTGCGTGACTGTCTGTCTATATGGCCACATGCATGAGTATGGGTATTGTAGAGATAAAGAGGGCATACATCACAGAGTCATAGAGGCGGTCGTTGAAGCAGATTTGACGAAGAATGCTTTTACTACTGTACGTGTATTGAAGGATAAGTTAGTCATCGATGGACAGGGAGATATTAGAAGCCAAGTATTGAACTTCCGTTAAAATATTGCACGGACTTTCTGGGTTTATACAGAAAGGATTGTACATATTTGTTTCACTCACGGAAGCCAATTCTACCCTTCCCTGCTAGCAGAGGTCTCTCTCTGTCTTAGTAAAATGGAAGGCGAGGGAGAGACCTCTGCCGACATCCGACGCTTTCTCTGTCGCGCATGGGTGAAGTTTCGTTGGCAACAATTGACGCGATCTCACGTGTACTTTAGAACGCACGAAACAACTGTAACAAACAACTGGCGCGTACAGCTATTTCCGGTAAAACGTGTTTTCGAAACTGGTTTGACTCGTCCATGAATATGGACGGCAAGCGTCGGATGTCGGCAGAGGTCTCTCCCTCGCCTTCCATTTTACCAAGACAGAGAGCGACCTCTGCTAGCAGGGAAATTCTACCCCGGTGTTATGATAATAACGAATTTGGTCATTAACTCTATATACATCTGAAATGAGAATTACGTGATTGACTTTCTCGGTATATATATTTATATACAGACACATTAACCGGCCGTTATGTAATGACGAAATTCAGCATCTGTATATGTGTAAGGGAACATGAAAACGGCCGTTATGTAATGACGAAAATCAGCATCTGTATATATATGAGGGAACATGAAAACGGCCGTTATGTAATGACGAAATTCAGCATCTGTATATATGTAAGGGGGAACATGAAAACGGCCGTTATGTAATGACGAAATTCAGTATCTGTATATATGTAAGGGGGAACATGAAAACGGCCGTTATGTAATGACGAAATTCAGCATCTGTATATATATGAGGGAACATGAAAACGGCCGTTATGTAATGACGAAATTCAGCATCTGTATATATACAAGGAAACATGAAAACGGCCGTTATGTAATGACGAAATTCAGCATCTGTATATAGCGAAAACATTCCATCACAGGTATCCCAAGCTGACTATTTGTAATGCGATATTACAGTGAATGTATGTTTTTTTTTGATCGAGCTGGTTTTGTAAGAAATAAAATTAAATTGGTCCTGTAACTTCTCGTACTTGTTGTCGGTGTTATTGTTTGGGTCCATACGAAATTTATTCCGCCTCAAACTGAGAGAGCGTAGACCAATTTTAATTTTTCGAGTTTCCCCGTATAGGTCTCTCTTCTATTACCCTGGGTGCCAGAGGTTTTGAGAAGTTTCACGATTAAGAGAGAGTAATTTTTCGTTCTAAATGTATATCGTTGAGAAAGTGCTCTTCGCTTCGCTCCTCGATTCTCGTCGCTTCGTGACTCTGTTATCGTCGCTTCGCGACTGCATGCAATTCTCGACTCGTTTAGTAGCAAGCCCCTCCGGGCTCTTCGCTTCGCTCCTCGATTCTCGTCGATTCGTGACTCGGTTATCGTCGCTTCACGACTGCAATTCTCGACTCGTTTAGCGGCAAGCCCCTCTGGAACCAGGGTCAGCTCTTCTATTGGACGAAATTCCAACTTTTGTCATATTACATCGCTGGATTATCATTCGATTACATTGAGAGCTCTTGAACGAGCGATTTGAGGAAAGGTGAAATTAACAGGTCGTGGTCGAGCGATTCGGCGCGATTCTGCAGTATCCTAATGCAAACGAAGACTCGTTAAATGCGGAACACTTTTCCCGTAAAAAACACCACACAACACTCAAACTAATCTTTATTTCTAGAGTGGGCAATAATTATTGTCATCAAAATCAGAAAATTTCTAAACTCCAAGGATTTTTGATCTACCAGTAATTTATGAATATTTTCCGAACCTACGAATTAAGGTGCATAGCCTCGAGGGTTTTATTGTTTTCGAAATATTTGGAATCCCCTGATGAAACACGAACAATGAGTGTTTGACATGTCTTCTCATGCGAATGGCTAAAAATGGGGGGGGGGGGGGGGGCTAAACCAAACATTTACATACGCTTCTTTTCAAACTTCATTAGCAAGTATTGTTTACCGTTTGACTGTTGTATCTAATTATTCAATAGATGGCTTATTATTCTTTTTTGATGGCAGTGATTTCAACTAGCGTACTAGTAGAGTAGTGGACAAGAGTTAGTATAAGCAGTCGAAGGGTCGTGACTGGTTCGAACTCCAGTGGACTTTTTCTTTCTATGTCATTCTTTATTTCTTTACTTCTTCGCTCCTTACTTGTAGTTTATCAGTATGTAATTAGTTAGTGGTTCATGAATATGATGATTAAGAAATATTGATCACTAGGGTTGGAAATATGATCAAACACTAGTGCGTTTGGAACTGGTGTTTCATTGGATGTCAAGATGCATCCACCTGACGAAGCTTCGAAGAAGGGTTTCACCCGGTATCAAGACCCATGCATGTGACCAAACGCAGTTCCTCCATTGGATGACTATCTCATGAATTATTCATGAGTTTGAGAAGCTTGTTTGAAAATTTGACCTTTTCTGTCCCATGACCGCGTAAGAAAAAGCCTGGGTCGATTCCTGTGTGACGTCATCTAATTAAGTCGACTTTGCAATAAGTTGAACAAGTACTTAAATATGTTGACTAAAATGACTTTTTTCTTTACTTAACAGCTCATAAACTGTGTATATCTATTTTCTATAAACCGATGTTGCTGTGATAGAAAGGTTCCATGGAGAATAATGCATTAATGAGATAAACTTGAGAAACGGCAAAGAACCGTGGATGAAAATCCTGCTGGTTGCTCCGGTTGGATCTAAGTCAGATCTAATCAGCCAAAATGAAAATGAATACGAAATCCAAGGACTACGGCAAAGCTGACACCACGTTGGATTTTATATTGAATATTACAATATTTCGGCTGGCCAAACCAGCCTTCTTCAGGTACCGTAGATGTTACCCTGGAATCGACCTAGGCTTTTACTTAGGGGCCGTCGACATATTCGAAATGCCCCGCTTAACGCACAACGGACGTTTAGGGGGGAGGGGGTAAGGGCATGGACGTTAGTGTGGGGCATTTAGAACAAACACTTTTTCATCAATAGAAGTACACTTTTTAATCAAACGTTTCTAGTCAGCTAGACTACATTAGAGCGCAATTTCTGTTGAATTTCCCGGAAATTTCAACAAGGTCTTTTGATTAGAAGTATCCGGCATGAAATACCTCAAACCTCCAGGTAAGTGAAACTCAGTTTTATAGTCGTGTCGGAATGAGTATTTTAGTCAAGATCCGAAATGAGCTCGTACAGGAATTCGAGGTACTGACTGACTGTACAGTTGCAGCTATTAAAGCTTTAAGCTTGTTTTATACTTTGTTTATAAGTGAACTCCCGTGTATTTCATTACTGTTTTTCCTGACCTAAAAAAAGCATAAAACAATGGGTGGACGTTAAGGGGGAGGGGGGGGGGGGGGGGGGTCTGACCTTAACGTCCGTTGTGCGTTAAGCGGGGCATTTCGAATATGTCGACGGCCCCTTACGCGGTCATTCAAATTTTCAAGGGTATAGAACATAGAGTATTATCTATAAATCAAAACTTTCTACGCCGAAGTACCCAAAACGTTTAGGAAGTTCAAAGCTCTAACAATTGCAGGAAGAGTTTGGTGTACTTTAATAAAGCGATGAATAATGGAGGGGATCCGTGAGGAGCTGGAACCGCGTCATATATGTGGCAACCGAAACCCTACTGTTTTGGATTACACTTTTATCTGCGGCTTGTGCTGTTGCGGAAAATAAAGAGGAGTCTCAATATTTACGTTTGAATTGAAGGCGTCCGTTTATCGGATAACTGAATTGGCCTGGTGATAATATAATAAGGAGCGAAGGGAATATAGCGCTCATCCCGAGTTGACGTAGCAGCTTCACCTGCCTTCGTTGCTAACGGTACTGGTTTTGCATGAGCTAACAACACAGTAATGATAAACGGTCATGGGTAGCCGGGATGGCGCAGTGCCGCAGTGATTAAGCGCTTCGCCTCTAGCTCACCTCTGTGGCCCAGGTTTGTTGGTATCTCGCCCTTGCTTCGAGGGTTTTTCTCCGAGTTCTACGGTTTTCCTCCCTCGACAAAAACCAACACGCTAAATTCCAAATCGAACTGTAGATTAGCCGTGTCCTGACTTTGTTCAGCCCGAATGGTTCTAGTTTCAGGTCCCGTTAGAAATTCAGAATCTATCCAGGTCCCGATCTCACGCTCCGTCAACCTCTACTCCTCAATGTTTACCATAAAAGGTGTACTGGGGACAGGTCTGCAAAATGCGGCGCATGTCGAGTCGACGTCAGCGGTAGAAATCGCGGGAGCATCTCTGCCTGCTCCTAAATGGTTCAGTGCTGTTTAAAAATTCGACACGTCGCAAAAAAGACTGGGGGTTAAGGGGAAAATCGCAAGAGTTAAGAGTTTTATTAGCTTAGTCGTCAAGCTCATTAAATTTGGTATGTAATCAACTAAAGTCGATTGAGGTATGCTAACCGCCGTGGAAAGCGAGTAGCAGCTGCTACTCGCTTTCCACGGCGGTTAGCATACCTCAATCGACTTTAGTTGATTACATACCATTGTTTATCTTCCCCGCCGACGCACACCAAAACTAGTTTTTACAGGAACTAGTTGCCTATCATATCATTAAATTTGGGACTGGTTCATGAAAATACTTAAAATTTGAAGCTTTTTCTTTTCTGTAACAAGTCCAAATTTCGAGTGAAAATTCAACCAAAATCAGATGCGTGCGAGCATGATTTTCGGGTAAATTCACGCATGCGCAATCGTTTTGCAGACCCGTCTGTACTGGGCAACCTCGTTCCCAGGTTTTTTTTTGTGGGCAACCCTAAAACACGGAAGGACGGAATGGCGGAATGACGGAATGACGGAATGACGGAATGACAGAATGGAGGAATGGCGGAACGGCAAAAAAAATCTTCAAAAATTCTGTTTTTCCCCTTTTTTTGTCAAGCGAGAGCCTGAAAACAACGAACTATTTTAGGTCCCAGCCGTTCGCTTGTCAAAGTTGCCACGTGAACGTCTTAAGTCTCCCAGCAAATGGGATTATAATATCCTTATCAGTTTAATTTGTTGTTTACTTACTGACCTTACTGTCTCGTCTACATGTAATATCCCCATTATATCTAGTAGTCCGGCAAGCTACATGCATTGCTCGTCAGCTTCAGTGTTTCCATATTGCCTAGATTTGCACTGCAACTATAGCGATTTCAATTTTCTATCATATATATATATATGGATTCTGATTGCTGTTAGTAAAAGGCGTGAACGTTGCTATAAAACCCTGGGTATTCTAGATAGATAACCTTTATTTAAACACGATGAATGTAAAAGCTGAAAGCTTGTGGGGTCGTGTAAAAGAAATGTATATAAAATTAAATAAAAACACTATCAAATTGAGACGTATGTATATACATATATATATATATATTGTAAATAGTCTCTACAGATAGTGTTTCATAGCACCGCACCTCTAGTGTTAAAATCCTCTCAACAGCTGTCATCGATAAACAAACCGTGCCAGTAGACCTTGTACTGTAAAAAGGGTCCACAGAAATTTATTTTGGAGAAGTTTTCTTCCAATGGTCATAGGAAAAGATACTCCGGGATATGATAAAATTTTATTTTTTAAAATTAGCTTTTCGGTGGGGTCTGGTATCTTGGGCTGCCTGTGGTTTTGGCGGGTAAATGACGCACGTGACAACTGTAAAGGACTTTGATCTTAGCTTCCATAGAATAGCAATTCGTCATTGTGATTACGTGTCATCATGGTTTTTTTATATATGGTATTAAATTTCGCGTGTTTAATTTTCGCGCGCTCTTTTTTTCGCGAGTATAAATATATAAGATTTTTTCCAAAACGCGAAAATCGCGAATTTAAGTACTCGCGAATATTAGTAAGAATGAAGTAACTAAACGCTTGTCAAAGTTAGCGCATGAACGCCTTCAGTCCCGGAGGAAACCCTCGTGGCAAGGGAGAGAACAACGCAACAAATAAACTCAACTCACATGTAACACCAAGTCCGGGATTCGAACTCGGGCCACAGCGGTGAGAGGCGAGCGCTCACATCGCTACATCACCCATAAGACCCACAATGCGGTCTATTTGCCTCTTTATCCTTTATTAATTACCATTACATGTTTAAGATCTCAAAAAAGTATTGAAAGCGTAGCTGGTTTACTACAATCACGTGACATTTATATCAGTATATCAAACTGGACAACATTTTGGTGGACGACTGTATATATCAATGTATGTATAGTCCATGCACCATCAACGCGTATTGTGCGCTGATACAGGTAACTGTCTTTAATGATGTTTTTCGCAACATTTGTTGTAAAAACAAAACGTGTATATTTTCTTATTTCCTGTGCTCTCAATGACAATTAGCCGTGTGACGCTTATTAATAATAATTTACAGAAAAAAGTCAAACTCAAACCTTCTGTTTGACAGCTCAAAGGCAAACTCAAGCTTTTTTAACATTCACTTGAAAACGGTATTTAATTTTGCCTTCAAAGGCAAAATCAAGCTTTCCATGCATATATATAGGTGGACGTTATATGATAAGATTACTGAAATAAATAAATAATAATAAATAAATTATAATCCCATTTGCTGGGAGACTTAAGACGTTCATGTGGCAACTTTGACAAGCGAACGGCTGGGACCTAAAATAGTTCGTTGTTTTCAGGCTCTCGCTTGACAGAAAAAGGGGAAAAACAGAATTTTTGAGAATTTTTTTTGCCATTCCGCCATTCCACCGTTGCACCGTTCCATCATTCCACCGTTCCGTCGTTCTACCGTTCTACCGTTCCGTCGTTCTACCGTTCCGTCGTTCTACCGTTCCGTCGTTCTACCGTTCCGTCGTTCTACCGTTCCGTCGTTCTACCGTTCCGTCCTTCCGTGTTTTAGGGTTGTCCTGCTAGATACGTGAGAGCGACGTCGTGGAGGAGTAAATCCATAGACCGAGTCATATCCGAGTCGGAGTTGGAACCGAGTCCGAGTCAATTGACCGAGTCACTGGTTAGCAGACTTATAACGTCCTCTGATCGAACGCGAACTTTATCCTCGTGTTGTACGCATTTCACTTTTTTTATCTGCATCAGTGGGAATCAAAACCTTAGCTTTGCGGATTTAATTTGTTTGTAGAAGTATGGGTTAATCTTTAATAAAAGCGTATCAATTAATTTCTGGGCTTCGATTTCTGCCGGCAGAACTCCAGAATAGCGAATTTTATAGATGACTGCTGAAGTGACATTAAAGGATCCAAAGCTTGCCGTCGAACTCCGCCAAAATTTAAATCGAATAACTTTTTTACGTTTTGGCTCTTGCTATATATCGTCCAGTTTCGTATTCTTCGAGTTTTCTACATAAGCTTTTTGAGTAAATTATTATTAAAAGTACGTACGACAATTCTTTTTGATACTGACAATCTTGTCCATGAGTCTTGTGCAGTAAAATAAGACGTTGCATTTTGATAAAATGCAACACCAAGTTCAAGATAGCGCAAGCGGTTACAATAATTCGAAGACGGTCACCCATCCAAGTGCTAACCTCGCCCGATCGGGTTTAACTTCAATGATCGGAGGAGGACCGGTATTTTCCCAATGGTATGGCCGTTTAACAGGTCATGCAGACAGTACATATCTTTGTTTACATCTGACTCTAAAATAAACTCATTTGATGTTCGGTTTGTTCTACAATATGTACTAATTAAGGGCTTAGACTGTGTGTGTGCTTCGCCAGCAATATTCTATAGACTCGCTCTTTACATTGGTCTCAGCTCAGCAATACCATGCCAAGTAACACCAATCGAACGGCAGCTGATTGAATTCTCTTCATGAAAGGCTATATGCAAAAGAAAATTACCTGTCTAAAAATACTGTCATACTAAAACGGAATGAAGCCGGCCGAACGAAAGAATTCATAAACACACAGACTCGGACTCGGGTTTGACTCGGACTCGGATTTGACTCGGTCAACCGGTGAACTCCGTCGTGGAGAACTCGATTCAGTTCGTTGTGCGTTTGTGGCAGTAGATTCTTCGTTTTTTCTCCTGCTTTGGAATATTAAATGATCTGTAAGCTCGGAGACCTTTGGAAGGACGTACAGTGTAAGATAAGGACAGTAACAGTTGTGATTATTAGGTCAATTTCTAGCATGTTTACACGAAGATATTCTCAGCATTATTCCGGTGCTAGTTTTCCACCATTGTACCACGAGAGGAAATAAACAAGTTTTGGTTCTAGTGAGTGTTAGAATCGTGGTATTGGTTAAAGCGGGCGGCTCCTGGCTCACCATACATCGGAGCTGAACTTGGCCTGATCTAGCCATGAAATACTGCTCTGGGAACGCGACAATATGCGATATTCTATCCACTTTTAACTTCGTCCCAACCTTATGAAACTTTTATTGACCTAAAAATACATGAATCGTTTCATAATTTGCAGCAATTCTTGCGTTTTAAAAAGCATTCAAACTGGTTAAGGTTAAAGCCTTTTACCTAGTTCAGCTTAGAAAAGATGACAACGTTTCGTTGAGTTATAAAGGCGACAATATGCAAAATAGGTCACCTGACTTGTTGTACCCTTAATATTTCTCTATCTCTACATGAGTCATGTTTTCTAAGCGTAGTCTAAAACACTACTGAGGAATATTTCAGCAGGGTTACTTTCTATTCATGTTTTCGTCGCAAGGCTGTTAGAAACATTTATTTATGGTAAATCTTAACATGCTTGAGATCACAAGCACATCAGTCCACTCATTATCCTCACTGTTTCTTTTAAACTCGGAGCCGCTTTTCGATGGACTGATTTCGTGATCAAACGTTACAGAACACGTGGCACGTTTTTTTAAGGGAGTCTAGAATGACGATATGTATTTATATCATGAGCAACTTGGCGCACTTACCGTACTCGGCTGTACTAAAATAAAGAGAGAGAAAACAGTTTTTTCCCGAAATTTGATCCTTGAACCAACAGAAGAAGGTCTGTGCCCCGGCATATCTGAAAACTTATCAATTGAAATCATGATCCCCCCTTCCCCGGTACTACGTGGGGATTTGATTTTAAAAAGTCCCCAATCAGTAAGAAAACTCCCACCCCCTTTGGGCACTTGATTTTTTGTACTTTATACAGTCAAATTGAACCAAATCCCCACCTCTAGAACAACTTTCTTTCTTGCCTTATGTATTTTCATAGCAGTAAAACTTAAGTGAATGTGCTATCTGCAGCTTGATTCAGTTGAAAGTTCTCATGTTTAATGAAACAACACAAAATACTGGTGTGGTTGGGCATTTGAAAGGCTGTTCAACGAGACAGTGTTCAACAAACTTAAGTGGCAGGAACCACTCTATCTGTGGCATACCGGGATTGTCACATCGGCAATCATTGGACTTACTTCGTCTGGTTTCTGGCACAAACAGTACAGATGGAATTGTGAGCGAGCCACGCTGGAACTTTGGTGATCAGTTGCTGAATTAAAAATCAGTACTGTATTTCCTCATGATATATGACTTTTTTTAAATAGAAACGGGGGGGAAATAAGAGCATGTCCTTGGACTGGAGTCAGACAATGTAGATAATTTTGGATGAGCCGAAGATTGTATCACAACTTTATCAACTTCCTATCTGTTTCTGGAAGTCTTGATAAATATAATACCATGATCACCTTGGTTTTATATGTTTGTTCAGGGACATTTAATCTCTGACAGCCATCAGCATGCACACTTTAACTAAATCTCCCTCATTAACATGGCTGCATGTTACTGAATTGTCCCGCTAGCGTCGGGAGGATTTGTACTGAAAAGACCAGCCGCCGCTTCCACAAATCCTCCCTCGGCTCCGGGGCAATTTAATAACTAATCTCCCTCATGTCGTGGTATTACTTGCCACGGATTAAATTCGAGGCAAAACTCTGCTGTGTTTTAAGAGTCAATATACCGGGTAAATCCTTTCAAAGAATTACGCAAAACACGCTGAAACTTGCATACCGAATGAAATAAGCTATATTAAAATGAATATATTTACCTTTTTTTTAAAGACTGCTCAATTCACTTTCAAATATACATATGTATTTCTTTTAGCTGCTATAAATGAGGTTCTTTGCACAATCCCATTATGTTATCCACGCCACTTGATGCGTTTTCCGGGTGAGCAGGCACTGGGGTTGGAGAACGCATTTCCAGGTTTTTTTCCTGCAGCAAGGCGGAAACCCCCCCCCCCCCCCCCCCCCCCCCCCCCCCCTCTGGTTTTTGGTGGTCCGGCAGCCTTCTCACTAAAGCCGCAGTACTTAATTATTATACCAAATTATATTATACTTTACAGACCAATGGTACTCACTCTAGTTGCTGCCGCAGCGAGCGAGCTTGAAGCGAGCGAGCAAGGCAGCAGTTCTAATCTGTAAGCGGGTCCAACTCTCGATTTCTTTTTTTACCACAATGCATCACTTCTATTGTCTTTGTTTATCACACTGCTTTGCACGGATCTGATCGTCACGTGACATTACACGAGGTGGAATCTGCATTGTTGAGTCAACTACGTTCAATTAACCTTTCTTGTATGCGATTCTTGTGTGATCATGAATTTGTTGAAGTGTAGACGTGTAGGCGAACTCTTTCTAACTCTGTGTGAACTATCAGTTTCCAAAGAGCAAGATCTCTCCTGTTATATCAAGATGGTGAGCATCAAATCATTTTCTTCTATTGGCTTCGATAAAGTCAAGCAGCCGGTTCAAAATAAATTAGCATTTACATTCTCAATTACAGTTGATTTCCGGTGTTTAAACTTCACCGGGGAGAACAGCAGTTTGTTGTGCCGAAATCTTAAGAAAATGTCGGGAAATGGTAGGCTCAGGGAATTTACCGGGAGATCGTTGATATATATGTCGGGACAAAATGGAGAATAAATCGCGACAACTTTTGAGATACACACCACAGCTCAAACAGGATTCAGTCGCACGATAGCCCCAAAACTACAAAATATATTTACCTAACACCTTGGCATTTTTATCACCCAGTAATCTATTTTTCCTGCCAAAGTGCTACTTTAGGTTCTCTTCTAATACACAGCATTCACTACCTCAGTGTTAGGTATACTAGTAACAGCTTGTAACTATATCATGTTGACATTAATAAATGCGTGCTGTACGGCTACCCTCCACATCATTGTGTTCTCGTTGCTTATAAATTGTAGAAATGTTTTCTATTCAGCTGAACGAAGCGAAAGAGAATAGAAGTATAATTGTATGAGACGAGACCAAACTATGTCTTACACTATCGAACAAATAAACAAACCCCACTTTTCGTCTCCCCAGTACCGGGTAACTGCAGAGTTTGGTCTCGTGCCCAGCAATCGTAGTAACTGGGCTGGTCGAACCTCAACAGAAGAGGAAATCGTCAATATCGGAAACTAAATAAAACTAAAACACAATTTCAACACCACATGTCTATTTGAATGTGGTTCTACCTTGTAAAAGCCCGCCTCCCATCCTCCCATCGTGTTTTCCAAGAAACACATGCAGGTATATATATAATTGTGGGGGAAATAAAATAATAAAAATGTGACTGCCAATTGAGCAGTCTTAAAGGGGGGAGGGTAAAAAATGACAAATTCACAGTGGGGGTTGCAACCCCAAAAAACCCTCCCCTGAATCCGCCAGTGGGAGAGGGTAAAAGAGGACGTGTACAGAAGCTTGAATGTGTACTTGTGTTCAGTCAGATCTCAAATCTCGCACCGGTGTAAATAAGCTGCTTAGCATTCTGCTTTTGGCTTTGTTGTTAGATCCTTTTCCATACCTCAATCGACTTTAGTTGATTACATACCAGTGCCTTTTCCAAGTATCCGAGGGTGGGTAAACGGCTACACGTATGCTATCACTTGACCAGCCGCTCATTCTGCGTCGGCCTGAATTTACGTTGAATGTCTTGGAGATCGGACTTCGCTCGGCAGCAGAAACATTTTCACAAAGTATCTCAAACCCAAAATGTCTCCAGGGATTTTGTAGGCTCCCGTCTGAGAGTGGGTATACGGCTACGCGTAGGCTAGTCAAGTGACATTTTGGAAAGGCCTTCCAATCCTCCTTGGCCCAAGGTTTCCAGTCTCGTACCCAGAGAATGAGCTCTGGGTACGAGACTGCAAGGAACTTGCAAGGTTTCTAGCCTCCTCCGCAGGCATCTCTAATTTTCGAAGAAATCAGATTATGGGCTCCCTGTGGCAAGTGAAGAAAAGAGAGGGAGATTGGAGCCGGACGATCTCCCGGTGTCACAGGTAACCAAATTCACGATGCTGAGAGATGGCTGCGGAGGAGGCTATAGACCCTTTTAATAAGTGGTTGGAATTTAATTATAGTGACGTCAATCGCGGAAATGCAACAAATCGCGAATGTTTAACTCATGATTTCTTGTATATAATTCAGACTTTGCAAGATACGACAGAGGCGCTGGTAACTACATTTTAAAACAGACATGCAAGTCCTGATACACGAGAAGTACGCGGATGGCGTCATGGGTGTAAAAGGTTTCAATCCCGGCCGCCTGGTTTTAGCAGTGCGCACGCATGTAACAGCATATTTTCAGGCACGTCGCGCGCAACCTCGTTCCCAGGAGTCTTTACGCGCCTAATCAAAGATGGCGTCGAAAGTACTTTCGACGCCATCTTTGATTAGGCGCGTAAAGACCCCTGGGAACGAGGTACGTTGCGTCGCGCGTCCGCATCGGGTGCCGCGCGCCGCGAGTTGGGGTTCGGGCGTGTGAGAAACCGGTAATCGTTCAGCTGTTGCTCTCATCCTATATGTATCGTGCTCCGCTCTCGAGGGCTTTCGGTCCGCGCGAGAGCTCCGCTAAAGTCTGCTGGAAACCTGACTGCAGACATGACATGGAACAAGTAGATTTGTGCAAATAGTGTTGAAATAAAGTTAATTATTATTATTATTAATTATTATTATTATTATACAAATTTGCAGTCATTTTAGTTGAAATAGAAAAAGAGGAGTACTTCTAAAGGTATTCCTTCCTTACCGAAAAGTGGAATGAACCTACCGGTTTTCGGTGCCCCTCGTAGCCACAGGGAGCCCAACACCAATTTTGATGGAGGACGTGCTGCATGGGCTACCTGTGGTTCTGTCATCATATTATGCAATGCCCTACGTATGTCAATTAAGAAATAGAAAACATTTCCCGTGTTTCTATTGAGTTATAGCCCTATTTTGAGATCTCAAAATATTTAATTGACCCGACCTTTTATTCCGTGATGTACAATGCGCAACACGCAATTGAATCATATTTATCGTGGTCAGGTTAGCATCGGCCAGTTGTTGGTGTGCTCGCGTTGAGTCTACAAGTTATTTTTGTATAGTCTTAGTACAGTTTTCGTTTTAATTATTTCTATTGAGTTATAGAAACACGATTGGAAGTTTGGGAGAACGAGAAATGGCAGTGGGAACACGACTACACGAGCCCAAAGGGCGAGTTGTTTCGAGTTCTTCCAAACTTCCACAAGTGTTTCTATAACTCTATAGAAACAAGGGGAAAATGTTTAAAACAACCCACAGAAAATAAGTACAACAATGGAAAATCACGCATTTATTAGTATCACGAAAATGTAAATTCTCCTAAGGAAGATAGGGCAGTTATTTGATATTTTTGACCAAACCTGTTGTCCCGAGGGTGGGGATTTGCCCTATTTTGGAATATTGCGCAACTTTCTATGTTTCTTTCAGCCAATCAGAGCGCGCGTACTATCGAATCTATTTTATAAAGCAAAATGGCGGACGCGAAAGTAATAATTGAAAAAAGTGTGGATGTTATAGTTATTGGAGGTGGAATTAGCGGTCTCTGTGCTGCGAAACTCCTCCAGGAAAATTACGGTATAGATACACTTGTCTTAGAGGCACGTGATCGCGTTGGTGGCAGGACAAACACCTTGATAGATAGTCGATTCAAGTACGCAGATCTAGGCGGGGCCTATGTTGGACCAACTCAAAATCGAATTCTACGCGTTGCAAAGGAGCTTGGCGTAGAGACCTACAGGGTTTATTTCAAGGGGAAGATATCGGAGTACCTGAATGGCACGATACGAGAGTTCGATGGTGAGGTCTCAACATGGAATCCCATCGCAATCTTCGATTATTTCAACCTTGTTAGGTTGCTTGAGAAAATGTGTGACGCAATCCCACTGGAGGCCCCTTGGGATGCACCGAAAGCCCTGGAATGGGATCACACGACAGTGGAAGAATTCCTGAATAAGAACTGCTGGACTAACTACTGCAAATTACGCATGGTTCAGATATATTATGATGCAATGGCGGCCGAGCCCTGGGACATGTCGCTGCTCTATTATCTGTGGTATCTGAAGTCTGGAGATGGAGTGCTGAGGGTATCTGGGGTGGAAAACGCCGGCCAAGAGAGAAAGTTTATTGGAGGATCTCAGCAGATTAGCAACATGTTGAAAGGGAGGCTTGGAGATAAGGTGGGTGACCGGCTGGCAGTAGCAGGGAATTCTGGTTGGTACTTCAAGTACCCTTATTATAGTGTATTCTAATATTTAACAATTAGACCTGCAGCCCAAATGGGTACGTCAGTCAATGCTATTTAACTCGTAGCCCATGAGGTTGAGAGGTCTAATTGTTTTAGTATAAACTAATTAGTCGGACAGTAGAAAATAATAGGGAGTAACTGCAGAATACCCCCTCCGAATAACGAATCTCACAACCAATGATACTGATACCCCTGACACGTCTGACACCCGGGACACGTCTGATAAACGTGACACCCCTGACACTGATAAACGTGACACCCCTGACACCGATAAACGTGACACCCGTGACACGTCTGATACACCTGATACGTCTGATACACCTGATACGCTTGATACGTCTGACACCCCTGATACAGATACTCCCGATACGAGTGATACCCCTGATACGCCTGATACGTCTGATACACCTGAAACCCCTGATACAGGTACTCCTGATACGAGTGATAAACATGATACGTCTGATACGTCTGATGCACCTGATACGCCTGATACCCCTGATACAGGTACTCCTGAAATGACTATATAAACAAAAATCTTGGAACGACTGCAGAATACCTCACCACAGCAAGTAGACTTTATTCATGTCAACGAGTAGACTGCGGTTGCTTGTAGAACGAAGGTAGTGATATATAGAGAACACTTTATTCATGTCAACGCGTCAACGAGTAGACTGCAGTTGATTGTAGAACGAAGGTAGTAATATATAGAGAACACTATTCATGTCAACGCGTCATCGCGTCAACGAGTAGACTGCGGTTGATTGTAGAACGAAGGTAGTAATATATAGAGAACACTTTATTCATGTCAACGCGTCATCGCGTCAACGAGTAGACTGCGGTTGATTAACATATAGAGAACACTTTATTCATGTCATCGCGTCAACGAGTAGACTGCGGTTGTTTGTAGAAATATAGAGAACACTTTATTCATGTCAACGCGTCATCGCGTCAATTAACGAGTAGACTGTGGTTGATTGTAGAACGAAGGTAGTAATATATAGAGATAATAGCAAGATTGATAATGGATGTTATGTCAATTTACAATTTTATTTCATTATTTCATTTCATTTTCAATTTCATTTATATGTTTGACCATGACAACGCGTCAACGCGTCGACGCGTTGTCAGACTGTCAACGTGTAAGGTAGATTACGTGGTAGGGTATTCTGCAGTCTAACCAAAATCTTACCCTGAAAAATAAAAAAACATAACTGGTCAGTAAACAAGATCTTACCACCTAGAGCTAGGGTTCTCAAGAAAAACTTCTCAAGAAAATGGTGATGTAAAAAAAAAAAACAGATTTTCTGGAACTCGAACCCTGCTCCCGCCTACTCGTAAGGCAAACATCGCAACCACTACACTAAACAACCATCGTTGCTCAATTGCTCTCAAATTTGTACATTTTAAAACCACTGCTAATTTATGTTAGTTTATATGGTCATTTCATGAATTAATTAAGTGAGCGATTCCTCTCCTTAGGAACTCTAGGTATTCTGCAACTAAGCCGTGAAAAATGTCCATACAAATATTCTGAGTGATACGTACGCATATCTTGTTATTATTCTTACGTAAATAATGTAAATTCTATTCAAATTGAAACTGAAAAAATCCCGATGTACAATTATACCGAGTGATACACGTGATACGCGTATCTTGATACCCGTAACACACATCTGGGAGGGGGTATTCTGCAGTTATGCCAATAATAGAAAGAAACAAACTGAAGTTGATTTTTTTTTTATTTTGTGAAAATGCGTGTGATTTTTCTCTACCATGAGCTATCACTAATAGACCTATAGTAGGGTAGGCAATCAGAATGCAGGATTTGTAATAGTCCACTAGTTGGTTTCTACTAATATATTTTAGTATATACATGTACCACACCAGTGAATATCACTTTTTGCGCTCTCTGATTGGCTACTCAAACAGTAAATATGATTTCATATTCACCTCTGAGCAAGGCAGCAATCATCTCACACAAGTTCTTGTCCATTTGAGAGAAAATAATAATAATAACTATTTGGTGCTGGCTATTCACCTGGAGTGTGGTATTACTAAAATAATTATTCACCTCAGTGTTGGTGAATAGTGGTGGATATTTACCTCACCAAAGCAGCTAGGTAAATATCCACCACTATTCACCTCCACTTCGGTGAATAATTGGGCTATTGCACTTAATATGCGTACCCCCCCCCCCCCCCTGTTGAGGACCAAGGAATTCTGCGGGGTCACCAGATAATTTTTCAAGGAATTCTTTGGGGATACCATATAAATAGAGAGGAATTCTTTGGGGGCACATATCAAATTTAGAGGAATTCTTTGGGGATAAAGTAAATATTTGGACAATTCTTCAGGGGTTGAAGTCAATTCTTCAGGGTAACACTACTTTCCACCATGGAATTCTTCAGGTGTTTTTAATTTCAGAGGAATTCTTTAGGGTACAACTCAAAATATGGTCCTCAACAGGGGGGGTACGCATATTAAGTGCAATAGCCCATTGTTAAGTATTCCCCTGCACTCACTTATTGTACCTGATTTCCCCTGATTTCCCCTGTGTTACCCAGTGAATTGTATTATTTTCTTAAAATTTCCTTCAACAACACATCATTGACATAAATGAGTCAAAATATAAATATTTAAGTATGCTTTTATAATATACAAGATGTTTCTTGAAACGTTAAAGGATCTTGCAATATTTAAAGGGGGAAGCTTTGTAATTTAATTTTGCGAATCTAGTGGTGAAAAGTGCTGCATTCAGACTGAGCACATTCCAAAGTCATTCCCAAATCATCAAAGCCCTGGACTTCATAATTACCTTCCGCTGCATAGTACTGCATCCATCAATAGAAGTATAGAGGATTACCTACCATGTGCTCAATTGAAGAAGGCCTACATGTATGTATCTGGTAGTTCAATGCTTTGCAATTCGGTGTAGAACCATTGACAATGTTATGTTTAGTTGTGCAATCAAGAAGGCATGACCTTCTCACAATGATATTAACCAACAGGCATTTAAGTTATGAAAACAGCAGATAAAGTTAAGGATTATAGTTACCCTATATGGTTCTGTTATATAATGAGCAGACTGCAGTTTTGGGAATGAAGGTCAAGCTTATTAATTAGACCATATTTATGTAAATCCTGCAGTATTGATATGATTGAGAATTTTATAGTCCGTGTTTACTATTTTGTAATTAATCATCTCAACCATACAATTTAAAATATATAATTTAGGGATTGAAATTGGGACAATGGGATTTCCTGGGCATTTCTCTCTCCAGCCCATCTGAAAGGGTTAGTTAGAGTCAGAGTCAGAATGGCTTAATTGCATATTGCTAAAGACAAAAATTCATCTTTAACAGTTGACAGTTGAATATTGCTTACTTGCTGTGTTGCCATATTGGCTTATATGCTGATTCTACTGGGGATAACCTTGTACCAATTTGTACTTTAGAAGAAATATTTCAGAAACAGTGACCCAGGCTTGAGTGCTGAATGGATCTGAGAATTTTAAGAGTTTGAATTGGCAGATGGTGGATTTTACGCGACCAATCAGACTGCTCACTCAGACACAAACATAGTCATACAAACAAATGTGATGCATGACGTACAGACACAGAGTTTAATAGTATAGATTAATAGCATCAGTCAGTCACTACTGGAGCTCCAATACCTACATATGTTTATACTGCTGCCTAATTAATCTGTGGCAATTAGGTAATCAAAATTGAAGGGCTGTGTGCAAAAATGGCGTAATTAAGTGACTCTTGATCACATTCTAAATTATCCCTTAGAAAACAAAGAAATCGTAGGAGATCAGGAGACACATGATTGGCTTTTTTGCACAGTACAGCCCTTCAATTATGCATATACAAGGCTAAAGTGAACAGGTTGCACTGTTGTTGGTAAGTGGTTGGTAAAATTGTGTTCATACAATGTAAGTGGTTGGTAAGCTGTCAGTAAATGGTTGGCAATCTGTCGGTAAGTCAGGTTGACTGACCACTTACCGACAACGTATTTATGGTGCAACTTGTTCACTTTAGCCCAATTACAGATGCCTACTTTCCACTCTGTGCCACTTAATCCAAAATTTATTGATAGCCCCAAGTGTAGAGAAATATTAGGATGGAAACAAGATATATTTTCAGTATTTTTTGTCTTGCTTAGCCTTTCAACAAGTTAATAGGATGAATCTACAAATATTATTTGTGACTATTAAATGCAACTACTTTTTCTGCCCCATAGGTCCTACTCAACAGTCCTGTCAACAGATTAATTCAAGATGCTGACCATGTGGTTGTTACCTGTGAAAATGGCAAAAGCTATCAAGGCAAGTACGTCATTAGTGCTATGCCCCAAGCACTTCTCAACAAAGTGTCATTTGACCCTCCCCTCCCTCCTCTTAAAAATCAGCTGATCCAGAGAATTCCTATGGGCTCTGTTATCAAAACTTGTGCATTTTATGAAAAAGCTTTCTGGCGTGAGAAGGGACTCAGTGGTATCATACTTGCTGACTCAGCATCTGGTCCAGTACAAGCTGCACTGGATGATAGTAAACCTGATGGCTCACACCCAGCTATCATGGGGTAGGTGAAAAGATTTTGATATGGGAGCATCGTAAGAATGCACAATTTCATTGGCTGCTTGACGTGCTTGATTTTCTTATAATGCATGCTTGAGCATTTCCTTCTGTGTAGATATAATTTTATATTATATAACAAATAGAAGATGGTTCTCCTACATTGTATGTCCTATAACAAAATAATGCATTTTTGAGGTCTTGAAAAGCTGCTAATGCACTTGCATTCTGCTCTGCCATGCATCTGCAGCTTTTCAAGACCTCAGATGATGGTGCATTATTTTGTTTTATAATATAGATACGATAGTACGCGTGCTCTGATTGGCTAAGAAGCCATGTTTTATCAGAGTATATAACATGGTTAGCCGTGTTATATAGTTTTCAACTGGCGGTTTCCTTTCATCGCGCGCGTTTATTCGAGACTAAATGCAATTTAGACATGGTTAAATACACCAGCGCTTGGTCTTCCTGTGGCATTCTCCGCGGGGCTTGGGCCGGCGTCTTTTTCGGGACTTTGTTTACTGAAATTTGGCGGGCTCTCAGTTGCTCTTCGCATCGGTCGCAAGTGTTGGTCTCACGTTCGCTGTTGCCAGGATTATTAGCGTTCCTCGGTGCTCATCTTAATATTGCTGGCTTCGCTGGATCGCATTTAAATATAGTTTCTTCGTCGGACTCGCGGTATCGTTGGTGGAATGCAGCGATCGAACAACATGTCAGATCCAGAGGCGATCGGAAACACGGCAAGTCCATCAGGTTCGGATGCTGATGTCAATCTCTCTTGCTCGACGAACTTTCAAAGTCTAGTTTCGGCTTTGATTCAGGCTGGGTTCCGGCCATCAGTTCCACCTTCAACGGTCGTGGCCTCTGACAATTCTTCAATGCCAGGACCTTCGGCGGCCTCAGTTTCGCCGCCTCGAACAGCATCTCCTTCGTTCCCATCCTTCCCGGCTCGTTCAGATACAGCAGGTACGTATTCTTCTGTTTGGTCGGCCCCCTACTTCATGCGTTCTGCTCAGTCGGCTCCTTTCCCGATTCCTTCCATTCCATCTACTTTTGTTCCCGGCCCAGCGCTGCCTGGTTGGTCGTCAATTCCGATGCCGGCAGCTCCGACACCTTCCTCGACTCGGCCATTTCTCGTAGCGGATTCCCTTCCACCAATTCCTCCCAAGCTAGTCAACCTGGCAAATTCTGGGCAGTTCGTTGATCTAACAGAATTCCTGCCAGCCAATCTGTCATCTATCCCTGATCCTTCCAAGCCAGCTACTGTCAGATTGTCAACTTCTAACTCTCTTGCACCTTACTTAGAGCTGGCACCTACTAGACCTAAACATAAAGCTCTGCTAAACTTCCATGATTGGGTGGAGGCCTTCTGCATGTATGCTGCGGTGTTGCTGGCCTCTTCTCCCCACAGATCGTCCGACCTTTTGGCCTATCTTCTCCTGATTTGCCGGTCTGCCCACAACTACCAAACCCCCCATTGGTTCGCCTACGATCGCAGCTTTCGAGCTCTGGCAGCGAACAAGCCTTCACTTTCTTGGGGGGAACCACATCCCAGTTTGTGGAGCCTCAGCTTCACAAATGCCAACAAGGCTACAGTCTCTTGTCGGAGTTGCCAGGCAATGGACCATTCGACGGAGCTCTGCCCTTGGACCTCCCCAGTTCTATCAGCCAGAGGCGCTCAGAGTTCCACCTTTGAGGCTACCGGTTCCACTACTAGTCTATTCACTTGCCGTTCTTGGAACTCCGGTCAGTGTATTTCGAGTTTTCGGGTTTGCCGTTTCCGCCACGTGTGTAGCACCGAAGGCTGCATAGATATCCACAGAGCCCTTGACTGTCCCTTAGGAGTTTCTCAGTCTCAGGCCCCGACACCGTTACCTTTGAAGCGCCGTTCCGCATCATCCCAGCCCTTTCGGAAGGAGAGGAGGAGGTGAACCCTCTACCTCCTCCTCTACTCCTCATCAAAATCCTGCCTGGCCAATCCTACCTAGTGTCTCGTCAGTAACTCCTCTTCGGCTCTCTCGCTGGATCAATCTTCTCTCATCGCATCCTGACCAACCACTTGCCTCCTTCGTCATTACAGGCATTGCAGAAGGGTTCCACTGCGGCTTCTCTGGTTCGCCTCTTCGCTCTGCACCCCATAATTTGCAGTCAGCCCTTTCTCAGCCAATAGTCATAGACGAGTACCTGGCCAAGGAATGTTCATTGGGTCGAGTGGCCGGCCCGTTTACATCCCCTCCTGTTCCATTCTTCCACTCTAGCAGATTTGGCGTTATTGTTAAGCGGGGCCAACCAGGGAAATGGAGACTGATCCTTGACCTCTCATTCCCAGAAGGGTCAAGCGTTAACGACGGAATATCCAAAGAGGACTTCCCCATCCATTTCACAAGTATAGATGAAGCCATTGACCTCATTCTTTCTTGTGGTCGCGGTTCCCTGATGGGCAAATTGGATATCGAAAGTGCCTATCGTATTGTTCCTATTCACCCAGATGATCGTTTCCTCTTGGGTATGGTTTGGAGAGACCAGTTGTACATCGACTTAGCTCTACCTTTCGGCCTTCGATCTGCCCCGTCTATATTCAACCGCATAGCAGAAGGCTTGCAGTGGATTGCAACTCATCACTTCAAGGTATCGCCATTGATACATTATTTAGATGACTACTTCACACTTGGTCCTCCAAACTCCCTTGTCTGCCAGCAAAACATGGATGCCTTTTCCCGCGCTTGCAACGATCTAGGAGTTCCTCTCGCTATTCACAAATCCGTAGGCCCAGCCCCTCAGCTCTGCTTCTTGGGCATCCTCCTAGATTCTACCCGTTTGGAGGCTCGCCTGCCAGAAGAAAAATTGTTGAAGGTTCGTACAGTCGTTAAGTCTTGGATTTCTCGCCGTTCATGTACTCTCAAGGAACTGCAATCACTCATTGGCTTACTACATCACTGCTGCAAGGTTATCCGCCCTGGTCGCACCTTCCTTCGGAGACTCATAAATCTGACTTGCAAAGTGTCCTCTCCAGCGCATCATATTCGCCTCTCCTCTACAGTTAAGACTGATCTGCTGTGGTGGGATCACTTTCTCTCCGACTGGAATGGCTGTAGTTTCTTTCTAATGCCAAACTGGCTCCCGCCGTCCGATTTCCAGGTTGCCAGTGATGCCTCCGGTACCATAGGTTTTGGTGCCATATACCAAGGACACTGGTTCCAGGGCCTTTGGCCTTCTCAATGTTTGCCGCTTCCTATCGCATTCAAAGAGCTATTCCCAGTGGTAGTGGCCGCCCACATCTGGGGCTCCCAGTGGACTGCTAAACGCATTTTGTTCCAATTGGACAATGAAGCTGTAGTGTATGCCCTGCGCTCCGGTACCTCCCGTTCCCCTTGTGTGATGCACCTATTACGTAGTTTAATTTTGGCTTCCGCCAAATTTTCCTTTATTGTGTCAGCCACACACATTCCAGGTGTTACAAACTCGGTTGCTGATGCCCTCTCTCGTTCTCAGATGCGCAGATTCCGTCAGTTGGCTCCTGCCGCAGATCAATCCCCAGTCTCCATTCCTCAACACCTTTTACTCTCGCTGACAAAGTGGTTCTAACATCGGAGATGTGCTCCCTCTTGCATGCAGGGCTTGCTGCTAACTCCCGGAAATCCTATTCATCAGGTCAAAGACTGTTTCTCTCCTTCTGCAAGCGCTCTAACCTGGTATCCGAAAGCCTACCTGCCTCAGAAGATTGCCTTGTCGCATTTGTTGCCTTCATGGCAGGCAACAATCTCTCTACATCCACCATTAAGGTGTACCTTAGTTCTGTGCGGTCCCTTCATATCGACTTGGGCTTTCCCAATCCATTACAGAACTGTTTACGTCTTCAACGGGTTGTTCGTGGTGCCCGCAGGCGTCAAGGTCGTTCCAAGGACACAAGGCTGCCAATTACTCCAGCTGTCTTGGCGTCCTTACGCTCAGTTCTGGTTCCCAGTTCGCCAGGAGACGTCATGCTTTGGGCTGCTATTTGCCTTGCCTTCTTTGGTTTTCTTTGCTGCAGTGAATTTACCAGCCCCTCTTTAGAAGGCTTTGATCCCACTCTCCATCTTACAGTGGATGACTTGGTTGTAGACTCTCATGCGAAGTCTAGCCTCCTGTTTGTTCGCATCAAGGCTTCTAAATCAGATCCTTTCCGCCAGGGATCTACTATTGTGGTGGGCCGCACATTTACCCAAGTATGCCCCATGGACGCGTTGTTTGCCTATTTGGCTGTCAGGGGCCCAGCTCCGGGGCCCCTATTCATTCTACAGGACGGTTCTGCTTTGACCAAAGCGAAATTCAACAGCCTGCTCAGCAAAGCTCTCACAGATGCAAAGGTGATAGGCCACTTCTCATCTCACAGCCTTCGCATCGGAGCTGCCACAGCGGCTTCTCTTGCAGGTTTATCAGAATCTCTGATAAAAACATTGGGGCGGTGGACTAGCGATGCATATCAAACATATATTCGCATTGCTCCTCAGGACCTAGCCGCCGTTGCTCCTCAACTGTTGCAGCCTTGGCTAAAGAATTAACTCCAATAGGAGAAATTGCGGGTTGGGCTGGTTCAAGGTTGTTTGCTACTCTTGACCAGTAATGCTTAGCGTGTGAAGTAAGTGTCAAGTTGTTCAATTGTTGCCGTGCTGCTGTCAACAAAATTTTATGAGTGCTCAAGTGTATACCTTGTTTGGTTTGCTTCTCATCGCCTTGGAATCTCTATGCGTTCTTCTGTGGGTTCCTGGTAATATCGTCTGGAGGTAAGTTTCAAGAGCTGCATGGCTACCTGGTTGCTCCGGTTATGCCTGCTAACTTCGGGGGACTTAGCTCTCAGTGTCGCCCTCGGCCGTTTGGCCCGGGGGGTGCTGGCCAGGGTTTCCCTGGCCAGCTGCCTCGGGGCCTGACCTGAGACTAGCTTCGCCTTGGTTCAAGCTCCTCAAGTTGCTCCCAGTTGCTGGGAATTTAAATAGATCAAGCCAAAACCAGATGGCTCTGGACATTGCTTGCTTGCTTGCTTGCTCGCTTACCTCATCGGGCCTGTCCAGGCTTTGGCATTGCAGGATCCTGAGGTTAGTGTCAGAGTTCGGTCAGTCCTCGCTCGGCTCGACCGTGGTCTCGTTGGGCTGGTTGGTTGCCTAGCAACCAAACTCTCGAGCACTGACCCAACTTACAGCCTGGGCACTGAACCTCCAATACAAATCAACACTATAGGTTATCCATCTCAATAGCAGGGAAATTTAATCGAGACTAAATGCAATTTAGACATGGTTAAATACACCAGCGCTTGGTCTTCCTGTGGCATTCTCCGCGGGGCTTGGGCCGGCGTCTTTTTCGGGACTTTGTTTACTGAAATTTGGCGGGCTCTCAGTTGCTCTTCGCATCGGTCGCAAGTGTTGGTCTCACGTTCGCTGTTGCCAGGATTATTAGCGTTCCTCGCGGGTAATTTCCTCTCCCTCCCTCCCATTTCCTTCTGTGTAGATATAATTTTATATTATATAACAAATAGAAGATGGTTCTCCTACATTGTATGTCCTATAACAAAATAATGCATTTTTGAGGTCTTGAAAAGCTGCTAATGCACTTGCATTCTGCTCTGCCATGCATCTGCAGTTTTTCAAGACCTCAGATGATGGTGCATTATTTTGTTTTATAATATAGATACGATAGTACGCGTGCTCTGATTGGCTAAGAAGCCATGTTTTATCAGAGTATATAACATGGTTAGCCGTGTTATATAGTTTTCAACTGGCGGTTTCCTTTCATCGCGCGCGTTTATTCGAGACTAAATTATAAAACAGATAAAGAAGCCTTAAATCCATGTTTTATACTATCATAAAACACTCTGGTCATTTGAGAACACTCTAGAAATGTTGAAAGCACGCGCCTTCGGCTTGTGCTTTAATATTTCTCTCATGTTCTCAAATGCCCATCGTGTTTTATGATAGTATAAAACATGGCTAAGGCTTCTTTATTTGTTAAATAGAACATGGAGAACCATCTTTTATTTGTTACATAATTATAGTCCTTATACTACAATAAATTATAATACATTGGAATACAACATAATAATTCTACAATGACTAAATAACAACATCTGGTAACTACAATAATATTGTAAAAATATTTAGAAGAAATAGACAGACAGTCAGTCAGACAGACAGTCAAATTAATGCAGAAATCTCAATATTATCACAAAATGAGAAATATTGTTATTTTTTATCACTTTTAAGATTCATTATTGGTGACCAGGCTAGTAAATGGTGTTCCAAGACACAAGAAGAAAGAAGGAAAGCAGTCTGTGAACAGTATGCCAAAGTGTTTAATTGTGAAGAAGCTCTCAATCCTTGCTGTTATATTGACAAGAATTGGCCTGCTGAGAAATACTCAGGTGGTTGCTATGGAAGCATAATGTCATGTGGTGTTCTCACAAGGTTCCGTGACACACTTAAGAACCCTGTTGGACGGGTACACTTTGCTGGTACAGAGACAGCAACTATTTGGTCTGGTAAGTGCAGGGATTGTACATAGTGTAAATAGACTATAAAACAGTCCCTATCATATCATAAAAATCAGTTGAGAAATGGGGCTAGAAGGCAGCAAGAGGCCACATGGTCAGAGAGAAAGGGGATTGGGGAGAGATACGAATGAAAGGGACTGTAGCCCTTTCTGTTTCAAATTTATTCTGATGGAATTCTGCATTGCTCAATAAAATGTCATTTCTCTTTGGATGAGTAAATAAGCGTAGTGAAGTGCATGAAGGAAAAGAGAAATTAGTTCCTAATCGAAAGGAAACACTGTCTATTGTTGTGCTGTCAAGTGCCAGCCAATCAGATTTCGCTAGATTAGTTGAATCTTGTTTATAAGGGAATGTGTTAGGATTATAAGAAAGGATTTCTTCCGCACCCTTGAAACTTTTAATGCAAAGAAATTCATCACAAGTCATATGTCCGATGATCAAGTATTTAAACTAATCATAAACCTGCCTATGGAAGTAGATCACTTAACAGCAAAGTTTGTTTACGATAGCATGCAGTTAAGATCTAGAAATATCCCAAACTAACAATGTAAATTTGAGAGCGCTAACTAGCTCTATCTTGCCTAAAGGCCTATATAAGCGGTCCTATACTGTTTCAGTTGTAACCACTGGGTAGCCAGACTTTGCAGGTTTCTCAAGTTCCCAACGAATTACAGGGTTTAGCTGGTACAAATGAATTTCAAACTCAACAGATTGATTGCAAGCAACTTTAATCGGTATAGGTCAGTGGATTGTAGTACAAATAGTTGTAGATAGATGTAATGTAGAATATTGCAGTGTGCGATGCGAGTGCGGGTTTGGGTTCGGTTCGAACTGAAATATGATAATTGAAATATATCTATCTTAGCTAAACGTTAACGTAATTAACATAAATAACAATAGATAATAGAGATGAACAGTAATCATACATAAATATATACATGCATTCGATACTAAACAATTCAAACTAGAGAAATATTTGCATACTTGGTAAATGTATAATTCTGCGATAATCAACCGAGATAGAAAACTGACACAAATAACTAACAAAGGTCAGTGAACACTTACTTTGGTTTACACTTGTACCAAAGTGTTGAAGAATATGACGGTAGCGAATTGAATGGAGCGTAGATAGAATGGCCAATTGCCGTAGTTGATCCTAACGTGGTAGCGTCTACACTAAACTCAAATATATCAACCGATACTTATTAAACAAAACTAGATACATGCCTGGGTTTCTAATTATAAAGCCTTATCTATGACTTCAGCTTAAAGGCCTTTCCTATGCGGACATAGTGTTATTGGGTGGGACAACCGCAGTTTACCACAAATGTCATACTGAATTACGTTGAATATAAATATAAGGATAAGCGTTTCAAAACTAACATCAGATATCATGAGTGCTTGTAATACATATTGCAAGGTTATTAGCAACAATCCAATGTACCATCTGCTGTACAAGGTGCTAATAAGATTATCTATCTATCTGTCTACGGGGATGATCCGCTGGACAGGGTATGGTTTTTCAAGTTTCTGGTCTTAGATAGGGTATCCATTTTCACATTGACAGATCTTGAACAGGGTATGGTATTTATCTAGTGCTTTATTTAGTCTAGTGTTTGATGAAGACTTATTTAGTTATGACACTCATTATACAAGATCACAATAAACACTGACATCCAAGTATAGGTAATTTGTTATTTGTCTTATAGAGGGATATAAAGTTTTAACACTTTGTCTTGAACAGGGTATGGAAATGTTAGTTTTTCAGAGCCCCAGCAGCACACCCCTGCCCAACTTTGGGTAGAGTACTCCCCCCCCCCCCCTGGGATTTATCATCTCTTTTGGCTTTATAATGTCAGTAGAGTTGTAAGAAAGATTTGTATCATCTTCAAAATCGAACCGAAACACATCTTACCCAACAAAAAATCTAATCTGACTTGTGGTAAAAATTAGACCACAACAAATGCCCATTCAAGTCAATAGGCTTTTTGCAGGAAACAGCCACATGCTGATACATCACTTCAATAACCAACAAATTGGGCTCGTGATCCCATGAGGAAGGCTTTACTGGATGGCAAAGTAATTTAAAAACAAAGTGTTTTAGAAAGATTTGCAATGGACTTGAGGTACAAATATAGCAATTTACAAACAGGTTTTGCTAATAATAATACTGATTTCATACAATATGCATGTGAGTGCCTCACTAATAAAATTAAGTCAGATTTGTTTGCCATTCAGTACAACCACGTGATTGCATTCCTGCAAAAGGCCAATTTGTGTACATGTTTTCCGTGACAGGTTACATGGATGGTGCTGTACAGGCAGGAGAAAGAGCAGCTCGAGAAGTACTGAACAAGATGGAGAAAATATCCTGTAAAGAAATCAATCAACAAGAGCCACCATCTACAGATGTCATTGCCACTCCATGCACCTTGAGTACCTTGGAGAAATGCCTGCCTACTGTACCAATGTTCTTGACGAGTGTGCTGGCAGTTGGTGCTTTAGGTGGATTTGTGTCAATGAAATACTTCATAAAGTAAAAAACGACTATTGACGAGTGTCATTCAAAAAGGAAGTACAGTGTAGGGTTACGGTAAATGTAGGTATTGGCTTTTAAGGGCCAAATCTGAAATGTTCGCATGCCAATTTTGATCCTGGGGCACTCTTGTGTATGACATAATATATAGGTGTGGCAGTACCAGGTCCATTTGAACCTAATTTTGATTTCCAGGTCTGTGTTTTTCATAAAAATTCTAATTATGGGTTATACACAATTAAAAGTAATCAAACATTATTTTTCACAATGACTTGGGAATCTGGATATTTTTCTCATAAAAACGGCTCTGGCTCTGGACCCCATTATTGAACATACCTACCATTAATCATACAGATCCCCCCCCCCCCCCCCCCCCCCAAAAAAAGAAATTTTGATGCAGCAATAGTCCAAATTCGCATTCAAGAATTATTGCTGGATGCGATGACTACAGACGCATTTACTCTCATTCTGAATGTTAAATGCTCATAAATACCAGCAGCAAGATGGGTTATTCACAACTATGTATTGTTGTAGTTTGAACTGCTGCGCCTTCTCGTTGGAATTTGTGAACGTTGAGTATGTGCATCTGAACACAGCAGTAATTTAATGCGAAACGGATCTATTGTAAATCTTATGTGCCAATATTTTTGGAATCACATGATGGCATGTTGTAGATTTAATCCTGTGTTGTATGATGACAACAATGGCTTTAATTATTTTATTATTCCTCTTATGAACCAATATGCATAATGATTTAATGTGAAATAACCAAGAACTAAATACTTTCTGGTTCCCCTAATGAATTTCTTGAATTAGTATACAATTAGGTCAATACATTTTTTTTTTAATATATGTAACACTATAAATTATTCTCAAGAGACATTTAAAGTGCACCTAACCCCTTTTGCAATTTTTATACATATGAATCTTTGAAAGGTTTTGAGTACTTCTGCAAATACATTTTTGGCTTACAGAGAATATTCTATGCTCTAGGCTTGTTTGAAATGGTGAAAATTTGACCTTTCCTGACCCATGACCACGTAAGAAAAAGCCTGGATCGATTCTGGAACTTACGTCACCTCAATGCATTATTCTCCATGGTGCCTTTCTATCACAACAACATCGATACGTAGATAATTTATACAGTCTGTGAGTTGTTAGTAAAGAAAACAGTTATTGCAAAGTCGAATGAATTAGATGACGTAAGATCCAGAATCGACCCAGGCTTTTTCTTACACTGTCATGGATCAGGAAAGGTCAAATGACTTCACCATTTTAAACAAGCAAAGAACATGGAGTATTCTATGTAAGCCAAAAATTTCTTCGCAGAAGTACTCAAAACCTTTCAAAGATTCATAGGTATAAAAATCACAAAAGGGGTTAGGTGCACTTTAAGTAACAATACTGTACTGAAAATAATACAAATACAGGTATAAAAAGAAAGTGAATGACCCAATATTTTTTGGATTTCTCTTAAGCTATTTTGATCATCATTGATGTTAAAAATATATTAAGTATTTTGACAGATCAAGTTCCATACATTTTTTAGTTCTACACTGGATGTTGCATTTTATGAAAAGCTGGAAGTTTACAAGGTTTTTTAAAGGTACTTTATTTATTATAGGAATTATATAATTTTCTGCTTGGGTAATCAAGGTCGTAGGTAGAATCACATTATACTTGATGTGCATTTTAATTTGGTGTTGGGTTTTTCATCGTTTGATTTGTAGTTCGTAATTTCAATTCCTTTTCACCTTAAACATACTGTAATAATAACGGTTTAATCAGTGGCATATCCACGAGCTGGCTCTTCATCCACTGATGGGCCTATGATTTAACGTCCTTATACGAGAAGAAGTGAAGGTCTAACCATTTGCAGCTTGTGAATGAAATTGTTTCACAAAGGCAGCACCTTCTACTCAGTTATTTTAAGACCCTGACTGTAATGGTCCGGCCGGGGTTTGAACCCACGACCTCCCGCACAACAGACCAGTGCTAAACCACTGAGTTAACCAGGAGGCGGTTACTGTCGCAGTTATTAATGATTACCTAAAGTGTCAAAAGTTGAATCTTGTTGCATCTTGAGCTCAGTGTTTCTGTCTCTGACTATTAGGGACAAACCAAATTTTTTTGGAGGGAGGGGAATGAGAAATGTAGCCATGCAAACATTTTTTTGCATCATCAAAATGTCTCCTTCAGCACTTAATTTGTGCACAAAGTTGTTAGTATAAATACGATTTGGTTAGGGTACAAAATGCTTTATATCACATAGCTACCAGTATATTGGTATTCTACAGACAACGTTTCTGCAAAAAAGTGTATACTCTATGTAAGATTTATCTTAGTTACCCATCCGATGTTGTGGTGCTCGCTACAAAATGATGGAAAGGAGTACACTTCTGACACAAGTATAGGGCTCGCCTACTGACGCAAGTATAGGGCATAGGACATGCAATGTCCAGTAGGACTACTGATCATTGTTGTATTTCGCACACAACTGAGAATGTTTTTCTTCTACTACATATTAATGCCAGGAAGCTAATTTTAACATACTGCTTATTAACATCACATTTTAAGCTTTAACTGAGATTTTCTTTATATTATATTAATGTTGATATGTTAATGTTAATATGATTGAGCTTACCAATATACTTTTCTCAATGAATTCATCTCTTCCAATCCAACTCTGCATAAATACGATTCGAGTATACACTCTTTGCAAACATTGTTTGTTCAGGCTTTGCAAACAATTTCACTTTTTCATCCCCCTTCCCCTCCAAAAAAGTAATGGTTCGTCCCATATAACAATAGTGCGTCAGCTCGTGACTATAACAACAGTGTGTGTGTGTGTCGAGGGACATTATAACAATAGTGTCTGTCGAGGGACTATATCGGATGATAGTTGCCTGCAGAGATTTGGCCGGTGTTCTTAAGAGAGGATCCATGTGAAAACCATGCAGACGAGTCTACAGTGCACCTCTCCGATTTCCTTTAAACTTGGCACACATTTATATCTTAACTAGCTAATGTCCCATGTGAAATAGTTTGGCTGAAATGTAAAAGGCCTTTGAGATATGACAATCAAACTGTTTGACCCCCTGAAATGCTCAAAATCAGAGCAAAATATACCTTATGTTGTAACATGTCGCAATCGCAAATGATTTTAAGTAGAAAGATAATATTTTTACCTGCTTTAGTACTAAGTCCCGTCAGCATATTAAAACCAAAATCAACAAATTTTATTTATATTTTGTCGCTTCTGTCGAATTTTTATTTAACGCTACTTTAATAGGTCTTTTTAAAACCCGATAAATGCTGTCTGGCAATGGCCGTTTGCAGAGTTGCGGCTTTCTTTTCTTTGAATTTAGAAATATTTCTAGATTGACTTACAATAGATCTTTGCATCTGGTAAAAAAAATCTCTGTAAAGTTAATGCTGGGTTAGAGAGTACGCACTCTCAAAATCCGCAATGTTCAGTTATTAAACAAACGACGATATGGTGACACAGCGATTTTTTTCCGATTAAAATCGAAAATACGGTGAACTTCACAGATTTTCTGCCAATAATTGCTTTAAGAATTCGAATGCACATTCATTTTCAATATTATTTTAGTTTTGAAGGGTGACCAAGTCCATCACGCGATATGCAGATGTCTAAAGTGACTGAATTATTGTCGAGTTTGACGGAGTCAAAGCTGAAAAATAGGTACTCATAGTTTATGGCAGTATCTTCGTTTAAAATTGTTTGATTGGATCAAAGACAATGAATTTTCTTTGAATATGATATATAGAGGATTTCAAACTACGCTACGCTTTAAATACAGCTTCTAATCCGAGTCACTCTGAATTTTGCGAGCCTCTCTAGCGGGGTGAATGAGTGACAAGTATAAATGCACGTACAGTCGTATTTAGGTTCTTTAGCCGATTCTCTATTCAAGTTTTTAGTTTTTATTCTGTAAAGAAACGATGTTTTCTTTTCATAATAAAAAGAAACCTAATGGTTTCGTTTTCTTGGAAGCCCTTTATTATATGCTCATCGGATAGTTGTCCAAGTTAGAACCGTTTAGATTCAGCAACGGGAAGCCATTCTGATGTCGTTACTACCTTAATTGTTACGGACTCAATTTGTTTCAATCTTGTGCATAATATTCTGTTCGTTCCGTTGAAATACCAAAATGTGTGTATAATCCATGAAATCAAATGTGGTATCACCGAAATAGATGAAATCCCTGCAGTGATATAATGATATCTCAAGAATTGCGTGACAGGAACTGCGTGTAACGTCTGCACGTGTATTTCCCGCCCTATCCACGCCAGATGGATTTGGACTTGATCAAGTGCTTATTTTGTGTATATTCAACGAGGGAATGTGGCATATCTTCTCGGCGTTACCAGGGAAAAACAACTATATTACCGTTGAAGGCATGAAAGGCATTGAAGGCTTTCTTCACTTTTTTCCCGCTCTTCTAAATCAATGATTTGTTTTTGCTATACTAAGAATTGTATGAAATGCCTTGGCACTTGGCGGGGATGTTGTTGATGGCGCGTGTCAGGTAAAATTATCATAAAACTATAAATATTTTCACCCGTACTGTACTGTCTAGACAGGGTATTTTATTCATTTTTGATTTTAGGGCGGGGTAGTAATGCACTAATCAAAGTAACCCCTCCCCCCCCTCCTCCTCCCCCAACCCAGGACAGGGTGGGAGGGGGAGGGGGGGGGGGGGGTGGGGGTTTACTTAGACTAGTGCATAATGGCTCACTCTCTGCTTAAAGCTGCCTGTGATACACTTGTATGCGATTTGTTACTGTCGTCCTCGTATCTCTTTATAGCGGAGCTCGTTGCATAAATAACAAAGAAAATCAATATGGAAAACGAAGGGACAAGTCACGTGTCCTGATATCCTGTTCCCCGCGGACATCCTACAGCTGAGAAACTACAGTTTTAAAGTAATATACCATTTTGAAAGGGGTGTAAACATGGTTTTAGTTTTCCATACATTTGTCTGTAAAAACGAGTCTAAGTCTGCGGGAAAATTTGCGCAAAAAAAATTAATCTTCCAGGAAGGAAAACATTTTTTTCTGAAGCATTTCAAAGACATTTTTTTTGTTTCGATGAGGCAAAATTTGCTTCCGCAACAATGTTTTCACGTTGGCTATGGAGGAACAAAATGTTTACTAGGCTCCAGTGACACACAGTATGTGTTTCTTAGCAACACAAACCCAGACCCCACCGGCAAGACAATTTGACACAGTGCGCATTCGTTAGTTTTTTTCTGCAACAACGTTTCCTCGTTTATCCACCGTGCAGCAAAACATTTGTATGCTTCCTGCTCGTTCAATTAGCCACCCAGGTAACATTAAGAGAAACAGAGAAGCGCAGTGTTCGCGCCTACGCCAGTATCTTGACGCTGGTCAAAAGATCGCGGGCTCTGGGAACGAGATTGCATCTCACGACGCTCGTATTCATCAGCAGCTGTGTATCACAGGACGCCAAGGAACCACTTTGGACGTTAAACAAATATCTGGCAGTGACCACCCTCAGTGCTTGTTGGTCAGCCGCATTAATGGGAAGATAACTAACATAACTATTCATGCTTGTAAACTGCGTGGCTTACCGTGTGTACCTATAAACAGCAGTCTGAACAAGTGCCCCGCACATACATGTATATGTAAATCCAGCGTAATTCAGGTCTGGATAAAGTCTGTCACGATCCACACAATATGTTTCATCGTTCACCCAGATGTTTTTTGAACCCTTTTCTATGATAGTTTGTAGCAATAGCAACATACGTCAGACATTTCTGAACTTCGCTTTCCGGGATGGCACTGCGCTCCAGTACGGCACCGACACAGCTGATTAGGCCATCCCAATAAAATGCAAATACGTAGAGAGCTAGGAAAAGAGGTGTAGTTGAAAGTATGTTCTTCAATATTTTTTTTTAACTTTTCCCAAAAATTGGGTCGATGTCAAGCTTTGTATTTTTGTTAACTTTTCCAAAAAAAATTGTGTCGGTCTGGCGATTGGAAACGGAACATTTTATTGGGATGGCCTTATGTGGGTCGTGTGAATATACAGGATATATGCACGGGATGTTAGAAATCATTTATAATTCATTGTTGTGACCTTGTGTATGAATGTATGCAAACATTTGACCCCATAACAGTTACATATATCAGGTGCATCATGGGTAATTTTAACCTATAATCAGCTTGAAAAAAATAAAAGTTTTGCAAACAAAATTAAGTAGTGCATTATGATTATTTTCAGTTCTGTTTCATGAGATTCATAAATATTTCAATATAAATTACCCACATTGGTATATATGTTGGGCACCACAGACGAAACGATAAAACACCGGATCTCCTAACGTGTAGGGATTTGATCAGCAATATATATATAAATAGACAAGAAAGGAAAGGCTGATTCAATTTTTCTTCCAATAATATTCCACATGGAATGTACACATCTGTGTTCGGGCTACCTGTGGTGCACAACAGCAGACTGGGTTCTAGTCCTAAATAAAATGGCGGATGCTACAAAGCCATCTGTATAACTATAAACTATAATGGGTAAATGTTCTTTCGGTATAAAATCAACAAGAAGATAATTATCGTAAGTTGTGGCTTCGAGACCATGACAGAGCTGGGGAGGAGAGCACAAATAAGCCTAGAATCAGGTATGCATTTATCGCTGATTCATCCTTCGTATTACTAATTTCTCTTATAATTTTTGAAGTTGAATGTTGATTGTTAATTAGTTGATTGTTTATTGCAAAACCATAGGCATAAGTGACAAATAAATTTATCACCCAGTTATTTTAGGGCTATGTTTCTCATTCCTGTCCGTTATTTGTCCCGTTATTCTGCACACGATACAGCTTACCTCTGGCGTTGATTGTTTATTTACGTTGGACCCGGGCGTTGGGAGTATGTTACTTTGGCCTCACTGCTCCTAAGCTTAATAAACTTTACAAACTTTTTAGTCCCCAGTTGTATTTCCAAATGACTGATCTACAAAATAATAACTCTCTCATCTTCTACAATTTCGCCGCATCGATAGTATTCGAATGTCATTTTACCCTAAAATTTGACTTTTTGAAAAATAATTTCCGAAGTCACTTGTACATGAAAGCCTTACTCCTTGAATACTGAATATTTTTTGGCACTTATATCATAATTAAATTGCAATTGGTCGTATTTATGCTGTAGAAACGTTTTGTGTATATAGCTTATATGGTTTGTTCAAAATATTTCTGTAAACATGACTAAAAATACATAGTGGAAATACCCCTCAAACCGAGGCAGTTCGTACTGACCCCCATATCTCTTACAGTTTTTGGATTTTTTCCAAAATATTCTACCAAGTCTAATGCCAGGCCAATATTAATATATGTGCAAAATATGAACAAAATCTGAGATGTACCATGTAGACTCATTTTTTCAGGGTGCATGGTTTTCACATGGATGCCCTCAAAAACTAGCATATGCGTTCTTGCGTTTATATTTGTTTTAAGAACATCAAATTTCCGTGGGCGACTATCTCTATCCCTACTCTCCGGTCACGGAAACGAGTCAAATGCCCGGGGGAATGTTGATATTTCAAATTGATCGGAACATAATAGTATTGTTGACTGCACCTGATCTACTAAAAATACCACTTGTTCATGTTTCATGGCATTCATAATTATTAGCAAAAGCTGTCGCCTAAAGTAAAACATCTAGATCTCTTACATTAAACGGTGTCGTGAGGTCTTGTAACGGTCTTTCTTCAAAAACAACAATTTATTTGTACCAAGAAAGAATTGTTTATAATAATATTAAGAATAGACTTCGGTAACGGAAGCTAATTTAGTACAGGCTATCTAAATAGCATAGCTAATCTAGCACAAAATAATTGGATTAATATGTAGACTGAAGCGTTGCCGTCGGCCAGATAATAGACAGGGCCAAAATTCTATAGTAGATTGCTTGGAAAAATTATTTGATCAAATAATAAAGAGTTCTAAACAAGAAAACAAATTAGTCAGTTCACTGACAATACACATAGACACAGATAAAACAAACATAATAAATAATCAAAGAGTGTATCATAACTATTTATAAACACTAACTTAATTATATATACTGTAAGTAATATATAGTGGCGAGGTTGCTAAACAATAAAGAGCACAGCCTGACAATCAATAACGATTAATCAGATCAGTTTTTATGTGCTGCTTAAATCCAAGTTTAAGAGGTGCGCTTAATGTAAATCTGTGAGCTATTGTTCTAAAGCCTGTCAAAAACAGCATTGGAAAGGACATACTGTGCTTTGTCAGGCTATATCACATTTGTCCCAACAAAGTCAGTAGTCAAGCACAAATGGGGGGACTACATTAGCCACCTGTCACCTAAAGCACGTGCGAAGCTTGTACAGCTGGTCGGTCAACGATGTACTGTCAAATGTTCTCTTAATGGGGTAACGACCGAAGTGCTATGGGATACTGGGGCTCAAGTATCTTTAATATCTCGTGATTGGGTCAATAGAAATCTACCAAACACTACGGTGCGGGATAAAGACAAACTGTTAGGGGTGGGTGAACTGAATTTGAGGGCTGCGAATGGGACGAACCTCCCCTATACTGGTTGGGCAGAAATTGAATTTCGACTTCATGAGGCTGCACCAGCGTATGGAGTGAAAGTACCGTTCCTAATAGCTCAGGATCCACTTGAGTCTCCAATCGTAGGCTACAATGTAATAGAAGATGTTTCCAGAAAGACTCCAATTGGTCCCGTAAATGATGAGGGTGAATCTTTTACTAATTTACTTTGTTCGAGTTTTGAAGGCGTGGAGAAAGACAGAATTGAGGCACTTGTCAAGTGTGTGCAGACAGAACAACCAGAGGACCTGTGTACAGTCAAGACTACTAAACAGGCAACTGTCATCCCGCAAGGTCAGTCCGTACGTGTATCATGCTATGCTAAAGTAGGGCCTACTACCAGTAAGATCCCAGTACTTTTTTAGACGAACCCAGACCAATGTTGGCCAAGTGGCCATGAGGTACCAGAACAGTTAACTGTCATGCGAACATCATCCAATAGAGTCAGCATACAAGTAAACAATATCTCAAGTCATGACATTACATTGAAGGGTAGAACAATGCTAGGAAGGCTACAGCTGGTAAAGTCCGTTACTCCCCTGGAAATTAGACCCCAACAGCTCGGTAATGATGATGATGACGGATCATCACAGTATTCGGATGGCGTACAGGGACATACATCATTTAATAACTTACTGTAAAGAACTGTGCGACAAGCAAGACATAGCAAATTCCCTGAACGAGTACTTCACAACTATAGCCTCTTCGCTTCTAGCCGACCGGCCATTCCCAGATGTACAGCCATCTGGGCTTCCAAACACCTCATCTCACATCTTCAAGTTTCGCACTTTGCACGAGACAGACGTCTTTAAGGCATTGAGAACGATGGATCCAACTAAAGCCACTGGTGCAGACAAGATTCCTGCTAAAGCGCTGAAAATCGCCGCACCCAACATCAGTCAAGTATTAACTAAGGTATTCAATGCATCCTTTAGCAGTGGTAACTATCCTTCTTCGTGGAAAGTGGCAAGGGTGACCCCTATATTTAAGGGAGGGTCTAAAACTGAACGTGACAATCAAAGACCCATATCAGTACTTCCGTGCATTTACAAGATTCTTGAATCTTTTGCTAATTCAGATTTCCAAGAATTTGCGCACGAGGTTGGACTTATCAAACAACACCAATTTGTATATGTGAAACACTCATCAACCACAGTGGCTCTTATTAAAGCTGTTGATTCGTGGAAAATAGCCATTGATAGAGGCGAGAAAGTGGTGTGCGCCTTTCTAGATCTTAGGAAAGCCTTTGACGTCATTAACCATAACGTCCTCCTGCAGAGGCTTGCGCAACATGGTGTGAAGGACAACGAACATGACTGGGTTAAGAGCTATCTCTCTGAGAGGCTTCAGTTTGTTTCGTGTAACGGAAATGAGTCCAAACAGCGGAAGATCACCTACGGAGTCCGTCAGGGCTCGGTCCTTGGACCGACTCTATTTAACATACATATAAATGGGATCTCCGACACTTGTCAAAGCAGTGACGTTGTGCTGTATGCTGATGACACAGAAATTCACGCAAGCCCGAAAGATGTTAATGTAGCTGAACAGTGCGTCAATCAAGACCTTAGTCGCATAGACGCTTGGCTAAACCGTAACGGTCTCATTAGTAATCACAAGAAGTCTGAGTCAATGATGATTGGATCTAGACATTCAGTAGCTAATACACGCCTCCTACAGATTACTCTCGATGGAAAGCTATTGAAACAATCTGAACATTTTAAATACTTAGGAGTCTATATTGATGGCGGTCTAAATTGGAACAAACACATCTCTTATATATCATCAAGAATTTATCCCAAGCTTAAAATGCTTAATAGAATTTCATCATTCCTTAGTCGTAGCGTATTGTTAAGAATCTATAAGCAAACAGTACTACCTATTCTAGATGACAGCTGTATTATATGGGGTGATTGCGGTAAAGGCAATTCACAGCGCTTAGAGAGACTGCAAAACCAGGCTATGCGGATTATTCTTGCCGCTAATCGTAAGACGTGTTCACAAGACATGCGTGCCAAGCTCTGTTTGTTATCTCTTAACAGTAGAAGGCGCTTCTTAAGGCTCCAGTTCGTGTATAAAATTGTACATAACATTAACTGTCCGCATCAGCTAGAAGGGTACCTTGTTAAAAGATCAGAAATGCATAATAGACATCTTAGGGACTCCACACTTTTACATGTTATAGCCACGAAAACGAAAATGGGCCAATTGTCTTTTAAATGCGCAGCCGCAAGAGAATGGAATGACTTACCAAGAGAGCTGCGGGAGTTACAAACACTATCAACTTTTAAGGCTGGCGTTTTCAAGCATTTTTTAGAACTTGATGACAACAATCATCAATGTAGTTTACGATAATTTTTTAGATATCCTTTTTAAGCTTTGTACAGTTATATGTATTTTTATTATTATAATATTATTCATTCATACATTTATTATTATACTATTATATATTGAGATGTTTTAGATACATTATCTATAATACTGGTCACCGGTTGATACCAGCTAATCATTTTCGATTAACTGATCGGTCTTTACAGTTTAAATAAAGTTATTACAGGACCTATGTGAACCCACTGACAGTGAACAGCATACGCAAATAAACTTAGAGGGTGGGGCAAGTACATATATCCCAGAGGTTGACCTTAGTGAACTAACCCCAGAACAACAAGCATTAGCTAAAATGATGCTAATTGAAGAATCAGAGTCCTTTTCCAAATGTGATGGTGACATTGGCTGTGCTAAAGGGTTACAAATGACCATCCAGCTATCTGACACCATACCTGTTCAGCAAAATTACACTTCCATCCCAAAACCACTTTATCCAGAGGTGAAACAATATGTAGAAGATTTGTTGAATAGGGGATGGGTGAGCAAATCAAGATCAGCTAACTCCTCGCCTATTGTATGTGTAAGAAAAAAAGGCGGAAGCTTAAGTTAAGGCTGTGCGTAGACTACCGGAAATTGAATCAGAAGACTGTTCCGGATAGACACCCACTACCTCGTGTCCAAACCGTCCTTGAAAACTTGGGTGGGAATTGCTGGTTTTCATTGCTTGACCAAGGGAAGGCATACCACCAGGGCTTCATTCACCCCGAACATAGACCCTTGACAGCATTTATAACACCCTGGGGCCTATATGAGTGGTCCCGTTTGGTCTTAAGAATGCACCGGCTGAGTTTCAGAGATTCATGGAGCAGTGCTTGGAAGGGCTAAGAGACAACATTTGTGTCCCATATCTAGATGACATAATCGTCTTTAGCCAAACCTTTGAAGATCATATCGACCATGTCCGACAAGTCCTGAGACGCCTGCGTCAGCATGGAGTAAAACTAAAACCAAGGAAATGTGAGCTATTCAAATCAGAAGTTAAGTACCTTGGTCAAGTAGTATCAGCAGATGGATATCGCCTAGATCCGGCAAACGCGGAGGCAGTAACTGCGCTGAGGGACAAGCGGCCGTCTACAGTGGGCGAAGTCAGGAGACTGCTTGGACTACTCGGTTATTATCGACGGTATATAAAGGACTTCTCAAAAATTGCAAGACCGCTATTCGACCTACTGCAAGCACTTCCCAAAGTTGGCATCTACCCCTCAAGAACTTCAAACAAAAAGAAGAGCAAGTGTTCGGTTCCGTCCAAGCAACCAGTAGTATGGACGCACTTGCACCAGGAAACGTTGGAGAAATTGATTGACTGTCTTTCCAACCCACCAGTAATGGCGTACCCTGACCACAACCAACCGTTTGTGCTCCACACCGATGCTTCAAAGGAAGGACTTGGTGCAGTTCTCTACCAACGATAAGATGGTAAGATGCGTGTAATAGCCTATGGCTCGAGGTCTCTAACACCTGCAGAAAAGAACTACAATTTACATGCTGGGAAACTAGAATTTCTTGCATTGAAATGGGCGGTGTGTGAGCAGTTCCGTGACCATTTGTACTATAGTCCTAACTTTACCATTTACACAGACAATAATCCACTGACATACGTATTGACAACTGCAAAGTTAAATGCAACCGGTCTGCGATGGGTAGGGGAACTAGCTGATTTCAATTTTGAAATCAAATACCTGCCTGGAAGAGCTAATGCTGATGCCGATAGCCTGTCAAGGTTACCAGGTGATTTTGAGGGTTACATGTCAACATGTACCAAGACAATACCACAGGAGGAATTAAGTGCGACTGTGACATCTATCATGTTCAGTCCTTAAGAACGGTGACTGCACTTTGCTGTCTGCAGTAACTGATGACACAGATGCTCTAGAATACCTCTCGACACCAACAGTCAGCTCAATCCAAGTAATCGACATAAAGAAAGCTCAGGTAGAAGATCCAAACATCCAGCGTGTCATGAAGTACGTTACAACAAACAAACGGCCAACACCGAGGGACCGGCAGCGAGAACCGAGGGAGGTGAGGAAGTATTTAAGTGAATTACATAAACTTCATGTTAGTAAAAGGGATGGCATTTTATATCATGACCAGAGAATCGTACTCCCTACGCAGTTACGCAGGAGAGTCTACCGAGAGCTGCATGAGGAGATGGGTCATCTGGGCACAGAGCGAGTATTAGCATTGGCGCGCGAGCGGTTTTATTGGCCCTACATGAGGAGGGATATTGACCACTTTATCAATAGAGTGTGCAAGCGTTTAAAACAGAAACACCCAACCCTCAAAACCAGAGAACCTCTTCAGTCCATCACAACAAGTACACCATTCGAACTAGTGTCTATTGACTTTGTTCATCTTGGGCGTAGTTCAGGGGGCTATGAATATATTCTGGTAGTTGTAGATCATTTTACAAGATATGCGCAAGTTTACCCCACACGGAATAAAACTGCTGTTACAGTTGCTGATAAGATCTACAACGTTCGGGTTCCCAGCTAAATTACATCATGACATGGGTGGGGAATTCGAAAATAGATTGTTCAGAAGACTAGAGGAACTCTG